>CM060843.1:0-668333 GCA_030762175.1 Metallyticus violacea | reverse complement strand
CTTTTTTTTTTTTTTTTTTTTTTTATTTTCTCTCCTCTATAACCCTTCCCGTTCTCTTTCCTTCACTTCTATTTCCGCCTCTTTTGTGCTTCTCTCCTTTTCATTCTTTGTTTCTCTGCTATTTCTTATTCTTATCCTTTTCTCTTTTCATTTTTCCTGTTCTCCTTATTTCTATCCTTTTCTTCACCTTATCTTTTCTCTTTCTTTCTTCTTAATTATAATTACCTTCCCTTTTCCTCTCTTCCTCTTTTTCTTCTCTGCTAATCTCCGTGCACATTCTCTTCTCTTTCCTGTTTCAATTTTCTCCTTCTATCTTCTCTTTTCTTCGTATATCTTCTCACGCTCCCCCTGACTCTTTTCTTTTCTATTCCTTTATTTTCTTATCTGTGCCTTCATTTCTCCTTCCACTCTCCTTTTCTCCATTTTGTTTCCATTATCTTCTCTATTTTCCTCCCTTCCCTTCTTCTCTATAGCTCTACGCCTCTACGGTCTTCTCCCCTTTCTTCACTGCTTTTCATTTTCATATCCCTGTATTTTTGCTTCTTTTCTATTCTTTGCATTTCTCTTAACTTCGCTTCTAGCTTTTCTCTTCTTTTTTATTCCCTCCTTCTAATTTTTTTTTTCTGTTTTCTTCTCTGATCTATTGAAGTTCCTTATTTACTTATATTTGACCTTTTTTCTTTTATTTTCGGCTTTCACTGCCTTACTTTATTACTGCTTCTTTTATTTCGTAAACTTTTCAGGTTCTGATTTCCTTTATTCAACATTCGTTAGTTATCTTTAAACGCTTTCTATTCTACCTTTTCTTTCTTTTCTTTCTTTCTTTCTTTCTTTCTTCCTTCCTTCCTTCCTTTCTTTCTTTCATTATTTATTTGGTCACTGTATTCTGATTTGGAATCATTTCCTTGGTTAGAGATCAGCGTTGCTGGATGCTATCCTGTAGGTCCCAGTTTGATTTTCGATACCTGCTTAGAAATGTTCTAAGTCAGGGAGGTCTGGAACGGGGTCCACCCAGCCTCGTAAGGACAATTGGGGAGCTATATGGTAGAAAAATGGCGTGATAGGCAACCGGCGTGCTGTTGGTAGGCCGATCGCTTGCCTCTTATCATGAAGGCGCAAGACGGAGGTAGAGAGCACAGCAGTTGCTAAACCCTACTAGAGCTGCCTGTCTATTTCTAATCTACTATGTCATAATCTTCAATTTTCTACCAATAACAAAATATTTCCTTCCTGAGGATTGTGTTTTAAGCATTTAAAGTAGCATACTGAACTTCATTTTCCCGTTCCATTTCTTATTTCATAAAGCACTATAATTATAAATAATTTCCTTATTTCAGCAGTTCTTTCTTTTTCTGTTTGATAGTGTCGTCATGCCGAACTTTTAAGTTTTTCTCTCTCACTCCTATGACAAAGCAAGAAGTGAACCACTATCTTGATATATATGAATTCTGCACTAAGTTCAGTTGATTATTATTTTTGTGCTTTTGTCTTTGCTTTATTAATCTTTTTAAAATGTTTACATAAACGCGTCTGTTTCATGATTTTAGATAAGGGCAGTGAAAATGTTAACTATCCGTCGATGGTTATGCTCAGATTTTCAATCGTTCGTTGAGACTCCAAAGTGTGGACAGCTACAGGTTAAAAAAGAAAGGGTAAAAATGTATTTCTTTATTTGCTGAAAGTAAATATATGCAACTTTCATAGGATATTTTTTTGTAGATTTCGAACATATTCCATAATTAAATTGCTATTGCTATTAATTCACTGTTAATATGAAATCCACGGCGTGTCGTAACATTGCTGTCCCACCAACAACATGTAGTCTTTGATTACTGACATCACGCGCAAGAAAATGTTCATATCTCTACTAACAGGTGCCAAGAACTGAATTGTACGTGCCGACACGCTTCAACGCTTTCACGACATGTTGCCATATTTTATAAGTTTAACAGATGAATGTGTAAGTCAGCACAAGTTTACTCGCTTCAAAACACCCCATTCTTACTCTTCGTCCCCGCCTGTCAGCAGTTACTTTTATTGCCCTATTTGAAGCACGTCTGTTCATACATATATCATTGGGTATTGTTCCTCCAACCATTTTCTAATATGATGATAAACTTCCAAGAATTTGCTTCTATTAATTTTCTAAGGGAAGTTACGCCGCAGCCAGAAATTAAAGTGTTCTTGCTTAAAAAATAATAAATAACAAAATAATATTCTGGATTCTTACAGGCCAAATGCTTCGTTTACGTAATAGATTTGATTTAGGACTCCGGTGCAAAGGATACAGACCCCAATCGCCTATTCCATCTCAAAACTGACAAGATGTTTAAAAATTAACCTATGAATATATATGAAGCATCAAGAGAGAATTTCTGCAAAATACGAAACCCCTACTCCAGTGTAATAAATGTTTACTATTCAATATTCTAAGAAAAACCGCATTTGAAAATAAATACTTATGGAACAATGCACTGCAAAACACATATATAAACTATACTTTACCTCCTCTTTAAAACTTTCTCAATGTTATATAACCAATATTTAATTATTTAACTAAGGGGCTGTTATTTCAATGTAGCATAGCTTAACTGTCACTCCCTTTAAATTTTTCAAATATATGTTGAAATATTTTACTTTAAAAATGAAATAATTACCAGTACTCAAAAATTGTGTGGTATCAGAAACACTTACAAAATTACAAATTCTTATAAAGATGTATTTTACCATGCAGTGGCAGGTTATTAGTATACTGCACATGCGCGGCATTTCTTGTTGAGACATACACTTGCAATGTAATGAACTATTTAGCACTCTCCCGCTGTACGATCACATCATGTTTTCACTGGAGAAACTGCGCGCCAGCGGAATTAATTTGAAATATCTCTTTTTTCATTCCGAATTTATTTCTCTCTCTCTCTCTTTCTCTCTCTCTCTCTCTCTCTCTTTAAGATGCCAGTAATCTGGAAACTAACTGTTCTTATTCTCTATAAGTAAGGGATCAACATAGATTGTAAAAAAGTTTAAAAGTGACTGCAGTATGATGAAACAAATTAAATCTCCCACTTAGGATGAAATAATATTTAATAAAGAAGTACTTACAGCAAACAGTTCATCAGAACCTTTCACTTAATATTGGTTTTGTTTGTTATTTATTTTGAAAGTTATAAAATGTTCTAATTTAAGAATTTAATATTCTAATAATCTCATAGCATAGAAAAAATCGGTGATAAATTACCCATATTTTGCATGAAGCTTACTCTCTTCTATCTCTATAAGTTCACAGTTTTATTAAACACAAACAGAGGAGGAATTTTGCTGTCCGGTTTTACATAGACTAGCCCTTATACTTTTATATATGTTTCCTCTTTAGAACAAGCAACTTCTCTTAGAGCTGCAATATAAAGTCATTCATCCAAAGGAATAAAAACACAATGCATATTGAGTAATGAATTGCCCTTTTAACCAGCCAGCTAACCAAATGCGGAGCACAGTTTTTAACACATGAAAAGACGGGGTGATCGTCTATAAGTTATTTTCATTAATTCAATAATACAGTTATTCGTTTTTTCACTTTCCACGTCATAGTACAAGATAGTAAATTTAATACTGTCAAATTTTTCTGGAAAATTAGCTTTACACTTCTTAATTGCTCATTTTGTAGACAAAATCAACTTTTAGTGTTCTGACACATCATGATAAACTGTAACCCTAAGTTATGTATACGTTTAAGAGGCACAATACTTTTGATATTAAAAATAACTCATATTAACTTTAGGAAATAGTGTGCGTGTATTTTAATACATTAAAATATTTCATAAGATTAACCGGGATTACTGTCGTTTATCTGTTTAAGTTTTCAGTGAGCAGATGTCCCAAAAGTTTGTTCATTCATTCATTAACATTAAGCAAAATATAAGCAAAATTTGCAGTCTTTAAGTCTCTGACTTATTAAATACTTTTAAATGGCAAAAAGGTATGAATACGAACTTTAGCGGTTCTAGAGGTTCTTACGTGCATCTGAAGTAGCGAATATAACCTCTGCCAAAAATAAATGAAAGGTTATTCTCAATGATGTGGAAACTTTCAGTACCTTTAATTCTCTATTTTATTTTAACGTTGGCAAGTATTTTCCTATATATCGCAAAATAATTACAAGTGTGATCTATATACCACTTCTCCCTTCTCTTTCTCCTTATTATTTAGGAGCTTGCTCTTCTTCAAAGCCTTCACTTCTAAAATTTTCTTCGGAACATGTCTTAATTCTGTCTGTCATCTTTCTTAATAAGGCTAAAGCATTTTACGTTTTAAGTGTAAATTTCATTACGTAGGAATCTGTCAATTTTTGCCCTTTTCGATTTACATTAAAAACTTTCTTTTGTCAACGGTAATTTCTGAACTCTTGAAACGTACGTTAAGAGACCAGTAGTTAACGTTCTTCCAAAAGACTAGTGGCTAGAGCTCCTTTCTTCTATTCCTGGTGCCCCGGGTTCGATTTTCGGGATCTATGATGGGTATTTTTACTTTCTTAGAATGATCCCTATCACTCCCATGTTCTGGTTGGTGTACATCACCATCATCTTTGTTGATAACGTAGCGGCACCCTAAACGTGCCCTGGCCTCAGGAGTCCGCTATATTTTCGCCACCTTAAGGGGCAGATGCCCACAAATTCGTGAAAACAGAGACTATACTTGAAAAAAAAAAGTTGCTCCATATTTTTTTATTTCCTTCCGTTTGTAATATTTAGAATGTTATTAGATTTCTTCTTTTCCTTTAGTATCTTTTCCATTTGTAAAATATCTTTAAGTATATAATGTTTTGAAAATGTTTAGACAAATATTTGTTTGAAATATTATAAAATTTAATACGATTTGGTAAATTTAAGTCATAAACCTTTTTTTTCCCCTTTTGTGCGTTTAAAACGCATTCCATTTTTCTTGAAGTTTGCTTATAAATGTCTTAGTAAAGGAAGAAATGTATGATATTTGTTATTTATGTACTCATTTTAGTTAAGTTTCTTCAGCTGCTTTGCATAGTCCCTTATATTAGCGGCATTTTATGTCCTCCTGGTGAAAATCAGAATAAAAATAAATAAAAATACTAGTCCTAATGTTGCAATTTGCACTTTGGGGAAGATCTCATACCTCTTACACTCTCTGAATTAAAACAAAAATTGAATTAAGTTGAGTTAGTTAAAATATTGAGCCCATTTTATCTCAAACAGCGTCAATGTTCTTGTTTTTCCCCTCCTACAACAGACATAGCAACCCTTTCGACTACTACAGAGCGATTCTCACAAAAATGAACTCATATTTTGCGAATAACTAAATTAAATTAGAATATTAAAAGCAGTAAGAGTGCTAATTTGGTACTTGTGAAACAGCTGGAAGTGACCGCCGTTCGCCGCAGGACATATTGGAACGCGGCATCTTGCTTTGCTTAACACATCCCAAATTTGCAACATAAATGTTCCCGAATTACTTCGTGTTGTTATTCCCTAGCTGTTAATGGGTTTGGAGTCTTTTACGGAAAATCCTTTCTTTAGATAAACGCGCAAAACGATCGGCTGATCTCGGTGGCCACAGGTCCGCAGAAATGACTGTTTTGTCAAAATAACTGCAAACATTCTTCATTGATTCGTTTGATGTATGGTAAGTAGCACCATCTTGCTATAAATATGCTTGGGTTTGTTTCATGTCATCAAGTTGCTCTACAAACTCTGTGAATCTCTATCATTTGCAACAACAGTAATAATAATAATAATAATAATAATAATAATAATATTCGCCTAACAATTCTTAAACCGGATATAGCCCATCATATCTTTTGACTTTGATTGCACTTGTCGCTCTCAAACTTGGTTGCAAGAAAAGATCAATTTTCCGATTCCATTTACCCAAATCCAAAACCCAAAGCTTTTTAATAGAATGGACATTTTCTTAAACCAGTGATCCTGAACCCACCTTCCTGAATCCAATGTTCCGAACGATACATTTCCTCTAATGTACATTTTCCAAAGTCCGTTCTCCAGATAGTATATTAGTTACTAATTAGGAACACAAGGCAGCGACCGTGTTTTCGCTACCTCCGTCTCACGACTTCATTAATAGAGGAGAGTATTGCAGGGAGGTTGTGATTAGATCGAAGAACGCCACTTCCCCATCAGGCAAATACCCAATTATCCTCACGACGCTTGATGGACACTTTTCCAGACTCCCCTAACCTAGAAAAAGTCCTAAGCAGTACCGAGAATCGAACCCGGGAATCCCGTCCAGAAGTCAGCAACGCTAACCTTAGACAAAGGAGACATTCAATTAACAACTCTGCTGATTATATATTCACATTATGTACAAGTTTCTATAGAAGCATTATGTAAACATGGTGTTGACGTTGCCATGTATTTGGAAAGTATGAACTTAAACTTTTATAAGTAAACATGTTACAGTTAGGAAAAATTTCGAAATTGATAATAAACTATGTAATTTTGGAGAAAAGAAAATTACTATTTAATGGATATGTTTGTTATAAAAGTAAAATTGGAACGGAAGGAAAAACTGAGATTGAGAGAAACTAAAATTAAAACAGAGAATGCTGGCGGTAAGCCAAGGCACAAGAGTACGAGTTATTAAAGGCGATATGGGCACCACATTCTCATATACCTAATAGAGAAGAGATGAAGCCGATATTGTTAAAGTTAACTTGAAACGTACAACGTGTGAATATCTTAAATGAAACCTGCACATATTTTGAGATATTAGTTGCATAAAATTTCTTATTAAAATTATAGGCGAGAACTTCCTTTTGTTTGACATATTTGATAAATTTGTAGGTGCTAAAAATCGATTAATAGTATATATGCTTTTAAAAGTCTTATCTGGTTCCTCAATGGAACTTTCAGAGTGAGTCATAATACCGAGGTTGCCAAAAAATGTATACACACTTTCACAGTAGACGTCTATTTAATATATTTCAAAGTTGGACCGAAAAACAACAGTAATGTGTAATATGATGTTCTGTAAACATATGTTACTCACATTACGTTATGCTAGCGTTGCTACAACAAAATAGAGCCAAGATTATCGTTTGAACAGCGGAAAGCAATTTTGAAGTCAGGAAAACCGAGAATGTTGAAGTTCAAAGGCAATGGAGACGTGTGTACAGAACAGAACCGCCAACGCGAGTAACAATTGCACGCATTCTAGACAAACTTGAGGCTCCGTATACCGTAGAAAACCTGCAACACTGGCAGCATCTCGGGATGAAATTGAAACGGCATATACTGCAATCGCTGAGAACACTTTCGCAAACGTTGCTCAATCAGTATGTGTATCGACGCCGATGGTGGGCGTTTTGAGCAACTGTTGTAACTGTAAAAGTCTAAGATGATTAGTGCTCATCATTTTCAGTTTTGATATGTTAACACAGTTTTTTCCTTGCATGAAGTGTATATACATTTTTGGCACCCTCTGTGTATTTACACAGTTACTCCCAATAATCGGCTTGCCGAAAACAGTTTTCGCAACTCCTCAACTTCTTCCCTCCCTATTAATTTATGCCCTAATCCCCAGTAAAAAATCAGAAACTATGTAACAAGTTCTCAGATAAACTTTGAACGCAGACTTCATATAAATACCGTGTATCCAGAAAGAGTAAAATTGTGATTTCAACAAAGGCATTATAAATACTGCTGCAGTGGTGTTGTATATGGCAAGAATATATTATTGTTTTTTTTATTTAGTTACCTCAGAATCTGTATAGAAAACTGCAATCAGAAGGTGTGAATCAATTACACCATGATTCCAATAATAGAGATGTTAAAATCTATTAACGCATACTTCTATCTCTCGCTTTTGTGTCAGTTTGGATTTCTTGGTCATAAATTACGGGCAAGTAAACACCCACTTTATTGAATCAGCACGAAACCACTTTAACAATTGATAATGGAACGAATAATGTTAACGAAGTATGGCAACCAAATTCCAACTCGCGGACGGAAAACATCCAAGTGCATATTGCATCTCTGAAAGAACCGCAGAAGGAACCTGTAATAGAAGAGACTGGGCAGTAATTGCGCACACAGCCTACAAGAGTGGGCATCAATTCAAAACTGCATTCAATTACGATGCAGTGTAATGATTATAAAGAGGGAAACAGAAGACTTGTTCCTCTGAGATGCAGGGAATACAATTTCTCATTATAGATATCCTTTTTAATTTTTTTTCAAGAATATCTTCTCTGTTTAACTTTAAAATATTTAGAGCTGTAAATTTAGGGGACATGTCAGGCATCCGCCATTTCTTAAATTGTTATTAAGTTGAAATTTTTTGATTTAATGACAGAGATGAATTCACTTAACTCATAGAACTGTACACGTGAAAGTAGGAGGTAGACGATGGTGGCTGACTTTTGATATTTTTTTCCATTTTTTTTAGCTTCTAAAAAAGTTGCTTTTGGGAAAGGGCATTCGGAAGAATGCGCATTGGAGAAAATGAATTCGGAAAAATATTCGGGAATCATAATATACAAGTTACGACATTTTCTATATTCTGTATTCTATTGTTTTTGTTTGTTGGCAGACTGCTAATGCCAACTGTTGATAATGCACCTAATTTTAAAAGCGTTTGAAACAAATTCCTGTTATATTTCTACCTTTAACTATATTTGTGGATTTGATTCTTTAAGAACCCCTTCCTTGAGGTTTTTGGTGGTTCAAGTTGTATGTATGTATTTATTAATTGCGATTGGGCTTACACCCTGTGGCAGTAAAGCATAATGAAAACACAGTGATTATTTACACCCAAATACTTGAAAAAGAAACAATTAACTTAATTCAATACATATAAACCTAGAATTAAATAAATAAACCTAATTTAAACATATTTAAATGTAATTTAACTTAATTAAATACATTTCCCCGTATTAAAAGCATGTCAGGTAAAATGTATTTAATTAAATTAATATGCTTTAACATGCCATTGACGTATGTTATTAGCATTTTTTTATTTTTAATGAGTAACACTACTTTTTATCAACGTAGCTTATTATTTAAAACTAACAGATCATAAATAACGATTTGTCCTAACTTTGGGGGGGGGGGGGTATTTACAGACTATCTTTAACAACTCAGGTCATCAGCGTCCCATTCAATTCAGGGCGTGAAACGGCCGACAAATTTTGCTCAGAGGCCTCTTCTTTTAGACTTGAGGTTATTTATCGTGCCGTAAAGTTACGACACGGGACTCACGGCTTTACTTCCCTTCCGAAGGAAGCCATACTTAGGGTTTTTACGCCCGAAAAGTTTTATTTGTCCTGGCCGCGATCTTCGATTCAGGAGGCAAGTATGGTTACCACTACACCACCAGGACCGACTTGTTCAAACTTGAAACATCTCTTTGAGAGTTTCATTCACATAAACTCTGAGATAGAGTGCGTTTAAAGTATGAATTACTTCCCGGATTGTGTGGTTTCTGTAGCAGAAACGTTAATATCCACCTTCAAAACACGAGAGCCAGTGATTGCATATACAGGTTAGCAATTTCGTAATTTCCTACACCGTTGACGAAACTTGCTTACGGATTTTCCATCTGCCTTGGGGCGAACAGAATTTTAATAGCCGCCAAAAGGAATTTATAAGTACACCATTCACCACACAACAGGTATATTGGAATCATTACGTGGGAAATGATTTGTTCCACTCTCACTAATAATCAGCTTTTTATCGCATATTTGTCCCTGACTTATTTTTAAAGACCCGAGGACATGAAGGTGTTTCTGTGCTCTACGGGCCTGTAGCCACGGTTTATAGCAGTAAAGTTTAATTTTCGTTGCTTAGGGAACGCTGCCAAAGCTGATAACCTGAAAGTCTTATTAAATGAAAAAAAAATGAAAAATAAAAAAATTGGTGAAATGTTTCAATAGAAGTTTCATTTTCCACTGATAGTTTCAGATTATATTTTAAGATATTTTCGAATTTACTCTAAAAACAGTATTTCCCAAACTTTCTTTGACAGTGAACCCCCTTAAAGATCTAAATTGTTCATTTTGGTTTACAAAATTTAAAGACAAAAACATACTTATGTACAATTTTCAATGTTTATTGTAGTGTATCCTTACACAATGTTGATAATCGTAACAACAATTTGCGTTCAAAGGTATATATACACACAAAACAGTATTGATAATAATGTATTAAATGTGAAAATGTCAAAGGTTCTGAGTGTCATTTTAAAATTTAATCGTTTTATTTGAAGGTACGTTCTATGTGCCCAGATGCATATTCCTAGACAGGATGAAGTAGTTCATATATTCGTTCACAGATAGCGCATTTCCCCAAGATTTACATAGGACTGCAGATTAAGCTAAAGCTATAAATCCTTTTCATGTAGTTCCAATGGACTCAAGCAATTTCTTTGATTTTAAAAATGTTTCTGATTCGCTGTTAATATTAAATAAGCGCAACTTTTTAAAATGCACAAAGCTGAATGTAGCTCGATCTCATTCATCTCAAATAGCTATTAAAATAACTTACCATTAGAAGGGTGGATGCTTTTTGAAGGTTTAAAGAGAAGAAAATCAGTGGTTGATATACAACAATCCGTGCTTCGTCTGAAAGATCAACTCCGTTTATCGGTTGGGGGGGGGGGGATCTCTCTCGTCCGTGTCTTCCTGAAGAGCACAGAGAGTTTTATTAGATATCAATTTTAATCCCTGTGCAAAAATGGAAAAACTTAACTTAATTCTCCCTGTCAGTTGTGAAGAGAAAATATGAAGAATGCACATGTTTGATACATTTTTGAGCTTTTGCCCTTAATAACATGTTTTATGCTTAATAACATTATAATATATGAACCTTCTAATTATTGTTATTTTTGTATTTATATCTCTCTAAAACCTGAAATAAAATATAACAAAATTTTGAATGGAACATTTAACGGACTATTCCATCAAATGGTACACAAAATCTTATAGTTAATTTTTTCTCCCCTTTCCATTGTATTTTTGGCAATTAGCTCTAAAAATAATTTTGTAGTAATGAAAGAGTTCATGATGATTTTGGGTATAATAGTTAAATGCTAACTAGTGTGGGTAGCTTTTTTGCTTATCCTGTTAAATTTAGAAAATGGCACTTAGAACGGTTGATATTTCGACTCTTCATATGATGATAAAACACCACTCGTTAAATTTAATTATTAAACGATAGGGATGTTGGTGCAACAGAAACACGTTTTATGCTGAGTTTGCTTCTACGTTTTTCAAAGAACTTGTACATAATTCTTTTTTAGATGAATGATTGCATAGAATGATTTTTCATACAAGTAAGTTGTTACAAAATGCATCAATACTTTCATGTCCTTTGATAGTCCTGGAAAATCTAAGGCAGGCGAGCCCCAGCCTATGCAATTTGCTGATGATACATATGCGAAAACTATAATATATATATATATATATATATATATATATATATATATATATGAATGACCTTGCTGGTTCACGTCTTCGGCTTATAATTTGAAAGCTACCTGCGAACAATTAATCGCCTTCAATTTTATTATAATTTGCTTTATCTCAATAAATAATATGTAAATTTGTATCGCCTTTAATTTCCTCGTTATTTATTGCCTGTATCTATACATTAAAGATTAAACACGGTACTCTACACAATGGTTAGTAAGAGTCGACCTTGTCCCCACGGCTGTTCTAAGAGAGGATTATTTATATAACAGCTCAGAAGAGTAAAATTCTACTTACCACTTAGCACGGTTTTCCACACCGGATACTCTACAATCAAATCGCTCCCCTCAAAGTTTGGTTGGGCCCTGGTACTAGTCCATTCCTTTCGAGAGGTTGCTCAGGAATATCGGAATATGAATTCGGAACTTTCGACCAATACCCTGTTCGCCAGAGTTTAGATTCCGAGGGGAGTCAATAGCATTTTATGTAGCAATTTAAGATCAGTACGTTACATTGATTCTTTTCTAATAAAAATATTCTTAATATAAAAGATATAGTTGTAGATGATAAACACAGCTTTTTCACTAGCTAGTTGGGGCTTAATATGAAACACAAAACTGCTAAATATAAAGTTAGATAAATTATTTACATCATTTCAAAATACACCACAAACGAGCAGGGTTGAAAACACTGGTATAATGAAATACTAGAAATACAATACAAAGTTTCCGTATTTGTTTTTTCAAATTAGAATTGTAATAGCTGATAATTTCAAGTATAATAGCAGTATAAACGTATTAGCTAATGAATTCAGTGAAATAAAAGAATAACAAAAAACTGGCCATCTTATAAGTCATAATAATTAATTATGCAACAAAAGAGTAAAGTAGACTTTTATTCACGAGTGGATAGCTTATCTACCAAGTGAATAACATCGTTTTACCTTTGTACTGCATGCCATATTTTTTCTGTTGGCACGAAAGTAATATCTCAATGAAAGTAATACTTAATTTCAATGAAATATTATGTACATTTATTTGCCATTGCTTAAATCAGAGCCGACATGATATGTACCGAAGATGTTTTCAGTGATGCTTATTATACTAGTTCTGTAAAACTCTACTTCGTTATATGAAAAGGAATATGATTTGCTCTGTGAAGAAATTTTATTTGCTTATCATTCGGTAAAAGTAAAAATGTTGGTATATATCTTAATTTTAATGCTCAGTTAATAATTGTTTCAGCTCATAATATGTACATGTTATCCCGAAAGCGCACCTACTCTCCTTCAGTTCTCTTTAATTCAAAATATTTTGGGGGGAAAGTAAATTAAATAATCAACAAAGAATTAAAAATAACTAATCCACTTCTAGGAATAAAATCATTTTATATGGCATAGAACGATTAAATAAAGACAAATTTAGATACTAGTTATGAAAAAATATTGTAAATATATTTTAAGTTAACAATATAAAAATAAGTGTTCCAGTTTATTAAACTTAATGTTATGATTCATATATACCCAAGTTATTTTATAAGAGATTGTTCTTAGCCTAATATGAAAAAAAAATATATATATATTTCATATTTTCTTTTTAGCTTAGGAAATAGGTGATAATTAAAGGGGGCTAAATGTGTAAAATATGAAGGATTATTCATAAATTTCAAGTTAAAATAATAAATTTCATATAATGTGATCAGAGACCTTTATTGTCTTTGAAAATAGTATCTTTTAGACATTTTAAGACATTTCTCCGCTATTTGATTCACAAAGCTTAGCTAATAATGAAAAATACTTAGCTGTAATATTTTTACCTTATAAGTAGGCTGTTATAATTGTTACAGTTTATCCCAAAAATATTGATGCAAGAATTTTCATGCTAACTTTTGAGTAAGACATTTGTTTGGGAAGAGCAAACCGATGAGTTTTCATCTTTTGCTTCTGGGTCGCAATAATTCATGTTACAAAAATATTTAAGGAGTTAGAAACTTTCTCTCTTAACAGTGTACAAAGCAGATAATTTGCTCATTGCTAGTTCAGGATATACGATATGAAAAATTCATCTATTGAAAATGTTCAAACTCTGTGAGAAAATTCAAGCTCAATTTGACCATCCTCCAAAATCTCATTATGCATGGCATTTGGAGTGGCCTCAAGTGTTTTAAAATTGTGTTCATCTTATTTCTCAAATCTTCGTCATTTTTTAGGCACGCACTTCCATTACATTTGCATACATTTTCTTTCCGGACAATATTTTAAAAAATAGGCACTTAATAATACCGAAACACGGCTAAATGTTTTATAGCGAATATTAACTATTTTAAAACGCTCACCATAAAATCGACAAAACCTTTAATCGCCATATATCTTGTCTTTCCGATGCCAAAACTGTGAAACAGTTCCTACAGCCCGCCCCCACTGAAATATAGTATATATGTCGTTAGCTTAATCATATTTTGTGTATGTCGTCAAAAGAAAACGTTTTCTGGTCTACGGTAGCCCATCCAGAAATTGGGCAGAGCCAAGGAGGCAATAAACCGCTATACAAAGGAAAGGGACAAGTGTTATGTCACTTCTTAAAAGACCTTCCGTCGTAAGGGTTAATAAGCCAGATCAGTTCACTTCATTCAATTCAGAATAGATAATTTCAAGTCAGATATATAGAATCAGTTCAGTTCAGAGATTCAGATAGTCAGAGAGATTCAGTTCACATAGTCAAATAATCAGATTCAGTTCATCTCCTGGAAGTCGCGGCAGCTAAATTTATAAGTTCCGTCGTAGCATAACACCAGAAACTGCCTGTGGTTCCTCAGTAGTAAAAACGGACGTTAAACACCACTTAAAAATAATAACACTAGAAGACACGAAATCTCTTGAGAATAATAAATAACCATACATATTAGGTCGCAACACGTGATTGTTAACACAGTTAATATCCTCTCCTAGTCCTGTGAGCACGAGTTACAAAATTATGGAACAAAACCCTGAGATATTGTTGTCATAAAGCGTGGGCAACAACACCAAAGCGACCAATAGTCAATTAACTATATGCCGCTAAAAAATATGGTGATCAGAACTAAATCGCTTCATAATTGTCCACCAACCTGTTTCCAGCAGCAAAACCGTTTCAACTGCGAATGTTAAAACTGTGTCTGCACTCTCAGAATAGCTGTAATTAGTAGATTCTTATGCCAAAGTGACATACTTATAATATCATTCCTTTAATTAGTACCCATGTGTTAATAGATATGTTTGGCGTGGTTTAGATTATGAATCTACATTTTAATGGGTTTTAGAAGTAATTGTAAACATGGAGTTTGCTCTATATTTTGAAATTTGAAAAATGAGAACATGTTTTGTTTGAATGCTCAGAACAAGCGAATAGAGACAGCAAAAATTTAGTAAATAATTGAAATTAAATAGGCAAATTACAGCAAAGAAAATGTTTGGTTAAGAATCTTGGAGAATATTTGTGTAGAGTATGGTAATTGAGGAGAGAGGATCTGTGAGTTTTGTGTGGTATTACGATAACCTAGTTAAGGGTAGAGATTCTACGAATGAGAATAGATTTACTGCTAATTTTTGGTGATGCTTTTAGTTTATATTATGGTGTTTCTTGGTTTATTAGAAGGGGTTGTGCCAAAATCTCTGAAAATTCCAGTAGGATACTACTGATGAACCGAGGACTGGGGGGGGGGGCTTAGCAAACACCGTCAAATATAGTTACTTGAATAGTTGAACTGTTGAATAGTGTTTAAGGCCCGTTTTTACTACTGAGGCACCACAGGCGGTGGACAATGATGACACATGAGATGAAATGATAAAAAATTGGGAAAGGATTTTTTAAGGAAGGAAACGTTCCAGACCTAAGTTTAGGGTACCTCCCCGGCATTTGCCACTTACCAGGACTGAGGAAAACCTGAAAAAAAAACCCTGTCAGAGAGGACGGTCCTGGCGGGATTCGAACCCCAAACCTCCCACTCACTAACCTTAAAGACGTCGGCCACCCGTGACGGTATAGTTGAATGGTAAACATTAGTATGTTAATAAACATTTTTGTATGAGGATGATTTAAACATTGGTCTGGAAATGATCCAAACCATATTATAACATATGTACACTTAGTGCTATTTAAATAAATAAATGAAGGGTAATAGATCCGTTCTTTCAATGCTATAGTAAGAATGATGGTACTGGGTACAATAACAAACTAATGAGGAAATATAAACATATTCGTGATTTTGTCACTAGACTGGTAACAAAGGATAATATTCAATAGTTTTAATTAACACCAGAATCATATCGTTTTGTTGCAGATGTTTGGGGAATCGTTACGGCTCAGGAGAAGAGAGCATCAATATACACTTCTTCTTTTGTATATTAAATTATGCAATGACACAATCGATGTTACATGTAGTTAGTTGTGGAGAACAACAACAACAACAGAACTATTTTTTGTTCATATGTGCATTTTTCTTCTGAAGCAATGTTCTTTGTGAAAAGATTTTTTGAAATTGGTTACACTGAAATGGATTATTCTATACATTCTAGGATGTAACAAAATTGTTATTGCTAATAATAATAATGATAATAATAATAATAATAATAATAATGATATTAATAATAATAATAATAATAATAATAATAATAATAATAATAATAATAAAGTAGTAGTTTACATTACCGTGATGACTGTGTAATTATATGAAGAAACAGTTCCAAAACAGTTCAATGAAGAAACTATTGCTGATTGCACAGCTGTAGAATGGAACATAGAAAAATATTTTTTAAAAATAAAATATAAAATTCAAATGTGAATTCCATAAAGTTGGTCTGAGGCGTTCAAGAGGGAGATCAATTGAGGGCCCACTCTCAAAAACCTATACTGAAGAACTTGCTGAAGTCAAGTTTCAGTATCTCAAAAAAGTTTGAAGATGCCAAGAGATTGCAAATCGATGAAAACTAATGAAAATGTACGCTAAGCCTGGTACGGATGAAGATTCGACTGTAAATAATGACGTTCTTTAGTTTTCTCTGCATTCATTATTAATAATACCTTGATAGCTATTTGCCTATTGTGTAAGCAGTGTTTGTGCAGAAATGCAACTGCAATTGTGGCGTGATAAACACGAGCTCAGTTGCCCATAAAGCGAAACTCCGGCCTTATTGGAAATCAAGCGCACTGAAGGTCAACGGTTTCAACTAATAAAATAAGTCCCGATTATGCAGTTGAATGAGGGCACGGTAGCACTACATACGCTTTCCTATGGTAGACTAGTTTGCTTTTGTTTGTAACAAAAGACCCTACACTGTGCAAATATCATTACACCCCCGCGTATGGAGTCTGTAAGTAGTGAAAGTGGTGATATCGTGAAAAATGATGAGACTCTGTGCTGTTCACACAGTTTCAAGTACTGTCGACAGAATAAGAAGTAAGCGAGCTTGTTTATTTTGAGTCTGGCCTATCCATGATTACAAAGAGAGGGGACTCTCTACAATGATGAATTTCCTTCCGAATCAGTTTTCAGCAGAATGTGCCACAGTCTAAAATTCTGGGTTTGCAAGGTGGCTTGATTGTTCTAGAGTCATTAACTTATTGCTTCCAGCATGAAGAATATCAACACCAATGCATTGTATTTTCCGCACCTGCCATGGCACTCTTGAAGATGTATTCCCTCGCCTTCTGGAGTATATCCCTCCTGTCGATGTACACAGTTATTATTCATTCACGTGTATACATCCTCGTCCATGTCATTAACACTTGTCAAGTGGGGAGCCCTTGAATCATCCCCATTGAGTCAAGCACACCCTACCCTCCCTTTCAGTGCAGTGCCTGGTAGTAACACTTTTTTTTTTTTTTTATCATAAAGCTTTATGCCACGTTCTTCAGAAACTCAACACCCATTTTTAATACAGTGAAAAGGTTCACAGATTTTTAGAGCGAAGTTCAGGTTGTTAATAATTTTAAGTATAGGAACAACAAATAGAGTTTACAAAAGCTAAACGAGTTCTAGCAGCTGGGGCATACAAAGAGCAAAAAATCGATTTAGCAGTCATCAACATCCTCATTAGCCTTTATATACACTTCAGCTTCAGTTTACTCACTAAGCAAAATATACAACAGGAAGTATAGTTCCATGTTCTTTTTCTTCGTAAAATAAAGAAAGACTTCTTTGAGAAAAGCATTTTAAAATAAATAGAATTATACTCTGTTTTATTAAAAAGTGTTTGTTCATATTAGTTGTAACTATATTAAATTCACTTAATCTATGAATTGTGTTTAGTTTTAATGCACTAGATAGTATCAAAGATCATTCCTGACAGTTTTGGCGTTACATGAAAAATAAAAAATAATTTCTCATTCGAAGTTATATTTGGAAACCCTAGGGAAATTTAACTAGAAATAATTTCATCACCCAGCAGCAACTAATGAGTCAATGGCTTTGTTAAAATGGCAGTTAAAATAATAATTCATTAAAAATATTTAGATTGCATTAGTTTATCTACTCTTATCACATGGACATTGAAAGTAGTCAACTAATCAAATTATAGCACCGTTGAAACAATAAAAATAAAGACGTAATTGCAGTAAAAATGAGTAAACGCTATAATTGTTGAGAATGCATTACAATTTTATTTACAAATGTTTCCATACAATAATAGCTATGTCTGTTAGATCGATATTTTCTAAGAGCAGATGTAAATAAAATGTAATTGTTTCGTAAATATTTAGTATGGTTATAAGAGAGCATGAAATATTTTGACACGGTTATAACCAATTCCGTTTTGATAACACATAGTAGTTGGAATTATCTGTTTTGCCAAGTGTTAAATTTGTTTGAGGTAAAAAATTATATTTATTCCTTGCATAGAATTCACTGATAAGTGTATGAATTCCTTAATAGTGCTAAGATGTTTAGATTTCGATACAAATTTTTAAAATATTATGGAATACCACATTATTAGTACTTTTTTGGAGAAGTATTTTTGGCTATCAACCTAATTTGCTTATAAATTATAATTCTTTGTGTTGCAATAAAAATTATCAAAAATAAACCTTTTCATACCTTCACTAGAACAAAACATATGTGGTATTGATCGAATAATTAATATGGAATGTTAAGCTGTGATAAAATATATTCTTGGGAGATTTGAAATTTAATTCATTATTTATCAATATATAAGTCAAGAAATAATGAAATTAACTTCGAAAATGAGTAGCATTCATGAACCTCGTTGGTTTTATACAGGTTCATTAATATATACATATGTGTGTGTGTGACCACAGCACAGGGCCTGGTTCCCGGGCAACAAGTCGGAAGCACATATGCCTTGTGAACATGCTGAATAATGTTGAAAATGTTTTCCTTCGGCTAGTACACAAGGTCCATATCGCGAAGATATATTGTCACTCACTCTGTAACCTTATAAAATGAAATTGTGCATATTCCATGCTCGTTCAGAAACCAGTTGCAAATTCTATCACTTGTTGAACCGGGTTACCTTCTGGCAAACCACCACAGGTGGTCGAGGTCGTTAAGGCGCGGACTCGTGAGCCGGAAGTCTGGGATTCGAATCCCGCCAGGACCGTCCTTCCTGACTGGGATTTTTTTCAGGTTTTCCTCAGTCCTCATGACTGGCAAATGCCGGGTAGGCACCGTAAAATTAGGCTTGGAACGTTTCCTTACCTAAAACAGTCCTTTCCCAATATATCATTACATTTCATGTATCATCAGTGTCCACCGCCTGTGGTGCCTCAGTAGTAAAAACAGGCGTTAAACACAATTAAAAGAAACTTCTGGCAAAGAATGAACATGTGGTATAATAATTTCATTGCATTTATAGGAAAAGATGGAGAAACGTTTGCCTGTTGTATAAGTTCTGTTACTGAGTTATTGGCGAACGCTCTAGAATTGGTCCAATCTCATCCGGTTTTTCTTCCGTTTAAACGACTTCTGAAATGTGTTTTGTCCAACACCAGACCTGTGGTTTCAAATTTATTTGCTAATCTTCCTGAATGGAATACTGTGCTGGGAAAAGTTTCAATAAACTATCTTCGTGCACAACCAGTAAAATTGTTTTTTTTAACATCGTTTACAAAACAATAATAATGAACAAATTTTTATGTCAAATGCACACCATTTTAATCACAGTTTTCATTACCAGAACAACTCTACTACAAGTAGTACGTACTCTGCATACATTCTCGTCTCATGCGACGTGAGTCAGTGTTCTTTATTGGTGACTTCATTATCAATTAGGGGAAAACACATAACATGAATACCAGCCAATGTAGTGGTGTTCCTCCAGGGCCCATATGCCGTAAATGCAGCAGCCATATTTTTAATGATTTTATATGAAATCGTCACATAAATCCCTAAAATATCCATAAAATTAGTATAGAACAATTAGTTTCCTGCAGCATGATATTATGACAATTTATTTATACCTTTAAAAGGTAATAGATTAGTTACCTTTATAAATTATAGGGAGGATTTCAACAGATATTGTAAATCTGAAGTGCATTAGAACTCTGTATACACTTTGTAGAAAGCGGGGTTTAAAAAATTGCTGCTGTATTAAAGCACAAAATATCTGAACTACTTGTTATATAACAAGTCTTCGAGGTCAGTACTGGAAAAACAGAAAGAGAAAATGCTTAACACCTTGGATTTTGTTACAAATCAAATTAATAAATAAATAAATAAATAAATAAATAAATAAAAACCGCAAATTACGTGAGATATGGACAAAGCACAGTTTTGGAAACAGGTACAAAAAGTAAGGTAGCTTTAGTAATGTTCGGCCTACAATAAGGGTTATAGTGAAACTTCGAACGATGGTACAAAAACTTGGAAAACGTGCTTGAGAAAGAGCGCAAGTTGTGCGTATTATAGCCGTGGACCGAGCGGAATGCGGGAATTCAATAACGTTGAAAGCTAGCGAACAATTTGTCATACTCGCGTGCTATAAACGAGTTTGCTGAAGGGAAAGAGGGGCAGACAGATCAGCGGGGGTTCTGGAATAAGGAGTGCATTTTGTTCTTATTCTTATTATTATTCATCTATCTGCTTCTGCTGCCACTAGAACGTTTCTCTTGCTCAAGAGAAATTAATGACTTTACCATGAAATATCGAGTCGTAAAAAATGGTAAAGCTAATTGAATTCATGACCTCTAATAACATACACACGCTGCATAAGGCACTAGGCGCGGCCCGAGGGAGCCATTCTGTACCGGAGCAACTTTGCGCTTAAGTGCACAGGAGTCGAGGGAAAAACAATTGCTTATAACCATGGTCAAAAGCTGCATTCGTAATGGTTTTTTTTTTAAATATTAACAAAGATGATCGACTATTACAAATATAATTTTCATTGTTGTAATAAATTGTTGTATCGTGCTTAGCGTTGAATCCACCAGACTTTTACAATTTTCAAAAATTTCTCTGACGTGAAAGCATATATGAGCTATAATGTCTGTTTAGTGGAACAATCAACTTTTTGGAGCCTGTTTTTACATGTTGATAGAATGAATGTCCTGGAGAACTGCCTATCAAATCCAAAACTTGAGTGCGAGCATCTTTCATGAATACCAAAATATGGGGATCATGCATATTCCAAAACTGGAAATGAGATCTCATGATTATTCAATTCTGTTTTCAACGTGTTTTCAAGGTAAATCTTGGAACACTAACTATCCAAACCAAAGAGTGTCCATGGATAACTAATATGGTACACTGACGGTTCACAGATGCTCAATCAAGCCGGAGCCAGAATCTTCGGCGAAATCTAAGGGGGGGGGGACATGAACATGTCCGGGAAGCATGTGTTTTACGATAGACTATGGACGTGTTTGTGAAGTGCCATTAAAATAATCCGTTTTCCATATGGTGAACAAGCAGAAATTATTTTCACTTATGGACAAGCATAACCTGGAGGCCGCACGGATTTATCAGGAAACTTACCCTTAAAGACAGAAACCTAATCATCAAAGTTTTACATCAGTATTATGTCGTTTGTGTGAGAAGGGTCTTTTGATGGAAGAGGTTGCGTCATGTTTGTACCCCTGAGTTGAGGAACGTGTTCTACAACACATTAGTACAGTCGGACCCACCAGAGCAGTATAAGCAAAGACACTGTACTAGAGAACCACCCCTATTCCTATCGCCTTCAATATGTCAGGACTTATTGTAAGCGGATTTTCGTCCAAGAGAAACAGAGTGCTACTATTATGGGATTTCTGTCGTCAATTCTCTTCACTTATGCTCATCTGCGGGTTCGTCAGAATCCCTCTGTTGAACACAGTGCTTTGAAATGGATGGCGACTATGTTGAACCAAGGTAAAATGTACAATATATATACACTCGTATATACATACAGGTATGCCATATGCATTTCATTTACGGCAAGCCATTTCTTTATGCAAATGGACTGAAATTTATATTCACTCTATATAATTGCTCACAAAATTTAGAAAAGAAAATACTAAAACTGACGATTGTCATTCTATATATATTGTCACCTCAATAAGAAATATCTATCATTGGCTGTAACTTTGAGGCATTGAAACGTATCCAATGGATATGGATATTGGATATACATTTTTCAGACTCTGTGTTTGTTTAATAGCGAAGAGTGTTTTTTCTTGACGAGCCAACTCTGTTAGTATGTATGTGCACTAAAAACATTCTGAGCCATAAGATCCCCTCTGCTTGACTGGTACCTGGCGGTACCTTGCTTGTTAAATTTTTAGCGAGGAGTAAATGCCATGCAAGTGGTTGATACTTGTAATTGCATCCATTGCATTACAGTGACATTGAAGTAAATGGGTTTAGTGTACTATTTATATTAAACAGATAGTGCAATGCATCGTCAGTTCTTTTTGCGTTGTTAAATTAATTCCCTCATACTTGTCATCCCATTTATGCCTTTATTTATTATGCCATTTTCTCAATGTTGCCTAAACAGTTAATACTGCTGCAAATTTCAATATGTAGTAGTTCTGAAGGAAAAATCTAATGCAGTTACATTCCTTTTATAAAACGGTAATATATATTTTTAAGAAACAGTAGACTTTTAACAAATAGATAGTAAACACAGAGTGAACATACATTTTTGTTCATTTTCATGAATATAATGGTATGTCGTAAATTAAGTTTATAAAACATGTAGATATAATATTTTGATTTCAATTCAACATGGCCACCATCCATTTCAAAGCATATAAATGGCACCAAAACCATTATTTCACGAAAGTTCTTTGGGTTGATGTCCAGCTATTTTGTACAGTCAAAATTAAACTATTAGCAAAAGAAGGCGATGTAAAATAATATAAACAAAAACCATAATAGCTTCAATGCGACTAACATAAAATGTTTTGGTAAACTTTGTCCAAAGTAATGAGAAGGATTACAAGAATTTCCAAGGGAACACATAGGGAACCAAGCAATCAGAGAGAGAGAGAGTTTGTGTGGAAGAGACTGTGTTTAAATAGAGAAAGGATGTTGATATGGTTTAATGATGGAATAGGTTACATGATCCACACCATATATCCTTAAAGAAGAAAGAGACCAAGCATATGCGAAAAAAAGAAATAATGCATGCAATGAACGCTTTATAGATTTATTTATTTACCCTGGCAAGAGTTAAAATCATGTGGCCCTCTCTTCCACTCTACCAGCGAAGAACTAGCAAAAGTACATCATACATAGTACATAAAATACATAAAAACATGTAAATATTACATGAAGTAATTATTACATATTTTAATATAGATGGAAAGTTACTAAAGATAATGTTACAATTCCATTTGTTCTTCAATATTTTTTCTCGAGTACGAGGAGGAGGAGGATGAAGAAGAACAAGAAGAAGCGATAGACTAGCTGTTATGATTCATAGAGTTGAGATATTTCATCTACGTTTAATTTGCTTTATTGTCCAACAATCTCTGACTTCAGATTCTGGGAACTTAGGCTGAATGAGGTTGAGTAGAAATGTATTCGGTGTCGAGGGATAGACAGTAAAGTCATGTTCCGGGGTTGTTATACGAAACGAGAGGCGATATATTAAGGGATGGAGGTAAGGAGGAATTTGATCAGGAGCGTAAGGAAATGGAGAGTCCTACATTCTTTTAGAGGCAGCTATGGCAGTTGATTGCGTAGGGATGTCTAATGACCAAATTTACGAGTGTTGAAGATGAAACGAACACAGGCATTATAAACGCGTTGTAATCTTTCGATGTGCTCAGTGTTCAGATTAGAGTACAAGACATTACAACAATCAAAGTGACGCATAACAAACAATGAATGATATTCTTTTTGAAACTGAGAGGTGGATCTTTTGCTACATGTTTTAACGTGTGAATCAAAGCAAATATTTAATTGCATGTATGGGTTACCTGGCAGTGCCATTCTAGATCGGACTCTACATAAATAGTTTTTTGCCGTGTGCTGGTATAATGAATTATGTTGTTGTTTATCATGATGGACGGCACATCGTTTTGAGTTTATTTTATGTAGTGCTCATTTATGTCCCATGACTGCAGCCTGTGATATAAGTGAATTCAGTTTTAAACCAAATTTTTGTATCCAAAGAGAGATGGGGGTTAGATCTTCATTTACTACCACAGTGTACCAAGAGCAAAGTTGAATGAAAAATAAAGAAGTAAAAAATTAATTAAATACTACTTGGCTTATTATGTACAGTATAAGATTTTGGGGGTCTGAACATTTGCTTCAACTTCTTGTAAGTACTGTAATAGTAAACAGGCTGTATCCTAGTGATTTAAACCTACCTACTACAGTAATCCACTTCGAGGCAACAATGAAGTTATTGGTTAGGTTGGCATTTCAAGACAGAAACAGCTGACGCAGTGTCTCTTGTTTTTGTTTCAGCCAGCAGAGAAGCGGCCTTCGCACACGCAATTGGTGCAGCGGGAGTGGTACATTCCATTTCGAGGGCTTGCCGCGACGGGCAACTTAGTTCTTGTGGTTGCTCTCGTTCCGGTCGCCCTCGAGACCTTCATCGAGATTGGATATGGGGAGGCTGTGGCGACAACCTGGAGTATGGCTACAAGTAAGTGTTTCATTAAATATTGTCCCACAGATGTCGCACGTATAATCTCCTTTTAATGTTCTGTAGAGTTGGGGGAAATACTGAAGTTATTGACAGTTTAAAGTACAATCTTTGCTTCCTTATCCATAGCAAAACACCTATTTTTTAGATGCCACCGGGTGTTGTATGCAGAGTTTATCAAAAGTAATTCATTTGAATAAAAATTAAATAACATATTTTGAGATAATGTTCTGATATATTAACTAATACTTTAAAATACTTTTTATAAGGGAATATATTACCATCAATTTATGCTAGTTATGACGTCATTTAATTGACATTTTATTTATTTTTATTATATAAAATGAATATATTTCTCTCTATTGTCATACAAGTCTTTTTTTAAGATCTGTATGTTACTGTGACAAAAATAATTTTCATCAGTTTAAATGGTCTGTGTGATAATTATATTACAAAGCGACTCGATGAACTATGAACCAACTTGCGGTGTTTTGTCTGTTGGCGAGAGACCGACAGGGGTGGCTGAGGTACTCGTGTGTGGGAGAACTGCCAGGACCGTCCTCCCTGATTGAAAGTTTTTACAGGTTTTCCTCAGTCCTCACAAATGGCAAATTCCGGGGAAATGCCCTAAATTTAGGCCTGGAATGTTTCCTTCCTTATAACAAAATACTTTCCTAATTCAATAAAATGTATAATGTAATTGTAACAGCACATATTTATTATAATTTATTTCACAGTTATTCCAATTATAATTGGTTGTTTTGGAAATTGATTAATCCCTTAATACTTGGGAGCCCACCGCCTGTGATTGCACAATAATAAAAAGGCATTAAACAGGCTCGTTGCTGTCTGAGGCAACTGACACAACCATACGAAAGTTTCCTTAACTATTTTATAACGTTTTCATACCGGCTTTATGAAAGGGGT
Organism: Metallyticus violacea; assembly: GCA_030762175.1. Classification (NCBI taxonomy): domain Eukaryota; kingdom Metazoa; phylum Arthropoda; class Insecta; order Mantodea; family Metallyticidae; genus Metallyticus; species Metallyticus violacea. The sequence continues at coordinate 642,882 of CM060843.1, read as the reverse complement.
ATGTTTACAATGATATATCTTTTTGTACGTCTTTAAAAACACTTCACTCCCTTTAATTCACGTTTGGTGCTGGCTATATGTCAATATTTTGTTTCAATTCTTCCAGGGTATATGGATTTGTCTTGTTTGCGGTATTTTTATTACTCCTTTTCACTTTTATTTCTGGGATAAATTAAAAAGTACCGCATACAAGACAAATAGACATACCTGAAAGAATTGAAACAAAATAGCCGCCTGCTTTACTCAACGTGAACTACAGCGACTGATGAATAAGTGCTAAAAATATGTAGACAACAACAATAGTCAGTTTAAGCACATTCTTTCATAAAGATGGTAAGCAAAACCTTTTAAAATAGTTAAGGAAACTGTGCATGGTCTTGTTAGGACCAGCCTATTTGTCGGTCCTGGTGGTCTAATGTTACCCATACTTACCTCGTAGACCCAATCCCGGCCAAGGTTCAGTGGTTTTTTTTTTCGGGCATAAAAATCTTAAGTATGGCTTCCTTTCGAAGGGAAGTAAAGCCGTCGTTGCCTTGTCGTAGATTTACGACAAGTAAAAGCCTGAAAGAAGAGGTCAATGAGCAAAATTTATCTACAGTTTCACATCCTGAATTTAAGATGCTCTGATGACCTGAGATGTTAAAGAGCATCCTATGGGCAAAATATCGTGAGTTGGTTAACTTTTATTGAGTCGCTTTTATTGTCAGCATAGAATAATGTGTTTAAGAAAAAATATAATATGACATAATATGCTCACAATAGAAATGTATACAAACATATACAATAGTCATTAAAATGTACAAAATAAATTTGTGCAGTAATTTAGATATTGCCCGAAAAGGAAAATATTTTGAACATCCGATTGAGTTTAATTTTAGATTAGGGAAGTATATTGTATCTTTCACCAAAATGTTAATTGCTAGTACAAATAATTATATTGAATTCTAAAGCAATGAATAATAAATTTATTTGCAGTAAGGTGAGATATTTCATAACATTCAATTGAATATGATCATATAAAAGGAATGTGTATAGTTTGAAAAGACCGTTGACGACATTATAGCAATGATCGTAAAAGGCTCTGTTTTCATTAAAATATGTTAATGCGTCTAAGTTTCTTTAAAATAACACTTTTTTCCATTATAATGGAAATTATGTGTTACTTTAGATAATGCATTATAAATTCTGGAATAAGGTGTCATGCCAGTCCATAAATAGCAAGGCTTGTTCAGTTGCATCCGTCCATATTGTAATTAGCAGGTTTGTTTAAGTATACCACAGTCTTTGGATTGTTGGTCAGGTAATCTTATTTCAAAATCTTAGTATTTATGTGGAGCTAAATTAAAACCTAAATAATTAAAATTAAGAATTGCATTTGTTATTTTATATTTTAATTAGATCTTTTTCGCTAAATGTAAATACTTTTTTTTCTATTTGAAATATTGAGACAGTAATTCCCCATTATTTTTGCCTTTTTTTTTTTTTTTTTTTTTTTGTTATTTGCAATCAATTATTTTTGTCTTCGTATACATGATACAAAATTGAAGACAGAGAGCATCCCTGAGTCCAATGTTCACCGTATCTTTATTATGACATATTTCCTTCCCTGTTCATATAATAATGTTGACTGTTTACGTCAAAATAACCTAAAGATTGTTTTATTTTATGAAAAAATATATAAATCTTAATCTGCAATAACATTTACTAACTTTACTTACATTAAATTTCTCTTTCTGAGGGAATAAGAAATGTATCTCCAAACTCAAGCAACTAAAACTGTAAGTTTGAAAGCATGGCAACTGTAGAATGAGTGTAACATAAACCCCTAAAATATTCTCTTTGAAAAATAAAAGCTAGAATCTTAATGTACATAAAATTGTTTTAATTGGAATTTAAAAACAGTAAATTTCATCTAATATTTATGAACTTTGAGTTTTGCCAGTTATATACAGATCTTTTCTATAGAAAGCACACACATACATATATTGTGTTTTTATGTTCTCTAATCTATGTCTTCGGCTATGTCTTTCTTCCAAAGTTTCCCTTTCTGCATCCACCGCAATTTATACAAGACTGACAGGGACACATCTGTGTTTATAACTTCATTTGTCGTTAGAGCAATATGTTACAATCCATTTCTTGAGGCGTGTCTCCCCCGCTTGCACAACCCCAAGGGTGTTTCGGCGTGTCCATGAGAGTAAGGTACGAGTGGTAGATTTAGATCACCACTAGGGGAAAGGAAAGATGGATGATCTGTCTGCGACATAACGCAGTAATAGCTGCTATTAAAGCGTCGAGATTGTGGCGTCCCTCTATTCCTATCATGAACAGTGGCGGTCTTAGAGCAATGAATCAGATACAAGTCTAGCAGATCTATTTAACACTTTTTCAATTTATGTCTCTTATTTTTAAGAGAAGTCGAATGATATGTTGGAAGTAATGAGGACAACAGAAAAGTGCACCTTCAGTTGAAGTGAGTTATGTTAATCAAGAAAACAAATGAAGCAATTCAGTTGTGTAGAAAAATGTTTACTAGCAAGTTAGTGTTTTTTCCAGACCTTTTTTATGAAGAACAAAAATGTTGCATATTCCAATAATTCCGTAATAATTAAACAAAAAATAGAACTGAAATAATTCCCTAAATGTTTGAAAATTAGTCTCTTCGCAGGGGTAGGAACAGAACTGAAGGCAAAGGAGGTTGTTTTAGTTGGCAGTATTTTTTCGGTACCTTGAAACCGACACGAGCAGTTCAAGTCGTTAAGGTGCAAATTCTGCTGTTTGAGTCCCGCAGAAACCGTTGAGGTTTATTCCAAAGTCTTCTCAGTCCCCATCATTGACAAATCCTTTCTATGCTTATCATTATCGCGCCTAAGATGCCACAATTGTCAAAATGGACATTAAAAATATTCAGATTGAGAATGTAGTGCTGCTCTACTTTGTTGGGGTTTTTTATTGCCAACTGTAACTTCTCGCTTCACTGAAGTTAGACTTAAAGCACGCACGTTTACTATTTCCCATTTCCATTTGCTAGTTTACAATTTACGTGTATGGTGTAGTTAAAGTTAGAAAGTTTTATAATTCATTTCTATATTGTTTTACTTGCAGTCCGCTAGAATGTTTTTATGTCCATTGATGTACAGATGCTTTTGTTTTAAATATACGTCTATTTATTTTCGAAATACAATACAATTGAGTTCTCTTGCCTGTTTAACTCAAGTGAGTACCAAACTGAAAAAAAAAGCCTAGTGCAAACAAAGAAAGAAAGCAATATTAAGCATTTTTCAAATTATCTCAAACAGTTTTTCTTCTATGAAGTATACATCAAACCTTAATTTTAAAGTATTAATTTTGTGCTAAATTCATAATTTTTTGGTACAGAACGGAATAACTTGGGGAGTGTTTGATTTTTTTTTCTGAGTAATTTTTGCTTTAATTCTTCTATATTACATACCTTAGAAAAACTAGGAAACAATTTCTATTAAATGTTATGCGGTATCATAAAGTCTGTATAAATATGATGTGTATTTCTACACGCTATTTATTTTTTCCAAATAAACATTGTCATAGATATAAAAGAACTACTGGATAATAAAAATCTAATGACGTCAGTCGTGTCATATTTCAAAATTTTGTTTTAGTTATATATTAGAGTACAAGCATTAATCTGTAGCTTGGTTCTAAAAGAACTAATGTCCACTTTTACCGAAAATGGGATATTCATATAGCACTTTAATATACTGACAACATATTAAAAGACCAATCTCTTTAACATTTTTTTTTTGCAAGAGATCTCGAGTTTTAATGGCATCAAGCCCATGTCGATTGCCTTATAAGCAAAAACGATTGATGGGCGTATCTGTACATAGGCCCCATTGACATCTGAAAATATCCCGTTATAGGTGGTTTCCTGGGAATCATGCTTATTAAATCAACCCAGTCTCTGGTAAGTTCAACTCCAACAAAGGTATAGGGGAAGGGAATGTGTGCCATTGTCGCAGATGTAGAAAAATTTTGTTCCAACTTTCTCACAATTGTAAAAATTGAATTGAGAAAAGGGATATTGTCAATTGCAACCAAACTTTTGGAGTGAATAAGAGCCAATGTCAACTTTAAAAAGACAGCTAGAAGTTTATCAATGCAAGAAGTTTCTGCTCTTTTTGAGGGGCCCATTCTTCTTCCACAAAAGAAATTTAAGGATATAAAAGATCTATTGCCTAACATTAATCCTAACAGTCATCAATTTCATCGCTGGGCTGAATTCAGAACTAGGCAAAAGAGATGAACAGGTCTATGATAAAGACAGTGAACACAGTGATATATTTAACTGTTTTCTGTATTATTTTGACAGTGAAATTATTGTAATGACAATAATAAAACTGTAATAAATGATTAAAGTTCAGAAAGGCAATTTCCAGTTACAAAAAGATAAATCTAAAGCTATGTATGCCTATACATTTAATACCACTAAATATAATATCAAGAATATACAATAAACATGCACCTTTTGCAAAAACTTTCCTCTCTTTTTTATTTTATTTTCCCCCAATTTAATGCCAACTTTCTTAGCCATAAAAGGGCCAATATCAACAAAATGCACTTTCTGTAAAAATAGCCAATGTACTGTTAAACCCTTGAAATTATAGAAACAGAAGTTTTAAAAAAATCACCATTTAAAATTCGAGTATCAAGTTACTCGATTTTAATAAAAATGCTTTGAATAATTATAAAACTAATTGTTAAAAAATGTTTGAAAAGTTGTTAAAAAAACTTAATCGCATGTAACTTAGAACCAAATTTTGGACACGGGCCTTTTAGAACCAAGCCATAGAAATATACAATAATTTTACATAATAAAATAGGTACTGTAAATGAAAAATATAGATTTGTTAAAATTTACGACACCTTTGAAATGTATTTTTGCTTTCCATATTACTTTTTAATAATATCTATCATTTATTAAATAGGCAATTAGAATAATATAACTGAATAAATTTTAACGCTATGGATACTCCGAAATTAAGTAAGAGGTGCCTAACCGTAGCTATGCTAAGGGAATTCATGCCAAATGCAATTTAAAAGATGGAAATTGTTTCTTTGTTACTGAATTTAATACCCGAAAGCTAAACGAATAGCGAGAGAGCAAATCAAAAGCTGCCGCAAAAAATATGGCTGCTGTTTCCCGCCATGTGCATGGAAATGTCACATATTTCATCCTGCTCGCTACATGGGGCAGCCCATCTCTAGATTTGTCACAGCGGTGCAGATGTCTTAATGATATCCTCAGGCGTACATAAATTAGAAGTTGTAAGTTATTGGGCTTAAAGGAGAATACTCGTACATTGGGACATAGTGGTCCTATATCTCGAAAAAGTATTTTTAAATTGTTTAGTTTTACATCTTAACAGTACAATATGTACATGTAGAAGGAAGATAATTTTATGATACGAATTTAATAAGAATTTTTTTTTTTTACTCCTGAATTCTCCGCTAGAACCATAATCACTAGCTGTGTATTACAGAAAGAAAAACATATTTTGTTATAATTTTTGAATAAGTAGCTTGAGATTTTGTATTTTTCTCTATAATATTGTGCAGGTTGTCACGTTAGTGTTCTGTATAGCCTACAGCCTGCTTATAAATAAATTACTCATGTTGCGTATATATTGATTTGAATTTGTGCATTTGCCCCTTAAATTATGAATATTAATAAACTGACAAATTAAAAGGGGTGTTTTTAAAAGATGACCCAATGTATTGTCTATTTTCTATTTTTTTCAAATACGAGGGTTGCTGAATAAACAATCACACTTTTCTCGACAGCATCTCTTTACTCATCCTCATAATTTTGATGAACTTGTTCAAAGTTGGATGCAATGCATCTATCTCAGCATTTCTGCCAGTTTTCGAAGACATGCTGCAAACCATTTTTGACAGGTCCTTCAGAATCACCTCCGCAGCCTTGTTCATATCAATGCCTCCCACGACAGTGTTTCTTCAATTTTGGGAAAAGCAAGAATTCGCACGGGGCTAAATCTATATTATAAGAAGGGCGAGGGGCACACTTCACGTTTATTTATTCAGAACGTACCTTAACTTCTCCAGCTTAAGTAACCACTTTTGCTCTTTTTGATGATGATGGAGATTTCCACACAGAGCTTTGCTCTCAGGATCGAAATGATATCGCCAAGTTTCATCAGCACTGATGCCACATCTTCCTATTAATCTTTAACTGCATGCGAACATCCTTTTGTTCGGGAATCAGCAGTCTTGGAACACACGTACGTCTCATATGCAACTTTTCAGTTACCAACTTGTGGGTAGCTTCCAGTAAAATTTTCAGAATTTCTGAAAGTGTTTTTAAATGTTGCGATGCTTCTATCTCACAATGACAGCAGCCATGTTAGTGTTTTCTTCCGTTAGAGCACAAACTGGAGCCTCGGGTTCGCTCTCCTTTGACATTTAAACCATCTTCGAGGTGTGCTATAAGGAAGAACAAACGCGTGTCACCTCCGTTTTGCTATAGGCGGAACTGAACGCGTCTGAACATGCACATCTCTCAGGCGGAAACAGGAAGGGTCAACAATAAAACTAATACTGCGTGTAAATTATGCATGAACTCACCAAATATTGTAGAGTTAAATTTTAGCGCGAGGAATTAAAGAGAATGTTCATTCTTTATTGAACAGCCCTCGTATTTCAAAATGACTCTGAAGACACTGGTCAATCATAAAAGAAAACTTATAAAGCATTTAATTAAATTTTAATCGTAAAATTAAGAAATTTAATTTAAAAATATATGAAGTACTGCCATGGCATATCTACCTTAACATGAGAAATATTGAAACTGAATCTAAACAGAAAGAGCGATCATGAAGTTAAATCTTGCAAGAGGTCAAAAAGTTTATTTAAAAGCTCGTTGGAATACAACGTTCTACTTCTCTTATTAACAAATAATAGGTACAGAAGCAAGGTAGCTAAGCTGTAAATACTGTCAAACCAAACGTAACTTTTCTCAAGAGGTATGAAATTGATATATGAGGTTCTCTATGTGAAATTCTCAGGTTTTACTACAAACATTCTAAAACATTGTTAAAATAGATGAATTTGAGCACTTAAAAAGCTTTATATGGCGTGAAAAAAATAGATAGGTACACAAAATAGTTTGATGAAAAATAATCGATTCATATATAATAGGAGACAAACATGAAAGGAACTGGTTTAGACTCCATTGTTAAGATGACTGGACATTAAATGAAGGTGGCAGACTATAAAAAGTAATTTCAGTATCAACAAAATCCCAAATATTAAGAAAACTGAAATTTGTGTTCCTAGGAGTCTATTACATACAAAAGTGATTTCCTTGGTAAAGAGTTAATTGATTGATAAATAAGCACTTCGTGTTTTTTGATGAAAATTTATTCAATTCTATTTGCTGAATTTTTAAAGAAATCAAGTTAGAATATTCTATTTTGACAAAGTATCTATTTATGAAGTTTATACGAATTTGGTAGATATATTGAGGAACCATTGACATCACACAGCACTGTAATAATTGAATTATGGAATTTAAAATAGCATAGTCAGAGGTATACACCATGTTGGAGGTACTATTTCTATGACATTCCAGATAATGCTGATGTCGTGTGTCACAAGACTTTGAAGGGATTTAACTTTAACTTTTCTGAGAGATTGAATCATTAGTGAATGGAAAAAAATCATTTACTAAATGTTTGTTGATCAAACTCAGACTTGGAGTGACAATTTTCAAGTGTATTTCCGCCATTTTGAAAATCTTTTTTCTAAGTTTTGAATCATTTTGTAAATTATGGACAAAATGACTCAATCAGTATATTCCATTCAGTAAAGTCCAATCATAAGAATGGACGCACTTTAATTCACACTTTCCAGAGAATTGTGATCATGAAATGACACAAAAGGTTTCTTCCTTCGGAGTTTTGATGCATAGGCGAAATAATTGTGATACCATGTAAATTTTTGTTAGTGCATTATTTTCAATTATTAACTAAGCTTTGGACAAAAAGATACAGTGGAGAAATTTTGTAGTAAAGTGTCCAAATGGATCCATTCGTTAGTCCTTGACAGCATTACAGAATATTGATCAGATTGGCTTTGAATAGATCGACAAATAATTTAAAGAATTAAAATTACTTTATGTCAATTGTAATAAATATACATGCTGAATCCGAACTTCACCGACAAGCTTTCACAATTGTTCAGGGATGTTTTCTGAATGTATTGATATGAAGAACCCGTGTTCTCCTCTGGCTCATTGCGACGTAATTTCATTGCTTTCGTTTTATTTAACTCGACTACCTTTATACTGTTAGCACAAACTTTCATTGCTGTAGTAGAGCGTAGTAGTGTGGGAATACCTTGAACAGTTCGAGCACAGATGGATTGGTCGTGGTGGTCCTGTTCCATGACCAGCTCGATCACCAGATTTGACACCTTAGGGTTACGTGATTCCTGTCGAAACTAATATGGACCTGGTTGCTCGGGTTGTAGCAACCGCTGACGCTGCGTGCCAATCTCCTGGGATGCTGTGAATGAAGCGTCGTTGTGAAGTTTGTCGTGATTATGGCGGTCGACATTTTGAGCATTTACTTTAAGCAGTGTAACAGTGTAATTTGGGTTTTTTCATGTCAATTTTTGTAATGTTTGATCATATATCCTTAAAAATAAATAATAGTAATTGTAAACAGGCGATGAGTAATTGATTAATTGATGGCGGACAGTAAACACGCTCTACAGCAGTCAAATGTGTTTTGTTTGGAACAAAGTATCGGAGTAAGCAGATACAAAGGTAGTTGAGTTATTACAAAACGAAATTACCCGGTAATGAGCCACCGCAGACCATGGGGTTCCTTATAGCAAAACACTCAGAAAAGATCCCTGAACATCTTGTAAAAGTTTGAGTTAATATATGATTGTTGAATAAGTAAAAATTGTTTTAAGAATTGATTGACCAATAAATACCAGCTGCACTACAAGGAAAGAAGAAATGCTTCAATTTAACGAGAAAGGTAAAAATAAGGTGGTGCAATTTCGATAGACTTGATCATATTAATGAAACAAATTATATTTCTTTTCTGAACACTAAACTGTGACTTTCAAATGGAAGAGAAAACTTCTCCAGCTTGTGCCCGAGAAAGTATATCAGTTTACAATTACTTCATGATTTAATTTAATGGGTAATTCATTATTATTTTAGCCAATGCTACATTCTACTAACATTAAGAATAGTGTGTAATATTGCTAGCTACATTTTCTACCAAAAGATAAACTGAAGTTTCGGTATATGATGCCTTTGTTTCTTTATGCTTGAAAATACTATGCAAAAGGTTGGAGACGAAGAAGCACAAAAACTGTTGTCGAAGATATCTGTCTAAAATTCTTGAAACATCCTTGAAGCACTCCTCCTCCTCCTCCTCCTCCTCCTCCTCCTCCTCCTCCTCCTCTTCTTCTTCTTCTTCTTCTTCTTCTTCTTCTTCTTCCCCTCCTCGTCCTCCTCTACGGAGGAGATTTTGCACAGCAATCGCTGATCGGTCAATTGTAATACGCTCCCAGGGGGCACCTTTGGGAAGAAGAGATGATATTCAGGATACGCCGGGCGGTAATGAATCCGCGGAGGCGATGCATGAGTATAGGCAGGTCCCTAACGTTCACACAGAGTGAAAGTTCCACACGCCTGGAACCTGAGAGAACCATCCCCCGGTTTCACTCGAGGCTTCCCGAGGTCCAACCAGACAGATCAGGGGCTAGGAGTGAACTTATCCTAGCACAACCCACCGTCACATCACATCGCACCAGTCCGCCCTCTAGCAATAAAATAAAACTTAATCTACCAGGTATTAAACAATTCTTTGAAATTTTAAAAGCAACTCAACACTAAATGAATTAATGCTTGTAGACTGTGGTCTAACGGCTTGCTCGAAAAACGCATCAATTCATTCTCAAGACGCCGGGCGTGAAATCCTCAGATTTTACATTCAACATCAAATAATTAATCACAATGGAAACCTCAAATTTGTGTATCTGATTATACCACCACCTGAAAATAAATTCATGTCAAGAAAAGGAACAATCATGCCTCATTGCATTTGACATACAAACTAAATCTTGAAACTATAAAAGCGAAGAAGACCGTGACAGAAATCTAATAATGCTGACGTTAAATAGCGCATTTTGCCTTTTGAACTGTGAGCAAAGCCGTGGGAAAGCAACCATAGCTTAAATCACGATATATGAACTGTAGTAATTGGAGAAAGATACTTTATAAGTGGAAAATATGTGTAGAATACCATTATTGGAATAAAACACAAGACATATACACTTCTATAAGACGTTATAAAAAGCATTTTGGAAAAGAATGAAACTGTCCCTCGGCCCACCCCTACTGACATATAAATGTCAAAATCAGTTACTCAATTGTCATACGCAGTTTAGTTGCTCAGTTCTCAGCTCACAACAGTCAGATAGATCGGTTATCAGTTAAGCACAGAGAGTCAAGGTCAGTTATCAGTTCTTCAATTCAGCAGAGAGAGTCAAGGTCAGTTATCAGTTCACTGCAGTTCATAGGAGCTGTTCAGATATTCAAATTCACTTCGTTTCCGTGAAGTTCTGACAGCTAAATTCATACTCGACCTTAGGCAGAACACCAGAGAACGCGAAACATCTTGCGAATAATATATTACCATGCATATTCAGATCTACTCATCGCATGATTATTACATGATTGATATCCTCTCCCAGTTATGTTGGGTACAACTCCAAAATAGCGGAACAAAACCCTGCGACATTGTCACGAAGCGCAGGCAAAAACACCATAGTTATCAATAGTCAATCAAAGCTACAAAATATGACGACCAGCAACTAAATCGCTTTATTATTGACTTTATTATTGGTCCATACACCAAACCGTTTCAAAATTGGCGCCCAACGTGGTGCTGCCCTCGAGGAAACCGCTTCAAGATGTACTCAATAATATGTGGGATTACAATTAGTCAGCACTCCACTGCATGCGTAAAATGGTTCGTAATATAACAAATAAAGTGGTAATGTAGAACTATTTACTATTTGATCGGAATTGTATCGCCTTACCTGAACTATAAACCAAAAGACTGAAGAAATATATGGAGATCATAAACTAGATTATTAAATCAATTTTAATGGTTATAGGCAAGAAATGAGAATTTGAATTCAATATTTAACAGCAGAAGAAAGTAAACAATTAATGAAACTGATATATTATGTAGCATTTATCACACTTAAAACTTCCTCATAAAAGCGGCAAATTATAAAGCTGTAGAAATTGTAGCACTGCTAACATAGAATTATTCTTTCACAAAAAAAGTTTTAATTCCCATCTCTTTAACTCAGAATTTATCTACTTGTAAGAATACAGCAGAAACCCTGTTTTTAAATACTAAATATGTGTTTCAGCATTAATGATGATGGATTTGATCCTAAGCGAGCATATCTGAAACGAAATAAGAGAGATTTCAAGAAATGCGATCAATAACAATTTTACTTCTTTAAATTCCAAGGCAGTGGTAATAACTGCTCTAGATTTCTCAAGAAAATAATAGCGTTGGATGCAGATGAAACAAATAGTACACTATAACTAGCATGTCATTATCTGAATGCACGATACGAACGGACGAAAGTCTTCTGCAGGTGCAAAAGTATTGCTAGTAGAGGAGGTGTACCCAGCGTACTCTGTCATTATGGCGGCTTTGTTATAGAAGCCAAAGAGCGCTGCACTGCTAGGGATAGCTAAATTAAATCTGACAGCCTCTACGTAGCTAATAATGTGTTATTGACCCCAGCAATGACATGTCCACTGTTGTACTCTTTTTGTGTATTGTCTAACCATTATAAACGATTACTCCATCGCTGAGTGATTAGTACATGGCCGTAAGAAGTTGAAAATTCTCTTTGTTTCCCCCTAGAGTGGTGCAAGGAAGCATATTACAAGTATACAATTAGCAAAGCACATTATCTTTTTAAGAGTTTTTTTTTTTTTTTTTTTGTCATTTTGGACTTTTTGAAATTGCTCTTCAAAACACAGAGAATATTGACTACTTTATAATTCATTTTATATGGAATTCATTTAATTTTGGGGGTGTCTTTTTATACCATAGAGCGAAATAATATTCTTAGCATGTTACGAGAGCTATTCAAAAGTTGGTACCACTAGACATTTTCAATGTTAGCTTGGCAGCTTAGTGACGAGGGCTTATAAAATATTACGAAGCTTACAATTAGTCTATGTTTGAAAGGCAGCTTAAAATGGAAAATTTTGTTTATTAATAAAACATTACTTTTATACATTACTTTTTGAAAGAATCAACAATCGCAGAAAAAAGTGAAGCTGGATAAACATTACAGCGAATCTTCACATTTGCTTAGATGTGGCCGAGCGAGCACAAGCGATGAAGACTATTCTAGGTGTTCTGTCGAGGTAAATACTCCCGAATTAATTGGGAAAATCCACGACATTATTACTTAGCGATCGGAGACTAAAGGTGTAAGAGTTAGCTGAAGCTGTGGGCATTTCTGGAGATCGGGTGAAAAAAAAAACTACGGTGATGTGGGTGTCACGTACTTTACCATAAAAGAAAACCAGTTGTTGTTTCTGCGTAGGATTTGAAGTTGTTTAAAAGCAATCCAAATTCATTTCGGAGACGATATGTGACAGTTGATGAAATATGGATGGACCACTTAGGACCGTCTACATTTATCTGACCCCAACGCGGAAAAAAAAAAAGTGGCCGAGGTTGTCCCTACACTGTCAATATTAAATACGAAACTTTTACGCAGTATTACGTTTACAAGATGGCATTATTTATAATTAGAAAATATTTCTATTATTTTTAATAATCTGAAATTATTTATAAGCAATATTTCTCATATGTAAACGAAATATAAAGTAATATGTATTATAAAATTCTCCACAGGTACACACAAATCCTTATAAAATACACTAACTTCCAAATTACTGACGCCTGAAAACTAATTGACATAGATGAGGCGGCATCATATTTGTTATTCTGTTTTAATGAAAAAGACACGGTCTTCCTTGACAATAGTTATAAATGGGTATGCCTATCTTGTCTTAAGCTCATTTGCAAAGGAGTCAAAACATAACATCCTGCTCACAACATTCATTAAAACTCTTCATCTCGCTCCAAAATCCACTTTATACGTTCTTCCGGATTTTTCCCCTTCTTTGTTAACCTACACTCTCACATATGGGAGTAGATTAGGGAAAATTGCCCGAAGTAGAAACCCTCCCTATCCGCATATTTTGGTACGAAAAGTTTTAATACACACTACAGTTTCATCATTAGCTTCAAAATTTGCATGGTATGTACTGTTAGTCCACACTTCCTTTAATTGCTGCTATTTAGGACTTGTAAATGTGGTATCGTGCGCTGCACTGCCATAATTAAGACATACAAGAGCAACCAATGTTGTGTCAAACCTTTCTATTATACAAGTTCCTATTGCGATATCCCTAATTAAATATTAACTTAATAAAAAACTAAGAAACTAACATGACACTGTTGATTTGCTTCCACTGTAATAAACCAGGTAAATGCAACAAACAAAATAAATAAATCCACATGTTAATAGCAGCAACATAACCTCACTTGCAAACATTCGTTATAATATCAGGTTCACACCATTCATTAAAACTCTCATCATCTCGATCCAAAACCGCTTCATATGTTTTTTCGAATCTTTCCTTTCTTTGCTAACCCACACCGTCACATACATGGTAGATTACAGAAATTTATACATGAAAAATGTCCTCCATAACCACAAAAATTGGTGCGAAACGTTTAATGCTCATTACACTTTCATTATTAATTGCAAAATTTGCACGATATATACTGGTTATCCATTTCCCCTTTAATTACTGTTATTTGCATTTAAGACATACAACAGCAACCCATATTGTACAAGCAATATCTAATAAACAAGTTCCTGGTGTGATTTCACAAAATCAATATTAATTTGATAAAAAAACAAAAGAAGTAACACGCTGCTCTTAATTTATTTCCAACTATAAACTACTGTAATAAACCAGGTAACTGCAACGAAAATAATTAACAAAGGCATATAATTAAAAGCACGGACCACATTTGCCACCATTTTGTCTACTATCGATACTTAACATTGAGTCTGGTAAATGTAGCAGGTTTTGCATCACTACAAGCCGGAAACTAAGAAAAACCGAAACATGGATTGCAACTGGAAATAGCGCCCGGAAGAAGGCAAAAATAATTTCCCTCAGCAATTTAGTTTTGAGATTGAGAATGAGGTTTTTTTAAAGAGAAAGTTCATAATTGGTGAATATTAGCTGTGCTACTAGACCGATTAAAAGACGTCATCAAGAACAATCGTCCTCATTTGCAAAGAAAGAGTCCTCTTCTATAACGATAATAGCCAGCGTCCAAGTATGTGATTGCAACGTCAAAATTATTGGACTTAAGTTATACAATCCATCCTTATATCCTTGCTCTCCGGGTTTGGCTCCATGGCTTCTGAAGAAATTGCTAGCAAGAAAGAAACTCGCATCAAAAGATGTTGTCGAAACAAAGAAGTGTTTTGCAGAGCTGAAGAAATCGCATTATATGGATGGGATAAACACATTAGAAACTCGCTGGAATAAGTGTACAGTGTAAAAGGCAAATTATGTTGAAAAATAAAACTATGTTTTCAAAAAGGACATGACCCTTTATGGACTTATCGAACAGCCCTCGTAAAACGTTGTTGCGCAGCATCCTGATCATAACTTCAAAAGTTTATCTTTAAAACAAAGGAGCGTCAGCTGTAAGATGAATAATTTAGTAATTCAGCATAACTTTGCTCATTTATGATGAAATATATTTCATTGAAGTTGCCACTGTTTCCAAACAAGTGCAACGCTACTAGATTATTTATTGAAAGTTTTGTGATCAGAGGAAACACTTTGAAATGGCTGGCCAAAAACATTGTGTAAGAAAAGGAAAATTACATCAAGTGCAAGAAGGTTCTTAATGCCATTAGTCATTATTTCAGTTCGTGATTATACCATTGTAATTTTAAATTTTAGCGGATTTAAATTTATTGGCAGTAAACTATGAATGAATTAAACAAACATTGTCTTGTGTCACAATAAAAGTATATTTACTATATTTCAGCATCAACTCTAATTGTTAGGGCCCATATACATTTTAGGGTACAAAGGCAAAGAAAATAATTTTAACATTCAACACAATGAGTGTTATCTGTCATCCCTTACGTTTCCACATAACTGCATATGGAACAATTTAATTAATCTATTGTAATCTATCGAAGAACGACAGCCTCAGTTTCATGCCAAGCTAGTTTGCTCTGCAGTTGCACAATTAAAGAGCTTGTGCATTACCTGGAAGAAAAATATTTATCTGTTCGTAATTTGTGAATTTCAATTTTGCATGCACGAATTTAATTGTAATACAATCTCAGCCTTAGAATTTTCTTTAACACTTTTATGCATCATATTGTTTATTTTGAAGTGGGATTTGTGGGAGGCGATGTAGAAATTACGCCTCTTGATGACGTTTGTTATATCACGCCCAAGCTGGTGCCAGTTTGAAACAGGGGGATGGGCATTGGACTATATGGTAGCTGTTTTGATTAATTTTAGTCCGTTGAACGCAGTTTTCGCACGGATGCTGCAGACCTCCAACTCTACTTTCACGAGACTCTCTCTCTCTAGGGCTTTCCGCTAATTTTTGGCAGCCATAAGCTATCCAGGGCTGAGTGAATGGGAATTTGCCGATAAATAGCGCTCGTGATTTAGTTGCTGAAGTTGTTTATTCTCCAGAACATGAATGTCTAGGTCTTACATCTCACGTCAAACCACAGGCAAGGTAATCTTGGCAAACACGTAAATGTATTGCGTTCCCCAAATGGTGCCGAATTTCAACAGTATTCTTAATGTAGCTCAGTGATATTGTATCGGTATCTCGCGTGGCGATTGACAGTCAAGCCTCGTTATTGTCGGAACTGATACTTGGTACTTAGGCCGCTCTTCCGTTGATTTCCGATCGACGGCAGCCACACATATCTGGGCCTGGAAAATTCTGAGACTGCGCCACTTTTGAACAAAATCTGTCCCTTTTATACTCGATATAAAATGACGCTATCCATGGACAGCGGCGTGAAATATTCCCGCCAGTTTCGTGTTAATGTCGCTCCTAAGTCGGTGCTTATCTCCATGAATTCCATTTCTATTCGCTGGACAATTTTGGTCAATAAGATGAATTTAAACAGATTTCATACGTTATTGTCACTGACCCTTTTACTCGGACACCTGCGACTTTGCCACCGAACAAGTCTCTGCCTGAGGCGTGGGCATTTCCAACCCTAGCTGCATACCAGAAGGGATTAACTTGCATTGTCTGATTTTTGCCAAGTCTTAATGTTTTCGGAGAAAGATGTCAGTTTTTTCTTACTTTGCTACATTACTACATTTCTTAAATATTACCAAAAATTACATATTATGAAAGCATTTAAACATTATACAATATTAATTATATATATATATATATATATATATATATATATATATATATATATATATATATACACGAATTATGTCATTAAAGTTCCTCCACTGAAAGAAAATGCACAACATACTTGCACATAATTACTGAGTTGCTGATTCTATAATTACAAATATTAAGTATTTCAATTACTCTGTAATTGAGGGGGAGCCTCAATTTCTGGCGTAAACCGTCCTTTGCCACCCCTTTCCAGATACACGCATAATACTTAAAGATTATGCCAGAGAATCTGATCAAGAGATTCAGAAAACTCGCTAAGGAGTGTACTTATGAAGATAAACAACAAAATTAAATTAAGAAGTCCACCTGGAGCTGGAATCAGACAAGAGCAAGCTCGGGACACTCTTACTGTATTTATGTAGTTGATTAAACGAAAAACACGTTTTAATTTTCTTTAGTGAAAGAATGCCATTTACAAATTTGAGTAAAACCTATTTAGTCGTGAAAGATCTTCCAGTAATGTATCTCCCATTTGACACTTTATTGGGTTACTAAAAGTGGAAGATTGATTACTGACTGTCATTTAATTTGTTCCGTGCCTTGGTCCTAGGAAGTATTCAATAAGTATTCATTTCGCAGAAACAAAATCTTATCACATTTTCACTTTTCGGTTTTTTGCCGCAAATTCAAAGAGACTAAATTTTCATTCACGAAAACTGAAAATACTTAACAACATATTGTTTATGTTCCTATTCCGAAAAACAAAAGAAGCATTTGTTAAAAAGTTTTGTTAGTTTTGTTTGTAAATCACTATGTTAGATCATATTGCTATCTTCTCCATTGCTTTGTAACCTGAGCTATTTCCGTGCAACAGTTGGACCTGCCTTTATATGGATGTCCTCTTGTGAGTAAACAAAACCTATGTTTTCTAGGCATGGAAAAGCCTAACGATTATACACGGAGTACTTCATTCTGAGGACTTAACCATACTGAAAATGGTAATAACAATTACCGTAACCGCTACAAAGTCATTGGCCGGTTTCAAGCAGTTTTACAAGCCAAAATATTCAGAAGCAAGTTTTTTAGCATGACGGAGCTACTACACACGTAACTCGTGGTAACAAACACTCTTAGAGGAGTTTTCTCATGTCGACTTGTATCAAGAGTAACCGGTTTTCCTTATTCATCTCGAAGTCCTGGCTTCAAGTTATGTGGTACATATTTGTGGGAATTGTTTCACACCTGCTCTAACCGATGTGAGACAACTTCATGAAAACATGGAATCGGTTACGTGACACCAAATCAAACCACTAACTTGGTTTACCGAATCACTGAACGCATGAAATGAACTGTAGTAGTTTTTATTACCACATCCGCTTATCCCACTAATTTTAGTATGGTCACATTTTCTTATTGATTGTTCTGATTATTATCTCCTCTTTAATATTATCTGTTATAATTGTTTAATTACATTAACATTAAATATTTAGCTATTAAAATTTTCGGTAGTGCAAATGCCAACATTGCTGTGTTATCTACTTATTTACTCAGCATGGCTTATGAGACTAAACGGACCAACTACAAATCACCTCTTTCGGAAAAGTATCACTGAAGTGCCGGAAACAAACCCGGATCAGTAAGAGGTTCTTAGACTAAATAGTGGCTATACGTTTTTTTGTCGTTGCAATCAACTTAATGTACCAGGAATGATTGATCATTTTACCTTGTAAATTTAAATACAGTCTTGTTTATATAATTGATAAGCAGTAAAAGCAATTATTCAGTTGCTGTGCTCAGTATGAATTGCCGTATTTATGGAATCTAATGGTCCATTGAATGTAACGCGCACGCAAATTTGAAACTTAAAGTCACAAAAAAAAAATGTCACATGGTTGTACGGTGTCTTAGAGATAAGCGCGTCCGCTTCATAAAGCGATGAGAACACAGACTTTATAAGTTGATTATTGTTACATTTTGGAGCACGTAGGACGAAATTCGTCATTACTCTGCTGTTGCAAAGAAACTGGTGTAGGTCAAAGAAGAAAAGTTATTTCTTATAGTGTCACGAGTCACAGGTTGCCCGTTTTTCCTCCTTTAAAAACTTTTTCTTCACTGTCAGAATGTGTTCCTTTGCGATGACCAGTGAATTTCTTCCTACTAGCTTTAGTTGCAAATAATGCCAATTTCTGAGAACGTTGGTCTCGGCTACATTGAGCTTTCTTTCTGCCTTTCTGTCACTATTTTTTCAGCATAAAGAATTACTTTATGCTTGAAAGTATCATCACAAGATGTTCTTCTCTATTTACCCTCCATTTCATAACTACCAATATTCAAATGCTCCATGCAATAATAGTCCAAATAAATGTAATGAAGTCAAGAATTGCAGCAATGCATTATGACGTAAATAACGACAAATTTGAATGAGGTTACTGGCGAACTACCGAATGGGCGGATTTGCACTAATACGCAATAATACGCTATCGAATCTAATGCACACCATCGTTTTGAATCCTACATTTAGATAGAAAGGTGGGCATTAGATTGGCATAAATATGTATAATGAAGAAATTTATCATAATACAAACTGCAGAGCAAAATAGCTCAAAGGAAAGTGTAGAGTGGATGTAATGCTTTAAAAAAATAAGAAAACGGTTAGTTAGGAACTTCATTCCATCCATTTCTACTGGCATTGGCATGAAAACAAAAAAATAAAAAACAGCTGATTATGAATGACATATAAATGACACTATAATCCATCATCAACAGCTCAGTATTTGGGCCTGGTTCGTCCTCACATAGAGAAATAGACCATTGTAACCTTCAAAAAATCTGTTTCTTCAACATTTTCATATGGTTCTGATTTCGTAAAAATAATGAGGTACATTTGTGGTTATGAGGCAGTCAAAACTGTTTTAATTTTAACTAAAAAGTTTATTAAACCAATTAGAATAGGAGATGACCTATAGAATAGAAAAGTGTTTAGCGCCTGTTTTAAATGTTGAGGCAACACAGGTGGTGGACATGGGATTTTTGATTGATTAAATGGTGTTTTAACGTTTTGTGTTTAGTTTTTTTACTACTGAGGCACCACAGGCAGTGACAGTGATGATACATGAAAAAAAAATTTAATGGTGTTTAACGCCCGTTTTTACTACTGAGGCACCACAGGCGGTGAACACTGATGACACATGAACGGAAATTATACATTGGGGAAGGATTTTTTTAAGAAAGAAAATGTTCCAGGCCTAAGTTTAGGGTACCCCCCCCCGGCATGTGCCAGTTATGAGGACTGAGGAAAGCCTGAAAAAGGCTTCAGTCAGGGAGGACTGTCCTGGCAGGATTCGAACCCCAGACCTCCCGCTCACGAGTCCGCGCCTTAACGACTTCGGCACCCGTGGCGGTCGGACATGGGATGAAATGATAAACTAAAGGATTCTTTTTTAAAGGAAGGAAGCGTTCCAGGCCTAAGTTTAGGGTATCTCCCCGGTATTTGTCATTTATGAGGACTGAGAAAAATCTGGAAAAAAAACTCAGTCAAGGAGGGCGACCCTGGTGGGAATCGAATCCCAGACCTCCCGCTCACAAGACTGCGGAGATGACGTGGAAAATAAGATTGTCTGCAACTACTTTTATGCCTAGAGCATTGACCGTCTTGTGTAGAGGTACGTTAAATATCACATTATGACCAAATATCCTATAACAGCTGACTGAGAAACGGGAAGCAAGAAGAGATAAAGCTTTCCACACCAGCGTTCTACCAAAAAGAATAATGGCACGTAATGTATCTGTGGGCAGATTCTGCAGCTGCACGCGACAGAGACAATTGATAGTCGCATACGATAATGTTCACGTGTCTACCGTGGGTCGTGGAGATAACATCTTCACCACAGATACTACAGAACTTCCTGCTGCTCAGAACTCCTATCTTGACAGTGGCGTCACGGGGGGAACCAGATTATTGTACCCACCATCTGTCACCAGATCAAGAAAGAAGGGGATGTTTCCTTTCTTTGCCAATTTAAAATATCCTTCATTACATACACACACATTCTTTATAGTGACCGCTGTTCTAATTCCAGCATAGGAAGTTTGAATGCATATTTTGTTTCACTAATCTAATGCTTGTTAAATATTTGAGTAAGTCTTTGCCAGTGTATGTGTTTTGTTAAGTTTTTATCAATGACAATACATTTGAATTTAAGGAAATCTTATCTCCGTGAAGAGTCGGATATACCAACATTTTGCACTTTTATTGGTTTTCTTGGTCATAGAATTACTTACGAATTAAATTTTCAGATTTTTGTTCCTCTAGTAGTAATTGATTTTTCTATTGGGTGTAACAATTAGGTAATGCCAAAATTTCAAAACACATTCCTCACACTTAAAAGAAGAAAATAAGTTATATGGGCATTGTCCGGAAACGCTTTATTTCCATCATACACAAGAGCTTTTAAATGTCCCCACAAGTAGCAATGAAGTGGGTCGCATGTCAACATTACCTTCGTTCAAATGGATCATAAAACACTGGCGGTGAGCCTAGGAATTACAATTTAACCAAAGGTAACCAAGAGGGCATTTTGAACATTTCGTGCAAGAAAGAGTTTCATGTGGTATGCTGGTACGTTCTGTTTCTGTGTGTTTCCCATGATTAATGTACTATGAAGAGTTGTAGAAAACGAGTACTATATGGAAATAAAGCATTTCCGGACCCATGTCCATGTAACATTTTTCTTCTTCTACGTGTGAGGAATGTATTCTGAAAGTTTGGCCTTATCTTTTTGTTACACCCGATTCCATGCCCATGAATTCTCAGTGGATATCTTATCAGGAAAGTTTCCTGACAAATCCAGTAGTTGAATCCCAGAATGTTTCAAGTTCATCACCTTCTTAGAAACAAGACAGTCGGGGCGATATTGCTGAAAAACAAACAATGTATGTCGCTACGGCAAAACTCTCATTTTAATTATTAGTTAATACTTCTCGCTTTCATCTTATATTCACAAAGGACCAAGAAGCCAATGCCCACAGAACATTTGCCTGGATGTTCCTGCTTGAGGAAGAGCTTTGCCCATGTTGCATCGTAATTTTCTGCATGAAAAACTGTGTTTCATGGAAAAAAAAAAAAAAAAAATAATAATAATAATAATAATAATAATAATAATAATAATAATAATAATAATAATAACAATAATAATAAGTCGAAAGTTTCAGTTGAATCGTCTCTTTTTCGTTTGCGGTGTTAGGAATTGTTTCTGTTCTTGATTTTCGTTCCTCTTTTGAAAGCTTGAAAACCTTCAGCTGAAACTGATACTTTGTTCCAGCTTCTGTTAGTTCCTTTTGCAAGTGAAAGCGAGTATTACTTTTCTGACCGCATAGACTTCGTGGCTCTTTTTCTTTCACATCATCCTATTTTCGTGGAACTAATTTATCTAGTTTAAATGTTCCAGCTAATTGTTTTATTGACTGCGCAGATTAATCTTGTATTTTCCTGCGATTTCTCTTTGTATAAATGAAATTTTGGCATGTAGAGTTACAATAACTTTCTTGGTGTCAAATCCACCGCCAACACAGTATAGAATGTGCTCTCTCTACAGACAGTATTTAACTATCAATATGTAAATATTCTTAACAACACTTGATGGAATGAAGCATTAGCGTCTGCTGGATCGAATTGGAGGAAAACCTCTATAGCACAAGGGTGTATGTTTTTGTAATGTTACTTTAATTACAAGCATATTCAAGAAGTAAATATGGTTTCCGATTCTCCCAAAAACTCCATTACAAACATTTCCGATTATTATGATACTCTTTTTTCCGTGTGTTTATAGTGTTCAAGATGACCAAATGACCCATCAAATGTCAAATTTGATCTCCTACATTTTTTATATTTAAGAAATGTAAAACGGGAGCATTTTCGTCATATTTCCGATGCTTATCGTCAAAAAACCATGCTGAGAAAATAGACGAGGCAGTTCAGTTGTGATGTTGAGAAAATGCAGTTAGATAATTTTGATAATGATTTGGTGGTCGCTGTCGACCCAAAGGTTCTTGGGATATTACGGAATATCATTTTATAGTTTAAATCGCATTTTCCCACAAATTTCAATAAGTGATGTCTACTAGCTTCCAAAAATGACTATTTTCACACAGCACGTGAAAGCGAAAGGATTTCCAACCGGTGTCCTGCGGCATCCTAGGGTATCGCGAGATATTTTAGGAATAAACAAATATACAGTAGAGACTACTTAACACACATTTATTAATTTACTGTGTATCAATTACTGGTATTGGTAATGAATGAATAAGAGGGAAACGAATCATTAATTAGATTTTTGTCTCGGGTGTCCAACCCATGAATTAATTAGAAGAAATGACCTCATAAATAGAACAGTTTTATTTAATATAATTTCGGGAATTTTTTCTTGTTGTAAAAATAGTAATATCCTACATGAGGATCAACACCAGAGTTATTGGAACATTCAAAACGGAACATACAAAACTGTATTGTACGATAACACAAAGAATGACTAAGCTTCAATAGGTTGAAAACACGGCAATAATGAAATCACTCATACCACGCAAACTCACAACAAAGACAACCAAACCCATAGCAAGAAATAGACTGCTTAGCCTTGAGGATGATATGCATTGTCAAACCTTTGTGTTCTTCCATCAATCACATATCTCACGTTAATAAGACAACATTTGTTTTAATGACTTACAATTACATTGCCTTCTACTTTTGGAATTGTATTTTTTGTATTTAATAATTCATAGTCAGTATACAGTAAACATTTATGTAGTATATTTTGCCCAACGGTAGGCCATAAATTGTATGTTAAGTTATTATTAAAAACAAACTTTGTTCTTATATTTATAGTGTGTTTATTTGAATATAGTTTAACACATTATATATACGGTGAAAGTTAAACATTTTAAATAATTTAATGTGTTCCTATTTTAAAAAATTTAACAAGAGTGCCCCGAATTTCTGATCTCACTCTCAAGGGTGCCGCGAGCGTAAAAAGTTTGGGAATCACTATTCTATATGATATAAATAGAAGTCTTATGGAAAGTATTTCAAATTATGGAAAATGTATCCGTGCTCCTTTCTGTGTGTGCGTATGCGATACTGAAAATGCATCATAATAACTTATATGTATGTAGCTCTCTACAAGGAGTTTGAAAAGCTCATTGAAAGGGGAGAGAATTAGATGAACGGACATTTCGAAAATATCATTGGCCGGAAGAGTTTCTCATTTGGGATTGTTATCGGCCAAAACTGGTCTTAATTTCACCAATAAATAATCGGTATTTTCGTTATCACTCGAACCTGACATTAAAATACCATAGTGACCGGTGTAATCCGCAATTGAGCTCGCACTCAAGGTAAGTACTGTAGTTTTGAATAGTCCTGGCGAATGAACTTGTATCGATCTGCACGAGACAATTCTAGAAAATTTGTAGTAGGGTTAGCTGCATAAATGTGTTAAACAATTGCAAAGAGAAAGATGAGAGCGGTACAGCTGTTTTTTTTTTTTTTTTTTTTTTGAGTAGTGTTTAACGCCCGTTTTTACTACTGAGTCTTCAATACTTCCTTTGTGGTTTGAAAATGTTCATAAGCTAAGAGTAGTATCAGAGTTCTGATTCTATTTGCGCCTCATTTGAAACTTCGCTTTGCAGGGAGTTAAACCTACAGATTGCAATCGAGAGACAATGCGGTTCTATTTGTCTCGCACGTGTAACACTTGTAATTATTCTGTCACCAGTGTAGTAGAAAACATCAGTTCTTGTCCTGTCACAGAAGTTAAGCAATGGGTGGGTGTTCACCTTATTATTCTATGTCTCCATTGTATTTCATTAATTATCCTTGCTGCTCACCACACATCCGCATAATTAACAACAGAGCTTCATTTTGGCCTTACAGCACACTCTTGCCAAGGGAATCTCTGTCATTTTCGCCACTATTATCTTGCGGTATATTTTTAATTTTCTTTTGGTTTAGAATGTTCAAGAGATGTACTTTTTTTTAACCTCAATAGAAATTATTTGGTACCTTGTTACCTTGATATGCTTTAACATCAAGGCTACGTTGTATTTAGTTCCTGCAAATATAATCGTATTGACAAAATTACTAGGCAATGGACAGCATCAAAAATGTAATCACATATTGCTAATCAGGGTGTGTCTTTAAAGATGACTAAGTAATAGCCTCAAATTGTGAAAATAGTCTAAAAGAATTAGCTTATTAATATGATAAAATAACTGTCAAGTGGAATACATGTTTATTTTTACTATAAACATCAATGTCATGGCATTTCAGAGTAAATGCATATACTACGCTAAAAGTATAATTAAAGATAATATTGAACGAATTAATAAAATGACAATTAGAACACTGTATAGAACATACAGATAAGCTGGAAGCAATAAAAAAGTGAAGAAGTCCAACTATATGTCTAAGGCACCTCCACTGCAATCTCTGTTTGTACCTTGACTTCCGCCGTTTTTTGACTCGCAGTTCCTGAGAAGCAGGAGTTATCTTCCAGTATTCGGTAACTTATTAGGTCTAATCTCTACGAATTCAACATTAAATGTATTGCTCTTTCCTGTTCATACTTGCGTGATAATTTACATCTCTAAACTCGTGGTTAAAAGTTGTTTACAGAATTAAGTAATTGGTCAATGTACATTTCGCATTTAATCATTTAATTTCGTTTCTTTTTTTATGGACGTGATAATAAAATATATTTATGCAGGTAGCTTAATATTTTATTAGATATAGGATGATGTAGATTACATTAAGAGATTCACTAGATGTGTTAATGAGATATTGGGTAACCACAGAGGAGATTTTTTCGATACAACTTTTTAAAATGCTCTCCTTGACACTGTAGACAAGTGTTTCTGGATACACCCACACCAAAGTTGCTATTTATTACTTGTTCATGGCTGGAAAATTGTTAACTCCGAAAGTGGTTCTTTACAAGGAAGGAGCAGCGTTTTGCCAAATTGGGACTGTAAAGGGGTTGCGTCAACAGTTCTGTTTCTGTGCCCGCTAAAAATTCCAGTGCTTTGTTGGCATTAGCATTGTCGTGATGGAAAAATAGAAATAAATTACTCCGTAGCCCAGTTTTTGGCACCATTCACATTCGTGTATTTTGTACAATACAGTGGGAGGGCAAAGTCAACCTACAACTATGCAGTAATCGATTTTCCAATTTCTAGCCATATCATTCCATTCAATACCATTTAAAAAGTGGTGACTATTTTCTTTCTAGCTTTACTTGTCTTTCTCTGAAGCATTTCTTGGTACAATTTCATCCTGAAGAGTTTGGTTCATGAAGAATAGTTGCCGGATTCTTAGAGCGAACTCTACATTCTCGTAGCCCAACTTTTTCTATGATCATTTGCTCCAAAAATATTTTTTCGGTCACTATCGTTGGTTTGCACTCCTAGGAAGAAACATTCCCGGCCTAAATGTGCAAACTTCTGTAGAAACATACCAAATGATGTATTTTGATCTCCATAACTTTACTCCGAACGTTACCACCTCACAAAACTCAGACCCTCACTGCGCGAACTATGATTGGCAAGATTTCTAGCTATTATGCCAATAATACAACAATTTATTTCAGGGGTGTCCAGATCCTTATGTCTCAAAACTTACCTCATCTTGTAAACTTCTTTAAGATGCCAGTTCTGATATTTTAATTCAGACAAGGAAGACAGATGAGTAAATAAGCTTTGCTTTTTTAATAATGGTAATGAAATGTTTGTAATATTTTAGAGTTAATATGTATTTAATATTTTATTCCAACTTTATGTGAACTGGCTGTAATTATGTGAGTTAATATGAAGAACCAGCATTATATATTAATTGTGTTGTTTCCGTGCGAACATATAATGTGGCGGGGTGTGTTAAATAATAGTATTGCATTAAATTTTTTTAAATTAATTCTCCATGAGATTTGTATTTAATTGTGCCAAAGAATGTGGGAAAGGTATTGGAAGAATAGCTGTACAAAATATAATTAGAAAAGCAAATAATATTAAAGGATTGTAAAGAAATGTGTGTTTCACAACTACTATGTTTTTTTCGGGAGTAAAAATCCTAAGTATGGCTTCCTTCGGAAGGGGAGTAAAGCTGTGGGTCCCGTGTCGTACATTACGGCACGAAAAAGAACCTCGTGTTTGAAAGAGAGGCCTCTGAGCAAAATTTGTCGGCCGTTTCACGCCCTGAGTTGAATGGGACGCTGATGACCTGAGATGTTAAAGAGCGTCCATAAATAAATCAATAAAAAAACCAACTACTGTGTACAAACGACGCTGAATAATGAATGAAAAGAGTAAGAACAAACCACAAAGGAATAAAATGAATTTATCAAGACTCATAGTAAGATGAAAGAAAATAAACATGAAAAGAAATACAGATATCAAAAAGAACTAAACATGTTTGGCCTAATGATAAATTACGAAAAAGAATTTCAATGTACTGAAGACAAAAACCAACAGTTTATAAAAATCATTGTGTTGGATGAAAGAAACACACGTTTCCAGGAAATTCTGGACAGAATAAATGTAGAAGCTACAGGCAGAAATACCCAAAGCATGTGAAGCTGACATGTACTACAACAAGCAATGTTGTTGCAGAAATACTTGACACAATTTGTGGGTAACTTCTAGTGTCTGAAACTATCATAAAAATGTCAAACTACCATTTGATGTTATTGTTGAATTTAATATCTTTGTAGACGCTATTAAAATAAACAGGGTTCAGGAATGAAAAGTTATTCTAACGTTTGTCGTTCACAGCTTCAAATTTTCCATTTTATGAGCTTAGTTATGACAAAATCAACTTCAAACTCTGTTACATATTTGAAACGTCTTCAAACTCTGTTACATATTTGAAACGCCATAATTATTTAATCAGGTTGTCAGTAAGTCACGAAATCTTTCCATGTCATCAAAAAGACACTTTCCCAAAACAGGCAAAGGAACAATCCATGAACATATTAAAAGACTGTGTCTCCAAATGCCAAGAGCATTTCCTTCATCTATGGGATATTCAATTTCAAACTGAAAAATGTAATTATTGAAACTCATTATCAGTAAATATTCATCATAAAACAATAACATAAGTGAATTGCAAAGAAGAATTGAAAGTCTTGGTGATTTCCGAACCAATATTCGTGTTAAAGCTCTTCTTAACCCGAACCGCATACTGACCACCAAGCCTAGCAACAGTAAGAGGCGGACCACGCAGTTCGTGTATTTCTTTCTCTCTCTACACCATTTGACAGATCACTAATTTAGTCCACAGATAATGAAATGCAAAACAAGCATTGATCCAAGCACTACACCTTATCCTTGAGGCTAATTCTTTTTTAATTGGCTTTGCGTCGGAATTTTCTCGGCGCAATATTCAGTCTATATAAATGAAAATTGTAGAGTAATTGGTAAAGTTCCAATAAAAATGTAACTGATGCTGCACTACGAAAACGGTGCAATTCCGTTCTAGTTAATCACACAATGTCTTTTTCAGAAGCATTTCTTATGTAAATGGAATGTATGTTTTATTCCAATTGTATCGTTGGTATTATCTTCACTCCTAATACAATTTGGATCACATTTTCAATATGAAAAATTCCTATTTACTTTTTATCCCAATACATATTTTATAATATCTTGCACTAAATTCACGATTCGTTTTGCACCGATCTCTAGTACTCATAGCAATGAGTATCAAATATTCATAGGATGTTAAATGGGATGAAGACGTTCTTTGTTGTTTTGGCATGAGTTTGTTTTTTATGTGATAGTAAATTTTGTTTCATAATGTTTCCTGGTATCACAGGACTAATCATCTTAGTACATGGAGGGGGAGGGGGTGCTAATTGAACTTAGGTGCACTCCCATAAAGTCCCTGGCATTTACCATAGCTTTCCTTAGATACGACTCTTCACTAACCGAAGGGCGTGGTGTGGTGTACTTGGATTGGTCATGTTGCTCCTCAATGCCCTATAAAAGTGCAATGCGCTTCCCGTTCCGGAGCTCGAGTCGTATTCAGCCGTTGTTCAATCATCCCTTCTCCGCATCTCTTGCTGCTACTACCACCTTTAATAATAAACACTAATCTTTAAGTTCTTCGATAAACTGGACAGTATAATGCGCTTCACTTCACTGCACAAAAATGCAAATACTAATTATTGGATTAAGCACGTATAAGTTTCGCTTGTCTAGAAGCAGACACGCACTGCCTATTGCGCATACAGGTTGACGCAGACTGTTGACAAAAGACTCGCTTGCAGAAGCTGTTACCTTTGTCAGGGACTTATGGAAGTGCGTCTACTTAATCTAGCTTGGAGATAGTTTTTGCTTTTCGTAGGACCATTATTTTTTATTAAATTTCATTTGAATATCTGTTTGAGTTTTAGAGAAAAATGTTTTGATAGCTTTCTACAGGGTTAATAAAAACAACTTCGTGCGATTCCTCCCCCCCCCCCGATATTTTGCATTGCTTCAGTTAAGAGAAAAAACACGAGAGAAAGTGTACTATGTACCATGCTATCTGACCAAAAATATATCTCATGTAATGGAAACAACAGCACTCTAAACACCCTTCGTGGGTCTTGTCGTAGCTTTTGCAACTACAAATCCGTAAGTCCTGGGCTCGATTCCCGATCAGATCAACTGTCTGGGTAACATTGAGTTTTTCCTTACTCAAATAGTTTTAAGGTGCCAAGAACTCCGAACTCAGTGCGTCATCATTAATTCATTTCATTCCACTCATAACTACAGACTGACACCTACAGTATTCACATCCAATCAACAGACGTCGCGAGAATACAATACACTCAAAGCGAAAATAAATAGAACATTAAAAAAAATTACCAAGTTACAGAGAAATGCAACCTGTCGCTAGCAAGCATTATTCAACCTTTTTAATTTTGTTGTTGATTTGGTTTATTTATGGACCTTTTATAACATCTCAGGTCACCAACGATCAATTCAATTCAGGGCGTGAAATGGCCGATAAATTTTTCTCAGAGGACTCTTCTTTCAGGCTTGAGGTTCTTTTACGTGCGTAGATCCATCTCGTAAGATGGCTTTACTTTCCATCCGAAGGAACACATCAACCATTACCAGATTACCCGCGACCTTGGGTCTACGAGAAAAGTATTATCAGGACTGCTTTCTTCTTAGTACCGGTGGAATGTGGCGTTGTATATCTCAAAGCTTAGCTAATATACATTCAAACTTATGCACATATCGCCACTCACCTTGCCAAATAAAACCGTTAAGTTCTTCAAGTATGGGCGAAATAAACTGTTTTTCAGACACACTAAGAAGAAATTTCTCTCTATATTCAAATCATACGCCAGTGGTAGCTTTTTCTTCTTTCCCTTCTTCAATCCATTATGCCATTAGGCACTGATAACACTATTCAAAAAAGAAATATAGGTAGCGGTTTTCTTTTGTACCTATATCAAAGCTATGTCTCCTTATCTTAAATATGACCTAATTACTCATTTAAATAAAAATTAAATCTTGCAAATTTTAACGCTAAATTTATAAGCAATATTAAATGCTCTAAAATTAGTACAACTACAAAATATAGTTTTATTTTGAACCTTTTGTTTCAAATTTGCTAAAAATTGATCAATTACAGGTGTAATAAATATTTTTCTTGTGTATTAAAGAGCTTTATGGTTGCAAATTCCATGTGTGAACATCTTAATTAATTGGCATGCTACAGAGAAACAGAGTATAGTGTGTATATAAATCATATCAGATAAGGCTGGGATAGATGTACATGACGTTATGAGTGCCAGGAAAATGTTTGGGAGAGATGGCCACAGAATACAACCTTAACTATTTTCACAAAGTAAAACTAAACAAATAGGGAAAATTAATTATAAATATCGTAAGTTTTTACACAATTTTTTTACAACTGTGGCAAGTCGCTGTAAATTATCATGTAGACAGTGACAACGACTAATGCTTTCACATTTTAGTTTTGTAATTTAAGTCTTGCGAGTCAGTATATTCTGTTACATTTTTTAAATTTGAGCAAGTGTGTCTCGTTTGTGTTTAAGGAGGATAGGCGCAAGCATTATCTTTGAAATTACTAATCACTAATCACTAATCACTTCAGAGTTTTGAGATATATTAAATGCTTAATAATTTTCTCCCCCTCCTGAGTACTATTTGCTTTAGGTGTCTATTTGTCCTGCAAAAAAAAAAAAAAAAAAAAAAAAATCTTGTGGATGGCCAATATTCTGGAGTTTCTGCACCTATTTCTCTCGATTACCAAGGAAATATTTCATAACAGCTTAAAAACATTAAGCGCATAATTAAGAAGTGTACAATGGTTGTACATATGCCGGAACACGAGGATTAATTTAATATAAATCGGATTGCTTTGAAATGTATTGGAAATCAAATTCAATAAAAGCGAGATAATAATTTTGTACATAATTTCCCGATTTACAAACACATTTTCCCAGGGAACGAGCGACTTCTTAGTCTTATTATGAATTTCAGTCTCAAGTCAGTTGCGCAAGAATGCTTCCACATCTTCGTCACTGAGATCTTCCAATGTTTGCTCCAACGTTTCAAAAATGTGATATTTGCAAGACCTGAAGTCTGGACTATAGGGAGACAAGACTGCTTTATTGCTGTTTAGTGGAATTCCTTGCCAATGCAGTTATATACTTATCTTGTAGGAGAAAAACTTCTCGAATCGTTTGTTGACATCTTTTGTGCTGATTAGCTTGTTTTATCTTAACCAGAAGCTGACAGTAATAAGCTGTATTGACTATTGTATATTTATGAAGAAAATCGAAAGTCTCAGGAAACTCAAAGAGAGCCTCTCCAACTTAGAGGCGAACTTTTGCTTTGACAGAAGCTTCTTCTATTGCTTCAACTTATGCGTATACTTGTAAATGCATGTTTCGATGCAGAAACAGTTCTCCTTAACTCTGGTAATGAGCCAGCAACTTGTGACAAACTCCTTTTAACAGTCTCTGAGAACTTGAGGAATCCACATGTCGGTAATTCAAGTCATTTGAAATGTGAATTGAACACTTTCAGAAATGATCCCAACCTCAGAATCGTAAAACGTTAGGCACACACGATAAGATCTCGAACGCCCCAATGTTTATTTCTGTGAGGGACGACCTTGGTGACCTGTATTTTTCACGGTTTCTTTTCCTTTTGTGAAACTTTTCTTACCTTGCATCTTGACATCGTGTTATCCCCTTGAATATTTGCAAAATGTCGGCCAGTTTTACGCTCTCCAGCGCCGAAACTTAATATATATTGTGTTGCGCAATAGACGAGTGTATCTCTTGCTCGAACATGATGCTACATGAAAACACAATGGCTGTACGAGGTGAATCGGTTTCTGCCCCCACTCCTGAAATCCCCACGTGCAACGTCAAAGACATGTCTCACCCGGTATTAAGGGATAAAAACTAAATTCCGGTTTATATTTTATTCAACTTCGTATTAGGGTATATAATAATAATAATAATAATAATAATAATAATAATAATAATAATAATAATAATAATAATAATAATAATGTTATAATCGGAAAGAGAACAAACTGTAAATTTATTAAAAATTATATTTTTGTACGACGTGCTTAAGTTGGTGATACATAACTAAAGTCAATGACTATCTTTCCTCTATGGGCATCTATCCTTATAATCGAAATAAGAGCACTTGTTAAATGGGTGGTGAGGAATTCCTTTAAGAAATTAAAAAGCATGTACAATATGAAAGTGTAACAATTGATGATTTTTGCCTACTTAAATGTTTCAGTAAATTCCTGTACACTATAGAAATTGTGTTTGTGTTCAAAATTTTATTACACATTTCGTACATATGTTTTATTCACTTTTAACTCGTTTTATTCTTATGAGAATGTAAACTGTTTAGCTTTTCTGTGAAATGTGGCTAAGATTTTCGTCGCTCTGTTACTTGTGTGTGTTCATACATCTGCTTTGTTACTGAGTGAAATAGTTTCTAGAATACATAATAATGGAATTGAGTTGTATAAATATCTCTTATAGTGCTTAAATGAATGTTTTTCTAATTGTTTCCTTTCGAGTGATAAAATTAAAAACCGTTCGCTCTGTCTTACGGCCTCATAATATAACTCCACAAATGAACACATTAGTTTCATTGTTACATTGTAAATATTCCACATATGACTAAAGGAAAATTTTATAGTGCAATAAACAAAAATCATAATTTACATAGAACGACGTATGTGAGCATTAAAAACGTCTCTAATTTCATTCTACAAAGCTCTCGACTGGATGCTTGGCCGGATAAGGGGATTTGCTTGGCACTGGGAAGCACGCTTATTGTCGGTGGAGTCGGATATTCATAGCCCCTTAAATTCAAGAGCATAGATTTCTACAGCAAACCAAACACCAATTTTTGGGTCATACAATATCATTTCTTGTACAATATTGGGTTTTTCTGAACTCCAGTATCTGTTGTTTTGTGTCACTATATAGCCATGTAAATTAAATCATGCTTAGTCCTTTAAAAAATAAAAAATAAAATAACTAAATAAACGCGGGTCAACAGAGCAAATGTTAACATTATCCAACACCCAGTTGCAGAAATTAACTCGACTCACGTCGGTCCTGGCGGTGTAGTGGTTACCATACTTGCCTCCTAAACCCAAGATCGCGGGTTCGAACCCGGCTATGACCGATGGCGTAAAAATCCTAAGTATGGCTTCCTTCGGAAAGGAAGTAAAGTCGTGGGTCCCGTGTCGTACATTTACGGCACGAAAAAGAACCTCAAGCCTGAAAGAGAGGCATCTGAGCAAAATTTGTCGGCCGTTTCACGCCCTGAGTTGAATGGGACGCTGATGACCTGAGATGTTAAAGAGCGTCCATAAATAAATCAATCAAAAAAAAAAAAACTCCACTCACATTATTACATGGTTCCAATTCCTTTTCTACGGTTATCTTATTGGGTTTTAAATTTAAAAGTTTAATAGCATTCCAGGCCGAGGTTTGCAAAATTCCTAATTGCTGTGCTAGCTTTCTCGGAGATTTCTTTGGACTTAGTTCAAACTTTTCTTGGATATCAAGATTTTCCTCTGTAAGAACACGACGTTTTACTTTCGGTTTCTTATCAAGAACAGATCCCGTTTCCCTAAATCTATTCACAAATTTATGAGCCGTTTCTCTGGGAGGCGCACGAACAGCAGGGAATCTGTCCATAAATCACTGTCTCACCTCTGTACAGAGTTTGTCACATAGGAATCATGCATGAAAATTGTGTGTGCTAAAGTAAACGGGCTTTTTGGCATTATAACAGTTCTAACACACTATAATACTGAAAAACGTGGTCTCACAATGCACAACTCCTGTACCGCCACGGGTGGCCGAGGTCGTTAAATCGCGGACTCGTGAGCGGGAGGTCTGCGGTTCGAATCCCGCCAGGACCGTTCTCCCTGACTGAGGTTTTTTCCAGGTTTTCCTCAGTCCTCATAAATGGCAAATGCCGGGGAGGTACCCTAAACTTAGGCCTGAAACGTTTCCTTCCTTAAAAATAATCCTTTCCCAATATATCATTTCATCTTATGTATCACCAGTGTCCATCGCCTGTGGTGCCTCTGTAGCAAAAACGGGCGTTAAACACACTATTCATTCATACAACTCCTGTACAGCACAAAGACTACGCGCTAGCATACGGAGAGGCGGGAAAGCGGAAGGGGAACAGAACCGATTAGAAACAAGGCTGGCAAATCCTCGTTAAGTCGGCCATGCATCCCAATGAAGGCATTGTAGTAATTTCCCTAGAGGTCTGTTCATATTTAAACGAATCTATTACTTTACTTATTGAATAGATATATTATATATAACTCTGGCGTCAGATCGCATAAATTACTTCCATTCACTGTTTAGTAGTACAATTCATTATTACTAAAATGTTGGTAAAATAATAATTCTAGTAGTTATTTATTACGTGAAACTTACGTTAAATTGTCTGAAGTAACTCCCTACTGTAGAAAATATACCGGAATTATCTTTAATGGTGATATGCTGAATTATATTTGATAAAAACTAATACTTTTATAAATGTAGTTAATTAAATTAATTTGCGTAAAATAAATTGACATATTTAACTATACTGATGTGTATTTAACTTGATTGACTGTTTTATTTAGGTGAAATGTAATTAAGTTAACTGCATGTGAATGTGTGTAACATTAATTGGACATATATTTAAATTAGACTAACTTTTTTAATTCTTGGTTGGCATATTTTTAATTAAGCTAATTGATTTTCTTTTTAAGTATTTGACTGTAAATCGTTGTATTTCCATTATTCTTCACTGTCACCGAGTGTAAACTTCAGTTAATAAATACATACATGCTTTATTACTTAATTTAAGATCTTCTATATTGCATGAAGAATCTAAAGTTTGATAAATACAACTCTAAATCTAAACACTGTAGTCAGGCACACTCTTTTTACAAATTACAACAGTTCTCATTATTTTTGCTGCACCTTGTGTGCGTTGCTCTGTTAATGTTGTTCTGCTTCTGCAGGTTCACGCAAGGGTTCGTGGACGTAAGGGAGCGCGAGAAAAACTACAAGAGAGGCTCGAGGGAGCAGGGACGCAGTCTCATGAACCTGCACAACAACGAAGCTGGTCGGAGGGTAAGTGCTTATACCTGTGGACTTGAAAGGACATCTGGATGCTCCAATTACTGCCTCGTGTTTCACACATATCGTTAACCAGTGTTCCCTTCTCCCTCCCTCAGTAGCTGTAGCCCTAATACTACAGACACCCCCTCTTTCAAAAGTCTTCATGACTATCAGCACTCATCACCTCGTTAATTGGTTCTGGTTCATGCCAGCGTATTTACTTCGTTTAGAGTACAGCCTAAAAGGTTTTACTCTCTCTTATATATTGCCTGTAGCATAATAACTTAAACCTCGCACTGCTTTCAGCTCACGCAACACTGAGGAAATATTTCTTGAATGATTTACGCATTAATTTGTCCTCTAAATGGCGCGGTACCAATTGAACGAAATCTAACCTAAGTAAATAAATAAAACAGCCCTCTTAGTGATAAACTCAAAGTACTAACATGGGGAGCGTTAAGCGGCGTATATCGAAATCTATACATTTCAACAAAACGTTTGAATTTTATGCCTACTTGAACATTTAAAGTTTCGAAATGAAAAGATGAATTAACTTTTTTCGAGAAATTGCATAAAACGGAAGTGATGAAATCTTCCTCGGTATACTTGTCTCATGTATCAAGCAGCGCACCAGTCATATTATAGGAACAGTATACTAGCAGTTTTAATTGTTTCCAAAACTAAATTCAATGTATATATACTGGAAGTTTTTCAAAGTATTCTCCACCAAAACTTGCGTATTATATTTTAATAGGTAACGTTTTAGGCTACATCTTGTCTTTCACGCAATGCATGTATTTCGAAAGAAAATAACGTTCATACCTGTAGTTCCTTAATAAAAAACAAAGTGCTGTTCTTTAGTAGTGTGAGAGAAATCTTTGTCATCGGGAAAGTACATATTTAAAATTTGAACTTGGGTGCTGTTTCTTGTTTGAAACCATTAAAAAGTATAAATTCGCGATGACATTTCTTTAATTTTCTGATTAAACAAAGGTGTTGTGCGCAGGTATCCGGAATATCTCGCACAACTGCAGATGCCAGTCTTCACCAAGTATGGCTTCGTTTAAGTCATTTATCATAATATTCACGCTTTTGGGCATTTGATCGTTCCAACGTTTGCGGGATCTCTCCAAATTTTTCATGCAGGTGAAATTATTTTTCCAAAATCTATATAGGGTGAATCAAAAGCCGCGCGCCGCCCTACAATAATTTAGTGCAGTTACCGAAAAAGGAAAGAGGGGAAAATTATTGCAAATGTGTGGATTTAAATCCTGTACTTGAATGTTGCAATGTGAGAAGCACCGTTCAGACTAATTGCCAAAAAATGAAAAGAGAATTAAAGGAGTCCATAAAGAGTCTGCTTGAAAACACAAACAGCGTAACAAAACTTGGCAATCAGACAAATCACTTGAACTATATGTCCTGTTGCTGCTCTTCTTTCACACTAACGAAGGAAATGTTCAAGCTGCCCAATACGGTGAAGGCAACTGATTAAAACTACGTATTTTCAACAAGTTTCTGCTCGTTCCTTTTTCGGTACCTACAGGAATAACAAAGTTGTTCTTGGGCGCGCAACATTTGGATCATCCTGTAGAGTATTCTACAGTATCCGAAAATTCCGTACATAGTTCACAGTATACGTTGTACCTACACGTACTTGTTACTTAAAACACAAGCCATAATATCAGGTTATATGGCACGGCACTCCTCTGAGACCCAGGCATCAAATGATCAATGTGTCATTTGGCCTCTTTTACGCCCGTAGCGGTTAACAGTCTGAGCATTGGATTTTTTACGCTTAAGGAGGAAGGGTGTTTGGGGAGCAAACAAGCACTCAAAATGCTGAAAGAGTTCAAATAGCTACAAATCAAATAAGTATAGAAACATTACACTTTAAACTCTGTGTTTTAAGTCCCATTGCCATAAACAGTTGAAGAGTGATGATTTTTACTCCGCTACATCTTTTACAACAGTGTTTTTCAAACTGTGATTCGAAAGTCACGGGTGATATGTCTCGAGGAAAAATCAAATTAAAATTAAATTGCGGATTTATTCCGTGACTGGGAACGTCAAAATACGGTTTTCCGCTTAAAAATACTAGGCTCGTTTTGGAGATTGGAAACAAATATTGAACAATTGTGCAAGAGACAGCAGCCCCTTCTTTTCATTAAAACGAAGAATATTGTAATTAATTCTGTTTATAAACATAGACGTATATGTTACATATATTTTACCTTAACTTAACACTTTAAAAATGATATGAGAAAATGAAGCAAGTGTAGGTTGGACCGTAAGATCTTTGAATTTAAAATAGGTGAACTTTAAAAATAGTTTAAGAAAGCTTCTCTAGAATACGTTACCACTGCTACACCTATCTGCACACCATTTTGTAAAGATTACTGCGTAATTTTCCAGCGAACGTTTCTTACGAACATTTGGGTGGGATAAGCACTTTAAGGAATGGATTTTATTTTTATTTATTTAATTTCATACATAACAAAACATTACAATAAGAGAGTTGCAACCTCGAAAGAGCAAACGCTCGTGCTCGGGTGCAAATTTAGTTCTTTAATACTTATACCTTACACTTTTATACAAGTAAATTAACATGGTGACACGGAAATTGCTGGAATATAAAACATAACAGAGTTATACATTAAGTAAATTTCTGATTCAGAGATTATTGCAATATAAATAGTCAAATCATACCGAAGTACGAGGGCCATCCAGAAAGTAAGTAAGTCCCAATCGCGCCTGGAGATGGAACCACTTTTCGGATAGGAACTGCGCATGCGCAGGAGTAAAGAAGGAGTATGTGGGAATAATGCAGTAAAGTTTCAGCCTTGTGACGGCCGTGGTTACCGCGCTGTGCTAAGAGAAAATGGCTGCTCTGATATTCTCTCCCGCCAACTGTGAGGTCGTGCAGTCATCCGAGGTTTGCTCGCTCAAAAGCAAAGTCCAGCAGAGATCCATTGCCAATTGTGTCAAGTGTATGGACACTACATTATGGTAAGATGATGGTGCAGGCAGTTCACTGAAGGATGAACCAATATTCACGACGACGATCGTAGTGGCCGACCGTCCCTGGTGACGGCAGAAGTGTTGGAAAGTGTGCGGCAAGCAATTGAGCAGAACCGGCGCTTCACAATTTCAGAACTCTCTTGTCAATTCCCCAGATGTCTCGTTCCCTTGTGCATGAAATTGTCTCCCGGAAGCTTGACACATTTGGCGATGGATCTCTGCTGGACTTTGCTTTTGAGCGTGCAAACCTCGGATGACTGCACGAACTTCACAGTTGGCGGGAGACAATATCAGAGCACCCATTTTCTCCTAGCACAGCGCGGTAACCACGGCCGTCACAAGGTTGAAATTTTACTGCATTATTACCACATACTTCCTCTCTATTCCTGCGCATGCGCATTCCTATCCGACTAGCGGTGCCATCTCTAGGCGCGATTGGGACTTGCTTTCTGGATGCCGTAATAATATAAAGAAGAGCTTAAAACTAATACATAAAGCTCTTGGTTAAAACCTTAAAACATTAAATACGTGAGTACAAAACAAAAACAAGATGATATATATCATGTGATGAGAATATAAATTCAAAGTTAAGAGTTAAAGTAAAGCACACAAATCAGATTGGTATATAGATATTTAATGAGACATCTACAGAAATGTATATAATTGACTTGAAAGTGTGTATGGAGAGTCGCACGAACATGTGTTAGAAATTAGTTGCAAACTTTTTACCGCCATGGGTGGCCTAGGTCGTTAAGGCGCGGACTCATGAGCGGGAGGTTTGGGATTCGATTCCACCAGGACCGCCCTCTCTGACTGGGGTTTTTTTTTTTTTTCCAGATTTTCCTCAGTCCTCATAAATGGCAAATGCCGGGGAGATAGCCTAAAATTTCAGCAGGGAAACATCGGCCTTCCTTTAAAAAAGTTCTTTCCCAAGGTATCATTTCATCTCATGTATCATCAGTGTCCACCGCCTGTGATGCCTCAGGAGTAAAAAATGGTCCCTTAAAAAATCTTAAAACTTAATTAGAGAAAAATAATTAATATTTAGATTAATGAATTACATTTTTTAAATCTGTTTAAGTTAAACTCAACCAAAACTTAATGAGTTTTAATTAGCCCATTGTATATTCTGGGTCCAAAACATTTGCTATGCAAAGATTCTACAAAAGCGATTATTTGGGTTGAGTAATTAGGAACGGACTGTTTTGTCTGGGGGGAAGGTTTGTGTAATCATGATTTTCACTAGTGTATGTTTTGAAATTATATGAACTTACACTTCCGAACCAAAGACACGAAAAACCACAGTAGCCCAAATTAGATTCAACTAATCTGTCCCCTGTAGGAAAGTAAATCGAGTTTAAAGGAATGGGGGTGTAAACGTGACAACGACGTGAACGGTTGATAAAGGGGGGAGGGAATACGCGAGAACATCTGACATCTGAGATGTCTTACATCTCATTTAATATATAGTTGGAAGAAAAACGACTTGCAATTCACCGTTTCTTCGACTTTTAGTTTGGCTAAATTTTTTATGATTACTATTGCTAGCTACATATTTTCTCAAAGATATCTACAGATGTTTTAATGTATCAATGGCCTTAATTTACAACTTCAGTAATCATCCCCGATGGTTCGCAGGTTAAGTATGCTTTCCTCTAAATACAAGATTATAAGTATGACGCAGAAGTTTCATGTCGCCTACTCAGGTTTATCTCAGATGTCCTCTGGCATTTTCCGGTCACTTTTCGAATAGTATATCCAATTTTTTAAAATTTATTCTTCAATGCCTATATCCTAAAATCTTGATTCTATATCAGGACATAATATTTCAGATTAATTTTTATTTGTTCCGCTTACATTTAAAAATATAATTTAAATTATAATTTAAATTCTATGGGTTTTAAAATCTACATTACTAATACTATAACTAAACAAAAACTAAAACTTCAAAAAACTAAACCGGCACTGGAAACCAGTACGACGGCTATTTTAACTATAGCGTATAATTAAACCTACAATTGGTACTGGTACCAGTAGCAATACACTTTAGCACTTCGTTTGTTTCAACCAACGTATCTGTCGGTCCTGGTGGTGTAGTGTTTTTTTTTTTTTTTTTTTTTTCGGGCGTAAAAATCCTAACTAAGTATGGCTTCCTTCGGAAGGGAAGTAAAGTCGTGGGTCCCGTGTTGTACATTTGCGGCACGAAAAAGAACCTCAAGCCTGAATGAGAGGCCTCTGAGCAAAATTTGTCGGCCGTTTCACGCCCTGAGTTGAATGGGACGCTGATGACCTGAGATGTTAAAGAGCGTCCATAAATAAATCAAGCAAAGAAAAAAAACCAACGTATCTTTATATGTTTTAACCTTTACAGTTAATTACAGTTACAATTAACTAATTTTATAACTTTTTATAAATTTAATGTCTAAAGTGTTCATTTCTGCTAACGCTTGGTATTCGGGCTGCTGCTCTTTGGAATTTCAGGAGTTTATCCAATAATAGGCCTCAAGATATAAAACAAAGCCTTAACTTTACAGGAACATAATGCTGTGTACTAGGATATAAAACTGAATAAATGTAAGGCCATCAAATAAATATGTTAGTGAAATACTCGAACCTACAATAATTGACTTCTGGATTATTAAACTGCTTGGTTTCCCAATTTAAAAAAAAAAACAAAAAAAAAAAACAGTTCACTTGCTTAATCTATTCAAGTCTTCAGCAGTTTGCCTCTAGCATATCTTCGGAAACGACCTGGCACATTCTAGAAGATGCAATGTAACATTTGCTTCCACAAAGAAATAAGAAATGTTTAGCTTATAAGATGGTATACTAGACAACTTAAAGTACTTAGATAATCGCTGAAGAAAACATCAGGCTTTAGAGCGAGGATTTGTCATAGTGGCATAAACGGAATGGGTACCCAGACCATGCGACTTCATACCATGTGATTTTTCACTTTGAAGCATCCTAAAATATCAAGTTTTTGGTCAAAAATTACACGACCTGCATTAAGTGCAACAGTTAATAGATTTTGAATATGAATAATCAACCATGTTTTTACAACTATGAATCGGCGTCCACAACGATATGAATGGTGTATCGAAAATAATGGTCTCTATTTCGAAGGCAAAAAAAAAAAAAAAAAAAAAAAAACTTTGTAAAGAGGTATACATAGCACATACAATAAGGGATAAAAAAATCTTTGTTCTATCTCACTCTCATGTGACGTTAAATACAGTAAGATTATTTAAGTTACAGGCCGCCTCAGCGCGGTTGCTTACAGAGAAGGTGCATTTGCCATAACGAGAAAAAGGGAGATGAAGTTAGTATATTAATTTAGAATTAATATTTTTACTGAAAGCTTAAAATTATGCTGTATTTAAAACTTATAATAATAAACAAATACATGTGTTATAAGAAATGTTGAAAATAATTGCTCTCAACGAGAGGAAATTTCTGTATTTCATAAAAGTTTTGTTCCGTAAGAACACGGCAATTCGGACACACATCTTGTGAATCTTGTAACAGTTTCTCTATTTGGAACATTTTCTCCACTTGGAACAGATTCTCTTCTTGGAACATTTTCTGTACTTGGAACAGTTTCTTGAACAGTTTCTCTACTTGGGACAATTTCTGTACTTGGAACAGTTTTTCTACTTGGAACAGTTTCTGTACTTGGAACAGTTTTTTTCTACTTGGAATAATTTCTGTACTTGGAACAGTTTCTCTACTTGGAACAGTTTTTTTTAATTGGAACAGTTTCTCTACTTGGAACAGTGTTTTTTTTTTTTTTTTTTTTTTTTTTTTTTACTTGGAACAGTTTCTTTACTTGGAGCAGTTTCTGTACTTGGAACAGTTTCTCTATTTGGAACAGTTCTGTACTTGGAACAATTTCTATACTTGGAACAGGCATAACATATATAGTAGCATAAACTTTTAGCGTGCATTTTAAAGGTCAAAATTAAACTCATCACAATGCAAGAAGGCTGTTTATAATCTTGGAACTTCAATGAAGAAATCGTTTGACTGAAGCATAAGGACAAAATAAAGACTACTAAATATTGTAAGAAAGAGTGACGAACGATGAAATTTAATGGTGTTTAATCTTCAAGAAGAAAGTTGCTATATTTGTAAATTACATACATTTGTAGTTCACACGAACAGGATTCGCGACTATTCTAAGAACCAAGTTGTCTAGACTGTTCCACTCCCAGCTGGAGTCACTAGTAAGATATGCGGTCTTTACATTCCAGTCCTGAACAATGTATAATCACCGCGTTTGTTCCGTGAAGACCAGCAGGAGGCGAGACGGTGACGTTGCAGTTTCTCGCAGGTGTCACTGGAAACTGTAATTTTCTTCCAGCGCGCATAAGAATAAGAGAAATCAACGTGATTACGTGTATTGGTTTTGCTTCCGGAGTAAAAAATAAATAAAGCATTAATCAATAAAATGGGCTACAAATAAAGAGCGAAGAAATGTTCAATAAAGTCACAAATGTTAAGAAGATTCTTAACAGTCAATGAGCAATAATTTATGTATACAATAAATACAGAGAAAGTCGTACAAGTATTTGCATTAACCGCGGCCTCTTCGCATGCGCTGCTAGTTGGGGATCAGGGGCCGAAAATAAACTGTTTTCTCAGACACTTATGCAATAGCTATTTTAAATATATAGACAATAAAAATTTGTATATTGTGACACGCGAAATGAATGTAAATTTTCCAAGCAATATCATGCAGTGTTTTCGGGTTAGAATTTCACTGTATTCTTCGCTTCTTTTCCCCAACTTCCCGTTTTCCGAAATGTATTAACTAGATAATGAATCGCTTGACGGTTGGCACTTTAACATCGGGAATTCTTTATACAAAGCACGTTCGAACTTGACAAGCACTCAATTTATGAACCATTAGCAAGTACTTGTGCAACAGAACATATATGTTGAATCATAGAAAACTGTGCAATTAACGAATTTTCCGACACAGCAGTCTTCTGCTAAATGAATTGGCCGTGCTTGGTGGGCATTCAGCAAGCATGATCTGTTAAATGCCGGTGGGCAGTCGGTACATGCAAGGCTCGTTCGGTAATGTAAGGTTGAATTATTTTAATATATTTAATCGCACAATTCCAGAATTACTCAAATGAACTTAGATGGAAATTATTGTAACAGAACTTACTTAACATACAAGAGTGCGGAACTTTATAGATAAAAAAAACGTGTTAGTATATCAGTGTTCATGAGTCTCTACAGAATTCCCATTATTCCCTATTTATTGACCTCATATTCTTGAATAATATTAATGAATCAATGTACAAAAACTGTTCTAAAAGTTCTCGGTATATTTCAGATGCATAGGTGTAGTCACTTGTTGGTGACAATCGTGTAAACAAACTAGTGTTAACATTTTCTACAAAATAGAAGAAATTGAAATGCAAGTTGTGATAAAGTACTTAGTTTTAAACAGTTTAACCCCAACAGAAATACAAATATTTCAAATTAAAGGATGCTTGCTCTTCGTTTACGACGGTTAAAAGTGGCCTGCTGAATTTAGCGTGGTCATATGTCCATTCAAGATGATGAGTGCTCTAGACGTCCCAAAACTGTTACAACAATGAGATCATGACAAAAATTCATAATGTTGTGCTTAATGATCTCCGATTGAAGGTACGATAGTTGGCTGACATTATAAAGACCCATACCCATTACATTTTACACGAAGGTTCAATTAGAAAGCTTTCCGCTCAATAAGTTCCGCATTTATTAACAATGACCCAAAAACGAATTCGAATGAATATGTAGCAAGAATATTTAAGACTTGTTTAAACGCAATCCCAGTGAATTTCTCTGACGCTTCATAACGGTAGATGAAACATGGATTTGTCATTATACGCCAGAGACAAAGGAGCAGTCCAAACAGTGGGTGGCATCAGGTGAAAATGCACCAAAGAAAGTAACAACGGTTCTATAGGCAAGAAAACTAATGGCTATGGTTTTCTGGGATTTTCATGGTGTGGCACTCGATCGATCGATTCAAGCAACCATGGAAGGAACACGTAACATGGTGTAGTGGCAGTGTAGTTTTAAACTAAATACTAGTGATTTAAGAAAAATTGGAGCAGTGAACATAAATGTAAGTAAATTTTAGTAACCCATATTTAGTTGGTTCCTTGAATTATCGCTTAGTAGAAGGTAGTTAGATAATATAGCAAGTCGAAATTTGATATGCAACTTGATGCTAGAGATTTGACCCATATTACATTCTCTGAAGTAAATACA
Organism: Metallyticus violacea; assembly: GCA_030762175.1. Classification (NCBI taxonomy): domain Eukaryota; kingdom Metazoa; phylum Arthropoda; class Insecta; order Mantodea; family Metallyticidae; genus Metallyticus; species Metallyticus violacea. Next base: position 598,334 of record CM060843.1, on the reverse strand, counting down.
CATAGCGTACAAATCAACTAAGTTGGAAAGTAAAACGATTACGCTAATTAGTAAACATATATCGGGAAACAAAATTTATAATAAGACAAACCAGTTACCATCTTATTATAAGAATTATCAGTTAAAGTTCGTAAATTGAGCTGGCAGGTATAGCGCAGATCGCCATATTGGAAGACATAATCACAGGTGTTGCATGGTCGCTTCATACTACGACTAGTGGTCAAGGAAGGCTGCCATTTTTGGGCCACTCGCGGTTGCGCTCTCCGCCATATTGAAGAAAGCAGAGACAGGAAAGATACATACAACATACCACAGTAATAAATATAAACATCTTAGCAATTATAATAAGAAGGAATTATAAAGAAAAGATTCTAATACAGATCCTTATACCACATTAAAAATGGATAGAGAAATAGCTTTAAGTAAGGAAAAGGAAATTTTTATGCCAAGGAGATCCCTAATTCGTTCACCTGAACGAATTGGAGGTTCTCCTCAGAATGAGAAAGGATCAACCACATGCACACAAAAGGATCAAGAGCATAGACAAAACAGTATGGAGGAAGATGGTTTTAACGCTGTAATAGTTGAAATTAATACATGTATAGTAAATGAGAAAATAACGGCACAAAAGAAAGCAAATTTGTTTGAAATGCTTGGAAAACTTACCAGTATGTACGAGAAATTAAAGAGAGAAAATATTATGTTGAAAACTGAAAATGTAACAGTACAAAAAATAAAAGAAAATATCCAAACCCCAGTCAGTACCTATGCACAGATGGTGTCAAAACCAAAACTGACGGTTAAAGAAGAGACATTTCAGAAAACAATACAATCAAAGAAACACACATTATTTGTAACGTCAAGCAAAGGAAAAAGTGTAAAAGAAGTACAAGAAATTTTCACAAGATCAGTAAAACCAGCAGAAGATAAAATCAAGATAAAATACATGAGAACTACGCAAAGAAATTTAATTTTGGAGACGGAGACAAAAGAAGACCTCGCTAAAATATTAGGAAATGCGCAATTAAAAGAACAAGACATAAAAATGGAACTGCCGAGGAAAAAGAATCCTCTGATGATCATGTATGATGTCCTGATAGGAGCAAGAGAGGAGGAACTAAAAGAACAGATATTTAAACAAAATTTCGAAGGTGAAATTTCAAAGGAAGAATTTGATGAAAACCTAAGGTTTCGCTTTAAAACGAGCCCTAGAAATAGAGCAACAGTTCACCATGTTATAGAGGTGTCTCCAAAATTGAGGTTTATTCTAATAAAAACAGGAAGATTGTATGTAGGATTCCAATCCATCACAATAAAAGATTATATTGTTGTTGCTAGGTGCATGAAATGTCAAGATTTGGGGCACGTAGCCAAGTATTGCCAACAGGAAAAATCTACATGCTCCCACTGTGGGGAAGAAGATCACGCAAGAAACGAATGTGAGAAAAAAGATCAGGCAGGAGTCTGTGCACCCTGTATGAAAAGGAAGAAAAAATGTCCAGGTAAAAAAGAATGCCCAACTTATAAAATGTTTTGGGAAAGATTAATTTCTAAAACTGACTATGGATTATAAAAAAGAAAAGCAAGTTTTACGAAGGAAGCGCAAAAGAAACACACCTAGCAGGCAAAAAAGAAATGCAATTAGAGCATTCTTATATAGATGGAAACTAAAAGCCACCAAGAAAGAAGTTGGAACCCAGACAGAAGGATATGGGACGGAGAAAGACAGTAATTTGGACAGTAACGAGATAGCAAGAAAAATTATTCACGTAGATTATAGCGCATTAATAACAGATAGTGAATTGGAAGAAGAAAATGGCAGTACTCAAACTCTTTCAGAGAGTGAAGAGGAATATTGTAATACATTTATACAAAATGCAGATACTAACTTAGAAAAAATAAATAACAAAGCAGGAAAAAAATTCAGCATTCTAAAAAATGTTTTTAAAATAAAAATGAAGAAGAACAAGAATAGAAATAAGAGGGAAAATAAACAAGCGCATAGAATTGTAAAAGTTAAATTAAATAGGAAAGAACAGAAAGATAATAACAATACAAATTACATGCACAATCTGGTGGAGGTCAATAAGAGCATCTCCTTGAAAAAGGAAGATATACAGAGTTGTCATGATCATCGTTATGGAAAACAGAAAAATATGCAGAAATGGCAGGAAGAAAAAGCGGAAGAGATGGAGGACGCAAGGTTCACTACACAGCTGACCAACAAAAAGGTGACTCAGCAACACACGTTTCGTCAGCATTAAAGTATTGGAGGAGAAGATAATGCAGTTCACCCAAGTAACGAAAACATAATAACAAATGTCAATCCACAAAATATTTATCATGAATTCGAATTAAAACTAAAATTAAGTAGATTAGAAGAGAGAAACACATTATTAACAGCTCTACGATTAGTAACTAGAAAATTACATCCTAAAGGAAAGTACATAACATTTCCATTCCCAGAAGCAGCAGACAGATTAGAATTAACAACACAAAATCTACCTACAAATCCAACAGACTTATGGAAATTATTACAGATGGCATTTGAAAGAAGATTAGAAACTTTAGACCTAGAAGAATTATATCATAATTTCGTTCTTAGTTACGGAAGGATAGCCTTCGATTTCCAAAAATCTTGGCCAAATAGTCATTTTCATACTTACCATAATTAATGGAAGTAATAAATTTTATAAAAATAGGGCAAATAAATGCCCAAAGAAGTAAATTGGTTATGTTGGAATTAAGGAGGCTATCAGAAGAACTGCAATTAGATATTCTGTGCATACAGGAACCATATTGTGTAAATGGCAAACCAGCACACATGTCGACAAATTTTAGAATTATAATAGATAAAGGAAACCCTATGGCAACAATAGTAATTAACTCGGAAATACAAGTGGTGAAAATAACGCAATTAAGTGATACACATACAAATTGCATAGAAATAGCACTAAGAGGGAAACATTATGTTTTAGTAAATCAATATTTTCAGTTTAGTGAATGCATAGAACCATATATAAATAGATTAAGAGAAATAGATAATTGTTATAATAATTCCCCAGTAATATATATGGCGGATACTAATGCACATTCCCAATGGTGGAACAGCAACTACAAGGACAAAAGGGGAGAACTACTGGAGGAGGTAATAGCGGAGCTACAGCTAAATGTAGAGAACAAACCATGTAACCCACCAACTTACAGTAATAGAGCAGGAGCTACATCTAACATAGACATCACATTGACAAATAAAAGAGCAAGCAAAAGTGTTACAAATTGGAAAGTAGGTCAATCACTGACGTCAAGTGATCACAATATAATTTATTTCGAAATACAAATTAACACAAACCAAGAACAAAGATGGAATGAGAATAAACGATCCTACAATATAAAGAAAGCAAACTGGGATAAACTAAAAACGGAATTTAAATTGCCTACAATGCCTAAACCTCAAGAGGACTGTAACAATAAAGCATTAGAACTAACCAAAGCCATCCATAAAGCTATGAAGTGCAGCATACCCAGAATTAATAAAAAACATAACACTTCACCAACATTTTGGAACAATAATCTGTTAAAATTAAGAAGATCAGTTAGAAAAGCTAGAAGAATTTATCAGAAATCTATTATTGCCTCAGAAAGAGAAAATAACTTAAATAAATATAGAGAAATTAGGAAAAAATACAAGGAAAATATAGAAGAATATCGCCAAGCTGCATGGAAAAATTTCGTAGAGATAAACCTTTCCAACAATATATGGGGTACACCTTACAAGCTAATAATGGAGAAAGTAAAAACCCCAGAAATAATATCCACTCTGGATAAAGGGGAGGATAAAATGACTGTCAACTGGATAGACTCTATAAATCTCTTACTTCTAAAACTACTACCTAATGATATTAAAGAAAATGATAACTCAGAACACAGAAAACTAAGAAAAGAACTCATTACTGTAAAAATAGATGAAGGTGTCATTTTCCCCTACCATGAAGTTGAAATAAGAAAAATTATAAAGGAATTAAAGAAGAATAAATCACCAGGACCGGATGAAATAAAGTCGGAAGTGCTACAACAGTTGGAAGATCAGATTACCCCGTACCTGTGTCAATTGTTTAATAATTGTCTATGGCAGGGAAAAGTGCCTTACTGCTGGAAGGAAGCGAATGTGATCATTTTAAACAAAGGGGCTGACAAAGATCCCACGCAACCGAAATCCTATAGGCCTATTTGCTTATTAAATGTTTTGGGCAAAATCCGTGAAAAACTTTTGAGCAAAAGAATAGATGAATATAGATCAATGATTGGTATGACCAGCAAACAGTTTGGATTTAGAAAAGGCAAGTCTATAGAGGATGCCATAATCGAGGCAATAGAAACTTCAAAAATAACCAATAAAAAATACGTAATAGCAATATTTTTCGATATTGCGGGGGCGTTTGATAATTTATGGTGGCCAGTACTGTTTCAAATTTTAAGGAAAAAGAAATATCCAAAATGCATCTATAATTCGTTAATAGATTATTGTAAAAATAGAAGAGTGTACGTTAAGGGTGCAAACCAGATCATTACAAAGGAAATTACCAAAGGATGTCCGCAGGGATCAATTTTAGGGCCGATATTATGGGACATATTTTTGGAATCTCTAATAGAAAAAATAGAAGGATTAAACAGTATAAAAGATATTATCGCATATGCAGATGACTTACTAATAATAATAGAAGAAAATAATAGAAAGGAAATTGAAAAGAGATCAAATATAATAACTGATCATGTAAACAATTGGTGCATAAAAGCAAAATTGTAAATTGCTCCTCACAAATCATCATATATGTTTTTAAAAGGAAACTTAAACAGAAATCCGAGTATTAAAATTAACAATAAAAATATTAAGAGACAAGCAGTAAATAAATATCTAGGTATATATTTGGATGAAAAACTAAATTTTAAGAAACATGTAGAAAACATAAGAACTAGAGCAGAAAAAAGTTATGTTCAAGTTAGCCAATATTGGACAAAGATATTTTAATATACATGCTAACGGAATAAAAATCTATCACAATAGCATCTTTGCAGCCATATTAAACTATGGAGGAGGAGTTTTGGGGGGGAAAGGCACGCGAGGTTCATTTTATACGTACTTTAAGAAGCTCCCAAAGAAAACTTTTATTGAGATATACAGGGGCATTTTCCACTTCTCCAACAATGGGACTACTAGTAATATTGGGTATATGGCCAATTTATTATCTAGTTCGACTAAGAGCAGCCTCTTATTGGCTTAAAAAACAAAATAACTCAAAAATAATGGACATTGTTGGTAAAAAGTGTAGGAATAAAAAAGAAATCAAAGATTCTTTATTACAAATATGGCAACGAGAATGGGATGAAATAAAAGAAGGTAGAAGAGTGCATGAAATATTTCCATCCATAAAGGAAAGATTACTATTTAAGCACATTCATCCCAATAAGGGTTTAGTGCATTATGTAACAGGCCATGGTCCATATTGCTCATATTTGCAAAGATTTAAATTACAAGCAAACAATACATGTACGGACTGTAACGTAATCGATACACCGGAACATGTCTCATTTGAATGCCCTAAATACCAGTCATTTGTAGCAGAGGAAAGACGACTACTTGCTGGGAAACACATCTGGAACATCATGAGAGACGAAGATGATTTTAGGGCATTGAACGAGCTAACAAATAAAATATCATGCAAAATGGCAGAAGAGTATAAAAACGGCAAAAAACAAACAAGAGAAAAAATGCAAAGGCCAGAAATGGTATATTCCCCTAGAAGATCCGAGAGAATCAGGGAAAGGCAAGAAAGATATTTACAACTAGAATTAGTTGAAGAAAAAGATGATAAAGAAGATAACACCCAATTTGAATAAGAAGAAGAGAGCAGAACTGACAGAAGAAAGGAATAATGGCAGTTTTCGGGCGGAAACGAAGCAGTTGAGAGAAGAAGTAGACAGAGGTCAAGAGAAGGAGAGAAGTGAAGGAAACTACACTGTCAACACACCATGGTCCAGTATAGCTGTTGCTTGAGACCGGCAGCAACTCCACTGATGTCCAGGTTCCGTTGCCAGGAATTCCAGTGGGGAGCAGCCCGGATACCGAGCGTTAGCAGAAATGAAGACGCATAGAGTAAATTGGATAATAATTGTAAATTAATAAAGTTTAAATGTAACAATTGCTACTGGGTACCAGTTGCAATTGTAGATGTTATTATAAGTCATAGTAAATAGCCGTAGTGCTGGATTCCAGTACCGGTTTTGTTTTTGAAGTTTTAATTTTGTTTAGTCATAGTGTTAGTAGTGTAGACTTTAAAATCTGTAAAATTTAATTGTAATTTAAATTGTATTGAAAGATATAAGAGGAATAAATAAATGAAATCTGGAGTATTACGTCCTGATGTAGAACCAAGATATCAGGATGTAAGTATTGCAGAATTAAAATTAAAAAAAAAAAAATGTGGCACTCGTAAACTACCTCCAGAAGGGCAGAATTACGCTTCACTATGGCACTAACTGAAGAATGCTACTCAGGCTAAATGTGCACACCTTGCGAAAAAGAAAGTTCTCTGAAAGAATGCGCCTTCACACATGTCTGAGATTGTTACTATAAAGCTGCAGGTCTTCGCTACCAAGCGCTTCCACATCCACCATATTCCCGGATTTGGTCCCCAACGATTACATTTTGTTTCCAAATCTGAAGAAATGGTTGGGTGAACGAAGATTCATTCAAATGATGCGGTTGAAGCTGAGACAGACAAATCTTATTTTACCAAGGGATTTAAAAGTCGGAATGTCGTTGGATTAAATGCACTCATTTACAAGGTAATTATGTTAAAAAAATCTCTTAAGTCTCGTGTTTTCTTGGTCAGGCCGAAAACTTTCATAACTCTCCTTGTTGTATAGCAGGAAATATTTGATTCGATGTGTCTGTTAAAAACTTAGAACTTATCCCAGTGTCTGTGCTATACATATTTTCACAGCAGGGAATCGGTTCTTCAAAATTGGGTTCAAGCTTGGTTCCGTCCAGATGATGAAGCACCGGCGTGTTATGTAATTGCCATCCAAAGTATTCAGAAAGAAAATTGGAAGAAGTTACCATCACCTCTTGACTGGCCACTTCGGAGTTGTTGATTTGATTTATTTATGGACGCTCTTTAACAGCTCAGGTCATCAGCGTCCCATTCAATTAAGGGCGTGAAACGACCGACTAATTTTGCTAAGAGGCCTCTTCTTTCAGTCTTGAGGTTCTTTTTCTTGCCGCAAATGTACGACACGGGATGCACGGCCTTACTTCCCCTCCGAAGGAAGGCATACTTACGATTTTTACGCCCGAAAAAATCCATCGATTCTGCCCGGGTTTGAAACCGAGATCGTGGGTTTAGAAGGCAAGTATGGTTATCACTACACTATAAGGACCGATCCACTTCGAAGTGCTGACCTGTCATGTGATAATGCACAAGGAGCTATACATTAAACAGAAGGTATAATGAATGAATGAATGAATGAATGAATGAATGGTGTTTAACGCCCGTTTTTGCTACAGAGTCACCACGGGCGATGGACATTGATGATACATGAGATGAAATGATATATTGGAAAAGGATTTTTATTCATAAAGAAGGAAACGTTCCAGGCCTAAGTTCAGGGTACCTCCCCGGCATTTGCCATTTATGAGGACTGAGGAAAACTTGGAAAAAACCTTAGTCAGTGAGGACGGTCCTGGCGGCATTCGAACCCCAGACCTCCCGTTCAAGAGTCCGCGCCTTAACGACCTTGGCCACTGTGGCGGTAAAAAAAAAAGACAAAAAAAAAACAGAAGGTAGAAAGCGAATTTCATGAGACGGTAGATAAACTTTAACAAACCGTTCGCAATGCACATTTCTATCACTCCAGCACAATTTAATTTACATAAAAAACCATTCTTACAGTCCTGCATAACAATAGACTTTAGATAAGCTCCTGTTGTATGTGACTGTCTTCGCTTGTGCTTAAAATGTCACAAGAAAATGGTGCAAATGGCTTCTCTACATATAAACAGGAAGTGTTGCGTAATAAAGTAGAGAAATTTAATATAATGAGCACAAATGTAAAATAATATATTTTGTCCCATATAAAGATAATGCCAAATTCTCAAAAAAAAAATAATAAATCAAGAATTGGACATTGGAGCTTGCTTTGATGTGTAGAGATTGCGCAAATACCCGCTTATTTACTGGCACGGGTGACCGAGGTCGATAAGGCACAACGTGAGTTATAGATTTGGGTTCGAATCCCGTCAGGACCGTCCTCCTTGACTGAGGGTTTTTCAGGTTTTTCTCGCTCCTCATAAATGGCAATTTCCGGGGAGGTAGCCTAAAAACTTAGGCCGTGAACTTTTCTTTCCTTAAAAAGCTGTTTCCCAATATATAATTTCGTCTCGTGTATGTCGGTCCTGCTGGTCTAGTGGTAACCATACTTACCCGCTAAACCCAAAATCGCGGGTTCAAACCCGGCCAGGATCGATTATTTTTTCCGGCGTAAAAATCCTAAGTATGGCTTCCTTCGGAAGGGAAGTAAAGCCGTGGGCCCCGTGTCGTACATTTACGGCACGAAAACAACCTCAAGCCTGAAAGAAGAGGCCTCTGAGCAAAATTTGTCGGCGTTTCACGCCCTGAATTGAATGGGACGCTGATGATCTGTGAGGTTAAAGAGAGTTCGTAAAGAAATTAAATAAAAAATTATCATCTCGTGTATCATCAGTGTCCACCGCATGTAAAAACGGGCGTTAAACACCATTAAAAACGCTTATTTGGCAACGCTGCTACCCACAACTATCGGCCGACCTTCATATACCATTAAGTTTTACACCTAGTATATATTTTTTAATTACATGCTACAGCAAAAAAAGTTCATTGTCTTCGCCTGGAAGGTTGACAATGCAATGTTGCAACCTATTTCAAATTTTCAACCCGATTTTCTGGTTACCATAAATTTAATTATAATACATATTATTGCTTTCTGTTCATTTAAATGTGTTCTATCGCTAACTTAGCTCTGCAAGATTGTTTCCCTTCCATGCTACATAGACCTCGGCACAACACTACTTCTGTTCCAAAATAATTGTTGCATTTCCTCAACCGCCTTGTTCGCTCTGGAAATGCAATGTAAGAACCATAGAGACTGTCGCATGCATTGGGCAAGTGCAGCGGCTATTTCAGTAAAAGTTTGTTGATATACATCGTAGTATTATAGTGCAGTTAGCTGAGGACCATGGTATTCAAACAGTGATCAGCAGTGCAAACAAAACAATGTACTGAAATAGTGTTGGTAAAGGAAAGTCTGAAAAATTTTCCAACATGAGCAAATCGCATCCACAGTACCGTCGTTGTGAAGATCTTCCCGACATTGCAACTCATCATGATTGAATGTATGAAACTTGGGAAGCACTGCAACAACTACCTCACATGGGGAAACAAAGTTAACAACGACAAGATTGGTTGCCTTAGTTCTGCATTCCAAAATGCGACATTGTTACCTCCTCCCTTAAATGATTGCATAACTCCATAAATTAGAATGCGTTGAAATGCCTACTACACAAATACATATATATATTATTTATTTGTTTATTTATTTAATTAATTAATTACAGGATCGCGATTTAAAAATGCCCCGTACACACAGAAGCTGAGACAGGACATTTTCTAAATGATTTTATTCTAAGTTATCCTGCAGTAGGGCAGTTCTTAAGGAGAGAATTGAACTGTTAGTCAAACAGTATGAAATGCAGGATCAATTTTAAAAAATATAACAGAAGGACATTACTGATGGAAGATGAATTAGACAGCACTGGTGAGTTTTACAGTAATCTCCAAGTAAATCATTTCCTAAATTAATACAGAAGTGGATATATTGGTTTCTTCAGAGCATACGCTTGTGAAGTTACAGAGAGTGCAGAATAACAGCAGTTCAAGTTTAAGAACCGAAAGTTCAGCTATAAAATTCGTAACTAAATAATTACTAACCCACTAATTGTACTCCCAATAAGGCGCGATTTCACTAAACGACCTGAAAGCCATTAGTAGTCTTGAGCGAATTCTACCATTCTTCAAGGAATATCGCTGTGTGTTTGGTGCTTTATTAATGCAAGAAGAATATTGGTAATAGAGTTAATAAATTTACAGAAATAATAAAAGAACAGAAATGTATGGTTCTTATAATGGAACTCTGCGAGCTGCGATTCTCGATTTAGGAAGGTACATTTGTTCATTCGTCAAAATGCTAAAAATAGTGACTATTTCTTTGGGGAGAGGTTGCAATATACCTTTGCTGGCCACACAAATAGCGTTAGCAACTGAGATTAGCCACAATCTCTCAAAGTTACAAAAAGTAATGATAAATTACCAGTAAAAGAAATGTATGTAAGGCTGCTTCACAATATGTGCAGAACTAATAGCATTTAAGAAAAACTCTGTATCTGTCGCAACAGTAACAGAAATAGATGTAAGAGCTTAGCAAATGTGTACAGAAGCAATAGAACTGAAGAAAAACTCTATATCTGTCGCAACAGTAACAGAAATAGATGTAAGAGCTTAGCAAATGTGTACAGAAGCAATAGAACTGAAGAAAAAGTCTATATCTGTCGCAACAGTAACAGAAATAGATGTAAGAGCTTAACAAATGTGTACAGAAGCAATAGAACTGAAGAAAAAGTCTATATCTGTCGCAACAATAAAAGAAATAGATGTAAGAGCTTAACAAATGCGTACAGAAGCAATAGAAATAAAGAAAAAATCGTTATCTTTTGCAACAGTAAAAAGGAGACTTTCGGAAGCCGATCTAAAAGGGCGCAAAGCAGTGAGGAAACCATTGATAAATCCTATTAACATAACTAAGAGACTCCAATGGGCTAGACAAAATTCAATGTACTCATGCTAAGTAGGTTTCAGAGATAATTGCAAAATGAACGCTTTACTACCAATAGAATGTGTAAAAGGGCGGAAGCTTTCTAACATTGCCTTCTGCTATCTCTGAAGCATGGTGGGCAGTTTCTTATCATTTGGGAATGTTTTTTGAGAAATAAGTTGAGAATGTTGTGAAAGCTAAAAGAAAGATGGATCGGAAACAGTGTACATTTCTTCAGTGTTATGGATTGCTCCCCGGTAAGGAAAGATTTCATATTGCAACAAGACAAGTCTAAACATCGACCTTGATACTGTATGGAGACAATGCACTTATAGAAAAGCAGAAGGTGCTGAAATGTGTGGCTTGATTATCCCAAAGTCTGAACTATGATAGGCCAAAGTGGATAGATATTTAGGAAATCAGACCACCAAGTATACACTGGTATAAATACTTGCAAGGACCAATGCCTAGAATGTGTTATGCTGTAATTAAAAGTCAAAGTAAACACATTTCTGTTATGAGTTATTCGTTTGTGTTCCTATTTAAAATATGGTAAAATTAAATAGTATATTGAAATGAGTAGTGTGTATAACCAGTAATATTTTTTTTAACTCTGTAGGAGTTTTTTTTTTTTTTTTTTTTTTTCTTATTTGAATGTGTTTAACGCCCGTTTTAAGTACTGAGCCATCACAGGCGGTGGACATTTATGATTCTTGAGATAAAATGGGAAAGCATTTTTTTTTCCAAAGGAAGAAACATTCCAGGCCTATGTTTAGGCATTTGCCATTTATGAGGACTAAGGAAAACCCGTAAAAAACCTCACTCAGGGACGACGGTTCTGGTGGGAATCGAACCTCTGTAATAATGACGTGTTAACGTATTAATGTTATAATGTACATCCCCTCCCCCCTAAAAATAATCAACGTAATCATTTTTGCTTTAATTTATTGAATGAAATATCATCTAAAATGGGAGCATTGATGCAGTTTATGAAATTAATTGTTGATAATAATCAATAACTGATCGATATGTGTAAGCCTGATTCTCAAGGTTTTATTTTTGTGCTCAATAGAGAAAATAACTATAGAGGCCTTGCTGCATTAATTACAGTTTAATGACGAGAATAAACTTTTAAAAAGTTTCTCTTACAAACTTCCGACGTTGTGGAAACGTTTTTTTTTTTTCTTTCTTTCTTTTTTAAACAAGCGGCGGTGTCTTTTGTTTGAAATGAAACATGTGAAGTGTTTAACTTTGATAAGTTAGGTACATGAGCTCACAACTACAAAAACAATTTTCTTTCTTTTTACGGGCGAAAGGGGTTTATCTTTTCCAGAAAAGCTCGGCAATAAACGACCTTGGAATTCTTGTGTTTTGTACCCGCTCCGCTCAACATTTACTAAGGGAGTGCACTGTTTGTTCTTTTCTTTCCTTGCCTCACATGAGCGAGAACGGTACGTGTAGAAATAAAAAAGATATCCGGTACTGCGCGTTCTCAGAGGACAAGACTTACAGAAGATTCCTTCTTATGCTTTACATTGTCTGCTGCAACATGTTCGCATAGTTTATCTTTGCATGGCATATAAAATACCTACAAGCTTTATGGGTGATGTTACGCTCGCTAAAATACCATCACGATCCTATTCACATGAGAAGTCTATGACGCATAGTACTATTGTAATGAACCGCATTAGATGTAGATTCCTGGGCAACAAGATACAGTAGTGAACAAGGATTGTTTTCATTGTATCTCTGATGTGTATAATACTCCTACAGGATGAAAGGGGATCTGTGACTTTCCTTGTACAGAATGGTTCTTTGTAATTGATGAATAGAACAAAAACGTTTAGTGTCATTTCAATCTTTATGAAACGCTATTTGAGAAAACATTGCTAACTTAATACTAGCTATGTAGGAAGGTTCCAAATAAAAGATCGGCGTATCCTTGGACGTTGGTTAAACTTTATCACCTAACTAGATAAGTAAATGATATCGTACAATTAAATAATTTGATTTCAAGATTATACTTACAACACTGCTAAAAATGAAACGGTGTTTTTCTATGCGGCGACAAAAGCTATTCAAAATATTCTCAAAATACTCAAAATATTTTCAAAATAATACTATAGGAGGAAAGTGAAAGTCATAGGCCGGTTCCCTCACAATTTGTACAAGAGTTTTTCATTTATTCAAATCGCACAGTTTTAAGCGTTACTGTTCCTGGATTGCAGTGACTTAATCCTGAGATTCTGGGTTCGAATCCTGGTCAGGTCAAGTTGTCTGGGTAAGGTTTTTTTTTTTTCCGGAGTTTGTCCTTTCCCTGAGAAGATGAATGTCACGTAGCTTTAAGGCATCAAGGACTCCGAGCTCATTTACGCCATCATTAATTTATTTCGTTTTAATCATCCCTACAGACCTACACTTATAGTATAATTCGCGGCCCACGAGATAGCACTCACCTATCAGACACGCTATAACACAAAGTTGGCGGGAGTATTTCGCACCGTTGCTCACGGATGGCATCGTTTGATATTGTGTATAAAAGGGCTAGATTTTTCTCAAAAACGGGGCACTCTCAGAATTTTCCAGGCCCAGACACGTGTGGCTGCCTCGCGCGGAGATCAGCGGAAGAGCGGCCTAAGTACCAAGTACCGGTACCTTTTGGTCAGCGTAATAAATATACATGTTTGCTAAGATTACGATGCTGTGGCTCGACGAGAGACGTGATTTCATCCGGATATTCACGTTAGAGGATAAACTATATCAGCAAAGTGAATAACGAAGCGTCAGTTGTCACTTTCGGAAACCCGTTCCACTCAGGCCCGGCGGCTAGCTCACAGCCGCCAAAATACAGCGAAACGCCCTCGAAAAGGTTCGTTAATAAGTTACACATGCATGGAGAACTTAATAATGACTGCCAGTGCTCAAAAGAAGCTCTCAATACGACGAACAAAACGTTGGCTATAAAATACCAATTGATGTGGCTTTTACGTGAAGAAATCAGCAACTATTTCTGCTTTTCCAGTTTTGTAATGCAGTGCGAAAGGAAGCACACATTTGCACATTTGAAAGTCAAATCAGCTTTAAGTGCGTTTACTTCACTTGGATTCCTATAGAATTGCAATAAAAGATTCATGTTCTCCATCAAGTTCATTTCAAGGTGTTACGTAATACTTGACTGCATATAACCAACGTGTGATTACTGTGATGGGAGGAAGTAGAATATTCGATGCTCATTTTTAAATGACTGAATTCTACTTCATTATTTCGCGAAAACCTTAGTATCTATATCTTATCTATATTGGAATAAAGTACACGAATTGTTTTACAGATGCAGGTTCTCTGCAGAGTATGCGCTAAACAAGTAACGTGAGTTATTTATGGTAGCTCACTGTGTCCCTCTCTTGCTTTAATGATATATGGGCAGCGCCTGTTAGTATTAGCAGCACATAGTCCTATTTTACATCTCCCGGCCAAATATGCATATAAACACCTGCTTATTTGTGTGACTCGATGCAGATATTTCCTCGTATGTTAAAAGTAAGGATTTCTCTAACAGTGCATTATCCTTTTCAAAACTCCAGTTAGTATATTCACAACTTTCTTTTCAAGATGTCACTTGTTTTGTCATACTATAATCTTGTGATCTCATTCTCACACAGCTTTAGTAGCGTTTCCTCGTAGCACTTGGGCAAACAGTGCTTCCATGGCATTGACTTGTTTGGAGCATCTATTTGTCTGTAAAGAGTGATTTAAAAAACACCCACCGCGCTTAGTGTGTTGTACGGGACCGTCAACTGAGTATTTTTAAAGCAAGACCTATATCTGGAAATGCATGGTTTAAGCGCTGTGAGGCATCAAAGCACGACAACTCAGATATGGTGGTGAACATACGCTCTAAAGTTTGTCAAGAAATCTGCACTAACCCAAAAAGAGCATCACACCGTGCGTTTAACTACAAAAGGTTTCGAATTGTGAACTCGAACATGATTACAAAGAGTACTTCGACGGTGCAGAGATTGGCGCACACGGTCTAAGACTTGTAGTGATGTGAGAAGTATTTCTAACGCTTGCAATAACCCCATTTTCTGATGTTACAAGAATCTCGAGTTGAAGGTCGACAATTCGAACCACTTTTGTAGTTAAATGCACTCCGCGATGCTCTTGTGCGGTTGTTGGACATTTCTTGACAAATGTAGAACGAATGCCCACCACCATATTCGAAGCGTTGTCCTACAGTGCTCAAACCTTCATTTTCGGACATGGGTCCTCTTTTGAAAAACAATCAGTTTATCGTCCACAAAATACTAAGCGTTGTTAGTATTTTATTTTAAAAAAAAAGTTATTGTCACCCAGGATTTCTCACTTTCCGGACTATATATTTTTAAAATTGGAGTATCTTCGGAATGAATTGTCTTGCACATATCCGTTGAATTTAAAAAGCGTAGACGGTTCTGTAGAAAACCAAGAAGCTGAGTAGTCACCTAAAAGAGGTTGTGTAATTGGTTGATTTCTTGAAATGGTGCTATGTGCTTATACCCACTTAAAATTTGTTTCACTTGAAAGTATTGGTTGGTTTGTAACTGTACTTTTTCACACTCTTTAACGTATTTTACCATCACTTGTAAACACTTCCTTGCATTTATTTACATAGTGACTTACATGAACAAAGTCACTGCGCATAACGTTCCCATTTATGACTTACACTGTGAGTCAACACATAATGCATTGAATTAAAACTCCAAAATTGTAATTAAAGGCATTATTAAAGTATCAAATATTTGCAGAACTAACCAGGTAAAAAGTTAATACAAACTATTTCTTGATTACAATTTTGTACTTTAAATCTGGAAGTTACTTTGGGTTTTTCGTTTTATTTTTCTTACTTTTAACCGTTGGAATGAATTTTCTCTAAATATTTCACCAAAGACTCTGTTATGTTTGACAGCACCTATAATTAAATTATATGTAAATGCATTAGCACGAATTTAAAAGTTTTTAGAAGAAGATTTCATCTTGAAAAGCCTTTTCTTGTACTGAAGACAGGAATATTAAATATAACTTCTGTAATCTTATATTTATTTGAAATTGCAGGATTTTTTCATTAATTCCAAACTATTATCAACCACCTCTGTACATTTGCATAATTGTAACTGAGTTACAAATTATACAAGAATAAATAGCATCCATTTATTTTTGGCTCAAATAGATTTTATTTGGACTTTTATAAAACACTATTTTTAAAAATAAAAGTCCACACCCACAATTATTCCATAAAAATAAAAATAAGGAAGATATGGGATATACTCGCATAGTATCAAAAAGAGTGCTGTCCTTTTTCTGAAGTTTTTCAAAATCGTATGTGTAGACGACAAAAAAGTCAAAATACATCCCTTAATTTTTGACTCTGAAGTTCAAAATGTTAGTTATATTTCTCATGTAAATACCAATTAAACGTAAGGAAAAATGAACTTTTAATATGTCCAAGGAGAAAATACGCGTGCATTTATTTTACCACACAGCTGTGTATTTTCCTAATACTGAAAATCGCATTGTATTTATGCAGTGTTTGTCAGCAAACAGGGCATGCTGACTTATTAGAATCCCCCTTTATTAAACCAGACTGGCGAAACGTATTTATTGACTTACCCTTCGACGTTTGGTATGCTCGAATGCAAAACTGGTTCACATATGTCGGGACTAACTTCAATATCTTATCTGTTGTATTGCTGACAGCCGTCATGGGAAAAGTTGTGACATTCATAATGTCTATTTTTTTTTTCCAAGAAGTTATGACCACTGCAACGTTAATGTGTGACATTTATTACCTTATTTCTACTTCATTCTGTTTGTAGGACTAATAAATATCCCCTCCCTCGATTAGCCTAAATACTCCATGTTTTAAATAAAATGTGTTTATTGCCAAGGATATATTGTATAAAAAAACTAAATTATAGTATTTAACTTATTTCAATGCATAAGGTGGTGGCTTAGGTGATAACATTTGGGACTCACATTCGGGAGGTCCCAGGTTCAAATCCCTTGTCGCGGACCATTCTGGCCTTGGGTTTTTTCATGGTTTCCCTGATCGTTTAGGGTAATGTTGGGTTGGATCCTCTGCTCTCTCCTTTCATTAAGCGCCAAGTTCAGAGTTGCGGTTGTTTGCGCTTTGGAAAGGTTTCTGCCCCGAATCAGCAACTCCTCAGGTAAGGGGTGTTTTAGGGATTTCGTTTACATCAGTGCCTCACCGCCCAGTTTCTCCTTCACCTCATTCCATCCTTCCGGAAGAACTCCCAGTGGGTGATTGATTGATTTACGAACGCTCTTTAACATCTCAGGTCATCAGCGTCCCATTCTATTCAGGGCGTGAAACGGCCGACAAATTTTGCACATACGCCTCTTCTTTCAGGCTTGACGTTCTTTTTCGTGCCGTAAATGTACGACACGGGACCCACGGCTTTACTTCCCTTCCGAAGGAAGCTATACTTCGGATTTTTACACCCCGAAAAAATCCATCGATCTGGCCGGGTTTGAACCCGCGATCTTGGGTATAGAAGGCAAGTATACCACTACACCACCAGGACCGACTCCAGTGGGGGAGTACGGGAGTAGGCACAAACGGCCAGCCAGGGTTTGAGAACCGAATATCCCTCTCTGGTCGTAACAACCCAATCCAATGGATTTCAATGCATAAGTGAGAATTCATAACTTTAAATATACAAAATATATTGTATAGAACACCATAATTAAGAGAAAATTAGGTTAGAAGATGATTTAAAATTTTGTTGTGCAAATAGCTTTAATATAACTTGTAAGTTGTTTATTTTCTGTATTTTAATAATGCACAAAGGAGTTCTATTATTCGCACATGAAAATTGTCTAGGAATAAAATTATTAAAGAAAACTATTGGTATATCCAAATAAGTTTTAAAAATTTAACTACTGGTGCTCTATTCTATCTATAGCTTTTTTACTTACATGGGTACCCTGTAAAAGAGTAAATTCGTTTCTTTTTAATGATAGCTTCTCGTAACTTTTCACTGTTAAATAATGGAAGATGTGTTGCTAATAATGGAAAACAATCTCAATGACAGTTGATGAAAATTTTATGGTGACTGGAAACCTAATTGTTATAAAAACAGGCTAATGCCACCAGGGTTACGTGTTGCATCCAGGAGTGGAGGCGATATCAAAAATTCTACATTCCAGGAGAAAAGTTTCCAGGAAAACCAAGGATTACAGTTACTTCCCAAGTGCCTGATATCATGTGCTACAATGCTAAGAAGTAATTTGCGAAATGTTGAGAATGTAGTTGTTAAGAATTGATCAACTATTGACAAAGACAATAGGGCAATATTCACTTCGCAGGTTAATTGTGCTTCTACCTGCATCCAGATCCATTAGAATGCGCTTAGGACACAGATACGCAGAAAAATTGAGACATGTACAAGAAGGTTCGCTTACTTAACGAAAGAATGGCCGGCAAATATGAACAAGTCCCCTGTGATTCGAGACCCATACAGATGATAACGTATTTCAGAGAGCGAGTGTTTAAAGAAGACACTAGTACTCCCTACAGGTAGATTGCTGTGGCTTATATGACTCAAATGTAGTGTAATGTTGGAAACTATGCAATTTCGCATCTCCCTTCTTCTTTTCACCCTTTAACCTCAAATTTTAATTGATTTTTCCCTTTTTTGTTTTACGAACAATAGAACTGTCCAAAATTAAATATAAAATATCATTTTAAGATAAATTTTACATAAATCATCACCATCTTTCAATGCTAGAGCATCCTTCTATTGATTAAAAAAGTAAACGTATGTGATGTTTGATTTCATTAAAAGAAAATATTTTATGTAGTCGTTTAATAAACATGCATTCTTTCTATATAATAAACTTATTCAGTATGCTTATAATACTTTCTGTGACAGTATTTAAAACACGAGAATATTATTTAATTCAATGCTACAAGTAGTCTACTCTAGAGCAAGCCACTTAGCCCATATGGTACGGTGCACCATTTACCCCCCCCCCCTCAGCGACTGGCCGAATTAAAGGATACTTTTTCTACTCCCAGGACCGCTGGCTATTCTATGCTTTCTTTTAATTGCCTTGACGGACAGTAGTACCCCTCCACTATATTAACTTAGAGTAACGCAGGGTTTTCGCCGTCTGCGGCTGCTCATAGACATGGCATATGGAACAAACTTGGAGGTGTTGGGCTCAGTTAAATACTTCATATTTGGGAGGATGATGAACGTCTTCGGGCACAGGTAGAAATAAGACCCTTTTCATCTGCTGCCCAATTGAAAGCGGTTTGTCACTTTCACAGACCGTAAGGAATTGCTGATAGAGCTCGGTTTAGGCAACCCCTTAGCTGCATATAAGGTTCTGTGGACCTTTTTGCATATGCTATCGACTCCAGGAACATCGGCTGGCGAAGAATAATCTATCCGGACAAAGTTGTAGTATTGTTGTATAATGGGCTAGTGCGCTTGTACCGTTACTGATATGATCGAAGTGCTACTCATGCCAACAGTAAGTGCCGTATGTTGAGGCTAGATCACACTTTTTAATATTGTTTAATGCCTGTTTTTACTACTGAAGCACCACAGGTGGTGGACACTGATGATACATGAGATGAAATGATAAATTGGGAAACGATGTTTAAGGAAGGAAACGTTCCAGACCTAATTATAGGGTACCTCCCCATCATTTGTCATTTATGAGAACTGAGGAAAACCTAGAAAAACCTAAATCAGGGAGAACAGACTTGGTGGGATTCGAACTACATACCTCCCGCTCATAAGTCCGCGCCTTAACGACCTCGGTCATCTTTAAGGTCGCCTTGAACGCATAAGTGGAAGGAACACATTGGCCTATCGCGATATTTTAGAATAATTCATTTTAGTTCCATTTGCTAGAGAAGGGCATCCCGATTTAACAATCCTGTTCCTGCAGGATAACCACATCATTCACAAGTCGAGGATATTTCAGCCTTGGTTTGATAGGCAAGAGGGTATCTCACTAATACCTCACTCTCCTAAAGCATCTGATCCAGCCCTATCTGAGAACGTTTGGACAGAAATAAAGCAGATACTTCGAAACTCCCGCCCCCACCTCCCTGGACGTCTGTTGAGCTATGGGTTGAGGGAACGTGGATTTTCTGGCAGAAAAGCCAAATTAGACTCCACACCGAAAAGAATTAACAAGCTTGTTGGGCATGAATGGTATTCAATTTGATATTAAGTTTTTTACATGTTTATTTTAATTTTTAATTGAGGTGGAATTGTGTTTCAAATGTAAACATTAAATTTTAAAGGCCAAAGTGAAAAGGTCTTAAGGCAGAAATATACGTTTTAAAGCTAAAAACAGCAAGGCTTCCTCTTATTTTTAAACAGCAGCTCTATATTAAGTTGCTGGTCATGCACACAACGAAAAATTAAAAGGTGTAGAAATTGTGCGAGATTCGAACTATATTACATTACCTTTAACTGCTAGGAATTTTTGAGCGGATCTTTTTATAAGCTTTCGCATTAGAAAACAGCTGCATTTGTATGCAGAATGTATTTTGTTTAATGCAACACTTCTTCTTTATATTTCTGGTTTCAAAGAAAAAAGTGGTAAACTTCTGTGGTTTTCATGAAGAAACAAATGTTTCATTGAAGATTAATGTATGTCAATAATACTTGAAATCACATTAAATAATGTACATCACTTGTAGGAGGCTGTCTGAGACTTCGGCTATGTTCGGAAGCACGGAGTGATCTTTGTCTCAAACAAATGACCATTTATTATTTGAGTAAGTGTAATATCATGATTTGGGGGGAGTAATGACTGACTGAAGAACAAATTTAATTTGATTCTTAGAAGAATGAACGCAAAATTCAAGATGTTTTGCAGCACGAAGTCTTTGCTATTGCTCTCATCCATGACAATGCCAAAACACGTGGTACAGGGAATGTTTCAAGAAGAAATACTACAGTGTGAGCTAACCTTCAAAAGTAAATTTAAGAAAGCACCGAGAACATTAAGACACTGAATAAGTTCTTCCTACGTCTCCATTATGGTAAAATATGCACATCCTTAATCTCACTTCAATGAAAAAGGTATCTAACAATCTAACAGCAACAGTTGGGTTATAAATTAGTAATGGCAATAGCTAGGGAATCTCGAGAAAAACGTATTACCGTATAAATAAGAAACGTTTGCTATTTAATGTTAAATAAGATTAAATGCTGTTATTGCAAACTAACAAGTTATTAAAAATCTAAATGTACAATAAGATTCTAATCATAATTACAAGCGATTTTAATAAAAAATGCTCTTTGAAAGTAAGCGTTCTTAAATTTACCTACCTGACTTTAGTAGCCAAAGATTCTGAAAAATTAACGTTTTTATTAACAAATAATAATAGCAGTTCCTTTGAATATAGTAATAATTATACTTTTCTAATATATACTTAATGTATAACCGAACTGTTCCAAATAATTAAAATAACACACTTATGAAATCGATTTTATTAATTATTGATTCCAAACTGATTGTTCATTTTACCAGACATAATTTGAGATGAGATGCAAGCTTACAGAAAATTTAAGGTCAATAAAATTATTTAAAAATTTTAAAATATACTGACTTGTACCTTTTCTGTACATTGCGACCAAATCCTAGCTGGTCGCTAGGAACTCTATCAATGCTGCATTCGTTATAGCACAAATGGTCTTAAAATTAATATGGTCTTTGTTATTACTACCACAAAAGTTGATCAGTATGCTTAAAATCCTATTAAACAGTATTAGATTCTAAAGCAGTTTATGTTTTACTGTATCCACATATATATATATATATATATATATATATATATATATATATTCTTTTTAACAGGTCGTAAAATAAATTTAAGCATTTAATTAGTTTGTATCCTATATTTTATAGAAAAAATAAACACAAGAAAATAAGAGGTGTGCCCAAAAGTGGGAGTAAACGCATTCTCCGGACAGGTCGAATTTCTTTGGCTTCATTTCTGAGTGCAGGCTCGCGGGGGCGTTACATATACGGTGGCCAAACCTATTATCGCCGAACCTTGTTTCGGTGTACGTGTTTAAACAGTGGAAGGACATCCCCGCCCTGGGATCCATAAATCAAAGCAGCTCCCCATCCCAATCGGAGTGCAGATGAACCCCAAACAATTATCTTGTGTGTCCGGCTGGGCGGTAACGAGGTACTCCGGTATTGGCTGCCGCCAAAATCTCGCATGGGCTTTCAGTCGTAAATCTCCCAAAACCTAGTTTGAGTATTTTTTTACTTTGGCATGCAATCTTGTGCTTTGTTGAATGTCGAGCGGCATTCGTTGAGCATACACGCCCACAGTGATCGGCTGCATGTCGAATCATTTATTCTTCTTTTATCATCGCTTTCGGTTTATTTCCCCCTTGCTCTTGCGTGCAGTTTTTAATTTTTGATGCAAGATATTTGTTTTCGGAATGCAATGTCACTCGTCATGATGTACATACACAGGAGCCAGATTTAGGCCTTAGCCGCTCTAGCTTAGAGGAGTGACAAGTCATTCAAATGCATGAAAAGCTAACACAGAAATCCCTCTGGTTTACAAATTCTTCCACGAAATCCTCTCTTCTTTTTTTTTTCTGAAAAATGTCTTTACTGCAAGTAATTATTAAATGCTGATGACAAACTTCAGGAAGAACTCTCCTGATAGTAACTGATATCACTGTGTGTATCAATTGCAGGAGTTGTACATGCGATAATGTCGCAGTCCCCAGATATCAAATACTTAGTTGTTACTATTCTCTCTCCCAGTTTAAAGTTCATTACAACAACGAAGGTGCAATGAGATGAGGAATGAGTGCGTAAATGACTCCTGAGTCCACAACGCTTAAAGTTACCAGGAAAATCTCTGAAAAACCCTTGCCCAGGTACCTGATCTTATGAGATTCGAACCGGAAACTTCCAAATTTGCAGGCACACACGTTGACCATAAGACTACTGAGGCAGTCGTTCTTGAAAATCGCATAAGCAAACGTTCGGTTTTCTGCGGTTTACGAAATAATTTTGAGCAGATCTGTTTTGGCCTTTGAAGCAACAAACTGTACCGATGCATTTACGGCTCTGGTCGTAGTTTCAATCTAAAGACTTCAAATGGTTGAAAAATAGTCCACCGAAAAAAATATTAACTGTCGACAAAAATTATTTATATCCGTCATTACAATTCCTGTTAGTAAAAGCTTATTACAATATAACAGTTGAAATACTTTAGGAGTTTGCGGTATCTATAATTTTTGAGGATGAATTCATTATTTAGTAATTTAGTAAACAGTATAGTAAACGAACTGTTCAACTGCTAGTCCAGAATCGGACCTGACATACACACAACTGTTGAACTATCGCGCAAGAAATAGTAGATTTTATTATTATTATTGTTGTTATTATTATTATTATATTTTTTTTAATCAAACGCATTTACCTTGAAAAGCTTCTCTACCTAAACAGCTTGTATGATCCATGTCCAAAAGTCATGATTATCGCGATCATTCGTGTCTGATCTCTGTGGATTCATCACCAATACCAAATTTCAAAAATCAGGATCAATATGCGTTCAACCCATGACATCCTTCCCCTTGAGCCCTTTCGTCAGATGCGTGCCGCTTTCAACTTATGATCGATAATTTATTTTATAAGATGTAAATGAAATTTGATTTGGTTGTCTAGAAAAATCTTGTGCAGTTTGCATAATTATTAAAATGTCTTAGCATGGAAAAACTGACTCTATAAAAAATAAGAAAAGTTTTTAAAACTATTAGACCTGTTACATGCTATGTTGTATACATTTTCTCTAATATAACAAATTCCTAAAGATATAACAGCGGAAATATATAATAAAATAACAATATTCATAATGAAATAGTAAATACATTTTAAGTGTGTATTTTAAAAACATTTCTTTTGGTTACTTTGGACCTTCCCCTTAAGAAATTTGAATATAACGTTTACTTAATCCGCCTTTCAGTTTGCTTATTACATTTAGATCTTGTTTTTCACAGTATAGCGGTGTACTATGCGTTTGTGTACATGTTAGAAATCTTATCTTCCTCTCGATAATTTCCTTTCTTTTTTATCGCTATGTAGCGCCATATTCCTTTTTCTTTACTGCTTTGCTTATCGATACGTAGCAGTCAGCTGTTATCTTTGGTGCAGACTACTTTGGATTTCGTATGTTCCATGATTGTGTGACAATATCCTCCAGCAAAGGCTATCTATAAAATTCTTCTTTGAAATTTGACTCATTTCTGTGATGAGAGCAGTGACTTGAGTAACTAATTAATTATTTGTTGTATGTATAGTTTTATTTGTGCTTTTTGTCCTCTTGCAATAAGGTTCTTAATTGTAACTGTATGTATACTTAAATGGTTTATTATTGTTAGTATGCTGCATAGAATTCTTGCATTATGGGAAAGATTTGTAAGAGAATTTTGTGCTTTAAATATTGTTGATTGCGAGAACTATTTCATAAAATATTTCAGGTTTTTATTTTATTTTATAGAGTACATAAATATAGTCGCCCTGCTTCTCAATGACCGAGTTCCAACGTTTGGGAAGCTGTGTTATTGCATTCAGAGCATCGCTTTTGTTCGTCTGTCAGATAGTGGCAGAAGGCTCCTCCATAGATAGAAATTAACTTGCATGCATGGGTTTTTCAACTTTGGGAAGTCTGGTGAATGCGTCTCCAAATTGTAAGCATGCATGTTCGCAGAGCTTGC
This sequence comes from Metallyticus violacea, assembly GCA_030762175.1. Lineage (NCBI taxonomy): Eukaryota > Metazoa > Arthropoda > Insecta > Mantodea > Metallyticidae > Metallyticus > Metallyticus violacea. Next base: position 573,651 of record CM060843.1, on the reverse strand, counting down.
CACTATCTCATGAATAACTGAGTTCGGTTTTTACATGATATTGCACTGCTATGACACGTGATCTATATGGGACTCTTTTTATCTATCCTTGATGCTCATAAGCAACACTATAATTTTCTTGACCTTTGATTGCATTCATCTAAATTAATTATTTGTTGTATGTATAGTTTTCTTTGTATTTCTTTTTTCATTGTCTTGCAGCAAGGTTTAGATTGTAAGCTCTTAACCAAGTTTATTGTTGTTATGCTCCATATTGGCACTTAATGAATTCTTCCAACATGGTTTGGTTGTATGGAGGAGATTTGTAAGGAAAATTTTATGTTGAATACTCGTTGTTCAGACAGTAATTATTTTGAGTTGCTTATATCAGCTGTAATGTATTAAATTTTATCATTCTATCTTGGAAACGCACAAATAAAATGCTATTTTGTATTAAGAGTGCAGTGAAACTGAATTACTACTACTATAATGAGCACGAGTAAATAAAGCGCACACAATTTCCTATGCAGTTGCATCTGTTTTCTATTAGTACCTAACCAGTTTTATTTGCGCATGCCTATAACTCAATCCAGAAACGGTAATAACCGAGATATGTGTGATAAGTCATGACACTATTCATCGTGGTTCGTGAACGTAAACAAAATAAGTAATGGGCTTTAATCTGCATTATTTTTCGTAGTAGTATTAGCGGCTTAAACTGGATCTTGAAAATAGCTGATCGCGTAAAGTGTGTGATTTTGGGCGTCGTACACATGAGCAGAAGACTTAAGTACTTCTTACGGCCACACCCGGATATTTGATATTTGAATGGGAAGCTCTTTATGGCCTTCTATTGATATTGTAATTCTGGGGAGAGCCCAGTTTTCATAACTAATTGAGTATACGTGACAGTGGAATGGGGAGCATGTTGGAGACCTGAAGGGAAGGGGGGAAACTGCTTTTGTCGTAGTTGGCACACAAAGACCACACCACGTACAAGCCACCCGAGGTATTTTTCCAATTTCGTTCACACATGTAGTGCCCTATGCATGCTGACATTCAGATGCATCTTCATCCGTTGTATTTGGTGTTTCCCGTTCTGACGCATCGGTGGGGGACACGTTGGCCTGGAATTTATGGCCATCACATCCGTAGGCATTTCCTATTCTCAAGTTGTCTACTGAGGAGTACTTGAGGGCACTTCAGAGTTCTTTAATTAAATTCGTTTTCAAAAACGAACTAATAGCTCACTTTTTGTACCTTTTTTCTTTCGTAAGTTTTCTGTCTTATAGCCCATCTTTAACATCTTGTAGGAGGAAGGCCCAATTATGAAATTGGCTTGTTTGGGGCGGAGGGGGACATTTCGGTAATTTAGCCTTGCTCACGACAAGCCGTTTGTGCTTAAGTCCCCAACGGGGCACCTCCTGGAGGAAGGGATGAGTGGGGTCACCAGGCGCTCAGGATCCAAGGACTCCGATGGGCAGAAATAGACGGAATCCCTAACATGTTTCCAAATAGAACACCCAAGCAAACCTCGTCCTGGTACTTTCGATCCTGTAATTGTGTAACAGAATCAATGAAATAAAGGAAACAAGTTCATTATGGCCAGCTCCAAGGGATCTAGGACCTCCCGTATCGTCTAAGCCACTCCACTATAAAGCCGCTTATTTATATTTTCCCTTGTTGACACCAGAGTTGTACAGAATACTTTTGTTTGAAATAATAAACACTTTCTTATTTTATAAATGTAAAGTCACTTCACCTATTCTGTCGACATTGGTAGAGGTAAATATTCCAAACAGCTCCACGTTTAGATGTCTGAATTTCCTCTACTTGAAATAATTTTTGTGGTATTTTTGCAGATAATTTGAAGATTTCAACCCATTGTTTAGTTTACAAATCTGTGATGAAATGTAAAAGTTGATATTTCAAACATTGTATCCTTCATGAAAATGAAAATTTACGTATGACACTTCAGTTAATTGCGCTGCTCATATATATATATATATATATATATATATATATATATATATAAGGAAAATAGCGTGTATTTTATCTTTGAATTCTATAAATTACTTTTTATAAACATGGTTTTGCTCATTGTTTAAAAAATTTTCAATCTATATATATATATATATATATATATATATATATTTTTTTTAATTTTTAAGATTGGGAATAAAATTTTGTTAGGAGAAATTCAACATCATAGGCGGCATAGACGAAACTCGAACCACAAATCTTCTGCTGTTCTACCTGAGCTACCGTACCTTGTCCAGCTACAACCAAGAATCTCCCGCTTCATAATATAGTGGTTACTATGAAGCCTGAAATAGAAATATTCTAAGGTCGCCTCTTAGGGTTAAAATCTCTGTAAAGAAATAACCTTAAAGGTCTCCACAGTATATAGACACAGATGGGCGAGATTTGAAGCTGTGGCCGACAGAGTACGGTAGGAAGGTGGTAAGAGATCCGTACTATTTGACTTTGAGTCCAAATATTTCTACTCTGTTTAAAGAGAACAAAGAATTGATAAAAGTGCCAGCAGACACTGCTATGAAAAAATATTAAACATTGGCATATCAAATTTTGACTCACTCACCAAATAACAGGGAAAGACTTGATGCCGATTGGTGCCATGAGAGCTTATTAGGAAGTACCATGTTGCAGAAAATTTAAAATATATTTGTGTGTGTGTGTGCGTGCGTTCGTGCGTGTGTGCGTGTGTGTGTGTGTGTGTGTGTGTGTGTAACTTGTACACATCAAATTTTCTGTATTGACCATAGAAATACTTTATCATTCATTTGTTTGAGCTCAGCAGCACAATGATACATACAAGGTCGGTACTTATGGTGGTCGGCAAAACAGAATCGATAAGGTATCTATTCTTAAATAAATTAAAAAATGAATGTTGTCATATTCCGGCGTGCTATGGAATATATTATATACTCTTGAGTATTTTATAGCAATGAAAGAAAGTTGGGGGGGGACCTTTGATTTGAAATATCACCAACTATACAACTAAGAATCAAGAAGAAAAATATCTGTTATCTAAGCACAGGTTACATTCCTATCCAATTTATATATAAAATATCCAGTATACTGAATTTTAAATCGCAGCAAACATTTCAGTTTAATGCGAATTAGCGAGTAACAATTAAGTATGTCATTTCTCATGTATGTTACTTTTCATGTGGTTATGCATACTTAAAACTACAGTGTGTCCTTTTAATCCATTCTCAATGGGCAGCATCCTGTGCTATTGTGTGGCTACCGGCTGACTTAAACTGCGCATTCAATTCTTTGCCTTGGTTCGCAATATGGATTTAAGTATCATATACAGTATGCTCGGCATGTTCCGGAAAATGTACAATACAGAACTGCGGTGAAACACAATCTTTCTAATAAAACTAATGTGATAATTAAAATTTCAGAAATGTGTCTATCTTTAATGTTTCTTTAATTCTAACACAAAAATACTTGAACTAGTCCTCAAAATGCAGCTACTGGAGTTTTCATGTTATCTTTAGTAGGCACTGAATTTCTGTATAACTGTAACTGTAACTATAGTCTTGTTGGGCATTCTCTACTAGGGTGATTCTGTAGTACCCTTTTCGTTCTTTTCTTTCTCCTTTTTCTTCTTCCCTGTAGTGGTCTACTAAAGGCGTAGAGAAAACCAATGCATAATGCATAATGTAGAGCCGTGTTTGCTTGTGGAAGGAAGCATCTAGGGCAGGACCTCCCAGAACGCTTACAGGAAGTGCAGCGAATAAGCCTATTGTACATTTTCCTGGTGATGAATGGGGTACATAAACAGCTATATCATGCTCTGAAAGGCTTATCCCCCCTTTATTTCTATTATTTTTCTAGACACTCGTGAGAAGGAATGGCAGGGTGATACGCTGAACTAGGAGATCGTCAGTGTCAGCATTTTAACAAACGGTAGCAGAGAACCGTCAACACTCGACATTGCTACCAAGCTAACACCAACTAAAGTAAAACGACAAGCGTATTCAATCGGGAAAGTGTGGAAGTTCTCGATATATTATCGCCATAGAGTGCAAGAGTACAGAAATAGTATGCTTCCCTGAAAACGTGAGGCTAAATACACAGGGCGATTCTCTCGCTATAGGCTGCAAACTATTATCTGCTATTTAGATAATGGCTTGGAAATCTATACTTGTATCACATATCTTCAACTATGCAAGACTGGGCCTGTCCACATCTATGCTGAAAGTCTTCTCCCACATACCTGTACACTTGTTTGCGTTTCTCCAAATCTGTAACACTTCTCCCAGAGTGACGACGTCAACAACTTCAATATCTTGGCGTATTGCTCCTTTGAGTTGTTGGATTATGCAGGATTTATTTTAATGCCTTTTTGCTTCAATGAACCCCAAAGAAAGAAGTTTGAAGGGAGAGTCTACGTGGCCGATCACGTTTTCCTTGATTCCGTCATATACAATTATTGAATGCATGATATAAGGTAATTCTTGTCCCTCCTTATTTTTTCTTATTCGTTTACACTTGGAAAATGGGATATTAGTCTCTTGGATAAGTCTTTGTATTGATGGTGACACCAATAATAGTTCTTTTATGTCGTTTATTGTTTTTTAGGGAACGTTGAGTGAGAAGCCTTCCTGTTGTCTCTAACTTTGAACCAATTTCTGGTTGATGGTAAACATTCAGTACGAATGCTCTATGGCGTGCTTTAAATGAACTTGTTGGTCAATGTTTACGAAAGAGAAATATGCGCTATGCGATTGTATATATTGTTAATCATACTACATTATAGATAACCGCCGAGATGCGGTGACGCGGAACATTGGTCACTGGGCGTCTCCACGGTGTTTTGCATCACTGAAAATGTATATAAATTTGTAAGCAGTTGTCTTAATAACTTAACGTTTTATAGACAGTAGCTTAGTGCCTCTAGCGAGAGAATTACATTATAGTTTCTAACCTCTTTCTTTTGCAGAAAGTGTGAAACAAGCAAGACTAGCAGGCAAAGGCTAGTTTTACCAAAATAATCAATGGTCGGGCTCTTTTCACAATGAAATTTCTAAATAACACGATATTCAATGTTTTTGTTATGGCCAACTTAGCAATTTAGTAGCAATGTACATAGTGTACATTCAATTATTGAGTCCTTCAGCTAAATTTTTAGGTAGATTTGAATTGCATTATAAAATCATGGATGATGGATTCCACTCCGTAAACTGTCAAACACATGATGGATGCAGAGCAAAAGACAAACACACGATGACTTCTAGACACCAATGCAAATTGGGTAACAATTTATTTATTCCTTTAGTGGAAGTTTTATTTCATCTAAGAAGAGAGAATAGAGCCGGCCTCAAATTACAGATAATCGTTCTATAATAAGCCTTTCATTAATTACCGCCAATTAAGTCTTGAATGTTGATAATAACCCCATATTTATGTATATGTTAAGAAAAACATAATGACTCTTTTGACAAACAATCCAGCGTTAAAAGTACAGTTAAGAAACTGAACATTTCGAGAAATACTCTTAGTAATGAAATGTTCAGTTAATATTTATGATGCCAAAAGACCTGAGAAACGCGGAAAATTGCCTTATATCTAACTGGTGTGGGAGCCCTACTCTTCAAACAGGCACTATGATGAACAAATGACATATCTGATGAATTCGTTAGTTATCTCAAAAAGCATGCTCGTGTTTACACAAGATGGTACAAAATATCTGAAAATACAGAGTAAGAAGAGAAATATAGTGTATCTTCTGAAGAGATTTTGAAACTCCAAAACCAAAAACAAAACTCATTAGAAAAGTGAAGAAAGAATGGGAACAATATTTTGTACTTCTTGAAAGTTTTAGACGCAGTGTTTAGAAATATTTGAAAAAAATATGCAGAAACACAAATTGTCGCTGACTTGACACATATTTATTAGATACAATAGAAGAAACACGTTCTACTTCATTACTTGTTTTAAAATTTAGTTGCGACCTGTAATTAATATTTAACCAAATAAGAAACAAATTCCCCCATGGCTGTTTTAAACGTAATAGCGGCAACATTTTTTTTTATTAAAATAATATTGTTAAAATAAGGGTTATTATAGTCGCGTTTTCATTATGTCGGAAAAGGTACTGCACATGCTGCACTGAAAATCATTGGAGCGGCAAATGTTCTAAAAACATATCGTCAGCATAAATCAATCAATTGGGAGATAAATGGAACGGAAACATTTGGATATCCTTCGCCAACATGTTAAAACTAAAATGGTCCTTTATTGTTGTTCTATATCAAACCATGGTATTTGAATTTTCTCGAATGCATTTCTTAGATTGTAAAGGAATGTGAAGAGGGGTAACCTAAATCTGGAACCGATTCATCTGGGATGATGCAAATCGATGATATAACAATGTGTTCCTATAACACTTGTTTTTACAAGGAAAACAATGTTGAATTCAAAAACGTTTTTCCATTAGGCATGTTTTTTCGTGACAGCTACCACTTATTTTGAAACTTTAATGTTCCTCGTTGTCTATGTTTGGCACTGAGCCTGTTGCCACAACATTAAGTCATACTGACAATTTTTGCTACGTGTATGGTTAACTAATCTGTAGGTCTCAAAAACGAAACGTAGTCCTTTTTAGAGAGAGAGAGAGAGAGAGACAGAGAGAGAGAGAGACAGAGACAGAGAGACAGACGGACAGACAGAGACATACAGACAGAGAGAGAAAATAATTAAAATATTACCTTCCAGGGTTTACAAAGCACAGCATAGAAGTAACGACAATAGAAGCAACTCAAAAATTATTTACCTTGGAATTTATGAAGTACAATTTTCAATATGAGTTTGCTGAAATCTTAACAAATAAACGTGCTTACTGCCTTACATAGCTAGGAAATGTCAGTGAATATGTAATTAAGCAGTTATATATCTCTAGGCTTGTTAACCCACACGAACTTTAGCCTACCATAGTGATCGCTCCATCTTGCGATAAGAGGGTAATATTGCAGGGGGGACCCCGTTAGTCGTCATCACAAGCTTTCTAGGTCAAAGGACGCCAATTCTCTTACAGGCAGCTCCCCAGTTGTCCTCACAAGGCTAGGTTCTAGACCTCTATAACTTACAAACTCTCTAAGCATGATCAACCCGGGACCTCCCGACCAGCAGTCAGTAACACTAATCACTAGACAAGGAGGAACACTTATATGTAACATCATATGTTTAGTTTCTTTATTAACTAAATGTTGATATTTATCAGAAAATATATTTTAATTTTCTTCAAGTTGACAGTGAAACCGATAAATTCGTATGAAAAACAATTTAACACTATTAACAATGTATCTAAAATAACAATAAATACAAAAGCAGAAAAGGATAAACACTAAGAAAAAGTCACAAATTAGTAATCCCTATATTTCGAACTGCTTGAGTTCTTCTATGGCAAGAAGACAAGTGAAGGTCATTAAAAAAAAAAAAAAACATTGATTATCGAAGGCAACATTGTATGGAAACAAATGAAACAAGCTACAAGAGTGTGTGAGGGGGAGGAAAAAATAAGAACGATTTACTTTGACTCTTTGCAACGGTTCAACTATTCTGCTATGACATTGAATAGCAGATGGAGATTCTGACTAATTGCCACTCTTGATACTACCGTTAACGCTCTTACTAATGTTACCCTGTCGCGACTTCTAAACTTCTGTTACCAATGCTTCCCCCCGCGAGGGCCTCAAAACTTCAAAATAAAAAAATCCAGAACAATAATCAAGAATAACCTAGAATGACCAACTTCTGATTCTGTACTCCAGTTTTCTATAACATCGCCACGCCTCTCGCTAAATTAAATTCCCTCGTTTATTATCCTATTCCCAAGTTGTGTTCACCATTGGCTATCTTAAAATATTAATTGTATTGCTAAGTTCTTCTCATTCGTTGATTTGAATTCGATGCCCATTGGCTAAAATTATTCTCCCCCTTCTGATTTACAATATCTTCCCACAAGCCTGAATTTTCCAAGAACAGGCTGTCATTAATTTCGGCACTTTCCTTACATTTTGATTTCGAAAGTAACTTCTTTTTCTTCCCTTGGTTATAGATTGCCAAATGTTCTCGGAGATAATGCATGCATTTTTCCCCATTTACTTTAGCAAACTTGTGCTTGTATAGGCGGCATAATACTTTGTACCCCCCGGTTGCCTGTAATAAAACATTTTCGTCTCCGTTCTGACATTTTTATACCCTTTCAACATTATTGCTATATCTTATTTTGTTCAAAATCTGTTCCGTTACGGCCATGTGTTTCTCCTACTGCGAACTTCTTTAAGTATTCACATGAGCAGAAATTTTCGTGACCTGACAAAAGGAATCTTTTATCCTTTGTATTTCACACTAAGGAAAGGTCAGCGGACGAGCTGTCAGTCGGGTACATATCTCTGTCTCTTTCTCACGTCTTTTACCTAAATGTATACAAAGCCCTTTTGTAAATTATAGTTACATGTCAAATAACATACATATAAAGTACAAATCTTAAATTATATCAATCCGTGTTAAACCTATATCTAAAATATTTCATTATAGAATATACATAATAAATATCCTTATCAAATCAATACTTTTATAAATATAATTCTGCATCCTCAAGTAATTAATTAAATAAAGGTAGCCTTATTTTCGGTTGCAGAGTGTGTGAGGGGGAGGAAAAAAATTCATATGTAAGATTTAAACCCGGGATGGTTTATATAAAAATATATAGCTGTCATTTCTCTATCTCTAAGTAAACATTCAGAGCTTTGTGTAGGTAACGCATCAATGAGTGGTAAATTAAAAGCATCATCGAAACCCTTCCAGTGACCCAGAGCCTGTTGGGCAACCCGCAAGGGAGACTTGGTTTTAACAGAACGTCTATAATAGTTCATACGAGCGAAACAGCAGTAGAAATAAAACCTATATATAATTTCAAAATAATCATATGCGATTGCAACTTTTTGAGGATTCATTTGTAGTTTCTTTCCTGCAGCCGCACTTCTTTGGATGATCACAACTTTACAATACTAACTTCTTGTAAACTGTTGCTTCAATGCTGATTAATATCAATGACTGTAGCACGTGTGAAGTAGGTAATATACCTAAAATGAATAGTAGTTCTGTAATATAGTTAAAATATGTAAAATTATACCAATATTTAAAAATAAAATTTATGGAAAACTACTCAATTTGTATAGCTCGTAATATTTTTGCCTTTTCTTTATGCATAAATATGTGGCATTACATAACATCCGGGTTTTTGTCATAACAAAACCCTGTCTAAGAGAGAAAATATGAAAATGTCCTTTTTTCTGCATTAAATTTGTTTTAAGTTCACCTTATTTAGTTTTCTTAACTAATAAAGTGTTTTATTTTGTAGATAATATAGTGGCATAGGACGATTTATTGAAATACGGGTACGAACTAACGCAAGCAGCTAATACTATAAGCACGTGCATAGCTAATTTTCGCTAACTTAAACTTGTGTCATGGCGTTAAATAAATAAAGCCTTTTACAGAGCAGTTGGTTCGAACTTAGTGGGTCATCCTATAGATTAATTGTAAACATTATTCTGCCAGCATCCTGGCCCTTTCGCAATACTGAAGCAATTAAAAACTGAATCACCAATTAAATTCAATTAATTTAATTGGCAAACGCTGCTTCCATTTCTTATTCATTTATGCATATTGCTCTAGGTTAAAAGCCTGTCTCAGCCATTTTCTATGGGCTATATAAAGGTACAGCAAGTGAAGTAAATTGATGCTCAGGGAAATTCATTTCATGATGACAGCATTTTATTTCCACTAGAACATGCGCTTGCTTTAGGTCATTAATGTAATTATCTGACATTTATTATATACATGAGAAATTTGTTAGTACATTGCCGTCATCACTGCATCAGGCATTTTTCTTTCATTTTAAAGTGCTTATTGAATATACTTTTATTCCTACTTAGTATTCAATTTATTAGATTGCCATGTTAAATTTGTCTGTATGGGTTAAATGTATTCTACAATCAAAATTTATGCCACAACTCTAATATACTCTTTCTTATTCGTATTTATTTTGAACGACTGTGGTTAATCTGCTTATTCGAGTGTACAAGTAATGCAACTAATGCCCTAAAAATCTTCATATTTAATGAACATAATATAAAAATATGCCCTCACATAAAATATGCCAAGTAAACATTGTTGTTGAGAAGTCTCAGATTTACCATTATACCATCAAATTTCAGAACACAGATCTGGAAGGAAAAGCGAAGAAATTTGAAGCATGTTTCACAAACACTAAGTTACAATAAAACGATAAAAGATTTTGGGGTAACAGTTCCGAATAGTTCATCCAGTACATATGCCGCTCTTGCGCAAATTAATAATAGTTCCGCCTCAATTCAGGCGCAATAAGACAACGCGTGGCCAAAAAGTGCTAACTTTTTTTTTGATGGTGTTTAACGCCCGTTTTTACTACTGAGACAACACAGGCGGCGGAAACTGGTGATACATGAGATGAAATTATGTATTGGGAAAATATTTACTTGTAAGGAAGGAAACGTTCCAGGCCTAAGTTTAGGGTACCTCTCCGGCATTTGTCATTTATGAGGACTGAGGAAAACTTGGAAAAAATCTGTCACGGAGGACGGTTCTGGTGGAAATCGAACCCCAGACCTCCCGCTCACGAGTTCGCGCCTTAACGACCTCGGCCACCCATGGCGGTAAAATGAAGTTGAAACGTACTTGAAAATCTCATTGTTTCCAATAAGGAATAACATGTTGCAGTCAGAAAGGCAAAAACAGCATTATTAATCTTTATAATCATAAATATGTTGCTGGAGCCCTTAAATCTACTAGCTAGTAACCTCCTCCCACAGTTTCCACTCACTCACCTTGACGGTGCATTACTTAAATAGCCACAGGCTCCTCCTACTAATGACGATCCTCCAGGGCGGATTTAAGAATGGGCTACATAATTCCGATTCTAGCACAATTTTAGCGGAAACTTGGAAAAGTGAAATTTACCATTGATTCATTTACACACATACTAACCTTAACGCTATCCTCGGGTAAATCCCAGAAACTTGTATACCCAGTGGTTTGCTGCGACGAGTTATGGTGAGCTACGGCCTGACGGCCCACGATTGCCTCCTTTTCGTAAATGTAAATTGATAGCAAACTGTAAGGTCACGAGTGGCGAGGTCTTTAAGGCGCAGACTCGTGAGCGGTAGGTCTGGGGTTTGATTTCTCACCAGGATCGTTTTCTCTGACTGAGGTTTTCCAGATTTTCCTGTCCTCATAAATGGCAAATATCGAGGAGGTACCCTAAACTTAGGCCTGGAACGTTTCCTTCCTTAAAAAAGATATTCTTCCGAATTTATCATTTCATCTCGTATATTATCAGTGTGGTTCCACAGTAGTAAAAACGGGCGTTAAACACTATTTAAAAAGATAGCGAACTTTAACTCCAGCAAAACGTACGCAATGCCATCTAGTGGCAGAAATCATAAGCAACTAGTCAAGATAAAAAATAATAAGTGAGAGCAACAAGAACCTAAGTGCTGGATGAGCTATTCCGAATAATTATTGAATTTTGCCACTCTTTATATAGAGATTTAATTTTTCTTTTAATTTTATAACAAAATTTTGGCCACTATTTGTTCGTTATTCCTTAGATAGGATATTTTAATAAACAATTTATAGCTCTTGAGCTTGTTCATTTTTGTAAACGGCAGTCATTTCGATGACTTGGCAATAAAAATCAGTTTTCAGTTTCTGGAGCTGTGCACCTTTGAGAATCTATCTTGTTTGACTGTTACTTTGTTCCCAATAACGTCCGTCCTAGGGAATGAACTTGACTCGTAGACCCAAGAATATCGTTTATATATCTGCTAGGGTCGATGAATTTTTCTTTTCTTTTTCCAGCGTAACATTCCAAAGTTGGACTACCTTCGGAAGGGAAGTAAAGCCATGAGTCTCGTGTCGTAGATTTACAGCAGGCTAAAGAGCCTCAATCCTGAAAGAAGAGGCATCTGAACAAAATTTATTCGCCATTTCACGCCCTAAATTGAATGGAACGCTGGTGACCTGAGACGTTAAAAGGCATCCGTAAATAAACCAAATAACTAAGTCACTAATAAATTGGAATTTTGATATAATCTTTTTGTTTTCAAAATTATCCCTGTACTGGGCTATAGTCGCTTCCAGTTTTTACCAAACTTTTTTCTGATCTTAGTTTTTAATATTTATCATTTTGTTAAACGCTTTCACAACTGTATTCTTCGTCATATTCCATGGCGTCCCTACTAATCTAGTTTTAAGCACATTTTATTTGTACAATTTTTAAAACGAATAAACTTCTGCATTTCATTTTATTAGCAATTGTGCATTGTCAATTTTTAATCTTTGTGTTTTCCTTAGCATTTCTTCTCTATATTTAATATATTTTATTGTTTTTATTATTATTATTATTATTATTGTTGTTGTTGTTATTATTATTATTTTCTAAATGCACAATAGCTTTGCTAGCTCATACATTCTGGCTTCCCTTTCTAATATTTCATTATTATCTTGTTGGGTGTTGTGCCAAAATAATTAAAATGTTTATTCATTTCTAAGGTTTATTCATTAACAATAATTAAGCAGCTTTTTACTTGTTAATGGTTTCTTGCAGTGATCACTACTTTACAACTCTACTTTCTTGCAAACTCCTATTTATACTGTCACATATTCCTGAAACTACTTCATACACTTTTAACGGTGAAATTTGTGTTTATTATGTTTCTCAACATATTGGTTTATATGTTATTAGTTTGATGGATTCTGAAATACTTTATAGATAAAGAATTTTTATAGAAATGAGAGCTCCATTTCTAAGGATCTCTATTTTTTCTAGTTTTTTTTATTTTTACTTCATTTCGATAGACTTTGCTTGAAGACTTCCTCTAGCTATGCTCAAACATTCAGTCGCTGAAACAGCCTCCATGATCTGATGGAACTTTACTCCTCCAAAGATTTTCTTTCAGTTTGGGAACAGTCGGAAGTCGTTGAAAGCAATATCTGAAGAATAAGACAAATGCTTCATCAGTTGAGACTCTTGCAGCCATTGCAACACAAGACCTGGATTGCTGGGCGAAAACGGTTGAGTTGAGATATTGTTATGTATTCTGACAAAAGTAACATATAAAAATAATAATTAATAATTCTCGACGTTGCACTTTATCAGATATTGCGCAGTTGCAGTGTTTAGGACTATTCTTATTCATTGAGTGTTCTTTAAGTAATGTATAGAATTTCCAAAGTTTTATCAAATAACAGAGATAAGTGCTTCACAAGTTTTTCTCTGATGCAACTTTGTTGGTTTATTTGGAATGAGTTAAATGTTAAACAGGGGAGGGTCATTTCTGTAACAAATATTCAAGTTTACGACCGTAGTCCTTTAAATGATCCTAGGAGATGAAGCCAGTTCCTTTTCGTGACTAGTACTTTTAAGGGGGAGGGGGTTCGCCTTCCTATTCCGCTACAGTAAGCTACCTTGTTTATGAGCACGTGATGGAAGAAGAGGGGCTTTATCACAAAGAACCATCTCCCGTGTTTATTAGTCCATTCGCCCGGTAATCCTATACAGAAGGCGGTCTATTTCGTGAGTGCATCGGTCTTACGGGACATTGTCGGGTTCTCTATGTGTGAACAGGGGTGACACAAGCCTGGATCGCAGCCATTTTAGTCGGAAAAATGTAACAGATTATAAAGGTTCCTGGCAAAAAAGATTTTTATTAATTGTTTCAAAAAACTTATTTGAAAATTTAAACTTACATTGAACAAATAATGCATAAAGTGATTTTTTTATGAAACACAACACTTGTTACACAGATTGTAAATTGGAAACTGAGAACATTGATAACGAGCAAGATAGCTCAGGGCTTGGACTCTCATTCAGGAGGTCCCGCGTTCAAACCCCTTTGTTTTGTTTCGTGTTTTCTCCCGGTCACTTAGGCGAATTCTGGGATAAATGTTTACTTTCCCTCATTCCTAAACATATTCCTGGGTTGCAAGGCGGTGGGTTGGTGATGAGCGGTATGCAGTGTTGGAATTTTTTCATTGGACATTGGCGTATTTTGCACCAACAGTCTTCTAAGGGCTGGAATTCCTCGTAAGAGGGAGTACATATTAACAGATCGACAAAAGAAAAGGAAGCATAAAATTAATGCTAATGCTTCCCGTCCTAAGGAGCTCTATCACAATGAAATCATAGTCTTACCATAGTCTTACACCAGTTTGGCAGATCCTTGATCATGATACATTTCGTCGTTGTTTTTGCAGAAATTTTAAGTCTAAATTTGTGTTTTCAGTTTTTAACTTATTAGTTTTTTTTTTAATTAAAAGATGTAACGTCTGGACTTAATAAGAATGCAAGGTTTTTGATACATTAAATCTACAGGCATATTATTTCATTTCGCCAGACTATAAAGCTCCCTTCCCTTAATACAATAGTGTAAATATCTCAAAACAGTCATTTTTGAACTTAGTGACCTCTCAAATCGACGTCGATTTAATACCAACCATATGATTTTTCTCAGAATATGATGGTTTGAAATGACTGTCTAAAACCGAGAGAATTTTTTGTCACATTATACAGTGCTAGCAGCGCAAGAAAATTTTTCAAAATCTATAAAAAGGGCGGGTTTAGTTTAAATATCCAGTTCCATCTGGGGAGCAAAAATGTTTCAGATTTGCAAATAATGGAACTTTTCCAGTAAAATTGACTTTTAAACAGATATAACTAAACAGCAGCATTGTTCACTAGTTTTAGCAAATAAAAGTTAATAGGTATTAACTTGATAAAGTTCAGGTGGTAGGAACTTTATAATTTATGGTTTATCCTTTTGCTGGTATCACCCTCCAAAATCTCATGTATGTGCATATACGTTTCAAAACATTGCATCAATTGTAGTGTCCAGTTTCTCAGTTTGTGTGGCTCACAAAGCACTTGCTTAAACGAGTTCTCTGAAATATTTCTATCCAATGTTTAATTCCACTGGATATTTCTGGTTTCAAGTGCCTTATTGTAAATAATAATGAGCCTAGAATAAGACATACTACTTTTATGTAACCCATTTTCTCCGCATAGAATGCACCACTCACTTTCATTGTCTTTCAAACATGTCGTCATTAATTGTGATTTTTCACATTTAAAATAATACTTCCATCGTAGAAAGTTTAGTCCAAAAAAGCACTACTATTATTATGTTAAAAAAAAGCAAACAAACTAAATGTTTCAGTATGAAATTATCATCCTTTTAGCTGCGTATTATATGATATTCTACTACCTTCGATATACAATAACATTTTACTTGTAACTGATTTATCACTCCGCCTTTGTTCAGTACACGCTTCATCTGCTTTCCCGTTAGCGATGTATACCTATATTTAACTATGAAGTATATATAAAAGGCATCCTATGTTAGACTTGGAAGAAATATTGATGGTTTTGTAGGTCCTTTGTAAGTAATTCACGGCCAGCCAAGCTACACCAGAGTCGGTGATGGAAACATTTACATGTCATGCAAAGAGTTGCTTGAACTGCTTGCCTTCATTTTCCACACATTTCTGGTATCTGCTTATGAAATTACCCTTTACCCTTTTTACTCATATTTTACGACTCTGAACTCGATCACCAGGAAATTTCTTTTTATGTACATTAGCGGACTCTTAAATAAACACAAGTGTGAAATGGAATAATTAATTCTAGTATTTACCATTTTGCATTCATTATACTTGTAAGGCTTTCATGGCCGGTGTTATAATTAAAACAGTTAACCTTTTCCAGGAAGTATTGCCATGGTTCATGGTTTAATATGCTATAATAGCTTAAAGACGACAGTCGTCTTTTAGTAGTCAGATGTTGTTCATCGTCCACTGATGATGCCAACCGCAGTAGTTGGTGAAAGCTGTGGCAGCATATTAAACCGTGGACCACAGCTAAAGAGCTCATTTTGTATTCTTAGCATATTTCACTCTGGAATTAAGCGCGTATTATTTCTTTCGTGGCTGATTGTTGTGAGACTTAAGACCAACGTAGCAGCTCGGTAAACCATTTCGTGTAGCTGGCCACGGCTTATCATTCGATGCGATAACCTGATATTTATTGAAGGTGGAACGTTTATTTTGGAATGGTTTTGAGTCCGATTCACGTCCTGCAAGATGTTTTCGCAGCTAATAAAAAGCCTGGGTTTCTGGGTCTTACCACATTCCCTCATCACCTTTGATGGCAGTCTTCAGCAACTCTTGGACTCTTGACATATTCCAGCATGTTTTCTACCGACTCAGAACATGTTTTAAAGCAGTGATAAAGATTTTTCTTGAAATGATTACAACTAAGTTAAAATCTCAAATTTTCCTAACGTTTGAGCCTCATTTACACTTTTCCAATAGAAAAGATGTGATAACGCATATAAATATTGCTTAAGTGAAGGTTTTCAGAGCTAAGGTGTTCCATGATCACATCTATAACTCTCTAATGTATATCTGAACGCTGGAAAAAAGTGTTCCGGGACTGAGTACCCAGTAATTTGCTGCTTTATGCAGCATTCTATACTTCAATGTAGTAAATATTGGGAATATTTTGGAATAGATTTTATCAGAGAGCAAAATAATTACAAAATTCGAAATTGCTTTATATTCATGTATAAGTGGCTCATTTTTATGCCAAAGGCACATAATATTTTGAATGTTGATATTTAATTCTATGAAATTCATGTCCTGCTATTCTGAACATTGTTTACCAAATGTTAAACATGAAAAAATTATTAAAATGTTTATTAAGGAGAGCAAGAAACGTAAGTATCCTATAATTGTATTATATGATAACCTGATTCTTAGAGATCAGAAATATAAACGGCCAAGAAGCGAGTAAAACACACAGAAATAGCAAATATAATAAAATATAATTAATATAAATACTATGGTAACGGTAATCATTTAGACATAGAGAAAACTTGACACTTGATAATGTCTTATAACAAAATAGTATATAAATGAAACTAACCAGGACAGAAAACTAAGTAACAACCAGATACATTTTAAGTATAAACCCATTAAAACTGAGCAAAATTGCTAAACGTATATAATCATAGGGGTACTGGTAAGACCCTTCATGGGACAATTTAATTTAAGTATTCGGTGTGGCAGGATGAAGTAACTCCATGGTACAATCAAGATCATAAGTTAGACATCAGCACACTAAATCCTTACTCACACAAGTTAAGGTGTTTGAAACAGAAAACATATTATTATTCACACCCATTTTTTAAAAATGTTTAAACATTTAAATCCTTAATTTACTCAGAAATTGGAGAGTGTGAATCTAAGGCCTAATTTTAGAAAAAAAAATTGAACATTTTAAATAGAGAAAACAGTAAAGACAAAATAACAATGATATGTTAAACATATTTAAGTGAACACGAATATTTAAAACAAAAATAAAAGAAAAAAGTTATAGTTCATTTATTCGCAGTATTGCAAACGTCGATTCCAATTTCTTTGTCGAAGGACGCAGGTTCGAATCTTTCTTGGAACAAGTCCCATAGTTTTCCTTCACTCTAAAAAGACGCTTGTCAAAAGATAAATTTAGGCGCCTGTGATACAGAGCTCATACGAATCATCATTCTTTCCATTCGTCGTTTCGAAGAGCTGTGGTAAATAGCATGGGATAAAATTATTTACTTAAAAATGACTATCTCGGTAGCTAGTGGTACGTCCTATTACGGACTAAATGAGACAACTCCATGAATGGCCTCATACTACGTAGAGCACTTGCTTTCTGTACTTACGGTCCCATGTTCAAATCCTGGCTGGACCTGAGTCAATTTCTTTCATTAAGAAAGTTGCTCGTCATGTCCAGAATCTGGCAAACGTTTGTATCGGTTATTAACTAATCATTTCGTCGAATTTCACAACTGCCTTTGGACAGATATCTGAAGTACATGTATTCGTTGATGGAACATTGCTACATGGACGCGAAATTGGCTTAGCATCAAACCATACATTGTAGCTGACTATAACTCCCCCTCAGGGGCCCAATTTTTTGGGTACGGGGCGTAGCGATCCCGAGGCACCCGAGCTGCTCCGGCACGACCACGCTCAGCGTGTTTGACTCCTTTTAATTTCGCCTCCATTTTAATTTTTATTCGTTTTACTTCCCTGTTATTTGTCTGAAGGATGCCCCCGTGTTTGACACGGTAAAAAGTGACTGGGTAATGGCGTAACTCCCAGCACCGGGTTGTCATGTAGGACAGGAGCGTATCCCCTGGTAAAGGCCAGGCCCGGGGAGGGGCCATTGCATGAGCTGTTGTACTTCCTGCAGGCGATTGGGTCCCTTTGTCAACCCACAGGAAGGCGTGTCCCTGAGGTTACTTTGTTCAGGCCAGAGTAAGTAACCTAAGCCGGGGTAGCGCCCTGGAAGCAGCCTGCCATCGGAGACAGTTGCAATGGTGGAGGATTAAATCGCTATGGTACATGATAATAATCATTTTCAAATGAAACGAAAAAGAGTTGACGTTAAAGAAGTATCCGAGAAGTCATTTCCTCGTTACTTAGTGCTCAGTCGTACCGACTAAGGTAAACCCATTTATAATTCAGAAGGGCATTGATGCCATAGCTGGACTCGTTAAGTCCTGTACCCGTCTACGTAACGAATCACTTTTGGTGGATACACTTGGGTTGTCTCAAACCGACTCATTGCTCAAGGCGACGCTACTCCACAGTTATCCCATCCGTGTTGAACAACATAAAACATTGAATTCGTCGCGAGGGGTTGTTGCCACCAATTTACTAGACGGTATGTCTGACCCGGACGTCCAGAGCTGCCTGGAAGACCAAGGGGTCCTTATGTTTATCGCGTGCAGGCAAGGAAAGAGGGGGAATTACAGCCGACCCTGACTCTATTCCTCAAGTTTAACAGGGTCGAATTGCCGCAGAAGATTTAATGCGGGCTACGAGTTGATTGCAGTGCACCCGTATATCCGAAGCCCGTTGCGATGTTTTCAGTGTCAACGTTTTGGACACACACGCATATCGTATAAGAGTGCCATTTCCATCTGTGCAACCTGCGGTCAAGCAAGTCATGAAGGAGCATATACATCCGCTCCCGTCTGCGTTAACTGCCGTGGCGACCATCCAGTCTCGTTACGCGACTGTCCTCGTTTTAGAGAGGAGCACACAGGAGATCCAGGTAAAGGAAAAGCTCTCCTTTACTGAGGCCCGGGAGCGTTACCAATACCATCAACCTGTAGTACCTAAGACCGGTACATGCAGCGCTGCAGATCCTTTTGCGGTCAAGAAGTGCGACAGCAGTACTCAGACTTGCGACTTTGTATTTACACGGGTCCCTACTACGCCTAGTTCTCCGAAGCGCTCTACCGCGAAGCCGAAGCCGGAGCCGGTAGTTTTCAATGACCCGGAAATAAAGTTCAGGACGAGCTACACGAGAACTGACTTTTTGAAAACGTCAACTCCTTTTGAGAAGAAAAAGAGCTCTTCTCCTCCTCGGAGGTTCCGCTCCCATGACAGAAGCAAACCCGCTAGGCGGTGGCCGTCACCGCCTATTTCCAAATCCAACTGATTCCAGGTGTTGGAATCGGTGGATGCTTCTCAGCGGGAGAGCTCTCCCCCTGAGGAAGTCATGGAGCAGGATGAGCCTGATCCAAATAAACCACCCAGTCCCACGCGATTGAAGAAAGGACGGTTGATTCGTCCTGGACCGACTAAAAAGTAAGGTGGTATTTTTATTTATTTTAGCACTATTTAGCAATGGCTATCCTTTCATGGAGTGTGCATGGACTCCGTAGTCGAAGACCTGACTTGGAGTTACTTGTACGCTGTACTGACTCTCCACTTGTGTGTCTCCAAGAGACCAAACTTCGCCCGCAAGATTCTTTCACTTTACGCGGTTATTCTTCGGTGAGGTTTGTTCTTCTTCCGGAAGATGGCACTCCCGCGCATGACGGAGCTATAATTTTAATCAGGGATGACGTGTACAGTACTTCAATTAACCTCCAGACTCCTATACAGGCTGCTGCAGCTACAGTTCACTTCTCTGGCCTTAGTTTTTCTGTCTGCAGTTTACTTACCTCCATCTGTTCCACTGACGCAATAATTGATCTGGATAATCCTCTGTCTCAGCTACCACCCCCTGTCCTACTTTAGGGGGATTTTAATGCGCAACATCCCCTATGGGGTTCCCACACGGAGTGTGCAAGGGGTCGCATATTGGCAGACTTTCTACACCGCCACCTTCTTATACTGCTCAAAACCGGTCAACCTACTTTTATTTCTGACAGTACACATTGTTACTCACACTTGGACTTATCCTTTTGTTCTGCCTCACTTGCTGTACATTTTACCTGGAACGTACTCTCCGATTTATACCATTTCCATGTCACATACAAGTACTCTCTCCACACGCACATCCTCAGCGCCCGCCAAGATGGCTTATTGAAAAAGGGAACTGGCCTCTTTTTCGACCTATGGCCCAATTTTCAGGGTGTGAATTTCCATTCCTCGATGTCGTGATCGAGCACCTCCAAACGGTCATTCTTAATGCCGCAGAGCAGGCTATTCCCCGGTCGTCTTGCCACATCAGACACTTTCCGGTTCCTTGGTGGACCGACGAATACCGGGATGCTTTGCGTGCACACCGAGGTACTCTACGAGTTTTTCGTCGCCACCCTACTTCAGCAAACATGATTCGCTACAAGCAACTTCGTGCTTAATGCCGTCGAGTTATTAAGCATAGCAAAAAGGCGTCTTGGATTGATTTTGCCTCCTCATTTAAGCGCACAACGCCTTCATCTGTAGTTTGGGAACAGCTACGACGCGTTGCAGCCAAACCTAGATTTACGCCTTTACCCGGTCTTAGGATATCGAATCGAGTGCTTCTACTGCGATTGAGATAGCTAATATTTTGGGACGCACTTTCGCTGATGTTTCGAGCTCTGCCAACCTTACCTTCCTGCTTTTCGCTTAATTAAGAACAGATCGAAAATGTGCCTTTTACAGCCCGGGAAATGGAGCATGCCCTAACGAACTCTCCTCACTGCGCACCAGGGCCAGATGGCATTCATGTTGTTATGCTGCAGCATTTGTCAGCGGAAGGCAAGGCTTTTTTGCTCCAGATTTTTAATTGTGTTTGGTGCAATGGAACATTTCCGAGCACTTGGCGAATGGCCGCCGTCATACCCATTCCGAAACCTGGAAAGGACCCACACCTTCCTTCCAGTTACCATCAGATTTCCCTCACCAGCTACGTCTGCAAAGTGATGGAACGCATAATTAACGGGCGGCTTATGTGGTGTTAGAATCGAGGCACTTATTGTCTGACACTCAGTGCGGTTTTCGGCGTCACCGATTCTCAGTCACCATCTTTTGTCTCTAACCACCCACATAATGAACGGTTTTGTACGGAAGTGCCAAACGATCGCCGTTTTCTTTGATCTGGAGATAGCCTATGATACTTGTTGGTGCAGCGGTATCCTTTGAACGCTTCACGATTGGCATATACGTGGTCGTATGTCTGTTTTTATTCAAGAATTTGTGAAAGACCGGGTTTTTAATGTTCACGTGGGATCATTTTTATCATCTAGTTTTATTCAAGAGAACGGTGTACCTCAGTGCTCTGTACTTAGTTGCACACCCTTTGCCATTGCTATCAATTCCATCAATGAGTGTTTGCCGCCAGGAATATAATCTTCGTTGTTCGTAGACGATTTTGCCATCTTTCTTTTCTCTCGGAGAACTTGTCTTTTGGAACGCCGCCTCCAATGCTGTCTCGACCGCCTTTACGCTTGGAGTGTAAATCACAGGTTCCGTTTCTGCGCAGAGAAGACCGTCTGCATGAACTTCTGGCGCCATAAGGAGTATCCTCCACCGTCTCTCCATCTTGGCCCAGACGCTCTTGCTTTCGCAGACGAAGTTAGGTTCCTTGGCTTGGTGTTTGATAGAAAAGTATGCTGGTCATCGCATATAACACACGTGTGAACGTTCTCTTTGTATTTTATGTGTTTTAAGTGGCACATCCTGGGGGAGCTGACCGGACTGTTCCTTTACGTTTTTACCGTTCTCTCAGTCGGTCCACACTGGATTATGGCTGTGTTGTTTATGGCTCTGCGCAACATTCCGTTCTTCGTCGCCTTAACCCCAATTATCACCGGGGTATCCGTGTCGCCATTGGAGCATTCCCAAGTAGTCCTATGTCAAGTTTATGCGCGGAGTCTGAAAAACCTCCGTTGTTTTATCGTAGGGATATTTTACTTGCTTCTTATGGTTGTCGTTTGGCTGCGCAACCTCATCATCCCACGAATGAGCCGTTTTTTAATTTGTCACTCGCTGCATTTTACGCTGTTCGGTCCTTTACTCCTAAGCCTGCTGGCATTCGGTTTCGGGAGCTGGACTTGGAATTACCTGATTTTTTTTTATAGCCGGGGAAACTTCTTCTCCCCCTTGGCTTTTAGCAGAGGCCCACGTTCATCTTGGGCTTACGTGTTGTCCTAAGTCTTCGACCGCAGCACCTGTTATTCGTAGTTATTTTCTGGACACTGGCGTTAGGGTAATACTGCTGTGGGTAACTGACACGAGGGACTCCCAGGCAAGGAGAACGCAGTTGTCGCAGCTAAATCCGCCCTTTTAGATTCTGTTGAATATGAGCAACGCTTTCTCGGGGGATTTTAAAAATTCTTAACGTAGAGACGTTCTCTCGCGCTGGCGCGAGGAGTGGAATCAAATCCCTAGTAACAAGCTTCGAGCTTGTAAATCCAGGCTTTTTAACTGGTCGACTTCTTCTCGCACAGTTCGTCGCGAAGAAGTAATTTTAGCACATTTGAGAATTGGGCACGGCCGTTTTAGTTACCGTCACCTTTTTAATGGTCAACCAGCTCCAGCTTGTCCTCACTGTGACCACCCCTTTACAGTGCGTCACACTTTACTTGAATGCCATCATCTAGCAGCTTTTAAGCTTTCTCTAGGTTTGCCCTCCTCTATTGAGGACTTACTTGCAGATGATGTGTTTGCTGTTGAGCAGGTGCTCCGTTTTATCAGTGTATGTTGTTTTTGGAGTAAGGTGCGAGCTTATATTATTTTATTCATGACGGCATTTTTATACTATTTTAAGACTGTTGTGTTTTCAGCTCTTGCTGATGCGTTTTACTACCAGTCTTTATTTGTTGTAGTGCATATTGCCCTTGTTATTTATTTTGTGGATTTATTGTTACTATTTTCGACCATTATAAGACTGTTGTGTTTTTCAGCCCTTGCTGATGCGTTTTGCTACCAGTTTTTATTTGTTGTTGATCAAAATATCCTTGTTGTTTGTTTTGGGGGTTTACTGTTACGATTTTAGACCATTATAAGCATGTTATGTTTTCCGATCTTGCGGCTGTGTTTTAGTACCAGTCTTTTGTTTGTTGACCATTTTATCCTTGTTGTTTGCTTTTGGGGTTTTTATTGTTCTTATTTTAGACCATTATAAGATGTATTCTTAGCTCTTGCAGCTGTGTTTTAGTACCAGTCTTCTTTGTCGATGACAGTATTGCCCTTGTTATTTGTTATGGGGTTTTATTTTATTGCACAGAGTGCTACTGTTGCTTATCTTATTCACTGATTTTGTGTATTATTTTTTTATTTAATTTCTACCCAGTTTTTAGTGTGTTTGAGCGCTAATGACCTCAGAAGTTTTGCGCCCTTTGAACAATAATAATCATCATGACCCTAACTCTGCCTAGCGTTCCGATGTAAACAAAAGCAGGATTTTGCATTGCAGTCACAAACTCTAATCCCCTCCCTCTGGCGTCATTTAGCCTAGCTCATAGCTAAAGATAGTTTGTGCTGATCTCTTGTATCAACCTCTATAATATGACAAATAATTAGAAGAATGAGCAACATCTGTGGCAGGCATTAGTGCCGCAAAGTTATCTCTAAAAAGAACGAAAATTAAATTTCGGAGGAGGCTATTATAAAAAGTTTTTTTATTTATTAAAGGCAATAAAAATATGAGAAAATTACCATCCCGCCATTAAATGGTTGTCACCTTCCACCATAAGAGAGGGGAGTTAATTACGATGCTCTCCTTTTCTTATGAGATTTAGCAAAATTAGCATTTAGTTTTATTGATCTGTATGGCTTATTAATTTATAATACCTCACATAGCCCATATATATTTCGGAAAAGTTAAATTAATGTAACATTAGAAAGTTTATCGTAAGGCAAAGCACCTAACAATGGATCTTCTGATATTAAAAAGGAGGTGGGAGAGAGAGAGGGAGGGAGACACATTAAACAAACTCTAAAATTTAAAATTTAAATAAAATAACTAAAATGCATCATGTATAATTAAAACCCTTGATAAAAAATCAACTTTTTAAAAGAAAATGGAAATAAGACATAATATCGAATTAAATTCGTAACTATTTATTTCTTAATATTTAATAAAGAAAACAGAGGCAAATTTAATAAACAATGGTTTCTAAGTCACAGAGATCGGTTTTTAATAGTGTTTAATGCCCATTTTTACTATTGAGACGGAATATTTCCCTCTTTGGTTTTTATATTCTTTGTTTAACAAGGTTTCTTATTTAAAATGATACCTTTAAGGGTACCTCCCCAGTATTTAACAAGGACTGAGGAAAACCTGAAAAAAAAACCTCAGCCAGGAAGGACGGTCTTGGTGGGATACGAACCCCAAACCTCCCGTTTACCAGTCCGCGTATTAACGACCTCGGCCGCCCGTGGCGGTGACATGGCGGATGATTAAGATCGAAGACGAATATAAGCGGAGAATTTGCCCCATCTGTGAGGATGGGGAATCATGAACACATACTCTGGCTGAGTGCAAAGGTACAGAAGAATGCAAGAAAAATTATCTAACACACTTTTTTTATGGAATCTAACAGATAAGCTGATCGTACTATAAGGCAAGAAAAGAGAGAAGAGATAGGTAAATTTCTGAGAAAGTAAGACAGGTCAGGTCTGAAAACTAGAGGGTTGGGGGAAACAAATTGATTAAACCAATTGTGTGTAATTCATAAAGGTATTTTTTTCATGCATTTTAATGTCTTTAGAAATTATTCTTTGTATTTTTATTTTATTTTTGTTTTTAAAATTTGTTCAGTTTTATCTTACTTTATTTGAATACATATGTTTTATAGCTTAATGTGAAAAATGTGATTTAATATCTTGTACTAAATCAAACAAACCTATTGTATTATAAAAGCAGGTACAATTTTTTTGTTTAAGTTAAGTTCTATTGTATCGCATTGGTGCCACTGTAATAAGTACACTCCAATTCTACTACTACTACTACTACTACTACTACTACTACTACTACTACTACTACTACTACTACTACTACTACTACTACTACTACTACTACTACTACTACTACTACTACTACTACTACTACTACTACTACCACCACCACTACTACTACTACCACCACTACTACTACTACCACCACTACTACTACTACCACTACTACTACTACTACTACTACTACTACTACTACCACTACTACTACTATTACCACTACTACTACTACTACTATTACTACTACTATTACTACTACTATTACTATTACTACTACTACCACTACCACTACCACTACCACTACCACTACCACTACCACTACTACTACTACTACTACTACTACTACTACTACTATTACTACTACTACTACTACTACTATTACTACTACTACTACCACTACTACCACTACTACTACTACTACTACTACTACTACTACTACTACTACTACTACTACTGTTACTGCTGCTGCTAATACTAATACTACTGCTGCTGCTAATACTAATACTACTACTGCTGCTGCTACTGTTACTACTACTACTATTACTAATACTGCTGCTACTGCTGCTGCTACTACTACTACTGCTACTGCTACTGCTACTACTGCTACTACTACTACTATTACTAATACTGCTATTACTACTACTACAAAAAGTCCAGGAACTTCGTGGAAATCTGCAATAATTTTTGTAATCTTAATAAAGTTAATAAAGTTTTTAAGCGTTTGTATATGAGGCTATTCAACATCTAATGTATTCTAATTAGAAAATTTCGGCCCTATCCTTGTAAAATGAAAATGCATTTTATACTCGAAGTACAAGATAAGCAGATTCACATCACTTGCACGTTGCAAATAATTGTATTATATATGATTTGAAACTGAGTGTATAATAATTAAGAATTGATCACTATTCATGTTGAAATTTTAGAGCAGTAACATGGTGTTTATTTGAAATAAATGTTACAGTTTCTAAATTTTCACCATAATTAATTATAATAAGATGCAGTAGTAGATTTATTCATATTTTTAAGGGATTAAACTTCAATTTACAACAGACTTTTATTACCCATTATCCTTTTTAATCCAATAAAAAGATTATATCCATTCTCTACTATAAAGTTACATTATATAATTGACAAAGACTATAAATTTGCCATAGAATAAGCCTCAGGAAATGCTCAAAACTGTATTCAATTTGCCAACTTTAATACCAATTTCCTCCCTCCTGTAGACGTTTAGTGAGTGAGAGAGGTTCAAATGAAGTTCAACCCTTTAGGATACTCTTTCCCTTTAAAATAATTAAACCTGCTGATGATCACCCTTGCCTTCAGCCATGGTGGTGCATGCATCATGCAGCTTGGGGCAAACTTATCACTGGCGATTGTAGAGTGGTCGGCCTCTATCTCTGTACGGCATTTATTTTCTTCCCTCTGTTCTCTTAGTATGGGGGAAGGATGTGTGGCAGTATGGTGCAATACCGGCACCCTGCACAAGAACATTACGTCTCCATAATTTTAAAGTCTAAGAATGAAACTTCTTATGAACAACATACAAAATATTTTCTTTCACATTTAAAAAGTTGAAAATATTTATAATGACTTCACGGGTCTGCCGCCAAGTAATATTTATGTAATTGATGAAAATAATATTACTGTAGACCCGTGAAGTCATCATAAATAATCAATGCCGAGAGAGCTTTAATTCTAAAATAAAATATTATAATTGATTAAATGAACTAATTTAAAATTATTTTGTCATATTATATTTGATATATCTGTTTTCTATCATTGCAATACTTTGTCAAAGCAAGAACTAGGAACGAATAGCATTATTTAAAAGGTGACTATTCATCAAAAGTCGACATATTGTCTACATATTACTATTTTAGATATGTTTTAAAACGTTCTCGACTTTTAATTTGTTAAATATCTCAAATAAATGTATTAATAATAAGATTAGTAGCAAAAACTTATGATTTAGTATATTAAAAAAATTCAGTCTATTTTTGTATTTATTACTGTTGCATCTAGTAGGGCAATTATGAAATGCATTATTAAAGTAAATAATTTAGTATTAGTTTTGTAAAATTAGGTTGCTCTATAAATTGAAAACAGTCATAGCTAACCGCCACGGGTGACCGAGGTCATAAGCCGTGGACTCGTGAGCGGAGGTCTGGGGTTCGAATCCCGCCAGGATCTTCCTCCCTGACTGAGGTATTTTCCATGTTTTCCTCAGTCCTCATAAATGGCAAATGTTGGGAAGATACCCTAAATTTAGGCCTTGAACGCTTTCTTCCTTAAAAAAAATACTCCTTTTCCAATTTATCATTTCATCTCTGTATCATCAGTGTCCACCACCTGTGCTGCCTCAGTAGTAAAAACGAACGTTAAATACCATTTAAAAAAAAGTCATAGCTAAACTTCTACATGATTTAAAAATATTTCTCATGGAATCTTTCAATTTTAAGCTAAAAATTAATGTTAAAATCTTTTATACTATCTTTATATGTACGATATAGCTCAATAATATTATAATAAATAGTCCCTTGTCCTGAAATAAAAAATTTAAATATCCGGGCAATTCATTGAGTTTTTAAGAATCTTGAGGCAAAATATAATTTAGTTAGTTTAATTTACAGTGCATCTGTGATAAAATTTCAAGTGACAATCGAAAATAATTCCTATGAAATTAGTGATTTTACTTATTAAAAGAGAATTATTACCAACACTAAAAATAGATATCAGATTAAAATTCTATTAAAATAAATAAACAGTTCTTGTTCACATTCAGAATTATACAATAGCATTACACAATCCTTTTTAAATTAGTCACAATAATGTATTTTATTCGTAGTTCATCTTGAGGCTTGGCAGAAACTATCATCAGAATGCATAATTAAAAAGTGAGCCCTAGCTTCCTAGTCAAGGCTATTGATAAAGAAGTTGAATTACAAAGGACCAAGGAAGCACTATAATTCCTGTCTTCTCATTAAAAATAAATTAGCGTATCTAATCATAGACTTTCTTGTATTACGTGTAATACAAGACACAAGACATAATTAAATCATTAGTAACTTGTCCAAAGCCGAAATGAACCAATTTAGATTGAAACATTCATATTCCATAGAATCAAAGACACAAGACTTTGACTGCTATAAAAAAATAAAAATAATATGACTGCTATAAATCAACGTGCATCAGTACTTAAGATAAAAACTTAAATAAGTTGGCGGAAGAACTTTTCTTTGGTTTACCAAATAATGTACGGACAATGGAATGTCACGCCTCAGAGCTTTATTAATTCTAATACGTAAAAGCTTCTCAAAACACAATATATAATTAAAACAATTAAAACATTTCATTAGAATCAGCAAAATTACTGTAAGTTAAAATGTGCTCTGCAAGATGGCTATCAAATAAGAGCATATCTATTGATTGTGTTAACAATTTGTATTTTTATAGATAGAAACTGAATATATTTTGGTCTGAGAACTATATAATTTAAAACGTTTATAAAACGTTTAAAGGTTCAATATAAAGAAATCTCTACTAATCATAAACGCGAATTCATATTATCTCTAGCATTTGGTTGAGTTCTTGTAAACAAATGTGTAAATGTTTTGGCTATAAAGGAAGAAGAAAGTGTTGAAATGTTCAGAAACAAAATCTATACTACTTATGAACAGAGTTGTAAAGTAAAATAAATAAATAAATAAACTATTTCTGAGCTTGTGGGCCGCTGTCTAGCCAATGAAACCAACCTTGCTGGATCGGACAGTGATTTGATGATGCCCGACGGAGCAACTAGCCAAGATTGTTTAATCGGTTAGACAAGCCCTCGAACAGCATTCTGCTGGTTCACTGACGGCCCTGAAAGCCAAAGGTCTTACAACGGAGTTTTAAAGACAAAAGA
The DNA here is from genome assembly GCA_030762175.1 of Metallyticus violacea. Taxonomy (NCBI): domain Eukaryota; kingdom Metazoa; phylum Arthropoda; class Insecta; order Mantodea; family Metallyticidae; genus Metallyticus; species Metallyticus violacea. Next base: position 544,391 of record CM060843.1, on the reverse strand, counting down.
TAAAAATGATAACTAGATCGCAATGGTCATAGTTTAAATATGGAACTTGGGAGCCTCAAATAGGGACAGGGCAGCACGCTGTGACTTGCTTGAATAGGAAGAAAATTGGTCATAGCTGGGTGAGTTTCTGGGTAAAGTGCGTCTAATAAGAAGCTGTATAATTTAAGCAAGCATAATTGTGATTTGCGCTCATAAGAAAGAGAGAGAAAGTATGTGTGTGTTTTCATGTAATGTAATCATTTGTGTATTTAGTATTATATAAATAATATTGGTATATAGATATATTGTCCATCGATGTTAAATAGTAGCATATACTTTCTCTGGATCCATGCGATGGATATAATGTAAAAGTGAATGAACATCCTCTATCTAGTTTCAAATATACTCTACACCTAAATCTGCAATTAACATCTCATCTCATGCGATTGAATTGTCTTTATCTCTACAATGTCCCGTGAACACAGTTTGCACTTTTTCTGTAGTTTTCCTAAGCACTGTCGTGTTTACATTGAAAGCAGCGTGAACATAATACCACGTAGAAGGAGAATAGGTGTCATCCTTTGAATCAAAAATAGATCTCGAAGAGAGCAATGAATTTTTTCTGTATTTCATAGCCTTGTAGAAAAACGATATGAAAAAAGAGACATTTGGCAACCGCTCCTTTCTCTTATAACCTCCAAAATGTACTGTGCAAGTGAGTATTAAGGATGGAAGGAAAATATGATCGCTGCCTGTTGCGCTTCGAATGTTGCAAGCAGCCTTGGCTAGGTTGTACTAATTGCATTACGGTAGTTGTAATGTTCATACTGGTATTTACTTCCTAAGAGAGTTCTTTAGTGCCTCTGCAGCGAACATTTAAAGTTTTAATGAAAGTACCTCAAAACTTAACATTCGTTTCTTTTAGCTTTGAATGAAAAAGCTAAAGAAATAAAAGTTTTACACATAAACATTTACTAATATTTTTTCATTCGTTTCTATATATGTAATCATGTCACCCGGTATAAATAGCCTGACTTCTATAGTTAAAAAACATGTAAGCTTGCTACTCGACAGCTTGATATGAATACGTGTCACGGTGTTCCATCCACAGTTTGCAAATTCATAAAATGCCTAGAATTGTACTGCTTATGAATACAACTAGGTTTTCCTCCTTTTGATTTAAACTCCTAGTCTCACAGGGGCATTGTGCGCATTTTATATGTACCAAGAGCCTTTTTTTTTGTGAATTATTTTAAGAAGCTATCAAAAAGGGCTTTCATAGATATACCGGCTGTTAAATTACGCCGCAATAGTTCCAGAGGTATTAGAGGAGTGCTTATATAAGAAATTAGAGAATGAATGTTCTACGAAGAAAAATAACAGAGTTATATGGGGATAAAGATGTTGATAAGTCAGTGCTAAAGTAATCTTTATCATAGAATATCTTCAGACCTGTTTTGCGAGCGAGGAAATCGCGATTTTTCAATAGCTCATTGAAATTTCTGTGGTGTAGCTCATTTCCAAGCTTTTCTTTTTTCGAGCCGGAAACTGCAACAAGAATGTCTCTACAAACGTTATATAATTTACTATCCGCAGTGTTTACAGATTTCAACGACCTTTAAAAAGGATTTGAATAATACAATTTTTATAAATTTGTATTAATGTTATTTTAATAAAAATTTCGAAATACATAAAATACTGATAAAATTTCCTTAAATTTCATTAAAGACGAAAGAGAGACGTATGACTTATGATTTTCTCGTGCAGAATAATTCTGGATGTTAAATTTAAAAAAATGTTTTTTTTTAAAAAATAAACGTTATTTGGTAACTTTATTAGTTGAATATTAGGAGTGATATTCTTTGTACACGGCGAGAGACTCTCGTTTTCAACTGTTAAGACAGCTTTTGAAAGCAGACATTTCATTCTTTTGATTATTATAAGTTTGACAATTAATAAAAATGCTATTGTTTATCTTTGAAACATAGAAACATAAGTTTGTTCCAAAAGCGCGTTCTATTGCACATGCGTAACCTTGCTGACCAGAGAGCCATCGAAGAAAAAGAAGAAATTTGCATATATAGCAAGTATTTTAGCAGCTTCCTAGTGAACTGTTTTGAGAGTATTTAAAAAGAGTCTGGTCTATTTTGAACAATTTATTTAAAGCTGTCTTTTCATTTACGCTAATTTTTCCCCCTAATTTGCATCAGATTGTGTTTTATTTCCAGCTCAATGTAACTATAAATATAAAGGAATAGAATGTATAGACTTTCGTTTTATTTTTGTGTTAATATTTTTGTTAAATAATTGTGTACAGTTTCATTAAATAAGCTGGCATATTGTCATTAACAAGCAGCTGAGAGTAACGTCTGAGGCCCATCAATGTTAGTGATCTTTCATTCTTTATGACCGCAGGATTTCCTTCGCTGTACAAAGTTAAGCCATAATTATAACGGGAACTGATATCTTTATGGAGAGAAACTTATTTAAAAAGAAATATCTTCGGGTTTAAAGGAATTTTACGTGTTTTTTTATCATGTAAATTTTCAAAAACAACTTATTTTGGATAACGCGATATGGAAAACTAATAGAATGTGCTTTAAGAATTTTTCATTGGGACATTTTTTTGTGTTAATATTAGACTTTTTCCCCTCTAGTTCTGCTTTACTACACTTTTCAGCACCATGTCCCCCTTTACATTCACAGATTGTTCGTAACAAAGCACATCAACATCTGTAGGGTACTTGGGACCCGGCGATAAAATCAACAGAATCCATTCTGTCAATCTGTAAAATGGTTACAGATTAGTACGATTACATTTTCACTCCCCTTGGCCAAGGGCGGGATTTTTTAAGGGATGAAAGGGAAGAATAGGCGATTTGTTTGAACGGTATACTCCCCTGTCGTTTTGGAGGTCAACAAACCATATCAGATTGCAAAGTGGGTTTAAGACGGAAGGGTGGGCATTGAAAATGTATGTACAAGCCTGCTATTTCTATCAGCTTGTCAGGGAAAAATGCTCCATACAAAGCCTTTGTGTGTCATTCAAATGGTGGCTCAAGATTAGCTGGGGAAACAGCAGCGAAGTGATGATAGAAAGAAGGCAATAACGAGAAAGTAATAGATGGGCAGCTTGTACATGGCTCTCGTGTGCATTTTGTAATGCATTCAATACCTTTTTGATATCACTACTTGATAAAATTCTGCATATTTTCACTGTTACATGTGCACGTTTGATCTCCATTTGATTTCATTGAAAGTGTTTACTTTTAAGGATAAACTGAGCTGCCAGTTTGTGAGGCTACACATAGAGCAGAATTAGTTGAGAAGATACCAGGCTGAGCGACCTCAGCCACACGGCGGCTTCGTTTTATTTCAAAGTTACGTAATTATAATATTGAACTATTTCATTATTGTGTGCATTATCTACGGACGGAACATGAAACAAAAGGAGCCCATACTGACCGAGAGACTAAAACACAATGCATATTGCTTCTTCTCTCTGGGAATGTTCTTTGTTTAGGATGCATTTTACTATCACGGCGAGTACAAACCTTGTTTCTTTGCAAAACAAGAATAATTATATCCCGAAATCTTGGAGAAATCGGAAATTATGTGACAATAAGTGATTCTGAGAGCTGCAGTTAAAGGATGTAAAACATCTGTTACTTTCTTCTGTTGAAAATGAGCTTTTTTTTCTCTCTCTCTCTTTTTTGGAGAATTTGGGTCCCAAGTTCAAACTCATAGCACTGAGTTAATGTATCCATGGATAAACTTTGTGAGTATAATATTTCAAGTAAGTTTTCCGTAAGATGTATGCTCTTTCCTTGTTTAGAAGAATGCACTATGATGAGCAGATATATGAATGTTTAATAATTTGTGGGAAGACTGGAGAATTAAAAAATAAACGAAAATTACATACGAACATATGGAGTAAAGTTAATTTAATTTTTGCATCAGTGATTCTCTTCATGTGTATTACCTATGCACGAGATGTGATATTACAATAAAAATTAATCAAATAATTTCACACAGTATTTATAGTAGAAGATGAACAAGAGAAAAATATTAGAGATATTAAACATATTTAATTTATAAGAAATTTATTGACTTACACCTTACAGTAAAAGATTGCAGTTATTGATGAGAAACATGAGTTTTTTGTTTCTTATACAAAAGTTTAAATTCGTGGTATATTGAAGATACATGTGTATTTCTTGTTCAACCGAGAGAAGTCTCTCATGTTTCTTGTTCAATAATTTTGTTAGTGAGTTTGCACAAATGGGAGAATAAAACGGATTTGATCATTTTTTTTCAATTTCACTGCGATATCCGTTTTATAACAAGAAGAAAACAGCGGTTCAACATTAATGCATGAGCTAGAATGTCGGCTGATTGACAGGACGTGTTTTAGCTAGAACATTGACAGGAGCATCATGTAGTATTGAAATGCTTTGCAATTTTCCACTAGATTTTTGGTTTGCGAATGACGGGGCACCCTCCGTTTGCATTTTACTGCTAGAAGCATTATAAATCGGCTATTTTCAAATCAATGGATAGATCTTGAGCGCCAACAGAATCTTGACTTCAACTCGTTGCATTTTTTATTTATGGAACTAATTATTTGTGAATGTGTATTGAAGCATTTAGACAGTAATGCAATGTTTCGTCAGTAGATACAGCAAACAGCTGGAATAAGAATATAAGACAGTCCCTGATGACGCGTAGAGCTTATAAATAGCCAGTTCGAGGATTATTTTTAAAAAGAACAAATATTGCATCTGAAAAACTAAGTAAATCAACCATATATTACCGTCCTCCCTGACTGGGGTTTTTTCCAGGTTTTCCTCAGTCTTCATAACTGGCAAATGCCGGGGAGGTACCTAAACTTAGGCCTGGAACGCTTCCTTCCTTAAAAAAAAAAAAAAAAATCCTTTCCCAATTTATCATTTCATTTCATGTATCATCAGTGTCCACCGCCTGTGGTGCCTCAGTAGTAAAAACGGGCGTTAAACACTACTCAAAAAAAAAAAACATATATTAACATCTACTTTTATATTTGTTTTTAAATTCGCTGTCCATAACAAAAAGGTCCCCACCAATTATTGAACATGCTGAATATGCATAAGGAAGGAATTTATGAAATGTAAAAGGTATTTTAGTACAGAGTACTCAAGCAAAAATATCTAATTACAATTTATTATAAATTGTAAATTATGCTCCAATAAGGATGAACATTTTCCTCTTAGTTTTAAAATAGTTAAAGATTAACATTTTTTTTTATTTTATGTCTCAACATATTTAGTTTTTGAATGGTGACAATATCAATTGCAAACTTACATAAGCTTAAAAACAGTGCGTGAAAAGTTTGCTTCACTCAATAAAAATAAAGAAATTCAGTACAAACTTCTGAATTCTGGCTTTGTTTCTGCCCAAAGTCCTTAAAGAGCATCAGCTTACATTACAATGTTAACGCTTTTGTGTGACTGTTGCAGGCAGTGATCAAGAGGTCAAGGGTAACCTGCAAGTGCCATGGAGTCTCGGGGTCTTGCAGCCTTATCACGTGTTGGCAACAGTTGGCTCCTTTCAGAGAAATCGGTAAGTACTTCAGAGTAGTCCAGTGAAACATAACACGTTTAACGCTGCAGTTTGCAATCTTCCATTTGTTAAACATTAAATTTGTAACAGCTTCAGCTATTGGAAAATTTAACAATTTCTTCCTTTCTTTCTTTTAGCTATAGCATAAACTATTTTGAGTTTTAATACACTTGATAGTTGTTTCCGGTCCTTGAAAACATCTTTAAATGTTGTATTGGCATTACTGTAATGTACGAGAGTTACACTCTTAAGCGTATGATGTATCCACTCTGGAAGGGCTACATTAACGTTGCATTCTCTGCTATCATAATGTGCCTATTGTTTGCAAGTTTTTGCTATTCGTTTCGAAATCGTGCAGATTAATATGCGATTTAGAACCCAGTCTTCAAAAGCTAAAAACCATTCTATTAGATCTTTATGATAATGCATTAACAAAGCAATTATTTTGACTAAGAATTACATAGTATACCTCCAAATTCTACTCTTTAACTTGATTAGATCCAGTGCATTCTTTGATGTTCTTATATAGACCGTACAATATACAATGGAAATAAAACTGTTTTCTCCAATTTTAACGCTCAGCGAAAATGGAAAAATTACATTCATGAAATTTCGCAAATAAATTCTTTAAAATGTCGAATAATAATCAAGAATAAAAACAAATTCCAAAAGTACCCCTTTTTCGAAAATCTGTATTTGGAACCTTTCAAAATTGTGAAAGGACCTTCTGATAATAATTATGGCTCCAGTATCATAAAACTGAATGTTCCTTTGCGCAAATATATCTACTAATATCCAAAAGCTGACACAAAAAAATTAGCCAAAAATTTGCAATACTGTAGACATACCCAAATACAGAAAGGTCCAATCAAAAGAAGCAATGATCTCTCCAGAGTACACAAAACTAAAATTGAAGCATAGCAAATAATTTAAATAGAAATGTTTACTGTTTTATGTGCAAGAATCATAAAATTTAAAGAGGGAGATGTTGAATTCGAAAGTGTGTCACTTATAGAGATAATCAGCGGACTTAATGATTAAATCCCTATTTAAAAAAATCTACTAAAAGCCTATAGGCGCCAAAAAGCGTCACCGGAAATGGACATTTCATATCCGAATAATGTGAAAATAAAATAACTAGAAAATGCGCTCCATGTTGCATGTAGTACAGCTCCCTACTATTAAAAAATCTTGATAATTAATATGGGCTAGATGGTTTCTAAGATTTTATATATTTCGTCGAAATTTCATCTCGAGAGGAAAACCCTGATTTTTACTACGAAATGTTCGTTGATTATCATGACATTGCAAGTGTCCTTCAGAATAAGGACAAGGATGAAATAGATGACATTGTGAAATATTACGAATTTTTTATAATTACATCGAGAGCTCTATTTTAAATTGCAGATGGCATAGATCTTCGAGATGCCAAAAGAGCGTAGAAAATAAAAAATTGTTTCATGGTCGCAGAAATATTGAATGTATTATGTTTAATATTTGCATTTGCTAGGTCTAGAAAGAAAAGCTCTGATTATGAAAATATTCTATGTCTACAAATCTGCTTCGATTGCCTTAAAAACTCATTCGAGGGTATAAGCAGTGCTTTTAACACACAAAAAATCTTATTTTCTCCAAAAATAGAATAGAATGTTTTAAAAGGTAAATATTCCAATATAAAGATTTCATAGCAGCAGCTTAGATTTGGGAAAAGGTGATGTTGCATAAAATAAAAACTTACTACACGGTTGCGAAATTATTTATCACAATTAATATCACAAGATTTGAGATAACGTAGGTGAGTGAATTTATCTTGAAAGCTCAGACCCTCAAGTGATATTTATTAGGATTATTTCAAGAATAAAATAAGAATTTAAATATAATTACGGTAAACTTGGCTTACAATGCTGTAATAATTGTATATTTGTATAATGAATACTTAACCGATATATATATATTTGAAATTCACACACTGATTATAATAATTATAATAATAATTATTAACAAGTGCATAAAATATTATATTTACTTATGAATACCTACCTGTTCAAAAACCGTAAAACTGAAATAGAGAAAGTTCACTGTTACAATCGCTACCGTTCGATTTACTAAGACCAAAACAAAACAGATAACATTTTACCATTCTGAACAACTTGTTTATTGAAATTTATGGTTGCTTAGGTTGAAATTTAGTTATATAATTTATAAATTATAAATTTACAAAATGATTTCAGACTGTTTGGCTGAATATGTAAAAACAAATGCTTGAGTGAATACACATTGAGTTAAATGTAATTACTGAAAAGACAGAAAAGTGGTCAGGATTATATAATTGAGGTATAGAGTTGGCTACACTTACCACAAGGAAAATGCACGTCGCGTGATAAAATGGATTTGATCAATTTTTTCAATAATTTCACTGCGATACCCGGCTGTGATTGATCAGAATTCAAAATGTTGTTTCGTTTCTTTGGTCGATTTAAAGATGACGTCACAAAAGTGAAGTAGTCGTAATAAATAAGAAATGTTTACAGTTTCAAAGTCTAGAAGAAATCTCGATTTTAATTGCTGAAATTTTTTCCGTGCATAAAACTAATGCTCACTATTCGAAAGGGAATAAAATTACCCCCAAGCAAATACTAAGATTTTTTTCTGGACACTTTCAAGAGGAATTTCTCAAATTCTAAAGTGTTCCAAGCTACGAAAATATCCAAAATGCTTCAAAAATGGTAGCGGGACTAGAAAGAGTCTTCTTTCAAAATTCCATCAAAGCCGTTTTGAGAGTTTTGCTATAAAATTGGCAAACAACTCGTGATATTTCGTACAGCAGCGATTTGCACAGGTTTATTTTTTTATTTTTTTTTCCCCGCGACTCTAGTTTGAGCGATTGCCTTTTACTTGCGCCTCCCCCTTAAAAGAAAATTTAAAATCCTGCGAAAGTTGAAAACTACAGGTTTACTAAAATTATATATTCAACGGTATCAGTGCTTTTAAATATAAAAATAAAGTGTTTAATACTGTGCTTTTTATTTTGTAAATCCCCTCGAGACCCTCACTTTGGGAATCACTGATTTATCGTTTTGAGAGCTGCAAATAATATAATTAATAAATAAAAAGGAAATAGTTAAAAGAGAAAAGTAATTTTCAGGAAGAAAAAAATAAAAAGCATTTTCTATCTTTTGGGTCATTCCAGATCTTGTTTTAGGAACAGAAACGGTATACAGTTATGTATCCAAATTAATGCAAACTATATTCTAAAATATGCAAAAGCAAGCAACACCAATGTACACACTAACGACAGATTAAGGGAAAACCATGCGTGTTTGGTCTTGGTTAGCATTAAAAATAAACACTGAGATACGTTGTTATTATTTATTGCCTTTACAGAAGGAGTCGTTAGGTAACAAGCTGTCAGTCCGCTATTGAAATTAATAAAACGATGCATTATAAAAAGTTATTTTCCTTGCAAGGACCCTGCATGTAATTATGACACTTAATTGGTGTACTTTTTAGATATTAAGGGAGGAACTCGAAATTTGGAAGTTATCAAAAAATTCAGGAGCTGGAATTGAAACTAATTTCCTGTCCAGGACAGATATAGGTAAAAGAGCACAACTAACTTCTCAAAGCGTCTTAAGTTTCAATCGAAAAAACAAGTTTTTCATAAAATATCAAATTACCATTTTAAAATTTATATGTTCATTCTTTTTCATTGCTTTCTTATGCACATGTATGGGCGTTTAATAAGAAACGTTGTCTCTATTAGGATTATGTGTAATTATTTTGTAATTCTTCAATGATTAACTAGAGATAAGCCTTAGGTATTAATTTTAATTACCTACACTCATTACACCCATTATATCAACAGTAAACACCTACGAGAAGTTGTCGAGAAAAAGGTCCTGACAGCCACCTCAGCTTTGATAGAGTTTTAATGGGGGAGGGGGACGAAAGAAAGTAAATGGAAGAGTTTTAATTAATTAGGATACTAATAATATTTGTAGAATCCATGAAGTTCTTCTCTCCCGCCGCTGTCTCGATGCGTCGCGCCACGGCTAGGCTCGGTAGAATGCATTTTGTTACCTTTTCAGGTCAACGGGGGAGATAGTCGGGAACTAGGAAATGTATACAAGCAAAGCTTAAGACTGTGGATGACACTATTTATTTACTTTTGTCTCCTATTCAATATAAAGGATCGCCTTTCTAAGTTCTGTTGAACGGTTCTTAATTCTCACTCGTAGTAACTGAACTTTGTGTATCAAAAGTGTTTTACTTTTACTTTCTATATATCCTCTGTCTGATGGTTAAGTTCACCCTATCTGCCCTAAGTTCACACAGCATTGATGGCTCGACCTTTTTCTCCCCTCAAGGCTCAATTCTCTCTCTATTCCCTAACAGCTCCACACTCACTGCTCGATTACTCAATTCTTTCTGACTTCCCTGGTGTCTCCACACTCACTGCCCCATTTCTCAAAATCCTATTCTTTTATCAAAAATCTCCTCGTCCGGTCGTTAGACTATCTTCCTACCATTTCGACAATTATTCCACTTAAAAATTTCTCCCTATTCGCCGAGAGGCGTGCACATACAATTCTAAGATTCCTTATTGGATCTTCCATAGGCCTTAACTTTAAGCATACTTCTATTTTTCCCTTTTGGTTCCCACAAATCTGGATATCTAATTTATTTCACTCTCATGATCTGATTATTGTCTAGTGCATTTTCTGGTTGCGTTCGGAGTCATAACTAAACTGAGATTTACCAGAAACCTGAAGAGAGGCGATGCTTTTTTGACACAAAAGAAACAAATACAAAGGGATGACTGGCCATCTGTTCATTGTCCAGCCTAACATATTTTTTATCATCATACTCTGACTTCTTTTCTAAAGTGTCTGTCGCCAGGTTTTCCTTTCTCATTACCCAGGAACTATACAATACACAAATAACTTAACTACTAACATGAATACATATAAATTGCATACATTAATTGTAATACTAATTATAATATTTGTAATTGATTATGTTAAGATTTGATATTTTAAATGGGCACGTCATCTCATTATTACTGCTTCAGCTTATTTGGATGCTTAGTAATGTCCACTAAGATGGGTGCCTAGGCTGGGCTATATGATGGATGTATTATTATACTGAAACTTTGTACTTTATATATACTTTTTAAAAACCAAGAAGCCTCCTAATTTTCTGAAAGTTAGAATAAAACAAATTCGAAATTCTGCGTAACACAAAAGTTTACGTCTCTTCTGACATTAATACAAGAAAAAGAATAAAAAGCTTGTTGCTGATGTTACGGGCTGGTAAATGTTTTATAGAAACCATGCGTAATTCTGGTTTAAAATGAAAAAGAGGTAATTTAAAACATATTAATATATTTTTATCTTATTGGCTAAATGAATAGCTAACGTCTCTGCATTATGCATATTTTCTTTTGTATTTTCGTCCAATTGCCCATGACAAAGATACAAAATAGACCAAGATCTAGACCTTGTTAGTGACATATTTTCTCCAATTAAATCTGCATTCTGGTTCCTCTTGAGGTGGACAGCTTGCTACCTTATTAAAGAATAGAAAAACGTTGATTTAATTTCAGTTGTATCCTATATTTACCATATTTTGCATGTTAGTTCATCATCACAACCACAAAAGCGAGAAAATATAGCAAAATTTTTGTCATTAGTCATAAATAAATTTCATTTTAAAGTAACTAAAACGGCTCGGATCTCTAGGTAAATAAATGTGATTTTTTGTATTGTCATTAGTTTGCAAACTTGAAGGGAATTTATTTTGGGATCTCTATAAATATCGATTTGCATACCACGTAATAAATATGATCAGTTCTCTTTAATTGAATAAAAACTTTCCATAATAAATATTGCATATCTTAAGAAAAATGAACACTGATCATTTGGACTATCCTGAAATGTGGCTGTGCTAAAAGTACACTTATGAATGGATGCTGTGATATATACCTCGTTTTACTACGGAATTAGGTAATTCACCTCGCCGCTAACTGCTCTTCAATTGCGCTAAACTGTGATGCGTGTGGTCCAAGTATTCTAATCCTAACAAATGACAAATATCGCTTGCATCACCTAAATGAATTCAAAGTTATGTTCACAACAGATGGCAGCATTTTTGTAAATCACGTGAAAAGCGTATAGTTGCAAACCAGCTTTTTCAAGTAATGCAACAAAAATACAACCACATTAATGGTTCACAAGCAAACAAAGCTAAACAAAAATTCCTGTCATACGTATATAAAATTAAAGAATTCAAATTGACGCGTCAAATTTCATATGCATTAAATGTAGACACTGGAAGGTTAGAAACATATGAAAATACGCAGTGTGTAATGTTGAAATTACATTTTCAGAATACAAGTCACTGTTCCGTTGTAATTGTCACAACTTTGAATGCTCAATTTAAATTCAACATTTGTGGCTCACTGTTACAGTTCTCTCGATACATAAAACTTGGGGCTAATACTTCTTCTTCTTCTTCTTCTTCTTCTTCCTTCTTCTTCTTCCTTCTTCTTCTTCTTCTTCTTCTTCCTCCTTATTCTTCTTCTTCTTCCTTCTTCTTCTTCTTCCTCCTTATTCTTCTTCTTCCTCCTTATTCTTCTTCTTCTTCTTTTTCTTCTTCTGAAAGTACTTCTGCACTTTCAGCTTAGATAATATATGTCTTCTTCTTAAAAATATTTTAATTAAAAAATCCCTTTTGAAGTGTTCAAAAATTAAAACTCTATTAATCATTTATGCAAATGAAAAAAATATAACTACGCATTTTTATTTGATTGAACCTTACTCTTTGCTAAATGCATTTTATCGTGTTGCTTTAGTACAAATTACCACAAGCATTGTTTTTCTTTTAATTTCTTTTTGGTTGCATTAATACTATTTTTTTCTGAATAGATAATTGCAAATATTATTAGAATTTTAAATAATTTTCGGAGCTAAACAAGTTTTAAATTTACATTGATTTGCCGTTTTGTTAAATAGCAGCCTCCTGAGGTGTTACAGTATTTAATTCTTATTTTCAAGTTTTATGGTATCTACCTTTTTAAATTATTCATGCCTCGTGTTAATGAGATATTTTCCATAATTGAGAGCATGGAATAAAACACCATACTTGAAGCAATATATATTAAAACAATATATGTTTATAATATAAATGAATTAGTAAACAAATAAAAGTATATTATAAACTATAAATACACGTTATTCAAAATTGTACATGAGATAATGGGATAAATAAGTACACTTAGCATCTGCAAGACATGACCCTGCAATGGTAATAATATTCAGACAGTTGAATTAATTTTTACATTGAAGCTATCACTAATCTCTTATTAGCAAAAAGGATGAATGTGCACCTTTACATGAAAGAGTTTAGGGGTGTCGATTGATTTACGTACGGCACATTGAGATGTGGATGAAGTAATGTTACTCGCTTAATTGATTACAGCAGCGGCACTCAGTGCACGCTATGAATCTTTCTCACAGTGCTCCAATTATGCCTCATTTTAGACATTTGCTCGAAAGAGAAGGAAATGAATGTTAAACATGATCTGACCGATAGCAATCTAGTTCTAGAACAACATTTAACTAAGTAAAATAGCTCTCTCTCTCTCTCTCTCTCTCTCTGTTATGTGGAAAAAACTTACACTCCTTTAAATGCAATGCAGTCACGGTTTCGTGGAATGACTATATGAACAAGTTGCTACAAACCAGCTGTTAGTCACTTTCAAACTTCTCTGGGAATGTGAAATTTCCTGTAAGTTTTGTGTCTCAGTATTGAAGTTTTATGTAGATGTACAGAAATTCTTTAATGATAGAAAGTGACATCAAAGAAATTTATTGGCCAAATGGTATTATCAAAACATAGATATTTAAAGACAGACTTAATTATTTCTTTAGAACGAGGATAACGAGAGAACATTTTCAGTTATTTCAGGACTCCAGACTGCCATTTTAGTTTAATATTGCACCCAAGTTATACACTTCAACCATATCCTGGTTCGAATAACACAACGTTTTTAACCTACAGGCCTTCGTCTTATTAAGATTGATTTACATTGTATAGGGTTCTTGTACAATACATGTACTGCTCAACGTAGAACAAGTAAAGATGTACAAAGTTACATTAATTATATATACTTTGGAATGAAAAATGTTTCAATTATATAAATACCTATGTTCAATCTCACACATACAATATAGTGTTTAAGCTATAACACGAGCAACATTGTCATATACTGTACAGCGATATTTTGCTACGTTTCATATATTGTCATTTTGACAAAGATCTATTGAACAGATATCATGTCAGAGAAAATATTAATCTTTCCCCATTATCACATGATGATAATTTCAGTATTATATATTCTGATGCTTCATAAATAGTTTTTGATAACAAGATACATTTGCAATGTTCCTATGAAAATTATTCGTTGTCTCGTATTTATGTAATGTGTTTTCATATTATTAATGAAATGGTTTTGATTTTTAATGTAAAAGCTCATTAGAGAAAGGATATACTCAAAAGGAAGCGTGACCACCACGGGTGGCTGAGGTCGTTAATGCGCGAAGGTCTGCGGGAGGTCTGGGGTTCGAATCCCGCCAGGACCGTCCTCCCTAACAGGTTTTTTCCAGGTTTTCCTCAGTCTTCATAACTGGCAAATGTCGGGGAGGTACCCTAAACTTAGGCCTGGAACGTTTCCTTCCTTAAAAAAAAAAAAAAAAAAACCTTTCCCAATATATCATTTATGACTTACACTTCATTTTCTTCTTCCTTTTCCTCTTACATTCTCGCTGTATATTTTCTCCAGTCTTAACGAAAGTGCACGACTCCGCCCAAAACATTTTTCAACAATTTCACCCTAACTATTGTAATCATTTACTTCCTAACAAGAAATAACAACAGTAGTAATAACAACAAAAGAGTTGGATGATAAAGCGTTAACATTTTTCAAATTATTGAAATAAGTTAAAGAATTTACAATCCAGACAGGTATAAAACCATTGCAAAATAGTGTTATTTCCTTAACTTTTTGTTCCTTATAGTATTTGAAATTAGGTCTGCTTTTTTCTTTTGGTACGTAAACTATCCTGAAATATTTCTACCACTCTGATTTTTAAAAGGTTAAATTTTCTCACTCTATAAACAATTATCAGTTATTTTAAAAAGTGTATTGAAACAAATGTTAAAAGTGACATATTTTGTTAATAGAGATTTTTGCAAAAACTGATCGTTATGCCGAATGTCGAAAATCTACAAATAAATTAAAATAATTTGAACATGCATATAAAGCATCGTTTTTTATACAGCTGTTTAGTATTTACAAATAAACTAGATATGGGGATGATGTACTTGTATATATTGTATTTTGTGCCTTTCTATACTAAATACATGCATGATTAATAGCAAGTCATGGCAAGTCTCACTCTATAAACAATTATCAGTTATTTTAAAAAGTGTATTGAAACAAATGTTAAAAGTGACATATATTTTGTTAATAGAGATTTTTGCAAAAACTGATCGTTATGCCGAATGTCGAAAATCTACAAATAAATTAAAATAATTTGAACATGCATATAAAGCATCGTTTTTATACAGCTGTTTAGTATTTACAATTAAACTAGATATGGGGATGATGTACTTGTATATATTGTATTTTGTGCCTTTCTATACTAAATACATGCATGATTAATAGCAAGTCATAAATCATTTGTCAATTATTTAAACAGCTGCAAATTATTTACTTATGACAGAATTTTCGAACAAGTCTTCGACAATCATTTTGTCACAATGTTTTTGTTTATTTGTTTTTTTCACGAGTCCGCACCTTAACGACCTCGACCACTCGTGACGGTACAGACAATGATGAAATTAGCTCCGAAGAAATCAAAGAAGCTATATTGAGCATTCGGAAACTAATGGTTCGTTTATATTCTGTGACGCGCTTGCTCTGAAAATGTCAACGGAAATACGTCATGGGACAGTAAGAAGTTATGGAAATAAGAGTTAAAAGTTCATTGAAAGAATATTAAGTTAATGAAAATGAGGAATAATATAGAATATTATCTTTAAAAAAAGTGTTTGTAATGAGGAAAAAATATGAGTAGCATAGTAATTTTTAAGTTACTCGTTTTTACCTGGAGAGCTAATAATTTTCCATAATAATTTCACAGTTCATCTCTCTTGAGCGAAACCTAACTTGGCCACATGTTTATTACAAAGCATCTCGCTAGCTTGGGGATTAAATGTTTAATCACGCACACGGCCTCAACAGGTAACCCTTAGGTCGTGTTTAAGCCAACAAATTGCATTAATGGACACAATAGTGATATATGGTGATAGAAATAATTTTTCTCCGTTAGGTTTGGTCATAGGTTTTATGACAACACATGTCAGATACTGACAAAGTTCATGTAGGCCCTGTAAAAAAAAAAAAAAAAAAAAAAAAAAAAAAAAAAAAAAAAAAACCCTAAATGCGAAATGAGAAGAAAATTAATTGACATATCATTCCCACTTATTCTGTATTTCAAAATCCAGAAATCTATAAACAGATGCTGTTAGTTTTTTTAATCTTTAACTGTTTTCTATACAAGCATTTGCTGTAATTACAATTCCAGTAATGCAATTGTTTATGCAAAAAGTGATCAATTTGATATTTATAAAATAGTTGTTGAAGTAATTTATTAAAAATTTTACTTCTATGTATTGCGGTTGTACCGATGGAAATTTGAAGGAAAATTTTTTAACCTTTTCTTCAAATTTCCATCAATCCTACTTACTAGGTACCAAAAATGACGATGAATTGTGCGCGTGCGTATGAGTTTTAACGTCCTAGCGGCCACAATTTTTTCTCAACGAAACTTAGCATATAATGATCAATTAACAAACGATTCATCGAGTTCGTTAACAAGCAAAATTTGACCATTAGTAGTGGGAGTTCACCTAAAGCAAAAACTATAGCTGCCGAAATATTTTTTCTCAACGAAACATGACATATGCTATTGAAATAAAATAATCAAAATAGTTTCTGAAAATTAGCGAAATCATACTATTAGGGTTCACCTGGAACCTAAACGTTAAAAATCGCTCTAGGGGTACCAATATTTGATTTTTCGCAACACAACTCTGTACGTGCCATTTAAATAAAATAAGTAAGGCCAAACTTTCTGTTATTTTTCTCACTTTTAGTAAATATAAAAATGATACCGAGGGCTTAGTGTATAAACATGGTTACATTTAAAACTGTTCAAAAACATCCACACAGTACAGATTTATCTATACGTGGTCTTATATTTCATTTAATTATTAATTATATGCCATTAATTTTTGTTTTTAATCTCAACAACAATTATTATTATTATTATTATTATTATTATTATTATTATTATTATTATTATTATTATTATTATAAGAACAAGAAGAAAAAGAAGACGAAGCAGCATTTTAAAATTGTGGTTTCTCTTTTGTAATGCTTACAGACTGCAAGAATTCTACTTTTTTTTCCCCCTTTACTTTTTAAAATTAGAGTAATTTCACTATAGACAATCCTTTTGAAAGGAAAAAGCAAACAACCCTAGTTGTGAAGGTAATGTGTTTTACTTCAGTTTTTCTTCTCTCTCTCTCTCTATCTCTCTCTCTCTCTCTCGTTCTTTCTTTTTCTTTCTTTTTTATTTTTGTTAGCTTTAGAGTTTCTCGTGTTAATGCGGTACATAATGTCATAACTTATTTGATTAATTAATAAGACCATAATTTTAATTTGTTTTTTGAAGTTCGTGCTGGGAATAGCTCAGTGTTCCTATGACTGGAAATGTGGTTAGAATTACTTTTAAGAAGTTTATTTTATTAACAAATAACAATACCCCGACTGAAGTTCCTAGTGTATCGCAACACTGAGACAGCACTACATCCGTTCATTACACGTGTAATAATTGTTGGGTCAATATTGTTGACATCACTGTGATTTGTCTATGAACGATAACGGTACATATATTTTATTTTTGGCAAAAGCATTCTCGTGAAAATAGCAACTGTAAAACTTTGATCTAATCTTCATTAAAAACTGTTTGCCCTTGCTTATTATATTGTGAGCTTCCGCTGTAAATAAGTAGTACTCTACAAGCACTGCTGTTTTATGTCAAAGAATTTGTAGTTTTTGTTGGATAATGCATTTAATTTATTTAATGTTATAAATTAAAGCTTTAAAATAAAAAGGCTTACGCTTTGTTGCATGTGATAAGTTTTAATTAAATGAAAATGTGTATGTGCTGTTTGCATGCAAGTTTCTCGTGATATATGTGCTACATTATATTTGTATGTAAGAGCGCTCTGTAACAACCATCACAAATGTATATTAAAGTTCTTAAATCCTCACTACAAAGAGGGGAATTAGAAAAAGTATCAATCTTATACTTATTTTATAGACAATATACTTTCTCTGCTCTAGCGCTCTATAATAACCTTCACAAATTCAATTTGGTAAACTGTTCGCTTAGTTTACGAAGCTTCTGCAAAACGACTTTTATAAATAGGGATTGCATTGTTTATCAATTGTTTGAACAGTTGAAAATCGTTTACTTTTCGAATTTTTCTTTAACATTTCATTTTTAATACAGTTATCTCCTTTAAAACATTTTCTTTTCGCAACGGCAATCTAAACAATTTATCACCAAAGGAGTATCTGTTGAGCAGGTTTATGATCGCTGTTGCATTTGCTCTCCTCCAGAAATTTACTACAGGATTCTGTGTAGTGGCGTACATTAGGATAACAAATTCAAGCATAAAATAAAATCCGACTAAAACATTCAAAGTCCTTTTGGAATTAGACTTCAGAAAGTTGCACTTTTGCTTTAAATGTAAATTTTTAATTATATTTAATTCTGTAATTTTCTTTATTCATCCTCATTATCACCAAGGCTTGTTCCGGGTCCTAAAGGACCATATGAACCGTTCAGATTTAGGTACACTTAGCATATGTGACCAGAGTTTCATCGAGTGTGGTGCTAATATATTGTCCGTACGTGAAATGGCCCGTCATTTTGTTGAGGAGTCACATTTTTCAGGTATGGAGTTCTTTAACGTGCCACAAATCTACGACACGGAATCTACAGCTTTAAATCCCTCCCGGAGGACTTGTGCGTCTGTGACAGTGAGAGACTGGTTGATTGATTGTTTTATTAATGGATGCTCTTCATCTCAGGTCATCAGCGTCCCATTCAACTCAGGGCGTGAAACGGCCGACAAATTATGCTCAGAGTCCTCTCTTTCAGGCTTGAGGTTCTTTTTCATGCCGCAAATGTAGGACATGGGACCCACGGCTTTACTTCCCTTCCGAAGGGAGCTATACTTAAGATTTTTAGGTCCGAAAAAATCCATCGGTCCTGGCCGGGTTCGTTCGAACCCGCGATCTTGGGTTTAGGAGGTAAGTATGGTAACCGCTACACCACCAGGACCGACAGTGAGAGGCAAGTTTCTTTATTGTATTACGAATATGTGTATAGGTATGCGCATGAATCAAATGTGTATTTAAGTTTCATCGATATAAAAACAATATCTCAAGTAAAATAAACACATGCAGTAGTGATCTAACATGCATCCCTCTACAACTAGGGTTCGCGGATTCATATTCGGTTGAGTCCCTTAGATTTTTTCTGGACGCAAAACTCTCAAAAGGAACTCCTTTGGGAGGATCTTAAGCTATGAGTCCTGTGTCGTAGATTAACAGTGTGTTCAAGATCTCCTTACGTTCCTAGACAAATTACCGGCCATTTCACATCCAAGTAATATCTTACCATTGTACTAGATGGCACTTATAGCGATGAACTGATCACCATTACCTGTAATATCCATAGGGGCTAATGTAACTTAATTTGAATGTCTCAATTGGTACGTCAGGACCTAAGCTTAATTCTTGTAAGTTAATTTCTAAAATACTTCTAACTTTATTAGTTAATGTTTTAGTTGACATATAACTAAATGTCTCATTTATAAAATGTAAAGCATTGTTATGAAACAAGTCGCCGAAACACTGTCATACTCTTAGTTCAAGACTGTGCAAAAACGCCATTGTTTATTTCAGTGATTGAACCATCGCGATTGTTGTAGCTTAATCAGTAATACATGCCTATAAATTTCTTGATGGTTTAGCGTTTCTACTCATTAGTCACGTGGTTTGGGCGGAGATGTAATTTGTTTTCAAAGAATCGTAAATGTCAACGGACTAGGGAATAGACGTCTTCTCTTCCGACATACACAACCCAGAGCAGTATATTTTATGGCCGACCGAAATGTTAAGTCCAACTACGTGGAAAGTAGCATCCGCCACAGAGAAATAAACTAGAAAGGGGACACTATAATAAGTTACTGAATACGATATTTATACTTTTATTTCAAATTAAAACCATCAAAAAGCAACTGTGTTATAGCTCCTACTGATATGTATAAGCAATAAAATTACTATTGCCCTCTGTTTTATTTTCTTGGTAAAACGGCATCGTGAAGACCTTGGTTCATTCTTTGTTCTACAGTGGCCTCAGGTAAAGATATTTGAATCCTGCAATATTGCAATTTGTTATTGTTAAAATGGATGGGTGCACATTAAATATATAAGAACGAAAGAGAAATTTGTGGTTTTAAATAATGCAACACGGCTTCATTTCTTTTGTGACTTTGTTTGCACACATAACCCTTACTTTGAGATACATGAAATTGTGTCAAAAATTAACAGTCCAATAGCACCGATAAACTGCTAAGTTTTTTTATTTGAGAGCATACAAAATAGGTATCGATTTATAAAATGAATGAATTGATACAAACGAATTTTAGTTTTAATATGTAAAGTCTGTAGGGACTGCATTAGATTTCACGCGACATCTGTATACTATTGGTGTAGATCTGTAGGAACTGAAATAGTCTTCTCCCGACTACTGTATACTATTGGTGTAGGTCTGTAGGAACTGAAATAGTCTTCTTCCGACTACTGTATACTATTGGTTTAGGTCTGTAAGTACTGAAATAGTCTTCTTCCGACTACTGTGTACTATTGGTGTAAGTCTGTAAGTACTGAAATAGTCTTCTTCCGACTACTGTGTACTATTGGTGTAACTCAGTAAGTACTGAAATAGTCTTCTCCCGACTACTGTATACTATTGGTGTAGGTCTGTAGGAATTGAAATAGTCTTCTCCCGACTACTGTATACTATTGGTGTAGGTTTGTAAGTACTGAAATAGTGTTCTTCCGACTACTGTATACTATTGGTATAAGTCAGTAAGTACTGAAATAGTCTTCTCCCGACTACTGTATACTATTGGTGAAGGTCTGTAGGAACTGAATAGTCTTCTCCCGACTACTGTATACTATTGGTGTAGGTCTGTAGGAACTGAAATAGTCTTCTCCCGACTACTGTATACTATTGGTGTAGGTTTGTAAGTACTGAAATAGTCTTCTTCCGTCTACTGTATACTATTGGTGTAAGTCAGTAAGTACTGAAATAGTCTTCTGTCAGCAACTGTATTCTGTAAGTATATGTCTGTAGGAACTACATTAGTCTTCGGCCGGCAACTGTATTCTGTAAGTGTAAGTCTGTAGGAACTGCATTAATCTTCTAGCGACAACTGTGTATTATAAATGTAAGTCTGTAAGGGTGAATGAATGTTGGCTCAAATAAGCTCGGAATCCTTGAGCCTTTAAAACGACCTGGCAGGGTAAAAAAAAAAAAAAAAAACTCCGGAAAAAGCATTGCCCGCACAGCTTAACCTGACCAGGATTCAAACCCAGTCTGGATTAATTGCCACAAACGTTACCACTAGACCACGGAGACGTTCAGGTCGAATATTATAATGCGTTGTCGCATTGTTGGACAATACTTAACTTTCAATTAATCTGTGAAATATAAATATTGATCAAGCGGGTCTTACAATGTATTTTGTCAGTGTGCCCTTGATATAAAAATATATTTCTCCTGTATTGTGGGCCATATTGCATTATGATAGAATGAGTTATAGCTTAAAGTTCATAAAGTAATAATTTTTTTTTCAAATCATATTTAGAATTAGTATTAAAGCTAGTTAACAATAATGGCAATGAAGCCAGTAAGGTATACACAAATACCTAAACTTTACTTTTTTGACATGGAACACTATTGGGACAAACTTGTTTGTAGAACACAAATTATATCTAAGATTAATCTTAAGTTTTCTTTTATATTTTGATCATTTGAATAACTCCTTACCTAATTTGTCCTCGTTAACCTGCTAATGATAAGAAAACGAAGTATGCCATAGACGGCAGCTTTTAAAGTCGTGAAATTAATAGAGTGAGTATTAAATTAGTAGCGAAAATTTATTGGAGACTGTTTCAAAGTAATGAAATATGTCGGACCGGTATGATCGAGAGCTGCTCCAATTATGTGCTATAAATAAAATTACAGTCGAATGTTTCGGAGCAACGGAAGTACGATTCATCATTCATTTTGAAGCTGCCGTCACCTTTGCTCATGTAGAACCTTTGGCTACAGAGTGAAACAACAAAATGTTCACACCTGCTACTGACCTTGTTACCCATGTGTTGATTTCTTCCTCCAAGAGCTGTCATAGTTCCAGTTTATCATGTCTAAAGCAGATGCTAAACTTGTAATTTTCTCTCTGACAACACAGCATCGTCGCAAAAAAGTGCATTATATTTTCTTCTACATAGTTAAACATCATTTGAAACCCAATATTGTATAACAATGAAAAAAATGCAGGGCAGTGCTTATGACATTTATGGCCTAGCATTGCTTCGAAGTCTCGTATTCTTAAATTTGATGTAAATTTCTCTGTTAAGTGGGAGAGACGTAAAGTAATGTTCGATGCTTACGAATGTAAAGCTACCTCTTTTAAATCTTGCATTAAATAATATTCGCAATAAGCATTCCTTTATCAGTATTAAAACATGGTTTCATTAAAGTACGAGAATCCTCCAACCGCCATTCTTATCATTTACTATATTTAAACTTCCCCATACTAATAAGTAAAGTTATTCACCGCCATCTTGGGGGAACGGCAAGCCCAAGGTAAATGAAATACTATAACTAATAGAAACACACCGAATTTATTATGAGACGATAAAAAAAAAAAAAAAAAAAGAAAACGAGACCTCCGATATTTCTTTTGTGTAATAGAAAAGGTGTATATAAAGTTTGTAGAATCTGTATTGTACGAAACGAAATTTTCTGTTTGAAAAAATTGTGAAATAACGGGACAATGTATTTGCATGAATGTATTTAAACTGGCACATTGATTTGGAAAATATTATTGAAATATATACAGATACCTTAATATTTTCTTGTTCACAGCAATGTTTTATTACTATAGTTCAAATTTAGTTTAGAAATTTATTCATGAATAAATTAGTTATTCTATGCAATTTTTGGGAAATGGGTTTTATAAAACATTTTGAAAGAGAGAACAGGAAAATTTGAACTGGTTTAAATGGTATAAATGTGTTTATTTTAGCAACAATCCAAAACATGAACACTTTCTGATGATTAATTTACTGCCATATCTAGTACAAGAGTTGAATTTATGCTTTAATTTAAAAAGCAAGGGGGAAATTTATTAACATCATTGTACAGAAGCACTAAAAGGACTCAATAAGGATTTTATGACTGTATAATTTATTATAACTTTGTCTTTTCTTAATTACAACGTAGCTATTAATGCAAAATCAGACGATAATAATGCCCTTTCAATGGCGTACAGAGGATAATTTCAACTTTTTCCGTACATCATCGCAGCGCGTCAAGATGGTGGTGTGCATCTAGTAGTGTCAGTCTGCAGAAAGCTTGTATGTAAGCGATCGTTCGCTTGAACACCTCTAGTATCCGAAGCAGCAACTAATATAAAGTGCATATCGATTCACACCGTGCATGATCGCAGTATGATGATAACCAATCATAGCTGCATATTCTTATATAGCGACTTTAAGCAGACGAATTGTAACAACCTAGTAATATGAATAACACACTATTGGAATCCACAAAGTGTCTTAAGTTCATAGGTGCTTAAAGTTCTGGAGAATTAATCAAATTACACTGCAGGGCTTTAAAATTGTATTACCCAGAAAATCAAATTCAATCGACTGTACATTTGCTGAGAGGTATTCCTCGTCGAAGAATACAACAGCAATAACAGCAGGTTTTGAATTTGATCCTGGGAGAATTGTGGTATACCGTGAGAACGGCGAGAAATTTATGCCCTTGTTGGACGAAATGAGTCGACAGAGAAGCGAACGTGGTCGAGGAAGCACGAACATACCGATGTAAAGGATCCCAACGACTCAAATTAAAAACAAACGTCTAGGCACAGGCCTATTGTGAACTGCACTATGTGTTTAAACTGTTCTAATGATTAGCAGAGACATTTAAGGTATTCTAAGCAAGCGATACCTGAATATAAAATATATACGAATTTATTTTCTGAAGTGAATGTGTTAGCTCGTTAACTTTCTAAAAAGATAACCTTTCAGACACGTATATTTGTTTTATTTGCAGTTTGAACTTAACTCTAGCAGAGATTTTAAATTTGCGGCTTGAATACAAGCATGTTTTAAAAATGTAAGATTTTAATGTCGTAAAAAAACATATCAATGTGATATATTGTTGTGGGCTTGTTGACAGGCCATTATTAATGGGAGTGTCCATTATTTTGAAACGGCGGTTAGTAGCGTCTGGGGAAAATTCGGGAAGGTGGTTAAATTATAAAAATGAAGTGGGACCAGCTTATATTGAGCTGTAAAACCCACAACACATTTTAAATAAATTTTTATAAATGTTTCTCTACGCATCACATCTTAGCAGGGTTAAGATATAAAACCATGTAGCCTGCTGGTGGCAATGGAAATGCGCATTTTACAGCACATTAATATATCGGTAAATACTGATTTAAAAACTATAGCCCATTATATGTCACCTATTAGTTGTATCCTGTTTAGTGGTTTGAACTCTCCCCTTCTTAAGGAAAGCTTGGGAAACAGAAATGCGTCAGTTGAACAGCAAACAGCGTTGACGTGTCACGATCATATCTCCTCCCGCTCGTCAGAGCCAACTCGCTACAATGTAGAATTTGCACATCAGGTATACAATCATTGTATTTTCCCATTTTTAAATGGATTATAATTCTGTAATAAATGTTATAATGTGACTTAGTAAATTACAGGTGTATGACTTGACAAAATTTCTCTGGTATTCTCCTCAGTCCTCCTAAATGGCAAATGGTGGAGAGGTACCCTAAACTTAGGTCTGGAACGTTTCCTTCCTTAAAAAATTATTTCCCAATATATAATTTCATTTCGTGTATCATCAGTGTCACCGCCTTGGCGCCTCAGTAGTAAAAATGGGTGTTTAACACCATTCACACATACACTCTCGTATGCCTTGCGAGTGTGTAATAAGTATGTCACTTTTCAGGTAGTTAAACTACGTTGGGCTGCTTCCCATATTAGGATGTCATGGATTGCGACAAGCATAGGATAGAGGTGGTGTATACATTCTTGTCCCATCTATGGTAAGAGTGCCCTATATGAATTTTAGAAAGGGAGTTAGAAGGTGTTTTTTTTTTTTTTTTTTTTTTTGCATTGTAATCGCTATACAAATAATGAAAAACAGAATTTAAAACTTATGATGATAAATAAATGTGACAGTGTTATTGATATAACTTTCAAAAATATCTCTTCGATGTTTATAAAAAGTAGTTGTTAATTTTCTTATGCATATTATAAGAAAGGGTAGAAATTTGACAGAAAACAGCGGTAACTCAGCATTTGTTCAGCAATTATTAAAATATGCCTCGAGATTACAAACAGTATTTACGCACAAACTTCAGCATTTTCGGACAAAATGTCCATTCAGAAATTTAACACTTGAACATGAGGAATCCAGATACTCGTAAAAACCAAACCAGACCAGATAAACCACCACGCACTGGCAATTCGGTCAGAGAGTGTTGTTCATATTAACCGTCCGAGATAACAAATGACAGTTCAACCCACACAAATTTTATGTACATGTGCATGCTTTTAGTGGTCTCCATGCATCCCTTAGAGCAAGAAAATGCATTTTAAATGGATTGTTTGGAAAAGAGAAGAGCAATAACAAGCACAGAATACGCAATAAAAACTGAAAGATATAAAAATAAAGGTGGGACCAGTTGTTGTGAACTGTAAAACCCAACACATTTTAAATGAATGTTTTATGCATGTTTCTGTACGCGTCATATCCCAGCAGGAATAAGACATAAAATCGTGGAGCCTGCTGGTTGCTATGCCAATGTGCATTTTACAGCACATTAATAAATGTGTAAATACTGATGTAAAAACTAGCATTACTTGTCAGCACAGAAAGAGTAATCGATATGTATTGCTTAGAGAATACACAGTTGTATTATAATAGTGTGAAAAACAAAGAAGACAACATCCAGTAAAAGAAATCACTCAGTGGTGCAGATTTGTTTGTTTATAGGTAAATACTGGTTTGAAAAAGCCTGAAAACAAATATAATATTAAAGTTATTAGAAAATAGTTTAATGTCTAGATATCACTTTCACTATGAAATCAGTTTAAACTTATACAATAAACTCCAAAAGTAAATTTGTATCAAAACTGTAAACTAACCGGTTCTGAAAGTATTTGTAGTATAATGAAATATTTCATTGGAGTTTTAAAAATAACGTCAATCATGTTCTTTAGTTTGGTATCAAAATATGGAGTCGAAACCAATTACATTTTATTTTACAAATTGCCTGACGTACATAACAGTTTCGCACTTAATATGTAGGTTGCAATTAGGCAGTTCATTTTCATTTTGCATAAACTTTTAAGGATAAACGCTCAGGGAGAATCAATTGTGATAGTTAAAAACCGCATTAAAATGACAATAACTGATAAGATAATATGAAGGAAATTAAATATTTTTTTCTTTATGAATACATTATGCCAACACCCTTTGGAAGGCTACACAGATTATTTTAATTTACCGTAGCCATCAGATTATCGGTTTAGGAAAATGTTGAATTTACAAGCCAAAAAAAAAAAAAATTAAAACTTTCGATCGTTTATTTTGTTTTTATAAATTTTTATGGTTTGGATGAACTTGCAATGCAACAAAAAGTTTTTAATGACGAATTTCTTATGCTACAGCATGAAAATTTAAACTTCTGCATTGCCTTTAGGCTGCAGTTTCTTAGTAACTTCTTTTTCACACCTTTCAGAGCATAAAACGCTTAGCGTTATACAGTTTTAACCAAAATCACACAAATATTTACCAGGTATGTTTTTAATAAAAAGGAGACCATTTGCAATTAGATAAGTACAAACATTTCAAAATAATTCTAGTAAACGTTAAAAAATACACAATGTAACTCCAAACTTTGTCGGTCCTGGTGGTGTAGTGGTTACCAGGCCAGGACCGATGAATTTTTCCGGGCGTAAAAATCCTAAGTATGGCTTCCTTCGGAAGGGAAGTAAAGCCGTGGGTCCCGTGTCGTACATTTACGGCACGAAAAAGAACCTCAAGCCTGAAAGAGAGGCCTCTGAGCAAAATTTGTCGGCCGTTTCACCCCCTTAGTTGAATGGGACGCTGATGACCTGAGATGTTAAAGAGCGTCCATAAATAAATCAATAAAGAAAACATGTATGTTTTTAATAAAAAGGAGACGATTTGCAATTAGATAAGTACAAACATTTCAAACTAATTCTAGTAAACGTTAAAAAATAGAATCTTTGGTTTGTATTAATACAAAATATTCGAACGAAAAGTTTCATTACAAAATAACCAATATTTCATCCTTCAGACAGAATTAAATGTTTTAAAATATATAATTAAATAATTTAATGAAACATACAGGAACACAATCCACACACACACATATGAGGGTGGATCATTAAGTAACGCACAATAATTTTTTCCCGCGTTGTCGTTGTAGCTGGAACGGTAAAATTTTGCAGACGTATAGTTTGAAGTTCACCCTAGAGACATCACATGTTCCTTAAATTGTAGCTCTTGCGATAGAAGTGAGAAATGCATGTTATTGTCGTCAACTTGTGAAGAGAAAAGAGGTGTTGTTTTTTGTGGGCGAAATGACAAAACCGGAGAGAAATACGTAGGAAAATATGGGGAAACCTGACCCGTAGCAACATCTTCAGGTGGTGCAGGTTCTTTGAAGGAGGCCGTGTGAACGTTCCGGACAACCAATAACACCTGCAACTCAACAGAATGCCACAGCCATTGCAATTCTGAACGACCAGCGGATCCATCTGTAAACTTTGTCAGAGTTGTTCAGCATTTCTTACAATACGATATCGTGCATCAAGTACTGAAGTTTCGTAAAGTTAGTGCTCGCTGGGTACCGAAGAACCTGACAGATGACCAGAAAGGCGAGAGAATGATGATATACTTGGACCACTTATGGCGTTATGCTGCGGAAGGACATGCCCGTACTAGCGATGAGTCCCGGGCCTATCCACTACACCCTGAAACAAACCAGACCTCATTGGAGTGAATACATCCCCTGCAAAGAAGACATTCAGGTTGACGCAATCTGCGAAAAAAGTTCCAATGACCATGTTGTGGGAAGTGAGTGGTATTCTGTCGGTGGAATTTCTACTCGTACATTCACTAGAGACAATTGTGAATGATGCATCATATGAAGGAACATTGGTGAAGTTGCGCAGTACCTTTCGTGACAAACGCAACGCTGCAAATGTCGGACTGCTCCATGATAATGCTTGCACATTCTCTCCGTACCAAAGCCATGAAATTTGGTTGGAAGGTGCTACGGCACCCTCAGAATGAAGAGATTCATTGCGTCCAATGCCTCGATTCCTCTGAAGGGCGATCGACTGTGAGCAGATGGCATACTCCCAAAAGACGAACTTCTATAAACAGGGTATATCAAAACTATTGCCACGATGAGAGCAAGGTTTTGAGAGACTTGGCTCCATTGTTGAAAATTAGCTAAGAGATGTGACTTCATTGTGTATGAACTATTTAGTTTTCACTATAAACATTTTTTTTAAAAAATGTTGTGCGTTACCCAATGATCCACCCTTTAGTTCGAATTCTGAAGCAGAAGTTCAGAGAATTATTACTGTGGAAATTTTAAAAGAAAGTCATAATATAGGACACTCTTCATTAAGAACTACAGCATTATGTTACACAAGCTTGATGTATTGTCTAATTCCGTGCCTACAAATTGTAATTTTACACAACAATTTTTAAACAGAAACGGGGACCGATGTGACTGGAAGGAAGAAAACTCACTTACTCAATCTAAGGGTCACTACTCTAAAGTGTAAAACTGTTCAGAAACATATTCTCCAAAATTAAGTTTTGATAGCTTTGTTACAGTTTTCAAGCAGGGGTAACTGCACTTCTGTTTTCTCTTAACTTCTGTGAGAAGATAAATTTGTTAATCGTCGTATACTCGTGCTATATTAGGTGCACTTACATCGTATACTCATGCTATATAAGGTGCACTTAAACCGTACACTCATGCTATATAAGGTAGACTTAAACCGTACACTCGTGCTATATAAGGTACACTTAAACCGTACACTCATGCTATATAACGTACACTTAAACCGTACACTCATGCTATATAACGTACACTTAAACCTTACACGCATGCTATATTTGGTGCACTTAAATAAACGTATACAAATGCTATATAAGATACACTTAAACCTTACACGCATGCTATATTTGGTGCACTTAAACCGTACACTCATGCTATATAAGGTACACTTAAACCGTACACTCATGCTATATAACGTACACTTAAACCGTACACTCATGCTATATAACGTACACTTAAACCTTACACGCATGCTATATTAGGTGCACTTAAATCGTATACTCATGCTATATTAGGTGCACTTAAATCGTATACAAATGCTATATTAGGTGCACTTAAATCGTATACAAATGCTATATTAGGTGCACTTAAATCGTATACTCATGCTATATTAGGTGCACTTAAATCGTATACTCATGCTATATTAGGTGCACTTAAATCACATACAAATGCTATATTAGGTGCACTTAAATCGTATACTCATGCTATATTAGGTGCACTTAAATCGTATACAAATGCTATATTAGGTGCACTTAAATCGTATACTCATGCTATATTAGGTGCAATTAAACCGTATACAAATGCTATATTAGGTGCACTTAAATCGTATACAAATGCTAAATTAGGTGTACTTAAACCGTATACTCGTGCTATATTAGGTGCACTTAAACCGTATACTCGTGCTATATTAGGTGCACTTAAATCGTATACTCATATCTTAAATCGTATATGCTATATTACGTGCACTTAAACCGTATACAAATGCTATATTAGGTGCACTTAATCGTATCCAAATGCTATATTAGTTGCACTTAAACCGTATACTCATGCTATATTAGGTGCACTTAAACCGTGTCGGTGCTGTGGTGTAGTGGTTACCATACTTGCCTCCTAAATCCAAGATCGCGGGTTCGAACCCGGCCAGGACCGATGGATTTTTTCGGGGCGTAAAAATCCAAAGTATGACTTCCTTCGGAAGGGAAGTAAAGCCGTGGGTCCCGTGTCGTAAATTTACGGCACGAAAAAGAACCTCAAGCCTGAAAAAGAGGCATCTGAGCAAAATTTGTCGGCCGTTTCACGCCCAGAGTTGAATGGGACGCTGATGACCTGAGATGTTAAAGAGCGTCCATAAATAAATCACTTAAACCGTATACAAATGCTATATTAGGCGCACTTAAATCGTATACTCATGTTATATTAGGTGTACTTAAACCGTATACAAATGCTATATTAGGTGCACTTAAAGCGTATACAAATGCTATATTAGTTGCATTTAAACCGTATCAAATGCTATATTAGGTGCACTTAAACCTTACACGCATGCTATATTAGGTGCACTCACCGTATACTCATGCTATATTAGGTGCACTTAAATCGTATACTCATGCTACATTAGGTGCACTTAAATCGTATATTCGTGCTATATTAGGTGCACTTAAACCGTATACAAATACTATATTAGGTGCACTTAAAGCGTATACAAATGCTATATTAGGTGCACTTAAACCGTATACTCATGCTATATTAGGTGCACTTAAAGCGTATACAAATGCTATATTAGTTGCATTTAAACCGTATACAAATGCTATATTAGGTGCACTTAAACCTTACACGCATGCTATATTAGGTGCACTCACCGTATACTCATGCTATATTAGGTGCACTTAAATCGTATACTCATGCTATATTAGGTGCACTTAAATCGTATACTCGCGCTATATTAGGTGCAATTAAATTGTATACTCGTGTTATATTAGGTGCACTGAAATCCAATTAAGGCATTTCCAGAATCTTATGCAAATACCATCAATCTCTGTTTAATGTTTCAACAAAGAATCAATTATGTCTGGACGTCAGGGCGTAAAGGGCAACTGAGATTCACTGCATAGGACCAGATATTTATGTAGGATTATCAAGAAAACTTAGAGAACGGCAATATATAAATGGACAAAGAAAGAACATGAGATAAGATAGAAGAACTTCACCGGTTAAGAACCGAGTAAACATTTTATTAAAACACTCTTTAGCATCCTAGCTAAGGACTTAATGGGTAGAGTCAGAAAGTAAACCAGTAACTATTAGAATGATTATTGGACAGAAATATCTGCAGACGATGGTATTTTACAGTGATAATCTCACAAGCGTCTACGTGAACAGTTTGATGAGATGAAGACATTATTGCTAAAGCCGCCTTTGTCGATATAATTCATCCATTCCGCACGGGTCCTAGTGCTTTTACAATACACTAAGAGGTAAATGGTTTTGCTCAAGCCGATATTTAATATTATTATTATAATAATAATAATAATAATATACACAATAAAATAAATGAAAACAAATAAAATACATAAATAAAACTAACAGTAGAGGAATAGCTAACAAAATAAATAACTTACCCCCACATATATGTAGAAAGATATCGGAATTAGTGTAACTAATGTTCCCCTTTCCAGTTATCTGATTTTTGCGATTTGAGTTCTCTCACTTTGTATAAAAATTTACGTACTTCCTCCCCCTCCTTCGTCTGACAGCAGGGTCCCGCAATGTCATTGCCCTCTCCTCCTGTTAACAAACGGCCCCTTTTCTAACTTCTTCCGTATTCCTTGCAGTACGCCAGAATATGTTCCCAAAATTCGTCATGGGCAGATTCTCGTACCTTTTCTGTGTTACTTTAGTCATCAGACAAGCGCTAACCTAAACTAAGCGAGCCCCTGATTGCCGCGTTTGGCTCCTATTTGGATGGAACGCTCAATCCCCCACAGATATTCAGCTCCGACTGTATCTCCAGGGAAACTTTTTAGCACACTCCGAAAGAGTCAGCTACCTATTTATGTCCCTCGGGCTTTTCTTAATTTTCCTCCAAATCCCCCTTCTGTTTCCCCACTCTGCGATCTAAATGTTACCCGTTCCTATAGTTTCAATCCCGTCTTAATTTTGAAACCCAGGTCCCAGTTCTCTCATTCTCAGCTGCTCATCATGGTAGCAGATCGCCCTAATTAGTGTCTGAACTCCCTGAACAGTTCATATCTAGTACTTCACTAATCGGACACTGCATTCTATAACCTCACTATATGCACCACATTCCCTAAGGATGCCACAATACGATGTACACCCCCACTCCTAAAACACCTTTCAAAATCCCCTCCTAACCGGATCCAATTTTTCTGTTCGTTTCCAACCCCAAATTCATTGTAGATCGTACTACTGTCTGTTCTCTCTAACAGCCCTATCGACACATCTGGAATTCTTCGTATACGGAGAGTTTTGCGGCTTTCATATTCACTTTAAGTATCCTCCATTCGTCCAGGAAGTTAGTCCAAGGTACACGAAACTGTTCACGTTATCGAGTGTCTGTCCTGCATATGTTTATGTCATATGTGTTGTAATTTCGGTTAATTTCATACTTTTGTAATACAATATTTTCAATTGTGTTAATGATATAAAAAGTTTAATTTATATTATTTTAGTACAAAAATAATTCGCGTTACAGGCCCCCACATTCAACAGTTGTTTATCTGTCTACCAGATTACTAAATATCTGATTCCTTATATCCTAAAGAAGATTATGCTTACATCGGTTGCGGTTCCTTTTAGTTCACTTGAAAAATCACTATTTTTGACAAGAGCTGTTTTTAAAATAAGTTCAATTTAGTAGAATTTAAAACTTTGGGAAGATAAAGAACATATCTATTAGGGTACAGTCCTTTAAGAGATGTAATTTCTAATTTTGGAGGAAATATTCTACTCAGAGATTACAAAAAGAAGCTAAAAAAAATATGTTTAAAGTTGTGCACGAAAGTCCCTTCTGGTTTAAATACTAAGGTGTTTACACACTCCAACGTTAATCGACCAGTCAATTAATAATTGTGGAATGAAAAAGTTAGAATGTATGATTCAGCATAGAAGTTGTTGTAATTTTAGAAGCTTGTTTTAATAGACAAAAATACTTATGTTGCCCGCAATATTATTTTATTGTGTTGATTTTATTGTTATTAATTACTTATACAAATATCTTGGGTAATAAGTAGATCGTATAACTGTATCTCAGATGCTGAAATAGAAAATAAACCTGTGTAAAATGGAAGCCAAGATTACTCATGGAATTAAGTTCTTGGCACAAGAACGTATGAAACATCGGAAATGAAAAATATTTGACAGAGACTGTATGAACTTCAAGAACCGGGTTGCCTACTGCCGTTGAGATAGTTCAGGGGGTAAAGGAGATCTGTTATCTCAGGATGGTGTATGTCATCGGAGCATGTCATCAAACAGGCTGCGATCGTGCCCGGACTTTTCAACTGCTTCATATCGTTAACGAAAGTTACAGGAAACCAACTGAAAAAGGCAGAATTCTTTGTCAAAAAATATAATTTGGTTATCAGTAAATTTGATTAATAAACTTGGAAGCTTACGGAACCGAAAATAGTGGATGTAAAGCAAATTAATTGGTTGCCACAGAAACGGCAGAAACTAC
Organism: Metallyticus violacea; assembly: GCA_030762175.1. Lineage (NCBI taxonomy): Eukaryota > Metazoa > Arthropoda > Insecta > Mantodea > Metallyticidae > Metallyticus > Metallyticus violacea. The sequence goes on along the minus strand of CM060843.1, from coordinate 510,703 downwards.
CATAATGATAATCAGAATTATCTACAGGGTTATTCAGTAAAATTCGAATCACACAACCGCAACTCCACTGTCGTAAATGGTATAAGGTAATGCTACAACCGACGTTGACGTGTTACAGTCGAAACGCAATAGGTTCACCATATATTTTAATATTAGAAAGCATGTTAAAAAGAAATAAATACTTCAAAGGCATTATAAATCACTAAAAATGTTAACAACCTTATCTCATAATAAATTAAACGATATGTGGATTATAATAAATACTGGACGTATTTAGATCAGTTACGTAAGAAGCTGAAAGGTTTTGTTCATAAAGATGATTGTGTTATTTATTTTTTGATGTCACTTTATAGCATTTTCAACCTTGTACGCCTTTCTTAACTACCGAAATATATATATCAGCTTGGTCGAGATCGTTAAGGGAACCAGGATGTGAAAAGTGTCCAAATTTTAAAATTTTTGATTTTTTTTTAATCAAACGTTTATTCTGTGCAGGTATATATATAGTCCATATGGTTTGTTCATTTATTTATGATATTTATCGCTTATTTTTAAAGGTCTGTAATGAGGGACACATCTCCTTCTTTGACCGTTACTTATTCTAAGGATATTCAGAAAGACAACGTTTATGATTAAAATTTTTAGAAATAAAAAAGTTGGAATGTGTTGGGCATATGCAAAAGAGGCTTGGAGTTGCATACATTTATGAAAAAACAAACTTTTGGTGGAAATCTCGTGGTAGAATTATAGACTTGCTGCAGAACTACTACGGATTAGCAATTAGAAGAAATGTAGGTAAAGGTGAAGACGTGAGGAAAGCTGCTGTGTGGGCCACTCACAAGTCTTCAACTGATGTAAATTCTTGCCACGATCTCTGCCCCAAAGATGTGGACCTAGGGTGCAAATGTCAAAACAGGTAAGCAGTACAGTCCTATGCAATTTTAGAGATGATTAAATCAGAGACTTGACAGATACAAAACTGTTATCTAAGTGTGTTCATAGGAAGGCCGAAAACCCAAATGAAGTTTTAATAACTGTACCCAAAACTGGAACCTTTACATAAAGGGGCCATGTTTCAATGATGGTGCATGAGTGCCTGGGTATTGAACAAGGGTAAAACACCAACGGGTTTCTGAAGGGTAAAGAAAGATTATTGAGGTAACTAAGGAAGCAAGAATAAAGAGAAGAAATATCAAACGCAAGCTGGAGGACCAATAAAATGGGAAAGATCAACCAGAGTTGTGTTAACATTACGTACAGAAGTAAAAAATTTACTTTAAATTTTAAATTAATTTTTCCGTTTTTTTCCCCCCTTTAGGTACACTTTTTCCTTAAACCATTAAACTAATACTGCATACTTAGTTAGCAGAACTTTATTTGTGTACTTTGAATAAATTATACAAGAATATCTGGTATTTTGTTCCAATAAATTTATATTTAGGCTGTTAGAATTTGAAAAATATACAATTTTGGGGGCAAAAAAATGTAATATATTTTCAAAAGAAAGCTCTTAAACTTTCTCATTCTACTACATTTTACACAACATATACTTATGGTTAAAATTTGGTTGAATTGGGGAAAATGGTACCTATGTTCACATTAACAAGACAGGGGGAATTTTCACGTCCTCGTAAGTGGGCGGTCTGTGGTTCGATTTCCGCCAGGACCGCTCTTCCTTACTGAAATGTTTTCCAAGTTTTCCTCAGTCCTTATAAATGATAAATGCATCGTAGGTACCCTAAACTTATTTCTGGAAAGCTATTTTCCTTAAAAAAAAATCATTTCCCAAATTATCATTTCACCCCATATATCATCATTGTGCACCTTCTGTGATGTTTCTGGGTGTTAGACACGATTAAAAACCTGGATTTATACGTGTTTATGCAGATATTGGATCTGATACTGAACCACACTACCATAATTTAAAGATGGTCTTAATATATGTAGCTTTAACTACTAACTTCTTCATAGCTTTCATAAAGGAGCTGTGATATCAATTTCAGCACATTTTGAACGTGCTCAAAATCAATAATTTTCTAATTATTGATTTTTATTTCAGCAAATAATATTTAACCTAAATTGCGTTAATTTCTGAGTGCATTCTACTTCCTTTGTATATTACTGAATGATACTAGTAATCATTCAAGCTATTTGATATGAATTTGTTCAAAGATATGTAAAAGGATGACGGTACATTACAGGTAGAAATATAAATAAATTATAAAAGTGCATTTTAATTCTTTTTTAAAACATGCTAAAGCAAATGTACACGCCGAAGTTTGTATTCGTTTTTAGTTGAAACCAAAACGATGGAGGCTTTTGTTTAATTATATATTTACTAAATATATAGAAAAAATCTTACTTTCTAACATGTTACATTATGGTTATTTTGTAATCTAATCATGTTAACAAGTAACGTTGCTTAACTGAATATTTGCAGAAACAGAGACACGATCATGTTTCAATCATGTTACCAAATTGTTAAAAAAAACTGAAAACATTTAGTACTGTAAATAAACAAATTATTTACAAAGCCATATATTTTATGCCAGAAACGTGAACATTGTTCTACTTACGATTTATAAAACCACACCTACATTTTGCTGCATATGCTTAAACGAATATGGTACTTACATCAACTGTTAGGAATGTAATTAACGTGTATATATTTACCCTAGAATCATAGAATCATCATCTTGGAATTAAAGCACCCAAAATTCCGAGAGGATTAGGTAGTAAAATGAGATGCCGCAATCCCTCTATTCATGTGTTTTTCTACAGAAAATATACACATATGTATACTACACTCACTAAGGGTTATCCAATTCTATCGCGTATATTTTCTGTCGTTTTTATTAAAAATAATAATAATAATATGATAATGATGATATTATTATTAATATTATTATTATTATTATTATTATTATTATTAATTCGTTATGCAGTTCTATACAAGTCTTTCATTTCTGGATTAGTTCAAAGTAAATCCAAAATTTAAGTCGGCGAATATAAGGACATTATGAATTTAAAATGTTATTATGCATGGATGTAGTTTTGAAAAAAAAATGAAAGTCAGAAATAGATATTCTGCAACAAATAATATCCAACACACTTTCTTACTAAAAATGTTGGACTCGTATAGTTATTATATCCAGAAAAGGAACAAAAACTTGTCATGAAATGTACTTCATTTGATATCAGTTGAAAACCGAGATCTGAGCACTGAGGTAAAGAGCCTATAAAATTTGCAGTAGTTTTATAAAATGTAATGTAATTCTTCTTTTGCTTCTTCTTCTTCTTCTTCTTCTTCTTCTTATTATTATTATTATTATTATTATTATCATCATCATCATTTTTATTATTATTATTATTATTATTATTATTATTATTATTATTATTATTATTTCCGGGGTGAGCCTTGGCTTGCCGAGGCGACCTCTGCATCCTTTACCTATGTCTTGCGGACTTCATTGATAACGGGACATGTAATCAGCTTGCCGGCACCCCGCCGGTCGCCTATCACGCGGTTTTCGTGACCGAAGAGCGCCATCTCTCCATAAGGCAGCTTCCCATTTGTCCTCAGACCTTTCTAACTAGGAAAAAGTCCTAAGTAGGCATCAGGAATCGAATCGGGCCTCTCGGACAACAGTCAGCAACGCTAACTACTAGACCAAGGACCGGTTCAACGTAATGATTATTCTCATAATAAAATTACATTTAGCCATAGATTTATGCATACATTTAATTCGGTTAACAGGAGGACTAAGTGTTTAACCTACATAGGATCCTGGATTGGTAGGGGCAGAGAGGGAATATTTGAAATGCATTCGTAATTAAGGGCTGATCGTTTGTACCTAGGCCCCCGATAAGTACATCTCTGACAGGAAGGGATGAGGTGAGGAAGACACCGGGCGGCGGAAGAGCCCCCCTCCCCCTCATCAGCGTCCCATTATATTCAGGGCGTGAAACGGTCGACAAATTTTGCTCAGAGGCCTCTTCTTTCAGCCTTGAGGTTCTTTTTCGAGCCGTAAATGTACGACACGGGACCCGCGGCTTTACTTCCTTCCGGAGAAAGCCATACTTAGGAGTTTTACGCCCGAAAAAATCCATCGATCCTGGCCGGGTTTGACCCCGCGATCTTGGATTTAGAAGACAAATATGGTTACACGACCAGGACCGACTACAAAGAGCAAGCCACTACCACTTTGCGGATAGTACTTCCATCTCGCCTAGCACTATTTGCCCCTGTAACGAAATAAACTTAAGTGAAATCGAGAGAGGAAAATTCGAGGAAAGAAAAGATTTATCCCAGCATTTGACCAGAGAGAGAGAGAGAAAAAAAAAACAAGTTCAGGAAAGTCGACACCAAAGAATTTGAATCCGGGACCTCCGGAATGCGAGTCCGAACCGTTATCCACTGAGCCACCTCAGGATCTTGGTTCCATCTATTGTGAAAGCTGTGGAGATTCTTAGAAGAAGTTCGATAAAAACCGATATAGAGGAAAAATTGCACACACTGCACGCCCATAGAAGAGAAGAAAGAGAGGAAGAATGCTTAGTCATTATGTTTGCCTGCTTCGTGACAATTTTCCAGTCCATATGACTTCTGTCTGTCGGTGCTGTGAAATTGAACATCCAGTGACTATTGCCTCTTTTCTAAACTGAAGAAGGGTATTCGGGAAAATTGTAACGAACCAACATCTGAAAAGCAATAATGTAATAAAATGTTTATCTCAATAAATATCTCTAACGTTATAACAAATTTTATATTCAAGCATGACTGTGCACAAACTCTTGTTGCATTACAGACGCACAAAATTCATGAGTAGCTAATTCATACATGTGAAACTCAATGAGGATTAAATCGAAAAATTATATAGTTCTTATTTGTTGTTTAATCAGGCCAGAAACTTTTGGAATCTCTTTCATTGTTTCTCTTTTAATATAAAACCTTTCTTTGGATATAACTTTTGTAACTAGCGATATATCAAAAAGGTCAGAGGAACAAACTGCTTTTAACTTTTGATGTTAAAACCATAAGTGGAATATTCTTCTTGCATTTATGAAGCATTTGTTATTCGTAAAGGTAAACTTGATGTTTACTACAACACACTTGCTGAAATTTTGTGATGGAAGTCTAGACTGACGAGACTCCAGCACGGGTGCAGCTCAGGAAGGTTCTTTCTTTTATGTTCGACTGAATGGACCATGCAGCCAGCACGCCATGGAATTCAGTACCATTTTCAAAGTTTTCACGCCTGAATGCTTTACACATACACATACCGGACCACTTATTGTTCACGCCTACGCAGCCTAGCCTCTTATTATACAGCGGTAGTGACCCACACTCTCATATCCTCTTCCACCGGAGTATTTTATTTCTTTAATCATTGCCTCCATCAAGCGAAAACCAGTTTAGCGGAACTGAGATGGAAACGAACAAGGGAAAAAGGGGGGGGGACTTCTGTAGTGGTTGCTTACAGGATTAAATTGCTGGAAGATGGGGAGAAAAGAGACAAGCAGGGAGAAGAGACGATAATATACGATAATATAACCAGATGCATTAACTTTTTTTACACTGCAACGCTGTCTTTAAATCTGTTTGTCGTCGTATGAAGCGGTTCTTTTAACGATATTACTCAGGCGCCGATAATCTCTTAAAATAAAGAAGTGGTTAGTTGATATGAAGTTGCTAGCGAAAGGGAAGAAAATTAGTTACTTCTAGACCATTTCTTCAAGAGTCTTTGTTAAACTCGAGAGTTTAGCAGCCAGAAAGGGGGGAAGAAGAACGTTAGGAGATTGACAGAAAACGAGGAAAGAGGCACATTTTGCAAAGTATTTGAAATTTATTCCCAATACGGATCAGAGCATAAACAAACTACAGCAAGGAGTTGGTGAAATGGCTAGGGATTTTTTTAATGCGTTTAATGCCCATATTTACTACTAGGCACCACAGGCGATGAACACTGATGATACACGAGATGAAATGGTATATTGGGAAATCTGTCAAGTAAAACATCACGCACTGTATGTGTATCACCATCTATTCAAATACTTTTTACAAAGTGGTAGAATCGTAACATTTTGTCATTAGTTACTAGTTTAGCGACTGACACTATCCGAGCGTCGAGAAGGTTGTTTCCAGGATATTTATTATTCCGTGCACTATTTGTTGATGCAATTTTGTTTACGCGGCATGTATTTTAAATCGCGTATTCAAGCCAAGAAATTGCATTATGTCTGTCACATGGAAAAGAGTCTCTTGTATTCAAAACAAAGTAACTGATGTTTTTAATTAACGAGTATAAATAAGTAATATTTGGGCAATTCTCTGACAAAATTACGAAGAAAGACAAAGCTGAAATGTGGAAAATAACACAAACTGTGAAAGCGTTGGGGTAATTACATCGGAGAAAGATTTACGCGTATGTGAGGGACACATTTTGGCCAAACATCAAGAAAGCTATAATGATAAGTGCTTTTATTTTTCAATTCATATTCAGCATCCATATTACAATTTACAAATAATGATGTAAATAGCTCAGTTTCTATGGTATTTTTCACGTGAAAATATATATTTCAAGAAATATGAGTATGGGTTACCAGCATTTGATATAATTTAAGGCCACATATTGCATAAATAACCGTTAATGAATTTTATAATTAAAACGCATCGAGCTTAATTGATAAAAGGAATACCTAATTTAAAATTGTACACAGTATGTATATTCACCATTCGAGATTCGCGGGTAGAATTCCACTAGTTAACAATATGCAATATTACAAGACTAATTTTTCGTGAAACAAAACCCGGATAAAACAAAATCGCACGCTAATAATATCGTCTGCCATACTAGTAACTAGTAGTTTACGCCCATAAGTTCTTGAAAAAACAAACTTGTAAAATGAACAAGTAAAAGTAGAATGGTGACCAGTTTTGCTAAATCACGAGCCTCGTGAAATATGAAACTGAAATTCACGAATCCGATTTTTTCAAATCGAGCTATTTGATTTGCACTCAGCCAGAGGGTGAATATCTAGAGATTGGTTTGTAATTCACTATTAGTTAAATAAAACATCCACATTTAGATGTTAATTTTTACGTTTTTATTTGGGAGGATATAAGGGCGTATAGTGCATTTATATACACTCATATATACATTTATAAATTTACTGATCTTATGAAAATATGTTCAATTATAAAAACCTTAGCCGTAGTGATAACTATTGGAACGGATATTTCCCTTTTCATATAAAGAAACCCCCAGGTAATCACGATGGTTATAGTTCAATCGGACTCTTATAAAAATTGCAAAACATAGTACGTAAATGAAATTGAGTGGAGTGTCATTCCGAAATTGATTGCCATGAGTATGGTATATTTTGATCAAGCAAATCTTAAGTGCATTACTCATCTTTTGTCATCTTCTTTTAGGTGGAATTTTCTTGAACGTGTTGTTACAAGGGACAAGAGGAAATGACATTTTGTGTAGAATGGGGTGGTGTTATGGCCATCCTAGTCCTAAACTCTTACTTAGTCTTTCCATTCCCCTCATTCAATAACTACAGTGACCTGAAGTAAACATGGGTACTGTTAAGTCTTTTTCTTGTACGTCGAACAAGGACCTCTTGACTTTTGCTCCCCTTAGCAAAATAACACGCAATCTCTCTTCAACGAACCACAAAAACAAGTTAGATCTTCTTGTTCAAGGACTCATTTTTAGGTCAACGCCTTGGGTGTAATATTCACGCCCGCAAGCCAAGACAGGCGCGAAACGTAAAGCCAATAACAAACTTCCGTAATATATTTGCGTAATGGACAGCCAATGAAAGTTGTAGGACGTTATTCAAGTACTAGAATTACTAAGATCCAGCAACGCGGACTAACCAGCTTCCTCGGTCAGAGGTTAATGAAGGTTAGATATAGTAACAGAAAATCGATTTATCCAGGTCTCTCACAGGGAGCAGTGCCCTTTTCAATATTATGATTAACGACCTAATCACCGAGTTAAAGCGCATCTCGGTAATAGAAGGCCTTTACTATGCCGAAGACATTACAATATGCGCCACTATCAGCAATGTTAAAGCAATGGAGATTACCCTTAATTTAGCCCTTGATACCTTAAACAGGGGTGCCTGGAAAATGACATGACCGTCGGCAAAGATAAAACTTCACCCAACTTTTTTACGACCTCCACTAAGAATCATATCATAAACCTTGAATACGATGAATCCGAAATCACCGTGCTGCCGATAACGAAATACCTTTGAATGCAATTAGATAGCAAACTTAACTGGAAACATCACGTAGATTCCATTTCCGCTAAGGCAATTAAGAGACTATGCAGCCTAAAATGGTTAGCAGGGTCTGGATAGGGAGCATCAATTGAGGCTTTCAGTACAACCAACGATACCACAATGAGAAAGCTGAATATAACCCAAAACAACGCTCCGAGAATATGTTGTGAAATCTACACCTTGCTCTCGAAAGTCAGAGTCAGGCTGAGCCTCTCCAGTGCCGAAGAGACAAAGCTTTCCTTAAATTCTATGAAAGATGCCATAGAACGACTGATAATTTCTGGAAGCAATATAGACCGACTACATGTTACACCAATAACAAACGCCGAAGCACATTTGACGAAGTATAACATTGGCCTAGGGGAGCGCCATCGTTTCCAAAACCCAAATTGCACTCGGAGAAACAACTGCCGTTATTTTAAATTAATATTCCCTGGATTGATAAACCTAAGACAAGATATAGTTCCACAACTCCTGAAAGCGGCAACGCTCGAAATGATAGCTACATTACATCCTGCACCAGAATGGCTACATGTTTGTACAGATAGCTCAGCTATTGATGAACGTAGAGGCTCAGGATTTTTCTCATCTCTTGGCAGGGGAGCCTTCCATGTGGGAAGAATGAGAACTAATTTTGATGACGAAGTAGCAGCCATAAATGAAGTGGCCTATACACTGATTTCTCTGAATATCAAACAAAAGGCAGTCTTCCTCTCTGATTACACCTCTACACTCCAAGTATAGGACTCCCCAGAGCTGTAACAAGTGGACAATTTAGTAATTCAATGTAAAGAAAGACTACGGAGACTGTAAGCATTAACTGAGATCCACTTACAATGGGTCCCTGGTCACTGTGACATCAGCGGAAACAAAGAATTACACATTGGCGAAGGAAAGATTTACAATGTATCAACCTTCACCCCCTTCTACCTACACCATTATATGCAATGTAATTTCAAACAGTACAACGAAAGTCGTTGCGGACTCCTGGTGGGCAGCAGCAGTTGGTAAAAGATGGAAACCGATTATATCAAAACCTATCCCCAACAATCTACCTCGCGAAGTGACTCTGGCTACCTTCAGAATGGCCACGGGCCACGACTACCCTAAAAAACATTTGCACAGAATCGATGTAGTTGACTCTCCGATCTGTCCCCTCTGCTCAAAAGAGGAAGGAACGACTGATTATCTTCTACACTGTACAGCACTTGAGTGACTCAAGAGAGGACTCATTAGAAAGACGGATGTACTGGGTGGCACGGCGTCAAATGGCTGACCAGCCAAGAACGGGCGTTGGCTGAAGAAGAAGAAGAAGAAGAAGAAGAAGAAGAAGAAGAAGAAGAAGATCCAGCACCGAAACACATCGTGGAGACCGACTGACCATTCGGGAACAAAATTACCAGGAAGAATCGAAATCGGGCAGTGTGAGTTAGTGGCAGTTAAGGGTACACTTACAGCTGAATTACAATGGAAGGCCGTAAATCGCAGTGAGTCGCATGGAAGATTGTGTTAGTAGTTACCAGAGTGAATTACCATAGGTGCAACGAATACGAGGTATGAAACACGAGCGATCCGGAACAGATTCCGATAGTATTTCTGCAACAGTATTGTTAATAGAAGTACTCTGCAGCAGTGTTTTAAGTGCACCGAAGCATCATTAAGTGAAGAAGATCGTGTTTCTTGATCGGCACGAATTGACATTATTAGCACGATTTTCCCAAGGACAGCTGTGTTGCATTACCGAAGAGAACTCGAACATACATATTCCAGTATAAGCGAACTTTGATCTCGTTAACAGAGACCTCCGACCCTGCTTTATTTTTCCGCCATAACAGTTAAGATTTCTTTTCGACGATCCTCAGAAACAAACATTTGCCTCCAGAGTAAATTAACAGTAAATAAAACTCTTTGATGGACTTTACTAACTCTGTCTCATTTGAAGTCACGATACCATTCCAGTCCCTTCTCCCCTAAAGCGTTTTTAAACTCAAAAAAGCATAGATTTTTCAGTCTCTATAGCCAAGAAAGAAGAAGAAGAAGAGGAAGTCACATTAATATCAATCAGAGAGACGGGAAGGAGAAGAAGAAATTGAAAATGCAGGGATCATGTCGTCGAAGTTCAAACTACAAAATCAATCTTCAACACCTAGACTTGCTCATCCCCTGTACTCATCCAGACCGGAGCTATCCATTAATTTTCGGACTAGCTTAAGGGATTAAGAAGTCCTCCAATCTTCCCCTGCAACAAATAAAAATACTGCTCCACTACGGAACACGATACATATCTGAGTTATTACATTATAATGTAATGTTGCCTGTACAAAAATTTATCCTGTAAACTCATTTTTGGTACTAATTTCGTACTGTAAAACACATTAAGCGTAAATATAGGTTAAATTTGTTTTGTGCAATGGAGTTATCGAATATCATTTTGTCAGTTTCCCATCAGTTCATTCGTAACATGATATGGACGTACAGGCTGGAGAAAACAAAGGGTATTCAAGGAAGATTTATCATATTTGAACTAAGTAGTGCAACGAAACTTAAAAAATTTATTGTAGAAATAATACTGCAGAAATTCAGTGTTTTAAATTGTTCAAGCGTTTTTCTTTTGTGTTTTATTGGCACGAAATGCAGCTACGGTTTTCCTATTTAGCTGTCAATACTCTGAGAACGGATTTATTTACTTTTTAGTTCCTCCAAATGTCTTTTAGCTACTGTAATCAAGTATTGCATCATATGTTTTACGCTAGTGTCGTTTTGTTCCTTCAATTATTTTTGTACCGTTTCCAAATTTTTTTCATTTCGTTTATGGATAACGTCAGCCAGCAAGCAATCAATAAAAACACCTCTCTGGCTTTTCGTTATCTTTTAAATGTTTTTGGTGTACATCAGTTAATCCAATATTTCCATTATTGTGTTCTGTAATAACATTCTTTTTAATAGAGATTCCCTATTGAAAGACACTAAGCCTCGTTGAATTGAAGCACGATGTAAATAAATGCACCACTGACATAAGATTTATCATAATCTGAGCTGCAGTAATTTATTGTGTTAGTTTGTGAACCTTAATAATCTAGAGGATAAGGAGACTGTTTTTCTAAATAAAAAAATAATTTCCTTATTGTTATAGAAATGTGCTCCATTGATTTTCATGTCGTAAACAAAAGACAGTGGAATGATGAGCTATTGCCATCTTTCAGATTGTTAATGTTTTTCCCATTCCTGATTGAGCAAAGTTTGTACATGTTCCTCGACTTAAACATTCTCCACACGCACACACACATGCTATTTGTTCATTTCAAACGAGCAACTAGAATATATATATATCATTCATTTATAAAAATGAAGGGAAAAAAGTTTTGTATTGCCTTTCATGTACTGTAAAGAGGGTTGTTTTGTGATCTGTGCTAACAGTTCAAAAATTCACAATAATATTGCACTTAAATATATGGAAAGGAATCTCAACTTCGGCAGTGTGAACAATTCGTAGCTAATGTACTCGTGAATGCCACTCAAAACGGCGCCAAAAATAGAATCATTCTGGAAAGGATTCATTACTGCCATTTTCGATGCAAAATACTCTTATTCCTAAATAATCAAATAATGTAAGAGGCGTGGTTTTCACCATTCTCAAGAAAGGTACCTCATATGTGCTTAGCAAGAAAAGTAAGGTCAGAATAGATCTTATTCTAGAGGGCAAGAAACAGGCAAATCCACTACCAGCCATACCGCCGAGGTAATTCGGAAGGTTAAGGCGCTGGCGACACAGAGAGCCATACTAAATTAAGTGGGAATATCAATTACAACAACGAGCACCACTGTTAACTGGAGTCTGAACCTAAAAAAGCGTCTGGCTGCATCAGAATAAGCCATACATTGGCTCAACCCACCGATATGGAGAGAGAAACGGAAATACATTCCATGTCTTAAAGCGATATCAATGGATTTCTGTGTATATGGCTTATTTAAAAGGGCTCTTGGAAGAAGAAGACCGCGAACTGTGGACATCACTGTACTTCGCACCTGTTTGCTGCAGTGCGTTAGCTTCCCCTCGAGATCACCATGCTGTTACAGGAGTGCTTTTTCAAAAGTTAAAGCGGTTTGAATATGTTAATATAGATTGCATATAATCCTCTAAATTATGTTAATTCATCGTAGATAATTGCTTTTGAAAATAACAATTGATAGATTAAAGCCACACAAAAATATCCAATTCATAATTAATGGAGTTTCGTGTATTAACATAAAAATCGTTACGTTATATGTATTTGTGTGTATAAAATTACAGGCAGTATCATTGAGTGAACAAAAGGGGTGCAGCTCCTGCAATAGATAACGCAGGTGTGCATTGCCATATTGCTTAGCTTGATTAAATGTGAAAATGAGAGACAGGATGAGAGAATTTGGTACATTCATACTCAATGTGAGAAGGCTTGGCTTTTAAATTACCTTGCAGATATTTACGTTTCTTTTTTTTTTATGTTTAAATGAATGAATAATTCTTTTGAATGTTATTAGCTTTAGAACAAATCAGTTTGATCTGTTGTAGGAAGGAGCAATGTATTTGCAATTTAGAGGCGTCGCTAGATGTTTAATTATACAATTATATATTTATCTAAAACTTTAAGTTCTATTTAGTAGAATTTCAGCCATTACAACACTTTAATATTAAAGCATTATAAAATTACAAGAAATAATCAATCAGTTGATTTAATGATTTAAATTTTAATCGTTTAATAAAGTGATTTAATTATAAACAATCTATTCATTTCTGTGATGATATTATATAAATAAGTATCTACCATATAAAATTGTAAATTCCATAATTAACATATTGTCGTGATATGACTATCAATGTAAGTTAAGCCGGTTCTGGTAGTGTAGTGGTAACCATACTTGCCTCGTAGACCTATGATCGCGAGTTCAATCCTGGCTAGACCGATAGATTTTATCGGGCGTAAAAATCCAAAGTATGGCTCCCTCCGGAATGGAAGTAGTGCGAGGGTCACAAGTCGCACATATATGGCATGTAAAAGAACCTCCAGCATGAAAATATAGGCGTCTGAGCAAAATTTATTGGCCGTTTCACGCCTCCCTGAACTGAATGGGACGCTGATGACCTGAGATGTTAAAGAGCGTCCGTAAATAAACCAAATTAACAATAAATGTAAATTTAAACGACATAGAACAAATAATAAAAAAGTGTCCAAAATTATGAAAAAGAAAACGAAATAACCTTAAATCATATAATATAATTATTCAGGAGGTAAATTTCCCTAAAAGAAAGAACAAAGAACTTAATATTTGTATCTCCGTATTCCCGTTTCACTTAGATATTATGTTTTGGAACATCTCAAACCTATACAATGCGTTGTTATATAAAATGTAATATATAATATAAAAAATTTTGAACATATTTTAAAGAAACATTTTGGAAATAATGCAGCAAAAATGATGTATATTTTATGCCTCTTTTTATGGTCCTCATAAAGAAATAAGGCTGTTGTTATGAAATTAGTTTTAACGTGCAGCAGAAAAAGGTAACACCTGTTTCTTTCAATGTTATGTTTTTTCTGCTTTATTTAAATGTGTCTTTTTAACAATTTTATTCTTTAGTGATCTTAAAAACACACAACAAAAATATTGTATTGGGAACAGCAACATGTTCTTCCGTTTGCTGCATTCTTTTTAAATGTTTTATAATATATTATATATATGAAACAAAAAGTTAATAATAAAATAATTCTCACTCGTTTGTGAAACCCTAGTACATTATAAATAGCTTTTTCTCTTAAGATAAAATCACGATATAAATAAGAGTAAAGAAGATAAAAAAAAGGTACCACTATTGAGAAGCTACATAAAAAGACGACAAAAGGGGGGGGGGGGAGGAAGAAGTAGGCTATAAAATTTAAAGCTTCTGGTTCAGCGGGTGTATCCATAGAATTAGCAAGAGCGAAACCAAAGACGGGGGATTCAAACGCCATTTGTCTCCTGCCCCAAGACGTACATTTTAATGGATTGCAGTAGATAGCTTAAATGCATACAGGGCTGGAGGAATAGGGAAGGAATTAAAATTGTCCATCAACTCGCCTCACACTTTGCACCCCTAAGACTAAACGAATAAAAAGAAGAGCTGTACAGGCATACAACCTTGGCGTGATTAAGTGTACCAGGGCAAGTGAAAAAGTAAAATTTCCCAATTTTTTGTAGGTAAACGGGTTAATCAAGATAAGGCACACTTACTTCCATGCCAGTTTTCATTTTTTCACATGAGCACCAAAAGTTATTGAAGCATTTGTCAAAGCGTAAAATGCATGGGGAACATATTGCCAACGCCATTGAATAGTTTGTACTCGTTAGACGTTGCAAATTTATGGCAACATTTTCAGATCTATTATATGAGTGTCACGTCCATTCGATGTTGGATGTTTACAGTGCCCGCAGAAACCGAATTACTGTGCGCACTTCTTTCCTTAACCTCTCATCATATCTGTTGCTGTATATAATTTTCTAATGTTTTAAATAGAGTTTAACTCCCGTTTTTACTGTTAAGGAATCACAGACGCTGGATGATACATGAAATGAAATGATAAATTGGGAAAGATTTTTTTAAGGAAGAGCATTCCAGCCCTAAGTTTAGGGTATCTCCCCGGCATTTGCCATTTATGACTGGGGAAACCCTAGAAAAAACCTCAGTCTGGAAGGAAGGTTCTTGGGAATCGAACCGAGACCTCCCGCTCATGAGTTCGCGTTTTAACGACCTCGGCCACCCTTGGGGGTGTTCTAGTGTTGCTATACACCATCTGGCGGTGGTACTACATACTAGTGGATAAACAAGTTGCAGCGACTTGTGTACCTTTGTTTTGGAGTAATCAAATATGATACCTTCGTGATTTGCAATATTTCCACTAGAAGAGCAAAATACCTTTAATGCCTATTTGGAATAATTACTATCATTAAATACGTTTAGATTTTGTTACGATTCCAAGGAGAACTTTTCTGCGTCTTTGAAGCGCATATTCCACACTATCTTGAACATCTTGTTCAGTTTTGGGATGAACTCCGCTGCAGTCCTGTATTAATTTTCGCTATTGCCTAGCAATATCAAGAGTCATATATTCTACTTTGACTGAATGTTTTTAATTTATAGGTAGCCATACAATTTATTTATTTTTTATTTTCGTATTGTTACTTGACTTTATATGAAAGTAACTGAAAGAAAAACTTTTGAAAATGAGGCATATTACGAAATCTTAGATCCATTCTCTTATCATTTGTAATGTTCTTATTAATGACTGAAGCATTTCAAGTTCGAAAGTGCGGCTGCACCTTTTAACGGCTGAATTCGTCTAGAGGGTTATATTTCTAGTTATATCACAATTTACAATCTAGAGAGCCTTGACTGAAATTACTATATGAGAGAATGTACACAAAGAAGACCTCGTGAAAGATGAAACTGGCAGAGATGGCTTAAGAGAGAGAGCAACAGCTGAAGAAGATGGAAGATGGAAAATTATTACATATAAAGGGACAGAAATAAAAAAAAAATGTTGGGAATATAAGCCCTAGATGTAATATTTAAATAATAAGTAATATAAATTATATAAAATTCAACGCTTAATAAGCATGAGAAGAAGCAGCATTTTAAAAATGAGTTTTGTGTAAGGATTATGGTTAAATCTTATATAGATTTGATCAATATTGTAGATAAAATTTTATATTTTAAAATTATAACACAATATACTTTTAAAATATACGTAAAGCTAATAAATCAAATAATGTTTATTCCGAAAAGATAGATAAACTGAAAATAGAATATTTTATAGAGTAATTTTTGTGTAAAAAGTAATTAAAATAAATTCGTAGCTTGTAATTGCTAACATAAGATATATATATAAACAATAATTATAAAAGAAGAAATTATTTGCTTGCCATAGAAGAACTCTAGTAGTTCGAAATATAATCATTAAGTGTTACTTTCTCTTAGTGTTTTATCCTTTTCTGCTTTTATAATTATTGTTAATTTAGTTAAATTGTTAATAGTATTACATTGTTTTTCTTTTATATTATATATAATTCGAATATAGTAATATCATGTTTAAAAAAAGTAAAATTAACATCGTAATAAACGTAAGGAAAAGAAATTTAAATAGAAATTTTGACCTAGGCTTCAGTGAAATTTTCAGAATATGTAAATTTTATACATAGTTTATAAAATGCTTTAGGTAATTTTTTTCTATTTGGAATGTAAGATTTTGATACAATTTACTCCGAACACAAACGGAAAAAACAGCTTAAATTACCCACGAATCTTGACCGGCGCTAACGTTTGAGTCCGGGCTTCTGTCGGCTATTCTGCCTTGGGTTTTCTTAAGCCTTTCCTTGGTTACGAAGATAAATGTCAGGTTGATTATTTGATTTACCACGTATTGCTAAAGACCTTTACCTGAAAAAGCAACAGAGTGTACAGATAATATTGGTAACGATACGGCTAGTACAGTCTTGACAAAAAAAATAAGCTAAATTAAATAAAAACATGATCTATTTTAACGTCATGTATTCAAAGCTCTATACCAATATCAGTCTTCTGTTAAGGAAGTTTTGAATAATCCGAAGTAGTTGTACCCTGTAAGAAGACACCTTAAGACGTCCACAATCAGCATCTACTTCATCAGCTCCTTCAAGTGACAAAGGTAGAAAGGTATGAAATTTGAAGTTTCCAGATGGAAATTTCTGCGTTATTTTAGGAACTATGGCAAAAGATTCCATTAGTAGTTATGTTTCATTTTTATAATTCATTAGAAGCCTTCAGTGAAGACATGTTATTTGATTAAAGGAAAGAGCGCTATTACGTGTTACTTTTCTGTTTTCTTCTTCTTCTTCTTCTTCTTCTTCTTCTTCTTCTTCTTCTTCTTGTACATAGCCGAAAATTAGATAGGGAAGAAGGCTGTTAGGTTCCATGAAATAACGCGAAAGTTCATTTGGCATAATAGTAAAGGCGGAAAATGCTATGCTTAGTTAAGTCTGACGCCACCTGAATGTATCTCTGTAGCATGTGCCATAAAAATGGGGAAAATCATTTCAGTACAATGAATAACATTTTATGTGAAGGAGTGAAGGGACACGCAGATGAAAATCAAGCCCATGAGTACTTGGCACCAGCGTCAACAATAAATTAATTTTCGTGGCCTCACATAGACCGAAGATGAAATGTGTTCCAGGCCTACAAAAAAGTCACTATAAAAGATATCATTAAAAAATATATGCTGTAATAAAATATGGCAAGACAGCGAAGACTGTAGGCATCTTAACTGAACATTTAACATGCAAATATCCCAAAAGATGAACTTACAGAATCATTCCTTTAGTAAGCAGTAGAACATGTAAGTACGTATTGAAAAAGTAGCAATGAACACAAGCGTATCTCTCTCGGAGTAGCTAAAAGCAGCTTCTTTAATTTGAAAGAGCCCCTTTTCGGATTTTTTTAATTGATTTATTTACGAACGCTCTTTAACATCTCAGGTCATCAGCGTCCCATTCTATTCAGGACATGAAACGGCCGACAAATTTTGCTCAGAGGCCTCTCTTTCAGGCTTGAGGTTCTTTTTCGTGCCGCAAATGTACGACACGGGACCCACGGCTTTACTTCCCTTCCGAAGGAAGCCATACTTAGGATTTTTACGCCCGAAAAAAATCCATCGGTCCTGGCCGGGCTTGAACCCGCGATCTTGGGTTTAGAAGGCAAGTATGATTACCACTATACCACCAGGACCGACATTTCGTGCTAACACTTACCTTAAACGCAATCCACAAAATTTATTGCGTTCATTAGTTTAATGTTTAATGATTAGTGTTTAACGCCCGTTTTTGCTACAGAGGCACCACAGGCGATGGACACTGATGATACATTAGATGAAATGGCATATTGGGAAAGGATTTATTTTTAAGGAAGGAATCGTTCCAGGCCTAAGTTTAGGGTACCTCCCCGGCATTTGCCATTTATGAGGACTGAGAAAAACCTGGAAAAAACCTCAGTCAGGAAGGACGGTCCTGGCGGGATTCGAACCCCAGACCTCCCGCTCACAAGTTCGTGCCTTAACGACCTCGGCCACCCGTGTCGGTTCGCGTTCATTAGTGACTAAGTAAAAAAAAAAAAAAAAAAAAACTTGGGTCTACATTTGCTCACTCGAGTCGTCGGTCATGGTGGTATAGTGGTTACCATACTTGCCTCCTACACCCAAGATCGCGGGTTCGAACCCGGCCAGGACCGAGGGATTTTTTCGGGCGTAAAAATCGTGAGTATGGCTTCCTTCGGAAGGGCAGTAAACCGTGGGTCCCGTGTCGTACATTTGCGGCACGAAAAAGAACCTCAAGCCTGAAAGAGAGGCCTCTGAGCAAAATTTGTCGGCCGTTTCACGCCCAGAGTTGAATGGGACGCTGATGACCTGAGATGTTAAAGAGCTTCCATAAATAAATCAATCTAAAAAAAAATCAATCACTCGAGTCGAAATTTTTTTTTTAATTTTTTTTTTTACTGGAATGGTGACGCTTTGCTTCATTTACAATGGAGTGTGTGATAATACACCTTTAATCCTAAATATGTAGTTTCAGATCTAGAGCTTTAGAATATTTTCTACTAGCTTAGGAAATAAGGAATGTATCATAACAGAGGTGTTCTTTGTTTCCAGAGCTTCATACTCTAGTGACCGTTCACATAGATGGCATGTGGGATTTCCTTGGTAGAGTCCCATCGTCCATAAATGTTTCCGGAATGGCCAGTAATCATTCCAATATCTTGCTTCCCTTGTTCAGTAGAGTGGTATCAGATGTTTTAATAACAATTTTATCCAATTCTTGATCGGGAAAGTTCTTCCACTTTATCTCATGATCCTTCTTGATCTATTCGTGTACTGACCGCCACGGGTGGCCGAAGTCGTTAAGGCGCGGACTCGTGAGCGGGAGGTCTGGGGTTCGAACCCCGCCAGGACCTTCCCCCCTGACTGAGGTTTTTCCAGGTTTTCCTCAAACCTCGAAACTGGCAAATGCCGGGGAGGTACCCCAAACGTATGCCTGGAACGTTTCCTTCTATAAAAACTCCTTTCCCAATTTATCATTTCATTTCATGTATCACCAGTGTTCACCGCCTGTGGTGCCTCAGTAATAAAAACGGGCGTTAAACACCATTAAAAATATCGTGTACTGCGGTGCTAGCAGTTTTCTTGCTATTGCCGCAGAAAGTTTTTTGGTCCTGTGAGGTCAATCTTAGTTGTTCCTTCTTTTGCCAGTTTATCTGCCGCTCCGTTATCTTTATGCCCTGGTGTTCAGCCTCCCAACAAAGTTCTAATTTATTCTCTCTGGAAAGATTAATGAGAGCTTGGTGATATTATCCTACAAGTCTGGAGATAGGTGTATGAAATTTAAGAGCACCAAGTATACCTTGACTGACTGTGAAAATGACATACGTTGGTTAATATAATGTCTCTTTTCACAGAAGGTTAGGCAGACCAGAGGTGCAGTTGCTTCTCCCCAAGAAAGGGAAGGAAACAACCATAATTGGGGGAGGAGGGGTTCCCCAGGAATAATCCTGATAGTATATGGAAATGAGTAAATCAAGAGCAAGAACCTGTTATTAGAGTATTTCTGGACTGTTTGAAGGAAGAATCAAAAGGAAAAACGACCAAGAATGGGTAATAAAAAGTGCCCTTTCGCAAAAACTACCCGTTTACAGCATATGACATACATCATTGCCGTCAATAACTGTTTTTTCGTTGGGAAGAAAAAAATTGGAAACTTTCAGGATCAAGTCTGAAACTCTCGATGGAGATAATGTTGAGATATAAAAATAAAATTTATATTTTCTTTAAAAAAACATTTAATATGACCTTTGATCAAACATTTCAAACGACGGTCATATATGAAGTTGTTTATGGAACTGTAGAATATAGACACCTATAGTAAAGAACCAGTTTGCTTAAAATATGAGAATAAGAGAGGGACAGAAAATATGAGAATATGAGAATAAGAGAGGGACAGAAAATACTTCTCTTGATTTGATAAAGAAAGCTGAAAGATTTAATGGGATCGGGGTTTTATAAGAGGATCGAGATTTTTTGCTCTAACCTACACTAAAGAATATACGAAAGAGGTGAGAGAACGGTAACTGGATAAAGAGCAAATTGACTGCACAACGGGAGCAAACCACAAGAATCGATTTATTGGTAAATCATGATGGACCTGCTTAGCTAGAACTTAACCGTTAACTGTACATTGCGGTTTTGATGTGAATGAGATGATTTTGCCTTCAGGTCAAGTTGTGTATGAAATGAATATCAACTGCTTATAATCAACCAAGTATTTATGGAGAAAAAGGAAAGAATTTACACAGAAATAGTGTTTGAGCAGTAACTAAAAGGGATATTGCAACATTCAACCGCTTCAAAGCTGTGTTTTCGAAGTAAACTTAAAAACACCAATTGTTATAAATTAACCTTAACATTGTGTGTTTGTGATCCTAGGTTTTTAACATTTTTACTGTTGCAGTAAAAGTGTTAATACCGTCTTACCTAAAAATCTTCATTTTATGCATATATTTACTTGCGAGAAGTAAGTTGCCTTTTAATTAATACATTTTAAAAATTAAAACATAAAAACCATACATTTTTAAAGAAATATCGAAATTATTAGTATTTTGGTTGCAGATAAAAAAGGTTATAATGGTAAATGCTGAATACGGATTAGAGAATTGTATTGGAAATTATGGTTTAAAATCTTAAATAGGTATCGTCAATAGTTTCATTTTGTGTATTTGTCCAACTAAGATGAAGATATAAGAAACAGATTGTGAAATGTTGTCCCAAATGAACTTGGTTCATTGACATGCTTATTAAAACTCCCGAAAATGCTTTGGCAATAACTACTTGTTATAAAACACACATCTGAACGATTAAAGAACATGACAAATTCCGAATAATAACAGAAGTATCATGCTAATACAGAAAATATTAGCATTTAACGAAGATTGATAGAAAGCAAATCCTAAATAATTTTCAGCAATGCGGAGGTAAATACTTGAAGACATTTGAAGATCGACTCCCCAAACTCCATGCAGATGAAAAACTTGTTAGTTGATGAGCTTGCAACAGGCCGTTATTGTTTTAAATATATTCTCGTCCATGACATATTGCAAAGTGTCAATTATTTTATCTCTTGGACGGTAACCATATCAACTCAAAGTCACAAACCTTGGAGAGCATGAAACTTTCTCACAGTGGCAAGCAAACTGGAGGGGAAATGCTCAGGATGAATTTTCCAAGGAGCGGTATGTCAGTGACTTGCAAGTCTGCATCGCAAACACGTGACTTTGATCTTATCCAGACCAAGTCTTGGTCCCACGTGATACGCTCTTTGTAACTTAACGCGCACGTTTGTGGGCAATATGAGACAAGCTGCCATTATTGTTATTATTGGAGTCGTACTCGTCGTGGTCGTTTTTGAAGCCCGGACCCGCATTCAGCGATAATGGTGCGTTTGTACTCTAGTTCTCTGCTCGATGTGAACTTTGAGAACTTTGATGCCGAAGGCCCTGCGCGATATTAGGAAATTTTGTAAGATAACATCTGTGTAAAATATGAATGTATAAAACCAGTTGTTTTTAAAACTAGTGACTTCGGCCGGCGATAAACCCAAGGCTGGCGATATTACTTTACTGTTTCTTTAGTTCTGAATCTTTTCTAAGTATTTCAGGAATTCTACAGGAATTAAGCTCATTAGCGTTGTTAAATACATACAGGTTGACCCATATAGTGTTACAGGCAAATATCTTTTAGGTGAATCAATAAAACCAAATTCTTACTTTTTCTAAACTAATTAGAGGAAGGAACCTTCATAATAGTGCCAGGGCAAAACATAATGGGTACTCTAAAGGGGCACCGGAGGTGGGGGGAAAGAACTTAAGAATTTTAAATGGGAAGATGGTATAATTTTTTTTATATTTAAATAAGCTTGAACAAATTAAGAAGCTTTTGTCTTAATTTTGATTTCTAAAATAGAAGCTTGAAAAGCTATATGACACTATAAAGATACTTTATAAATAAATTTTATTAGTAAAGCCATTATTTACATAGTTTGTTAAACGCTGAAAATAAAATTCATCAACATCTAAACATTTACGAATTATTTTTCGAAGATCTTCTCCAACATTTCCTAACATACATGAATAGTTGACAAGTTTCCCGTTTTCGATGCTTCGTATTGTCTTTTGGTGAAGGTATAGTAGATGTGACATTTTGTTTAGCGTTGCCCCGGAAAAAGAAATCTTAGTATATTCAGTCAGCGAGCGGCTATGTCTTAAAAAGGCCCAGCACGTTTAATTTATTTTTTTGTAGAATTTGTCGTTTGATAATTCACGTGCACGTCTTTCTCAGAGGTTTTCCTTTTTACGATTGATTTCATCTTTTGATGTACGGGCTGTTTGATGATAATTCGTATAAAGTGTTTTTTTTTTTTTTTAATTTTGTATGTTTCATCACAGTAGAAATGTCTCACGAAGAGGATTCTTCCCAATTGGTTGGCTCCAACTAGGTGCATGTCTTTTTTTGCAATAATTTTTCCCCTCCAAACCTAGACTCCTCAACATAAAATATAGTATTTGCTGTAAGTTGAAATATCATTTTATTCACATTTTTTTTTCTATCCGATCAAAAAATCGTGCTTACATTCTGCATATTAAAACCCTCACCTGGAGTCAGTGAGGTCCCTTCTAATTAAAGGAGGGAAAACTATGGATTGCGTCTCATAAATATATAAAGTCACCTTTTCTTTTTGCTGGGGTACGTTGTATTTTTCTGCTATATCGAAAGCTAGCGTAGAGATATCTTTCATTGTAAACCCAAAACATCTATCTTCAAACAAAGAATGTAATAAGACATTTTTCCATTTCTGCAGTGAAGGTTTCATATCCAGCAAAGCATTTAACTACATTTTACCTTCAGCGTGCCTTGTTGCATCGTTTTTGACACTCCATATACATTATGTGCATGGTCACCGTTCTGTAAGTATTTTGTTTTTTTATTTACGGGCACTGTTTAACATCTCTGGTCACAAGTTTTCTAATCAATTTAGGGCATGAAACGGCCGTGGTTGGAGGCTTGAGATTCTTTTACGTGATGTACATCTTACATCTACGACACGGGACCCACGGCTTTCCTTCTCTTCAGGAGAAAGCCATATTTAGGATTTTTATGTCCGAACAAATTCATCGACCCTGGCCGAAATTGAAACCGCGATCTTGGGTCTACGAGGCAAGTATGGTTACCAGTAGATCACCAGAACCGACCCCATTCTTCTATGCTTCTACGG
The DNA here is from genome assembly GCA_030762175.1 of Metallyticus violacea. NCBI lineage: Eukaryota > Metazoa > Arthropoda > Insecta > Mantodea > Metallyticidae > Metallyticus > Metallyticus violacea. Next base: position 487,042 of record CM060843.1, on the reverse strand, counting down.
TCATTTGTTATCATTCTCGGTACTTTGCCCCTTTCTGCCATCTAGAGATTGATTGATTGATTTCATTTATTTACGGAAGCTCTTTAACATCTCAGGTCATCAGCGTCCCATTCAATTCAGGGCGTGAAACGTCCGACAAATTTTGCTCAGAGGCCTCTTTTTTCAGGCTTCAGGTTCTTTTTCGTGCCGTAGGTGTACGACACGGGACCCACGGCTTTACTTCCCTTCCAAAGGAAGCCATACTTAGGATTTTACGCCCCGAAAAAATCCATCGATCCTGGCCGGGTTCGAACCCGCGATATTGGGTTTAGAAGACATCTAGAGAAAGTGAATAGACCTAATCCCTAAAGATATTGGAATTTAATAAAAAAAAAAGTTTCCTAAAATGAGCCGGTCCAAGTTAAAAGACACTCCATGATCTACGTCAAGCAACTGCTCATCTATTAAACATGCAGCTTAAAAGAGATACTTTGCAATATATTTCAATACTCATTCTTACTTTAATATGTAGCTTAACACCACAAACGCAAAAACAGCTGGTTCCTCACTATGGCGCGCTGAGTAACGGTTCTCTGATAGTCAACCTGTAGTAGCAATTGAAGTGTTTCAATTCCTGTATTCTGGAAAAATCAAGATCCAAATTGAATCTCTCCAAGTTCTTGGTTCTAAAGCAGTTTTTAGCACATGCGGACTATTCCTCCTCTCATCAAAATGGAACAATGAATACAAGTCCAGTATCACTTTCAGGCTTCAATTACACGAAACCTACAAGCTATATACCGTTCTGAAGAGTTTGTTGCACATAATATGAGCACAATATGTAATTCGCCAGATGTACACACTGTAACCTCCTTCCAACAATCTTCTGTGACCTTAGAGGCCACTTCCTGGATTCTTTGCTTCAGTTCCTCCATATCACTATGCAAAGGTGGCACATGTCCTTTATGTATTCTCACAGAAAGTCACATATTGTCAATTTGAGGGACTTTGGCGAGAACAACGGTTCTCTGCTCCGGCAGGTCCGATCAGACTTTGACGCACTCCATATTCAAGTATGCACGAACGTGAAACTCATTACTGCAGAGAGTCTCTTTCATTTAGGGCACCGACCATAGCTGTAAGATATTTGGATCTCCATGTCTGCTCATTTTTTACTGACATGTTCGTTTTGAGAAAGGAAAAAAAAAAAAAAAAAAAGACCGCCCGTAAACAATTTTGAAAGTTCTTTAATTTAATTGAAAGTAAAATTATCACTTTCTAGGCTGCAGTCGTCTTCTTTCATGTGAACGGTAGTTGGCCAGCAGCATTTATAATCTTTGCTCATTCAGTTGTAGAATCATCTTGCAGTTTTCATTGAACTGGCAATACTGTCTACTGAATCTTCTTCCACCAGCGACATCTGCTTGCATATATAAAATAAAATGCAAAATCATCGCAAGCAAAACATTATCTCACTGAAGTTGCCCGTTTTCAGATATTACAAATAATTTTAAAAGTAAATATTTATCATTATGAAATAGTATTTGGCACATTATAAAGTGATTGTTTTCTGATCTGTATTGAACTGTTTTACGTAAATGTTCCCTGGTCGATGTGATTGGGAAGCAGAATGTATCCCTGCAATCATGGTGCTAGAGATTTAGAAATTTACATTAAGTAATAGCAGCATTTCAGATATGTGAGGAAAGCAAATTCCTCAGAATAAGTAACAAATTATTTCATCAAACCGAATACACACGTTGGAGATTTGATGCATGGTACAGAGGGTACTGTTGCCTTCCATGTTGTCACACATCACAATAGTTTTAATTTTATGAATTGTACCTCTTGGTTTGTGAAAGGATATTTCCTGGTTTGAAAATATCGGCTAAAGTGTCAATTCCAAAAATATTTAATTATGTACTGACTCCTCACTCTCTGGGGTCATTACAAAATATCCCGTTCATAAGCATATGGACCGATCAAGTTGTTTCCTATTCATTCATTCCTATTCCTATTCCTATTCCTATTCCTATTCATTATGGTGGCCTGCGTGTCGTAGACTTTTTAAAACTTGAAGGCAAGGTTAATAGTAACTTATGACTGCAGTGTTACACAAATTACAGAATAAATTTGTAGCTTTGTACGAGATAACTGCAGTTCAATATTTAAAGGTAACGGAAAGGATATTTGAAAAGTCATCATTCTTTGAGGGTTTCCAGACCATAGTCTTCATAACTGCATTCAGCCTGAGAATTGCTGGATATTGATTTTTTCAGTCATTTTGAAAGTTCACAGCAATTTCCCATTGTTGGTGTCTTTGAAGGAATTCTGTGACTTGATTGGTATGGAATACTAACAACTACTTTATCATAGTAAAACTCACTTACTATCTTTGTTCCCAGCAGCAAATGTTCCCTGCTTTACAACCATTCTTATTGTTAAACAACAAATTCCCTGTTGCTCTGAAGTTTGTTGAATATCCTTTGAGCGAAGTGTATTTGTCATGTGCATTCTGTGATCAGTGTGTTTCATTCTCACTTTAGTGAAATAGAAAAGGAGGATACATAATTAATTAATATTATGAGGATTCTCTCATCAGTGCATGATACTTGAAAAGAGAGAAAAACCAAATTTTCATCCCGTTGAAAGTTAAAAAGACGCAATCGGAAAACAATTAACATAAAGATGAAATTAAACCTTGGAAGAATGCTTGAAGTAACTCAAGATGCGGATTGAGCCATTGAGTGAACTTTTATGTTTTGAGTGGCTGGATTTTGATAACATGGCATGGAAAAGTGTGAAAGCCTCCTTCAAGTTTTTGTCTAATAAAGAAGTGCACATTATTTTTATCATCATTGTAACTTGAAAAAATAATTTGGAATCGCCTACAAAAGTTAATTCCATCATAAAATACATGGTTGGACTGTATTGGGAACTGTAGAAGTTAGGAACAGTATTCAGAAATAGTAAAGATTGCGCGATTTTTCTTTGCTACTCCAGCCCACAACACTTCTGTTGAAATAACTTTTTCTTTAATGAAAGCTCAGTGCAATAATGAGAAGAACAGACCAAATGTTGATTCAGTGAAGTCAATTGTACTAGTTAAATTTAATTAAAGTGTTTCACAAGCAACCAACTTTGCTCATATTTTCTAAATAAGAAAGACATTCTAAAAAAATCAGGTAATCTGAAAAATATATTGTACATAGCATACAAAAGTGCAAATATAATAGTAAGTTATTATTATAATTTTAATTTTGTTTCCAAAGTATTTAATTTGTCTTAATTTATATTTATGTCTCAAAACAAATTTGCAATACTTTTTACAAACAAAGAAGCACATTTGCATAATGGCTCATTCATTGTTGTGAGAGATGTCCTCGTTTCAAAGTTGACAACCTTAATTATGTGCGGAGACTTCGGGGAAGAAGAAAGAGCTGTGAAATTCTCGGCGCAAAACTGCACAGAAAACATCAACCTTTGGTGAATCAGGCTATTATTCAATGAATTCCAAAGGCTTCTGGTTACTCTAAATGCAATACTCATGTTTGTTTGTGGTTCTGTTTATGTGAAATGTCGTTTAATTGCAGAAAATCATTCGATTTTGTAAGTCATTTTCTTCTGCCTGTTGTAGCTAACAACAAAACTGATGCCGTAACTGCAATTTGTATGGCATCATAGTCACTTTCCTAAGCAGAACTTTCTACAGAGCCATTACCGGCATTTGGAGCTCACGGGACAATTACTCACCGATTTCTTAGGGCTTCTCATGAATGCCTCTACCGTCCCACGTTTCCTTCACTCATACCAGAACGGTCACTTCTCTGCTGAAGGAACGACGTTTTTGCTACAGAGGCACTATAGGCGATGGACACTGATGATACACGAGATAAAATTATATATTGGGAAAGGGTTTATTTTTAAGGAAGGAATCGTTCCAGGCCTAAGTTTAGGGCACTTTCCCGGCATTTACCATTTATGAGGACTGAGGAAAACCTGGAAAAAAACCTCAGTCAGGGGGACGGTCCTGGCGGAATTCGAACCCCAGACCTCCCGCTCACGAGTCCGCACCTGAACGACCGCGACCATCCGTGGCGGTTTCTCTGCTGACGGCACAACCAAAACTTAGAAATTTCGCAAGTGACTGGTTGACCTCTGGTGACTGTTTACCATGCTTGGTCCGAAATTTTCGTCGAACATCAGTGGCACATATGCCTATGAAATTGTAACTTACAAAAATCTTTTGCGGTACAGAAGTCGCCATCTTTGCAAATAACGTCGACTGGGGAGATTTATGGAATTATCGCTTGGCGGTAAATGTAGTAAGTACAAACTCGGTGAGTTTCTCTTCAGAATGGTATACATACGAAAGCGATATCACTTGTGGTTTCCGTGTAATAATTGAAGTTTGAAAGTATTATCGAATTTTATGTAAACTTTGCTTGAAAACAGTTTTACGATTTGTTCTGGTATAGCAGATGTGCAGCAGCCGACAAATCGTTTTAAATCCAGCTTCACTGGGACGTAATGCAATTAAAACTTTGTAACTGTTGATCTCTGTTCAAAAGAGAAGTATGCTCATTGTGAGAGGACTAGAGAAATACGCCAATAAACGATAAATGAAGCAACGTGTCGCTTTGTTTGCAATCGGAAAAAATAGTTACAGATAGTTTCAGATTTCATCGAATTAAACAAGTCAGAGTGATTCTGGATCAAACAAAAACGAAATACGACTGAACGAAAACGGATACTACCTTTGACAACTGAAGTAAGGACATTCGAAACGAATGCAACACATTTCATTCAATTTAACGTTTTATTGTTACCAATAGCTCGCCAGAGCTATTGCGTTATAATTGCTTCTTATTTCCCGCAAGATTGTGTGGAGTCTCCTAAGGACAACAAACTCTGAATGGAACAGCACTAATCAGTAGTAAATGCCAATCTTGACTATTTGATTTTTATAAGAACGAACAGTGAAAGCAAATATTGCGTTCATTTACAGGATATCTATCTCATATGGGAAAAAGGTGAATTTTATCGCTAACTCGTTTAACTCATGTTATCTATTTTCATGTGTTCTAAATTACGTTATTTTTGATTAAAATATCTTTCAGCATTCACCATGAAGAGTATGATCAACTAATTGTTAAAGGCATTGAACTGTACCATGTTTGTCAATGTATTCAAAATCAAGTTTAAATATAGTTCATAATGAGTGACGCTTCATTTTGCTACTAAATTAGTTTGTTTGTAATTGAGAGATTACGTTTCATTCTTATTTTTAAATGCTATCAGTAATTCTCATATTTATGTTTCCCTGTTTATTTTAGGAGAGTTAATGTTCGCCTTATGTAAAAAATGAATAGTGTTAACGCCAGTTTTTGTTACAGAGACACCACAGGCGATGGACACTGATGATACATGAGATAAAATGATATATTGGGAAAGGATTTATTTCTAAGGAAGGAATCGTTCCAGGCCTAATTTTAGGGCACCTCCCCGGAATTTGCCATTTTTGAGGAAAACCTGGAAAAAACCTCAATTAGGGAGGACGATCCTGGTGGGATTCGAACCCTAGACCTCCCGCTCACAAGTCTGCACCTTAACGACCTCGGCCACCCGTGGCGGAATGTTCGCCAAGAAACTTTAGAAAGGTTCATAGAAATCTATAGCCAAAAGTGGGTCTGTTTATCGTGAAGGACCATACAACGATTCAAATAATTATTTAGAAAATCTGTCATCAATATCACTTTATATTGTACTACTTTTAAAGTTCTGTAAGTCTCGAATGACCAGATCGGTTTATTTTCATTTCTGTTCGCAACTTTTCTTAAGCTGCCATTAGTAATTTCAATCTTTTGAACTATTTTCCTATAGATCTTGAAGGGGAAAAATAAAAAGATTAAATAAAAGTTACAATTTTATTCAGCTGTAGCAAGTTCTGGAAACCTTGAACAATTTAAGCACCAAATACAATTGCTTCAAATCAGTTACTGTTCCATATAATTGTAGTCGAGCGATCAAAAAATAATAAAATATTTGTAAACGTCCAATACCAATGAATAAAGTTCTGCTATTTGTGCTTTAGAGAGAAACTTTCCTTCACCAACCTTTTCCGATCATCATTAGGGTATATTACTAGCTGGACTCTACAAAGTTTCTCTGTTTCTTTTGTAGTTTTTGCGTTGATAGCCTATAGACTTGCCAGTTGCTCCGTGTAATACGGAATGTATCCAGGAAAAATTGTGTCCCGTTTGGAACAAAACAACAACAAAAATTTCATAAATAGTCTCTTAATTGATTTTTTTAAATTCAAAATCGTGCAGATTTCATAAAACGTCTCTCTCTCTCTCTCTCTCTCTCTCTCTCTCTCTCTCTCTCCCTCTCCCTCTCATACTTTGAAAAATCGGAACAAGCGTTAACGCCGGTAGTTTACACGTGGGGATGTAAATCTTACGAGGGGATAGCGTAATTTGGGTGGACCGATAAGAGCACGAGCTCTGGTCAGTGTATTTGTCTCGTGTTACGATGTTATTTGCCCGTTTGATACTATCTGCGGTCTATTAATGAGGAATTTTGAGTATTTCGTGACCGTTTAATATCATTGAGTGGATAAAAGTTTCAATCATTAGAAGAAAATTGGTTTATAATACTCAGTATTCAACTTACTATAGATGTTCCTAATGTGAGCAAATTAATTTTCTATTGTTTAAGCATTGCAAGCCCGAAAGCAATTGTAGAGAGGGGGTTTTCATATTAAATAAGAAATGAGCGGTGTAAATTTACTTTAAAGTAATTAAGAATTAAATTCAAATAATATTAATTTGAATGATAATTGTCAAGCTTTATATGACTGGTAAAGCATTAGTAAATAATACCAATAGAAATACAAGTATGATATCCCACCATGCTTATGTTAATGTGTGTGTGGTTTTTTTTTTAATTTTATTTTATTTTATTGGTCGTGAATATGTAGTGCAAAATAAAATTATTGTATTAACTTGACTGGATGTCAAGTTTATGATTAGAAAACGGTCCCTACTGACCTTTGAGAGAGAGAGGGGAGGGAGAGAAAAAATGTCCCTTATTGAAAACCTGGCAAATCTAGTGATTTATCTGCTACTGTCAAGAGATATATGCTGCACATTTATTTTATTTTGAAAGGCGATAATTTATTTTTGAAAACGATTACAATGAGTAATGTAGCTCAAAGAATAATGTTATTAATAGTGGCTCTGCAAGAGAGAAAGCAAACCCCACACATTTTTTTTAAAAATTAGATACTTTAATTTTTATAGTTTCAAACAATTTAACGTTTTATTATCAGATTCATTATTTTTATATCTACACAGTACGTTGTGCAATCTGTGTAAATATAGTTCCACAAAGTTTTAATATATGAGACATTAGCAAGAAATAGGCTATATTAGAAAAAGAAAATTTGAATGATAGATTTTAAGTTAACAATTATTATAATTTGCTGAAAATTGTAAACAAATTGTAGAAGCCTAAAGAGATGAAAACATTTTTCCAGGAAGTAAAATTGTTATTACTGAAATATATTGAAAGACAGGATAGCACATTTTGAAGGAATATGTTGCTGTACTTTATAAACTTACACTAAGCGAAACGAGACTGGTGTATTTATTTTTATGAAACAATTTAGATATAATATGTTTTGTCTGTATCAAATACATCAGCAAAGATTCCAATACAACATAAAAAGTTGTAGATTATAATAGCAATAGTGAAATATTGACCAAGGAAATCAGGTTTTGGCTTAAGATGCATAGCATAGGAAAAAAATGAATGTCAACTATTGTATAGTAAGTTCTCTAAGCGGATGTGATGGATAATAATTATAATGATTTCCTGGTAGGAACACTTCAGAATGGCAGACAACGAACCGGACCATCCACAATCACCCCATTAAAATATTGAGTGATATTAGATTTACAAAACGAAAGTATATATTATTTATCGTTTGAACGCCGTCTCGTTGCATATAGCACAATAGAGACAGATAATTTACACTTAACTCGTCTGTTATTTCAATTGGTTTTATGTTTAACGGCAGAGAGCAAACGAAGTATTCAAGAGTTCCTGGAACCTCGTAAACGCCTACTCTCCAAGGATATGTCTTCAAATGACTTTCTTTTGTTTTAGATGAGGAATAATTAGAAATGAAGCAATGGAGAGTGTAAAGTGTGAAAAACTGTGAATAAACCTAATGTGGAGGTATTTCCGTTTGAATATATATTGCTTCTTAGTCTTCAATTGTTCTTCATTCATCATTGTCATTCAAGGCATGACATTACTCGGCGATATATTGCAGGTAACTTTGGCAAACCGGAACTAGAAAATTATGAAACAAACTGCAATATCTTCAGAGTTGTATTTTTTCGAGGCCGAGATGCCAAATGGGATGTTAAAAGAAAGTAAGAAAAAATCAGCAAACGTTTAATAATAGTTTTATTTTGCATGTACAATTTCAGATAATAATGTTTCAAAAGTTTAGAAATTTAACGAATATTTGGTAAACTCGGCTCTATAGAATTCCATTGTAACTAAGGCCTAGATAACCCAGGTCAACAGAATGGGATAAACTTTACAACATCTCGTCAGGATTCGATACCAACTTCCTCTGGTTACCTTGGTGAGATTTTCCTAAACATATACACTTTTATTGATCACTACCACAAGACCGAAGGTATGTGCAATTATCGAAAACAATGCCAGCCCTCCTACGGGAATATTAGCATAATTAAAAGTGTGGGTCATATGATGTGAAGTTGTTTAGGCTACAGGGACCTTCGTGTATGGCCATGGTATTAATTGTAGTGGTGACAGTTGTGCCAATACTACACCTACGGTTTGTCTGGGAGAAAAAATGTACCATCATATTGAAAATCCAGAAAATAATTTATAATCAACATTCTTAGATGCCATATGTTGCTCTTGTTAAATATGTCGCTTTTTCATCACATATTGTAAATCTCTCTTAAACTCACAAACGTATCATAACTGGTAGTTTTAACTAAAAGGTTGTCTACTGTTTATGCTTATTCATTACTTTGATTACAAAACTCCGATCGTTTATCATAAAAACAATATTCATTGTTAATGTTGTAAAGCTGCAGTGGACACTGATTCCAAACAGTCGATGACACTACAAAGAAAGATTAATTTAATTTGTTTTCTTCTGGTATTTAGCAGACGCACTTTAATTCACCACACGTGTTCTTCATATTTTACACTTGTAAGGATTTTTTTCCGTGTAATTTTGTTACACCTTACTCATTACCTTATGCACTGTAACTAATCTTTGTCATTCCCATTGTGTACTGAACTTTGACAAATTTATGAAAGGCGTAGTTTTTTGGAGGCTAGGAAATATCTCATTTTTTTACTAGGCCATGATTGTTTTAAAATAGCTCAACAAATGTTCAATACTAAAGTAGAAAGAAAGCATTTAACTTTTTTTTCTTCTTAAGATAGAATGTCGGGTGTTTTAAGTAATTAAATTCCGCTTCGGCAATCTTGAAGACTCAGCTCAGCTTTTTCTTTAAATAGAGTAATTGGGTCGTTTAGTTATTTTAGCTCATTGCAGCACTGTGCACCATTCTCGATTAAATCCGTGCTGATCGAAGGTTACAGCGTAATCAAACTTACGGTGCATCATACATAGTTAATTCTCGTTCAACGAGCTGCCATCAGCTGATCAGGCGTTAAGTTGCTAAACGATCACGTTTCTACGATAATTACTCAAAGGAAAGCATCTAACTCTACAGTCAAAGAGGCTGTAGTTTCATTACAATCTCCTTGTCTATGTCGCTTTGTTTATTATATGTATGTAAACGAAAATGGAAAGAAAATAAAGGTCTCCAAAATTTTCTCAGCATGAGATAGACATTCTGTTGGAGCTAGCTTTCTCATATTCCAATAAACTGGAAAACAAAAAGACGGATTTGTGTTCTTTAAAGGAAAAAAAGGAGGCATGGAATGATTTAGTCGTGCATTTCAACATGAACATCAGGCGAGTTTTAATTACCAAATAAATAAATAAAATAAATAGTTCGCTATTTGTTAAAACAGCGTCAGTCATGAAGTGTAAAATTCTATTCATGGGTGAAACAGGTGATTGAGGTTAGTAGGAAACTCTTAACTCCTCAATAATTTCATTTACTAGACACCACATTGTATACTTTAATAGCTGGAATCTTTCTTTAAATGCCATACTCTTCAAAAGGGTCACCTCTTTCCACAATGATCCAGTTTTGACGCTTATCCCGATTTAAGTAATCCGGGTATATTATCTTGTCCTCAATATTTTCAAGAAAATCGAACCAGGCAGCCATTTTGTGCAACTTGACCACAATCAACGGGTCCAGCACCCGCGGTCAAAGATCTCGTTATTGTCGGTGCACTGAAAAATCTCATTGAACGAGGATGGTGCACATGGCCATGCGAGTCTTAGAATCTTCAGGCTCTATAGTTTCAACTTCTCCATCATCTGATAGCTCAATCATTCAAATGATAGCATAGGTATTGGCAAATGTTCACCATGCGGAATCAACCGAGGAGCTGATGGCTTATGGGAATATATCGCATAATTTTGCTTTTTACTTGAAAAAGACTGCAGCAATAGGCTGGCGTCAAATCATGGCAACTGCCAGCACTTTTTGTTTCCTTCAGGTGAATTAGCACAAGAACGGCAATGAAACACAACAAAGAGACTATGTGCCTAACCAAAACGCATCGTTAGAAGTTCGGAACATGTGCTTAAAATAAGGTTATGGAAGTCTACCAATGTTGCCAACTTGTAGTAAAATATATACTAATGGAATTGAGAAAAGTGTTTATTAGCAATGTTTTTCGCTAAACCAATGAAATATTTGAATTCAACACAAAGAAACATTTTATCCGTGTTACTAATGTGTAATATGTTCACTAAAATTAATGTATTATGATGTCATGTGTTAATGCGAAACAGCTCATCGTAAATAATCAGTAGCACTAAAACCAAGCAGTGACTGACCTCCTTGCATCATTACAAAAATAAGGACGTGAGGGCGCAAAACTACGAACATTCTCCATTACTCTGTGCCTCGGAATTTATTTTTACTAAACTGCGCCGAAGAGAAGATTCTTTCACGAGCTTCCATCCGCGTGTATGTAGATCTGACGATAACGAGAGGCTTGCTCGTGGGTGGGCTGTATCTCGGTGAGGGAAGCAGTATTTCAGTTTAATTACTTGGGAACTTCTCTCTTTTTGTACACTTGAGAAAGAGAACTAGAACGTTTTCATTTACAGTACGCCACACCTCTACATGGTAGGTACCTCTGCGGTGGTCTCAAGTACTGCCATTTCCACATTTGTTTCCATAACATTTTCTTTTAAAACTCCTCAATTACTACATTTCTTTTCATTGTTCGTATCTAGTATTTTTATTATTGGAAATAGAGAGGTCGCTAGAATTCTGGAACAAGGAGTATACAAAATGCTCTTTGGAAAATACAAAAAAAAAAAAAAAAAAAAAGTACGAATATTATTTCAATGCATTGTCTTTCAAAAATGTTTAGAGAAATGAAAAATAGCTTTTAGTTGGATAAATTTAATTTAATTACATTTTCTCCCTGCTTTTAATAAATTACGTGCATATAATTACAGTACGTTTTCGCTGTGTGTGATAAACAAGACGTGACCTAAGACAGTTGTGCTTTTTTCATTTTAAATTATTTGAAACCTATAGAACATTTTTGAGAGCGCAATCTTTAGTCTGCGAGAGAAGGTTGCAGACCTTGTAATAATAGATTCACAAGAGGAGCTGGTGTACTGGAAAATTTGAATCATTTTTCTCATTTCCAACTTAAAGGAGAATAAATAACACGATTATTGAGTACTTCATTGTTGTAAATGAAGAAAGGCACATTATCCTGCCACTGATTGAAAATGTAATTTTAGTTAATAACCAATAAACTTAAAGGTAACATGTTTAAAATTTAATTATGAAATACTTGAATGTTAGATAAGATATTTTGTAGTTCTATTCAGGTTCTATATGCGGTATGTCAATATTTCTATTCATTGATTGTTATTAATTTACACAACTTAGAAATAATCGTACAAATCTATTAGCTATAAGCGAATGTTCTTACAGCAATCTCACTTAATTGCCATACATAAAAGAAAATAGAGTGCAATATATTTGCTGAAATTAAATAAATAAATTTTCATAAATGATATATGTTTGTGTTATATATTTGTCATCGTCCTACTTCTGTACATCCACTGGCGGAGAGTGCACAACTTTGCTAATGCTATTACTGAATGCAGCTCACAATTTTCTGGAATCCTAATAGCTGGAGTCAACGCTAATATGTGCACGTCTGTACATATACAACAAAGAGATAGAAAAAGAAAGAGAATTTAATAAAAATGTCATAATTGTGCACCTATTAAAAAAACTAAACAGCAATCCATTCTATTGGTTTTCATGGCAGCAAACTTATCAATGACCCTTTGATTAAAGCTGGAATCTGCAGGACAAAGTGTCTACAGAAAGCATTGTACATCTCCTATGTTTTAAAATCACAGTTTGACTCACATATATACTTGGAGCTGGTCTATCCAGTATTTAAATTTAAATTTTCTCTATCAATGATCGCAAAGAAAAAGGCTTAAAATGTAATCTATGTGTTGTGTTTATTTTCTTTACATTCAATTAAACACAAAAGAAAATAAAGCAAAACTTTACTACTAACGAAACGACTGCATTTTGCAGCTGGAGAGTGTCTGCATGAGAACATTGTTATTTCAAAGTAATATTGTTTGATGTTGAAATAACTACACGTTTTCCCATGTTTAATATTTGTGATTTTGTTGCTATTAACATACTGTTTCATTATAGTTTCTTGGGAACACACGTGACGAGAGGTGACTTTTCAGGTAATGCATGCACACAATGGTTCTTATGGGCAAGAGGCTCCTCCTACCGCTTCTTCTCATCTCTTGTCATAATACTCCATAAGCTTACTGAGACAGTAATGTAAATCCTTGCAGATAATAACCGCAAAAATTGAAACATCAGCCGCAAGATAGAAGCCTACTACGTTTCTCTTTTGTTTGCTTTAAGCATAAAAACACAATAAACAATAGTTAAAGGAAATTAGCATTGAAATGTGTGGGGGCAGCGCAAATCAGTAACTCCTAGAGAAGCTTTCTCTTTTACGCCTACTGTAAAATAATACGTAGCACGAACTGTTCAGGGAATCAAGGACTCTCTTTTCACATTTCACGTTGAGCTGCAATGATTATACAATGCACATTGTATTATTTTTTATATAATCATAAAATGATAAAAAGACAGAGGGTATGCTAATGAAGTAATTTCATATTTACACCAACTAAAGCAACGGTCATATTTAGAATCACTTTAATATAACATATTCTTATTAGACTATTTAGGATGCCGGGGGAGGTACCCTAAACTTAGGCCTGGAACGATTCCTTCCTTAAAAATAAATCCTTTCCCAATATGCCATTTCATCTCATGTATCATCAGTGTCCATCGCCTGTGGTGCCTCTGTAGCAAAAACGGGCGTTAAACACTATTCATTCATTCGACATATATCACGTTTCTATTTGCGATCTTCCTTTTAAGTAGCTAAATCTTGGTTTCTGTGAAAGTGCGTGTTTCTATATGCGGTATTTTCTTTTGAGTGCAAGTACAGATACATTCCTAGCCTTTTACAGTGTTATGACCTCTAGCGCCGAACAGGTGTGTCCGTGAGGGTTTGACAAAGGGTAATGTTTAATCGAAAGACTTTTTTGTCAGGTAAAGCTGATATTCTCCGACAAAGACAGCATGCCCCCGTCCTTTTACAAACACATAACAAAGACATGGTATTACTGAAAGAACTTTAATATCGCTTACTAATCAAAAAGACATATCTACTTACATACACTAATACATATAATATTGGTGTCCTCCTTATAATTACAATATTAATACCCTTGATTGCCTGAAACAGATACAATTATTATTATTATTATTATTATTATTATTATTATTATTATTATTATTATTATTATTATTATTGTTGTTGTTGTTGTTGTTGTTGTTGTAGTAGTAGTAGTACGAGTAGGAGTAGTCAGAATTAATTATAATTAAATAGGAAATTTTGAAATATTTCCTGCTTCAATGGTTTCGATGGTTTTTTTTTTCCCCCTTTCTTTCTCCTGCAAGCAATTAAGGATGTTTCCACTACATATATACCCGCGCTTTGCTTAGGATTGGTAATGGTGAACCCAAGACGAATCACCTGTCACAATTCAGGCTGTGTGCCTCATCGTGATAGCAACTGAGATGCTGTAATGCCAGACTGTAATGTAATCTTTGCATTTTTGTTGCTAGGTCAGCATGCACAGATTTGTGAAAATTTGACCTCTCATACATTATGAGGTAGACCATGCCATGTAAACAACCAATAGCAGCAATATAGTGCTGTAGCTCTATCCTTCTGTTTGCTTGCATGAAGTCTTCAACTTGCTGCATATACGCCTGTGTAGCGATCTTCGTTTGCAGGTCGACACGGTGTTCGTCTTCAATACTGTCCACCTTCAGAACTTCTAAACCCAGTTGAGATCAGCTTGGCCTCGCCGTAGATGATGGAAGCATTTCTTTAGGAATATTCTTCGATTCCATGCCTTTTGTCCCCAAAATTCGCACAAGGAGAGGTGTACACTTACTCAAAGGAAGCTGTCATATTGCAGCTGCTGTTTCACTATTATAAATCTCGATTATCATGTGTCGAATCTTATCAGACTAATGCTGCATTGAGTGGCAATACGCTCAAGAGCTTCATTCAAATATCCCACATGAACTTTATGACATCCCTCGTATAAAAGTACAATTTTTAGCGTGTAATCAGTAGTGCGTTTTGAGACAATATTAAGTATGACTTTGTCCAAATTTGTAATTTGAATTTGTAGTACTCATCACACACACACACACACAATATAGATAGATAGATAGATAGATAGATAGACAGACAGACAGACAGACAGACAGACAGACAGACAGACAGACAGACAGACAGACAGACAGACAGACAGACAGACAGACAGACAGACAAGTATATAGTAAGTGTATAGTGTATAGTACATAGTAAGTATAAGTGTATAGTATATAGTAAGTATGTATATGTATATATACTATTAATGGAGTAATAAAAACTTCTAAAAAGCATAAAAATTCATAAAAAAAAACACTCAGAGTGCAATATAAAAAAGTTCACATAAAATTTCACACTAAAAATCGTAAAATTGAACACTAAAACCACACGGATATTTCGAGCTTGGCTCTTGGTCACTTGATGAGAATGAACTAAGCTGTGGCAGGCGGCGTCTGTCGTAGGGAGGCATAGGGGTGTGACGTGGCAGCAAAACTGCCAACTTTAGCTGAACAAAGTAGTTTGGCAAACCTGGCAGGATTACAGGGAAATATTGAGTCCTGGAGGAATACGGGCTTTATGTAAAACTATTGCTGCCATCTCTACGTCTCTGAGTAAGATGCGTTTAGATGGAGGAGCGGCATCTATGAGAATAAGAGAGAAACTGTCATCGAACGTGGCCTGGTGAAAATTGGCATGTTGTGATACCGGCAATGGGGAACAAGTTTTAACTGAATGCCTGTGATTGTTCATTCTTGGTGGACGTTAGTCCAATATAAAAAGCCGGACAAAATTTGCATTTAAGTAAATACACAACATTCGTAGAGGTGCAGTTGAAAAAAGAGTGTATTTTGAACTCCGATTTCAGATTCGGACTAATAAAAGACGAGCATGGGGAGATCAAGGCACAGGTCTTACATTTAGGGCGGTTGCCCGGATATGAGCCAAGTGTAGAGAAGGAGGGCTGAGGATAATCAATATTTCTGCGGAAAATGCTCCTGAGGTTGCGAGCCGACCGGAAACATAGCCTTGGTAATGTCTGAAACAATGATGCAGTTAGCTGATTTTGCGTGAGAATATTGAAGCTGTCTTTTAGGACAGCTTTGAGTCTTTCAATGCCGGAAAATATGTCACTGTGAAATTCAGTTGGTCAATATCTGCTGGTTTACGAGTCTTAGAGTATGCTCCTGATGGGAGGCCTGGACTTTTGATTTTACCAGGGAAGGGGGGTAACCCCTCTTAACTAATTTGTCAGTTAATTGGGTGATGTATCTATCCAGAGCTGAGTCGTTATTGCAGATTCGGTGTCCCCGTAGTGACAAAGAAAAGAGTATGGCTTTATTTATATGTGATGGATGGCAACTTTCGAAATGTAAGTACTGCTGTAGGTTAGTAGGCTTAACATGAATTGATGTCAGAAATTGCTTATTGACTAACTGAATTTCCACGCTTGAGTACGGGAAACTGTGGATGTAACATAACTGGGTAGTTAGTGTTCAGCCTATTGAAGAAACCATCAAATGCCGTAATACCATGAGTCCAAATGATGAAAATGTCGTCAATGTTTTACATAAAGCCCGCATTCCTCCAGGCCTCAATATTTCCCTGTAATCCTGTCAGGTTTGCCAAACTACTTTGTTCAGCTAAAGTTGGCAGTTTTGCTGCCACGTCACACCCCTATGCCTCCCTACGACAGACGCCGCCTGCCACAGCTTAGTTCATTCTCATCACGTGACCAAGGGCCAAGCTCGAAATATCCGTGTGGTTTTAGTGTTCAATTTTACGATTTTTAGTGTGAAATTTTATGTGAACTTTTTTATATTGCACTCTGAGTGTTTTTTATGAATGTATATATATATATTGCCTTAGTGCCGAAATTTTGGGGGGGAATTCCATGCTATAATGCAACAAGTTTGTCTAATATTTTTTGCACGTGAACAAATTGCATTATCTTTCGAGTACTGTTAATACGTTAAAATTCATACATTCCGATTATAATAATGGATAGACAAATAGAAATAGAACCAGTACTAACTTTTTTTTACCATACTCAAAGCGTTTTGATAATATACGAGCTAAGTACGTTGTTTGTTCTATTTCTGTTTGTCTATCCGTAATTATAATCGGAATGTATGAATTCCGACATATTACAGCTCAGGAGGCGGCGACGTGACAAAGTAGTCAGACTGCCGATTCTCGGTGCGAACATGCAAGTGAACTATGTTATTACCCACTGTCGGAACTGCAATGTCTGGTCGGCAGGTGAGGTGAACTCGCATAAAGATAAGACAGAAGTTAATAATTACTTTTTTTTCGGCGAAACAAGCTGCCAAAATTGATCCTTGGAGCCACCCTATAAAATTAATCGACGGTTCCCTTCCATTCGCCATACATATGTTTGTTTATTTATTAATATTACGCTATTGTGTGATATAAAGTAATTATAAATACTGAGACTACATTCTTGCTACTTCAGTAGAAGGTAACAATATAAAATGTAGCAAATTTCTGCGGTAAAACCTCATATACGTTGAAAGATGTCCATTATCCCAGTGCTACTGATATCGTTTTTGTATAACTTAAAAAGTATTAAATTAAATAAAACTTTAGTTGCTGGACTAACTATGGGGAACGGGTAAATGGATAACATGATATGCTCTCATAGAAGATCACCACCGGTGACCGAGGAATCTAAGGCACGTGGCGTCTACGGTTTGATTTCCGCCACACTATCCTTCCTGAGTAAGCATTTTTCCACTTTTTCCTCAGACATCAATGGCAAACGACGGAAATGTAGGTACCCTAAACTTAGGTCTGAACATTTTCTTCCCCCTCCAAAATGTTCTTTTCCCAACATAATTTCATCCCATGTGTCATCATCAGCGTCCACCGCCCATGATTTCACAGTATAACGGGCATTAAACACCATTCAAAGCAATTCCTGACTCAAAAACCTGGTCTGTAAAACTTGTTATATTTTAAATTAATCTCAGCTTTATTTAAGTTTAAACCTATATTTAAATGTTTTCTTATTTAAAAATATCGCATTTGGATGTTTTCTTAACAATCGCGATTGTTAAGAATTCCTTCTCGTTCTAAAGATCTGTTAAACAGCAGGATTTTTTTTTCTAGGGGATTACATAAAGGATAAGTATGATGGAGCAACGGAAGTACGTATCAACAGGAGGGGACGACTTCAAATCAAGGATCCTCGTTTCAACAAGCCTACAGCTAACGATCTGGTATATCTTGATGAATCGCCAAATTATTGTGTACGGAATATGAGCGTCGGTTCTCTTGGTGAGTTCTTCTTTGGAATAAACATCGCAGAATCTTTATCTGTGAAAGATGAGCAGAAGGTTCATTGAGCCAATTTTATTAATACTCTCAGTGTTAAATAAAGCATTTTGAGTTATAGTAGAATACAAGGTTTTGGAACAATGGAGGAAAAGTAATTTTTGTTTCTAATTCCGCTTGTATAAAATTTAAAAATTAGTCACAGATCAATTGACTAAAAAGTTTAATCTGATTTTAATCATCCTCTTTCAACCATTCTTTATAAATATTTCTTCCAGTTCTATTAGGAAATGATTAATCAGTCATGAAGGTCTTTTGGATGTACTATTTCTTTTTCAAAAGAAAGGTTGATGTAAAATTACCTATATCTTTAAATATTATGCAATATTCAATATTTGATATTAATTGTAAGAAGTCGTTTCATATTTCAAATTAATAGCTTTGAAACAAGTGCTTACCTTCTTAGTCAAGGAAAGTTGTTGAATTAGTTATTCCTTCTTGTTTTATATAAAAGCTCTTTGTACCTGATTGCTACTCTGTTTACTTTGGAGGTAATTTCATTAGAAATATATCTACTAATTCTGTGAGATTCATACACTTTTTCAGGTAAAATATGGAGCAAATATATATAAATAATTAACCATATGTCCATTGACACTAAAATATTTAAGTATGATAATGTATCTAAACACACTACTATGGAATGTCAAGAATTCATCTGCAGAACCTGTGAGAGAATTGTGCCTCCTATAAATTTGAAGTAAATATTATTTTTGTTTTCTCTTTTAATGTCCACAGCAAGGTTAATGAAACATTTTATTGCTATACAATGTATATACCCCTTTTTTACTATTACAGAGTTGATGGTCATTTTATGAACATTTTACGTTTCTAAGGAAGTTTATTTATGTAAATATTAATGAATAGGCCAAGAACAAATTTTAACTTGTTTGAAAAGGGGCCTAGATGAATCACTATATTTGGCACCTACAATGAATCTTAATTGCTTTCTTCATATCTAGAAGCTTCACGGAATATTATTCCAAAAGCCAACATTGAGTGGAAGCAGACAAAGCACATAGTCATTAGGGTACTGATGTTTAGTACATTGCAAATACTTTTTAGTTGTAGTTATTTGTAGTAAACATCTCTTTAAGTGATCAAATATACACAGCAAAGAAACCAGACACAGGCAGGACCTCACTCAGACCAAGTAACAAGCTGCAGGCACTACAAAAATCTGTTTACTACAATTATGTAGCGTTATTTAATTCATTTCTATCGTCTATAAGGAAACTGCATACTAATAATAAGTTCAGGTTAGCATTAAAAGGATACCTTATGGCTCTCACTTTCTATACAGAGCAGGATTTAATACAATCAAATACAGTAATTTTGTACCATTAAATTAATTCAGTTTTGTAAATAAATTAAATGTAAACATTTTAAAGTTGTCATTTTTAAATACTCTAGATGTAAATAACTGAAGTTATCACTAATATGTTTTTTTCTAAATGTAATCTATATAAAAAAATTATCTTCTTTGACCAGTTGAGGTGAAGAGAGTGAAGTGCCACTTCACCTTTTAAAAAAAAAAAAGTATTTAATTTTCCTTGTACAACGAAAGCGTTTAAGGGAGAACAAGCCGGCGAGGCCGCATGTATTAGTTGTTAGTAGCACTCGCAATCATAGATGGCAGGACTAATGCTGCAGAGTTATACAGTGAAACAGTCAAGACACACTGCCGTGAGAAGAGCCGTGGACTAGCCCTTGCAAATTAAGTTGTTATTCGTCTGTTGCCATGGAAACGTGATGTGAGTGCTGACGTCTTTAAGGACCGTTTGAATAGCCACATAACTGAGGTGAGGAGTTAGCTTCTCTCTTCAGCATATCTCGTCCAGTGTTGTTTAAGCTAGTGGAAGTTGGCAATGCGACTGGCGCGTTTTTTTCTTACAGTTGAAGCCTGCCTGCATTTGTTTCCCAGCAAAGTCACGAGTTGAAATTGTTACTGTTGAATGGTGGTGGTTTTGCGTGTGCATTATGTTTCCAGTGTAAGACACAATATTAATTGTATTAGAAACTCCCTTCAGGAGGTGGATTGATAAAGACAAAAAAGATTTATTAAATTGAGGATGCCCAAAGCACTTGATAGAACTTTGCACTAAAAAAAGAGTAAAGAAAACGACAAATCCTATAGCCTTCATTGTAAGGAATCTTGGTCCGAACAATTCACATAGTTGTGCAGTAGTTCTGTTCTTCAAAAATTATTCTGTTGATCCTGCTTACTTTTAGTAACAAAAGCGGTATCTAGAATAGACAAGGTTTTGTAATTTCCAAAACATTAAACGCGGGTTGAATAATCACAAAGACGGCGAGGAATATTTGAAGTGCCAGTTGCAACTAAGAACATTTGGGGGGGGGGGGGAACACAAACACAAAATCGGATTCTTTAAAGGAAAATGCAAGACTATATGCACTCATATATAATGAGCATGCAGCTTTAAAAGGCAAACTTGTTACTAGGGTTCTATGTTTAAGTTTACTGGAACTTCCTTTTAGGGGCCACGATGAGAGTGAGACCTCTTTAAACCGCGGAACTTTAAGGAATGATTGAAGATATTGATATATGAAAAGCCCTTGAATCTTCAAAACCACTATCAGAAAATAAAAAATGTGTTTAGCGGAAACTCAAATATTCAAAATGAAATAACGGACAAAATATTATAGTACATCAGTGATCACATTAAAAATGAACTTCATAATGCTACATATTTTTCCATACAAGTTGATGACCAGTAGATATTTGTCAGCAATCACAGTGTTCTATCAGTGTTAGATTTGTGAATAATTAGATATCCCGGTAGAAAGGTTTTTAGGGTTTTATGATGTGAGCGAAGATAGATCAGCACAAAAGTTGTTCGAGTTATTGGATGGTATCTTGAAAGAATATTCTTATGAAAGTAAGTTGGTTGCACGGTGTTACGATGGCGCAGCTGTAATGTCCGGGAACGTAAATGGTTTGCAAAAATAAAAAAAATAAAGATAAGGGTCAAACTGTATTTGTTCATTGTATAGCTCATCGTCTCAATTTGGTACTACAACAGAATTGTAAGAAAATTTCCAAATATAGAATATTTTTCGCGATTGCGAGTGGAATCCCAGCATTTTTTCACCACTCGGCAGAAAGAACATACGCCCTTGTATCTAATGCCGTCAACAAAATTCCTACTGTTACGGAAACTCGTTGGTAGCCAAACTCGAGACTTCTACGAGTTGTTGTAGAAGAGTGGAACAGTTTGAAGCAAATATTTGAGGAATTTATGAATGATGAAATAAACGATGAAAATGCAATTAACTTGTCTAAAGGGTTTTTGAAAAACTTGAATGATTTTGGATTTTCATTTCTAGCATTGATATTCAAAGATATCTTTGATTTGACAGAAGTTATGTTTGATATATTACAGAAAAAATCTTTGGACACATTTTATTGTGTAGCCAAGGTTAAAGACACTGGTTATACTAACAAATGAAAAGAATGCAGACAATTTTGGTGAGCTTTGTGAAATAAATAGGCAGTTGACAAACATAACATAAACGTCCAAAGGGGACATAGTGATCATTAGAACATGTGTGTCGGGAATATCGCGTCTTGTATAATGAAATAATTGACACTATTTTGATAGAGATCCAAGTGCGATTTCATGACTATGATAGATTGCTCATTGTTTATTCCAAGTTTGATCTATTTACAAAAAAGTTTCCAGTTACTGCCTTACAGAACTTTCAACGGAGCTACCCACACATATTCGGCAATATTCCACGTTTAAGAAATGAATTGTCACTATTTTATGCTGATGAATCCTACAGGACAAAAAGATGGGGCAAATTCTACAAGAACTGCAGGAAAACAAAGAAATTTTTGAAGAGACTTAACAAGCATTTTTCTTTGGTACTGATAATACTATCTACAAGTGCAACTGTAGAATGTAGTTTTTCTTGTTTGAAAAGACTCAAAACCTTTACAAGACCATATTGCAATGCACACTTACATCTTTGATTGCCATCTCCATGCTTCGTGAACTGTTATTAATGCTGATTGAAAATCGGGTTGATTCTATAAGGACACCATAGACAAGTTTGCAAACCTTAAGGTATGGAGAATTGATATGATCTACAAAAAATGAAAAATTGGTGAGTTTGATTGTTTATTCTGACAACTATGAGAGCATGCATTTTACATTTACATTTGGTTACCTGTTATCCTTATTAGATATATATATATATTTAAAAAAAGAATGTTTCAATAATGTAAATGTAAATATTGGTTAATTGAAACTACTGAAATGGGGCTTCACCTCTTTACCTACTTTTTCATCCACGAGCTGTCATTGTCTTTGACATACTGTATATCAGAGCTAAAATATGGAGCTGGAGACAGTTTCTTCAAATGTAGATAAAGTAATGCAATTTCTGACAAAATCTACATCTTAGAGTTAAACTTACTCTTTTAGGGTTGGGTAAACTTGTAGATTCCACAGATTGAAGTTATATTATAGAGCTGCTTGCATAGGCCCGGTCACAAATTCTTGAATTTAATGTAGTTACTTTTAATACAATTTTTACACTTAAACATACTTTTATATATAAACAAAGAAATGTGGGAGTTATTTCTTTTAGATACTCATTACTGCTTTTAAAGTTTGGGAACATGCATTTAACTAGATTTTAATTTAATTATTTTAGTTTTAAAATACCAAGTTGTATACCACAAACTATTTCAAGATTATTGGTTATAAATGTAATACTTCTAATTTTGAAAGTAGTATAGAGTCACTGCATCTTTGAATTAATTTCATTAATTTTCATCATTATTGCAGTGCAGATTTAAACTTTCTATTTAGGAATATGAATGAAGCCATTAATATCTCATTGTTTAGTAGCACCTTTCGATTTATACAATTTAAAGATGGATTATTTTCACTGGATTTGCAGTATATTATTTTTTTTAATTTCTTTATTTTATCACTAAATTCTTTGGAATATGACTAACAGTTCTTAAGATGGACAATTCATAATAAATATATAATAAATAAAATAGACTATTTTTGTTACTTTTTAATGAATTACATATGCATTCTGAAGAGCATTTATTTATTATCATATGTGAAACAATTTTTTATGAGGTACCAAGATTTTGCAGCTCCAGAAATAAATTATAAAAAATATTAAGACTAGTTTATGACATGTAACCAGCAGAAGTTTACTTAAATGTAGTTTAGTCCTTCTTGCCACTTTTATACCATTTTTATGTTTGTTGTAACTTAGTCATTATTTTCTTCAGTTAACTCTCAAATTAATAACATATGATGCCAGACATGTCAGTAATATTTCTTGCATTTAGAAGATAGTGCATTATTAATACATTTTATTATTTAATAAACTACAAAAAAAGATAATTATATAGAAACTAGTCATTTTAATATAGGTATATTTTCCATTTATATAAAAGTGAAAATGTTCAATAATTTATCAGTGTACAATATAAATCCTAATTAAAATGATTTTCTTAAGTAAAATAGCAAAGAACTAATAGCACATGAGATATAAACAAAAGAAATGGCATTAATGGGCACTAAACACATAACAAATAACATTATAATTAATGGTGAAACATTTAACAAACTTTATAGCTTTAATAAAAAATACATAGATAAAAAAGA
Source organism: Metallyticus violacea (assembly GCA_030762175.1). Classification (NCBI taxonomy): domain Eukaryota; kingdom Metazoa; phylum Arthropoda; class Insecta; order Mantodea; family Metallyticidae; genus Metallyticus; species Metallyticus violacea. The sequence goes on along the minus strand of CM060843.1, from coordinate 463,085 downwards.
GTAAATTATATATCATTCATGATAAAATAAGGAAAGCATTGAAAAAACAATGTTTAAACTACACAGTTACTTTTATAAAGTAATAGCTCCCATTCTGTAGCAGGCTATTAGACAAAAATGCAATGAATATATAAGAAAAGAACTAAATGTATTTAATCTATTAGAAAGAGTACATAATATACAGACAGCAAAACCTGGTATTTATTAACTAGATGTTACTCATCTACATGAACACTTGGGACACTGAGGAATACTTAATTTTTTGTTGTGACTTTCCGGGTGTATTTCTTATCTGCATGTACTTGAAAGATGTGTTTTTTAATTTTACTATTATTGAAAAACCTATGTATATCCTATGGTCTAATTCCATTAAGAAGAATATTATTATTTTCAAGCACTATCAGCCAGATCTATCTTACTATCAAAAATGTAATGTGTCATAGAAATAAAAGCTTAAAGAAAATACATGTAAAGCTTAAAAATAAAATAATATGAGCTATTTCACTTTGTAAAAAAATTACCTACTCTCACTACTCCTCCTCCTACTCCTTCCTGTTTGCCAACAAAGTCCAGCACTGCCAGTGCTCTCTCCCTGTTAAAAAATGACCACTATTAATTCTAACTGAAAATCAATTGCATGTACCTTACAGTTTATAATTTATAAATAAATAATTGATATCATTGTATGATTCAGTTGAACTACACACTCTCAAAGCTTCACTTACTTTTCATAAATGTATGGAACTGGTTTCAAGAACATTTAGTTCCCATCTTCAGCCAGGCTAAAGTTCAACTGTTGGATCATTCGTTGAGCTGTAGGAACATATGTTCTGCTCTGGTAGCGGTGTGATAAACTTTTAGTTTATGTTTTCATCCCCTGCAATGTCGAAGTTCATTATGCTGTCTTTGTATTTGTAGATGTAGATTTTCTCCCAGGTTGATGATGATGATGATGACTCTGATGACCTGAGATGTTAAAGAGCATCCATAAATAAAATATAAATCCCAGGTTGATAATTCCGAAGGTGCTTATACTGATTTTAATAATTTTGCTTTATTTATTATGTTGTGATTTTGTGTCCAAAAATGATATGCTACTGCTGATTTCTCTATTTGCTTGTACTTTATGTTCCTGAAATGTTCCTTTAACAGTGTGCCTATGTTTCTCTTTGTTTTTCCAATGTAGATTTTTTTCACATTCTGCACAGTTTATTTTGTAAATACCTGATTTTTCTTCTTGTGGAATACTGTCATTAACATTATCTATCAGTAAGTTTTTAACATTAAATCTATTAATCGGTGCCAACCTGATATTAAAATCTTTAATCATATTCTGAAATTTTTTGTGGCCCATGGATGATATGGGAATTTTGTAAAAATTAGTTTTATCATTTCATGCTGAAAGTGTTGTGGTTTCTTGGATATGTTTTTGTTTCTTGAATTTCTGCACCGTTTTATGTATTAGTTCTTTTTTAAAACCATTTTTAACTGCTGTTTCTTTTATTTGTTTGTATTCATTAAAATATTCTTCTTTGCTAATTTGTAGGTTAACTAGCCGGTGTGATAAGCTGTTAATTACTGCATGTTTGTGCACTGTGGGGTTAAAACTGTCAGCTTTGATGTGATTATCTGCGTGTGTATTCTTTCTGTATATTCCAAATTTAAGATTTTCTTGGCATTTCATTATTTTAATATCCAAGAATGGCAGTATGTTATCTGTTTCTATTTCATATGTAAATGATATGTTTATATCTTGTATATTCAGAAGTTTTAAGGCATCGTCAATGAGTTTTTTGTTAACTATGGCAAATATATCGTCTACATATCTGTACCATACCTTAAATAAGTATGGAAAAGCTGTGTTAATGTGTGTTTCAAATCTACTCATGAAGAGGTTAGCTAGAAATGGAGATAACCTCTTCATGAGTAGATTTGAAACACACTAAATGTTCTCGAAACCGGTTCCATACATTTATGAAAAGTAAGTGAAACTTTAAGAGTGTGTATTTCAACTGAATCATTCAATGATATCAGTTAATATAATTAGCTTCACTGTGCAAGTTCCAATTTACATTTAAATAATGATTTGTTAAATTTGTCCAGAAGTTAAATAGCTTTCAAATAAAATTAGCTAAGTACATAAATACCCAGTATCTGTATAAAGGATGATATTTTGAAAACTGTTCTAATATTTATCTCTTTATCAACAGTAAAACTGTAATTTTATAACATGTTTATATTTAATGGCATTTCTAAATCTATAAGATCCATGGAAACAGTACCTGCACCTCTCTAGTATATTACATGTAATGTGGAAAACACAATGGTGAAAGCAATGTTGGAAAATTTAAGGTTCTTACAAGCTCATTTTGATTAATTTTTATGTTTATTTATTTTTATTTATGTCTTTCTTTCAGTTACTCTTAAGACATTACAGCAGTTGTTGAAGTCTGACAATTTTCCAGCTTTTTTAACTATACTTTTTTTAAAAATGTTTCTGTAATATTTATTAAATGAACATAGGAACCAAACAGGCTTAAGATCCTGATGAATACAGTCTGTTGCATAAGTTTACTAATATAATTAGATCAAACTTACATATAATAATTTATAAATTACCGTGACTAATAATTACTGCTGCATAATTTTACTAATAATATTAGTGACATTCTGTCATAAAAGTTACAAATTACATCTGGAAAATCACAGCCCTCAGGATATTATTCAGAGCCTTACACAAAAAGTATTACAACATGAAAAATTGTTTTAAAATACTCAAAGCATTCTATAATCCATCCTGTTGATTTATGTGATTCTTGTAATGTCCTTCAACAAATTTGTTAGGATCCTCATGTAGTGGTGTCATAAGTTAGGTTTTGAGAGTATATGCAGAATCTCAATTTAGATATAAGTTTTCTTCTTCCATCCTTCAGTGAATATAGAACATGGGAATCAGGATATTTCCAGGCCAGTTTCTTGTATAGCTCCACAAACAATTATACATTTGAGAAAGTGCGCCTCCCAGCAATCAACAAAAACAGGTTGATAATTTGCTGGGGCATCAGTTCACATTCAACCATCCCACTATAATTTGGAAAATTGGCAATTATGTATTATTGTTGAATTGTAATATTGAAAAGAAATTTATTTATAGTATTTACAACATTTTTATTTTTCTACAAATTGTAGATTTATGTACACCATGCATCACCTACAGTGTGATATGACAGCTACTTGCTAACCAATGTACAATTACTGCTTAGAGCACCTCCATTCCTTGATTCCTGTTTCATGTAACATCTTTTCTTAGACTTCTGAATGATGCTGAAAGTGTACATGGTAATTTTTGTCTTCAGGCTATAAGTTTGTGCTAATCTTGTTTATCAGAATAATAAAAAAGAAGGTTATCAATCATCCATCAAGAATCATGCACACACTAACACCGTATTACCAATACAGTGAAGTCATTTGACTTACAGACCGCTTGAGCATGGCTGTTTACTGGGAAAGTGCAGTTGGTAAAACTGGAAAAAGTGGAGATACTGTTGCCACACATAAAGTTAGTATTTATATTTTTACTACAACATAATAAAATATTTTAAACAATCAGTTTTTAAAAATAATAAGCCACTAAGTGTGTTAAGATATGCTGAAAATGATGTCCCTAAGCAGCTATACATTGCCAGCATCTTTGTATAAAATTCATGTATTTCATCCAGCTTTTTTTGCATAAGAGCAGAACGAGCACTTCAGAATACATTTTTTGTCATTAAGAGACACTGATTCTTGTAAATTTTTAACAAGTTTGCAAACAGGTTTCTACTGGAACATGACTACTAGAATATTTTCTTGTGAATCACCTTACAATTTCTTTGCCAGAATTAGTTTTCACATATACATCATACATAAAAATGTGTTGTTCAGAACTATATTTATGTAGTGGCATAAATAACAAAGATTAATTAACACTCAATTAAATGCATCAAGTAACACACAAATGCTTATCCACTAACTGACAAAGCCTCCATTAAACTTAACTACAAGCTATTAACTGAAAATGCATTATGAAATAGAATATGAAAATATTCCATTTAAGGCCCTAAACCCTCATTGATAACAGTTGTTTAATTATATTAATTTAATAAGTTCATTTGCACATCTTGTTATATTGTTACATTACTTAAAGGCTATAATGCTCAATATAAAGCCATAAACATTTAATGGTAATAACTATGTTAGTTCAAGAAATCCATTTACGTATGTTATTACATAAAACAAGGCTATAATATTTTATTTGAAACTAAAACTTTCATTGATAATATATTCAATTATATTAATTTAATAAGTTCATTTGCATATGTTATATTATTTACAGGATATAATGCTCAATATAAAGCCACAAACATTTAATATAATAGCTATTTAGTTATGTTAATTTAAGAAGTTCATTTACGTATGTTATTAGGTAAGATAAAGGCCATAATATTCGATTTAAAACTCAGAACATTCATTGATAATATGTTTTTAATCATATAAATATAATAAGTTCATTTGCACATGTTTTAATGTTATTTTATGACTTTAATTTTCAATTCAAATAACAAATATTCGTTGGTATTACGTTTAAATCGTATAAATCTAGTAAGCTCATTTGTAAAGATTTTGTGTATTAGATAAGGGCTATTACAATTTATGTCTAAATGTTTGTTTGTTGGCTTTTATGACAATACTTATAATATAAAAATGTAACGATTCAAAAGAACACATACATAGCCAAGAATATGAAAAGATTAAAACTACTGATAAGAAAGTTGTAATACTAAGTGAATCAACGAATGGCATGTGTGACAACATTAATAATGTGTACCAAGAATGAAAAACGAAACAGACTATTGCGACTAAATAGAAATTAACGAATTTCATTCGCTTAGTGTGTGTGTGTATATAAAATGTATAGTATTATTACAATCCTATTGCAATAAATTACGGTTTTTGTCTCAAAATTTGTTAGTTATGCGTGGATTCCGTAGAGAGAAGCTGTTTTAAATTTCATTAGCAGAAATCGTGATTCGTACTCCGTATAGTGAAGCAGCATTTTAACATCACGTAAAGATAAATGGCGATTGATATTTCTTGGAAGAAATTACAAAATTATTATTTGTGGTGAATGATTTGAGTTGTGAGTTTGAATTAATATTCACATAGGAAAATAGTATACTAGTTACAACAGAACATAAAACACAGTTTTCGGGAGAGAAATATAAATTATAACACGTCCGTCTCGTATTCAGTCTGCATCTAATAATATTCTCAGAATATATCGTAATCAGAAAAATGCACTGTTGCATGGTAATAACAAAACTGATAAAATCCGTAGATTTCTATTCATTGTGATTTTGTTATACTTAAAATCACATTTCTTTCACCTCCCAGAAGTATCAATTTGAAAAATCCAGCTATAATACAAACTCTGAACTAGCTAAGCTTATTGTGGTGGTAGTTAGGAATGACGACAAACGTCTACGTCGGCGTCCTTATTTCCGCTCCAATCATGTGGCCTTAATGACTGGCTTATTTTAATATGCAATCTCGTTCTGCCGGCTTGTAACTCAAATAACCTCACTGCAGTTTAAAATACAATGGTATCCTTTTATGCTTTCAGTAAAAATAAAATACTAACTTTATATGTGGAAAATCCCCTTTTTCCTGGTTGCAGTGACTGTATTTCCCCAGGAAGCAGTCTCGCTCAGGTGGGCCATAACTCAAATAATCTCATTGTATATTAATTTATACAATGCGGGTAAATTTCTTACAAATTTCACTTACTGTGTTTAATTTAGCACATGTTTCGGGTAATACGCTCTTATCCTCAGCTGTTTACCCGCTGTTTCTTGGTGCTCGTGTTGGTCCCGTGGAAGCTATAGTGTTGTAGTGGTGACCTCTGGTAGATATGAAATGAATTTAATCCCACGGCGGAAGGTCTGAACTCATTGTGGTTTTCCGTTTTTTTTTTTTTTTTTTTTTTTTTTTTTTTTTTTTTTTTAGAATGAAGATATTCTCCCAGGCGGCCAGTTCCTACGAGTTGTTTAATTTATTAAGAAGTTATCTTTAGGTTTATTCATGGTTTTGGCTCTAATAACGGTGTGCTATTGCCTATTTTTCCGTCTGTTTTAATCTGATATTTCTAAAACGTCCTTTCTTCCGAATTGTAAAATCTCTTTTAGTTTTTCCTATTTATTTCAATTCACAGTCTAAGCATTCTTTGCCATATATTCCTGATTTCTTTTCTGCGGTTAACTTGTTGTGCTAGGAAATACTTGACGTAGCTGTCGATCAGGGCTAACTGAATATTGAACTTTTTGAAAACCTTTCGAATTTGTGGAGTAATTGTGGGTTATAAGTGAATTTGCAGTATATTTGGGTGTCTTTGATTATCTTGAAGATCGAGTCTCTTTTGTGGATTTTTCAAGTTTGTACCTCATTGTAGTTTTAAATAATGAGAGCTGTAGAAAAAGCGGTGGTGGTGTAACAGTAACAATAGTACTAGAGACAGGATTTCCATCCAAAAGCACGTTTTTTATAAGTTTGCTACACTTCTCAAACTTAGTAAAAAAGTTCATTTTATGGAAAAGTGATTCTAGAGAAGCATACATACCTTTTTCATGCAGGTTTATATGTTTTGGCCTTTTTTGAAATTTATGCATAATGCATTTTTTACAATTTTGGGACTATTAAAGCATATTTAGAGAACATTCTTCCATATTAGCATTAGTTTTAGTGCATATTGTTGTTAAATTGCATGGTACTGCATTTTATAAATTTTTTTATTATATTTTAGCCTGCAAAATAAACTAATCTGTACTAATATTTTTTTTTCTTGGAAAATAATTACAATGGTCAAGGTATACTCTCCTCCCCAATTTGTAGCTTTTGACCACGTAATGAAAAGAGAAATGTGGTTGAACTAGAAGTCAACATTAAGAAACCAGAAAGGTGTACCCAGAAGCAATTAAAAAAGGCTTTTGCTTGCTTGCATCTGATAATTCTTGAACAGCTAACAATCCACTTAATGCAGTGAAATATGAACATTTTGAGCCCCCTCTCTTGTTTAGTACAGACCTGAGGCTAAATTTCTTAGAAAATGCAGCAAACTGACAAATATTAGTGCATTTTACGTATAACTTGGTTTTTAGTTCAGTTACATATGTGAATTACTCTGGCAAACTGTGCATGTAAATAATTGCAATGTCCCCATTAAACATTTAAGAAGAAATCTTACTGCACAATGGATCAAGGGCGAAGAGTATCTTAGAACAGATGATGTAATGATTTATTTTGATTGCTGCAATAAAGATGCAAGTACTAATATTTGGAATACTAGCAGCTATATCTTAGAAAATATTATTTATATTATTTCTATTCATATTGAATAATGTACATGAATTGGGATTACTAAATGCATAGTGTTTATATTAGTCACGTTTTTTTAAAAATCATTAAATCTTATAAACTTGAAGTGTGAATATTAACTTGTCCCTATATATAATAATATAATTGCTTTGTATTAATTGAAGCAAATTATATAATCTAATATTGTATGACTGATTTGAATTACACATTCTTTTAACTTCACTTACTTGTTTATATGTAAAACATGTTTTACAGACAGTTGTCTGCATCCCCAGATATTTGTCGACTGCTGAATGATTTTCAGTAGTAGTAGTAACATTTTGACAAATAAATGTATAACTTAAATGTCAAACACTTGGAAAGATTGTTGGTGGTACATTGTGCCATTAGAAAATAAAATTCAGCTTAAATTTTTACAGTGCATATATTTCTTTATTATGCACGTTTGCTCTTTTGGTAGTACAGACTGCATGCATATATTTTTAAGATTTAGTGCTTGAAGATCCTGTTTTTAGTAAACACAAATAATAAATAATAGAACTCATTAAATCATTAGAACTTTTATTAAAAATTTGTAAGATTTCTTCAGAGCATTATGCAAAAGAAAAATTTTACAAATTAGAAATTATGAGCGTTTTGACTTACACTGTTAGTTTGCAGATGTTATTCAACAAGCCTCTGTGTGATATACTAAAAATGTGTTGTTACATAAACTTCCATGTAACTTTTGTTAAATGAAATGCTTTTATTTGCAGGCACTCAAGGAAGGGTATGCAACAGAACATCTCAAGGTATGGATGGGTGTAATTTAATGTGCTGCGGTCGAGGTTACAATACACAGAAGACAACACTTCGTGAACGTTGTGAATGCAAATTCCATTGGTGCTGCTATGTTGAATGCAAAATGTGTGTAAAGACTGTTGATATCCACACATGCAAATAGAGTCATTTATATATATATAATATCAGTAAAAGGTACTTTCTTACCATGACTGTGAACAAAAAAAAATCACTAGTTTGTACCTGAGAAGATTAGATTATATGACAAAGTATCAAGTGCAAATTTAAGCTTTCAGAGTTTGTGATGAGAAATATTTTCTAATGAGTAATACTCCAACATATATAAATACAGAATACTATAAAAAAATACATGAAGCTAGAAAAACCTTGAACATAATACATGTTCTTGCCAACAAATCGCTTTTCCCCATGTGTTCTGTGAAGTGGAGTTTTAGGAATTACTGCATTACTGCCAATGAATATTTTCTTCAGTTTTATTACACATATATAACAACACTCTAAAGGATGTCAGCAGCCTTGTCTGCCCTTTAAAGTTAAGAGAATTTTAATAGCAAAAAGTGAAGCAGTATTTAATGTAACTTAAGTTTTATATAGTGAAACTCTATACACAGCAAGGTAAATACCTACAAAACTATTCAAGTTTGTTGTATAACAAGCAAGACTGGTATATCACTTAACTGTTTCAATTTTTCATATAGTGAGATCTGGCAATTGGGACTTGCATTCATTTGCCTGACAGCATGAGCTGAAAACAGAACTATCATGAGTTAAAGACTGATTAAGATTTGTTCTAGTAAATGGAGAAAATACAGATACAGTAAATAAAGTTTCTATCAAATACTATTAACAAAACTCTAATAATGTAAAAGCACAAATACATGCAACCTTTCATTAATGTTACATAAAGTAAGGGAATTTCACTTTTTTACTATTATTTCTCTTGCTCTAAACAGAATGATATAATTGTGGATGTGATTTTTATGTAAATATACACTATAAAATAATCTAAAGAAAGAAACAGTAAAACTTAGTAATCAACGGCTCTAATAATAATTATACTGTGACTTTTATAAGTATTTCTTTCAGTGTTTGTTCATGTATATGTAAATATGTTAATTGCACCAAACACAAATTATTCATTCAATCAATCATCCCCTCCCACAATATTTTTACTCTATAGTAACTAAACATAACTAGTATAATTATAAATGAATGTGACAGCAGTATTATTTAGAATATAGAATGCTATGAAATTATCTTATTCAAATCTGCTAATAAGGAGAAACCTGTACAGATACTTTACTTCCATTAATTTATTTATGTGAGACAATGTGCTGCTCTAGATCAATGTAGTTATTTGTAAACTTGCTGTTGTTGGAGTAAGTGTAATTGTTTTAGCGGCATCAGTAAGGATTTCTGATTGCATCAACTGTGCCTATGATCTGAGAATTAGTTTCCCATATTTGACTCTGTATATGTTAAATTTCAAGGTTTATGGGAAAGAAAGATAATAGCTCAAATGTGAAGGGAATAAAATAGGTCCTTCTCTCCTTCTGCAATTCACACTTAGGGCTACAGCTGGCATTTGATCAAGGGAGTCAATCTCCAACACCAAAATGAAAAAACAGAATTTATTTTCTCCCAAATATATTTGAATTTCGTGCCTCTTCTAGCATTTATACTCAGACAATTTAAAGTCAGAATTCAATTGTAAAACAGTTCATGGAAAATTTATTGATTATAATTTTTAAATATACATTGAAGACCATTTCCCTGCCTTGAGAATAATAGTAGCTAATATTTTAATGAGTTAGTCAACTAGCAGTTCAAGGATATGGACAAGAGTCTACAAAAATGTTCTACCAATAACATTTGTAAGAGGAGAAATAAGAGTGTATTGACTCGTCAAATAAAGCATCATTTCAATTTGTAAGATTTGGAATTTACAGCAACGCCTTAAAATAGGAGGTATAATTTCATTTCAATTAATTTATTCATTATACACTGTTCTGCAATGGGACTGAGCAACACAGTACAGAACTTAACATTCTGTATACATATTATCTTATAAATAAATGTTCATCTTTGGATTTTTTCAAACTATGTTATTTCTATGTATTGACAAATTATAAACTAAAAAACACTAGCTCTAAATTATTTGTTCCTTCCTACATGAGTACGTAATTTTCATACATATAATTGGGAGCTTTTTATATTTTATCCAACCTTAGATTCCCAAATTCTCAGCAACAATCATTTTCTACAGAAAAATATTTTAACTTCTTTGTTTCTCTTATTTTATTAACCCCCTCCCTATAAAAAGAATTGTCAGATCATCACATATAAAATTGTTCTTATATACTGATTCCATAAAATATTGTACAGAAACTTTATAATACATGTAGTGTTTTATAACAGTTTTTTTATAGTATAACTGATAGCATTGTATCATTGAATCAAACTAAGCACTCTTCATTTAAAAACATTCTTATTGCTCTACTTACTTGTCTAGAGTGTTTAGTTCGACCGAGTCATATAATCATTTCAATTATATGATTGGCTTCACTGTAAAAGTTCCAATTAGCATTTCTAGTTAGTATCTATTGTGTTTGTAAAAGTTTGAAAGTGAAAGTGAAATGTTAAAACATGATGAACAAATAGAATAAAAACTATCTTAAGTGTATAGTAAACTAGTGTATAGAAAGTGGTTATATACTTTATGCCTAGCAAGCAACAATATCTTTTGGTTATTAAATTATTATGACATAACATTTGTATTCCAAGAACAAATAGTAAACTATTAGTAAGTGATTCTGTCTATATATCCTATTAACCTTGCATGAATCCATTATATGATTTTAAAATATTTTGCAATTTTGACTCCTAAAGAAAATCTAACTACTCACTATAAACAACACATTCTCTCCTAGAAACCCAAAATAATATTGAAACAAAATGTTTTAAAGAAGTTGTAATATTCTATTTTAGCTTGTCAGAATTCTGTTGATTGTACATTACTGACTATTTTTCTTCTCATTGAGCCTTAAATTGTATATGAAGCAATCCTTTAAGGAGAAATTCAGTTTTTTATATTGCAATTTAGATTCTGCTAAATTGTTAAGGCCCAGGTTATAGGATTATTGGGTACAGGAGAATTATGGCTCAACTTTAAGTTATAATCTTATGGTACAGAAGTATGAATACTATTAAGAACTGATCAAAAAAGTTATATGGATGAATAATAATTGTAGTGGAACTGGTTTGAGCATCCATTTTGGACATTAGCGGTTATCCCTGGGGGCATATGATATAGTGGCAGGATGAGACATGCAATACTGGAATTACTTCTATACTGCAGTGGAACTTAAAAAAGCATAAGAATTATGAAACTATAGTTGGTGAGTCAGTGTAAATCCTATTAAAAGTTGACAAGACAGAAGCAAGGGCAAGGAAGAGAAATGGAAGTTTCCAAGATTTTATGACTGGAATTATATGGGAGGAGATAGAGGAAGAAAGAAGAGAAGAAGTTTTATGGGGCATGTTGTGTCAACACCAACAACAGTATCCTTGAGCCTAGTGGCATGGTACAAAGGCAAAGTTGAGAAGTTGTAAGAAGGTACAGGAATTTAGATATACAGTGGATTCAGCATAACATGAGGAGGACGAGACCAGATCTGTGAGGTTGGGATTCTGGAACTGCAAAGGACTGAAAAGGATTTATCAATGGGCTTCACTGAGTCATTAGCAGGTAAGGTGCATATATTAGCTTTATATATATATATGGCCATTGAAGAACTCGCAGTAGTTCGAAATATAGCAATTTCAAGTGTGACTCTTTCTCTGTTTTTTACCTTTATCTACTTTTATTATTAGTGTTAATTTATATATATATATATATATATATATATATATATATATATATATACATGTGAAATTTGGTTAGAGGGGAGAGAGAAAATAGGAATGATAGAGTTTTGAATTCTTGGGAAAAATGGGTTGGAAAAGAAATACGGGCCTTGGGTGTTCTGGGGTTGTTATACAGAAAAAAATGGAAAGGTCAGATCTAAGATGGAAGGGGTAATATAGGTGAAGTTGGCAGTATGTGTGGAGATAGTTTATAACCCCCCAAGAAATTCCCGGTTTCACAGCCCTGACCTCTAGGAAATGAAATAAAAGAAATCAGAGATGAATTTCCTATGGTAGAATTTTTATTACTGCGTGACTTTAATGCAAGAATTGGGAATTTACAAACAAAGGATTGGAGTACATTAAATGACTTAGTTAGAGAGTAAGACAAGGGTAATCTTACTAGAAGTAGTTACAACAAGACAGTAAATGAAGAAGGTTTAAAATTTGTTCAGTTTTGTGAGTATAATGTTTTGGTGATTCTAAATAGCTCCATGGGAAATGATAGGGTAGTTGAGTTCACATTTATTAGTGCAAGAGGTCAAAGTGTTGTGGATTTTGCAGTTTGTGGTTGAGAGTCTTTAGATTCGGTGACAACTTCAAAGTGGTAAATCTAGTGACAAATAGCCCTCATTTTCCCCTAGTGGTGGAATGGAGGGCCAATTTAACACCCAAAAAAGGGTTCCAAATTCAGTCAAGGAGGAATTGGGTGAGAAAGTGAACAGATATAGGTGGAATCAGACCCAGGCTGGAGAGTTTTATTTAATTATGAATTTTCTAATGATAAGATTGTGGGTTTATGGAATTAATTGGTATATTGAGTTAGACAAGGAAATAAGCCGAAGAAGGATGAGAAGTGGTATATGGCAAGGGAGGATTATGAAGGAATTTTTCTACTTATGGATGGTTTTGAATGCTTGAGGTTTACTTGCTCTGAAGTTAATAAAGAAATGCATGTTCATGGCACCTGAGCTGTCGGTAATCTGGTTAGAAAATTTATATAGGGCAATGGTGGAGTCTAGGTGGGCATATGGTATTGTAATATGGGGGATAGAGGAAAGCTGGAAAGGTTAGATAGGGTACTTAGTAGTTTCTGTAAGATTGGCTGGAAATCCCCAAAAATGCTACAAATACCCAAGCACTCTTGGAAATGGGAATGGTTGATGTAAGAGGGTGTGTGATACAGTGTTAAAGTATTGGTTAAAGGTACAACAGATGTCACAGACCTCCATCTTAAAAGAATGTTTAATGTTCCAAGAGTATGGAATAGGTAATCATTATTGGGTGCAAAAAATTGGGGAAGAGTTAAGGAGGAATGGAATGGGGGATCAATGGCTAAGAAGAGGTGATTTGGAGCGAGGTTGGATGATACTGATAGACAGATGTTGCATTTTACAATCGGGGAGAACACTTTAGTAATGTTTTTTCAGTAGATAAAAGAGGATGTCAAAAGAGAAAAATATATTAGAAAATACAATAAGCAGGAGGGAGAGAGAGGGAATGGCATGGTTTAGATTGAGAATTTGGAGATTAAGTGGTTTTAGAACTAGTGGTGAGCATGGATTTTGTGCTATATGTGGAAATGTAGATAATGTAGAACAAATCCTGTTTGAATACTCAGGAACTAAGGAATGGAGACAACAACTGATAATTGGGAAATGGTTGAAGTTAAATAAATCAGTTTCAGCTAAGAAAAATGTTGGTGATCAAAGTAAATTTAGGAATCTGGGGCAATATTTATATAGAGTTAAAAGTAAATGGATATGGTCAATAAGAACTCTCAAAAAATATTATGCTCTTATCCTAAGGCAATTTAATTTTATAATCACTAAAATTAATGGATCAATTATTTAATTATTATTGTGTTAATGAGGAGAGAGAATTTGTGATTCAGATTGAATCTGTTCAGGGTAATTTGTATGGTCGAAACATTGCAATTAATTTACCAGTTTGTTTGTATGAGACTCAATGTTGACCTGGTGTAGATCTTGTATTGAACCAGTCCTATTTTATATTATATCTGACACAATTAATGAAATTGATTAAATAATTTAAAAAATTTGGATTCTAACAGTAAAAGATACTTCCCAAGAATTTTATATAGATATAATCTATTTATTTATTATGGTAAAGCACAGTTAATTCTAGACAGATATAAGAAATATACAAAATTAGTGAAATTTGAGTGATTTTGTAATTAGAATTTCTCAGATATAAGAATAATTTGGAACTTAAAAAAAATTACAATAAGAAATATACTTCCTGTTCTACCCAAAATGGAAACACTAAAATTCAATAATTTAACCTACTGTAACAGTTCCAGTTAAAGAGACTGCTTGCCACTCTCCAAAGTTCAGGTCTTGATGATACCAATAAATGTAAGAAGCATTATAAATATTTTAATTGTACTATAGACTATATATTCTATTATAATTTATTAAATATGTTAACACTCACTCCCCTTATGTATACAACGTTAGGATATGTTTTGGGGGCAATTGCTTCCATCTTCAGATTTTTTTTAATGGTGTTTTAACGCTCGTTTTTACTACTGAGGCACCACAGGCGGTGAACACTGGTGATACATGAAATGATATATTGGGAAAGGATTGTTTAAGGAAGGAAACGTTCCAGGCCTAAGTTTAGGGTTCATCCCCGACATTTGCCAGTTAAGAGGACTGAGGAAAACCTGGAAAAAAAAAACCAGTCAGTGAGGATGGTTCTGGTGGGATTCGAACCCCAGAACTTCCGCTCACGAGTCCATGCCTTAACGACCTCGGCCACCCTTGGCGGTCTCTTCAGTTGTTGACGACTACTTGATGTCATGGCTGAATTCCAAGTGCTTCTGTGGAGGCATCTGGTGGTAGGAATAGAAACTTTTAATTAAATTTTTCCCCCTTTTCAGGATGAAAAATATTTCCCAAGTGTCCATTGGTGTTTCAACTCATAAATCTGTGGTTTAATTTCATGGTTTTGGGTCCCAAAGTGTGCTCCTATTGTTGATTTATCAATTTGTTTAAAACAAATATTCCTATTGCATTCCTTTCTCTGAATTTGTAAATTTCTGTTTGTTTTACTGATGTATATTTGATTACATCCTACAAACTCAATTTCATAAATTTCCGATTTCTTTTGTTGCTATGTCTTTTACTGTAGAGCCTAATAAATTTTTAATGCTATATTTATTCTTTGGAACTAATTTATGCCATGTTCCTTTATATCTTATTCAATTTGCTGGATGATATATGAAACTTTTGATTTTTCTACTTTTCTTGATGTTATCCATTGATAAAATTTCTTATAGATTCTTGTCTTTTAAATTTGTTGGTCATTTGTATTATTTTGTCTTTACGGAAACTATTCATTATTGTTATATTAGTTACCTGTTGATGCTCTATTTTGCACCGTTTTTGTTAGTGGGATGTTAACTATTCTGTGTGCCAAGCTGTTGAACACAGCATATTTTTGTAGGCGGGGCTAAGGCTGTAATTTTTTTTAAGTAATTGCCTGTATGTGTACATAGTCTCATCCCACACAATAATGTTGTGTTCAATACCTTGGCACCAGAATAATTAACATCCCATTCACAGAAACAAAGTAAAAAATAGAATCAACAAGAATAGGCAGATATTCTTCGTCATCACAGAAACAGAATACAAAATAGAATATCAACAAGGATTGGCAGAGATTCTTTGTTATCACAAAAATAAAAATAAAAAATATAAAGAAACTTAAGATTGGGATTTCAGCAATCCGAATATGTAGAGTACAAAACCTTTAGTTATAAAAATATTCACCAAAGTAATTCGCAAAATTGATTTCTTGGTTGCTCTTCGGAGAGAGTTTTAATTTTCGAAACTCCCCTTGCCTATAAATTTTCCTGGTTTGCCCTAAAAATTATACCACGAATACAACTAGCGACCACTCTATGCGTAAATTAGGACAAGAATTCAGAACTCGATATCGATATCCTGGCACCCAAAAACCACCAAGTTGTCTAGATCGGCAATTTTGAAATTTCAAATCTAAGCTAAAGTACACAGGTTACTATGACAAAAGATGGCAGTGTACTCATCGATAGAGCGGGACCTCAGCATTCCGAATATGTACAATCCAGAAAAAATCTCTCATGCATTCGCGGAGATATTTCCAAAAATTGGCCTTTTGGGATTTCCCAGAGGGGAAATTTATTTTCAAAAATGCTCAAAATTCCACATCGAAATGCTTTGACTCCCCAAAATGCTAAGGTTATAGACCGGAATTTTTTAAATTTCAAAATAAAATAAATCAAAGGGTGACGGCATGTTCTTAAAAATTACGGGCCCTTAGCATTATGTACAAAACGTAAAAGTCTGCCTTGGGATACTGAGATATTCACCAATGTCCGAAAATTGGCATTCTGGGGGCCTTTCTGTATGAGGTCTCACTTTCGAAACTGCCTCTAGCCTGAACATATGCCTCAATTGCCCTAAAAAGTAATACCGGGAATACAATCCGCAACGCTTCACGCAGAAATGTCCATAAGAACCCCAATTTCAACATGGAAGTATTCCCCTAAAATGGCAAATCTATTAACCGTAAATTTTGAAATTGAAAGCCTTGCTAAAATAGATTGAAAATGGCCATATGCCCTTCAAATAGACTGGGGCCCCAACATTCGAATATGTACCGAACATAAAAACTGGTTTGCGATTTGTGGAGATATTCATCCACCTATCACCATCACGCGAAAATTGGGCATGTTTGGATCTCAGTAGTCTGGGTCCCTTTCCCGGTTAAGTTGATTGGAGGTAGCTGCATTACCGATCTTTTAGGGGTGGAATCGGCAACGTGTGGTTGCGTTACCGACATGTTTTTACCGATCTTGGTGGTATGCATTCCTGCGCCAAACCCTATCCGGAGATGGGACGTTTTATATACTAAAATATTTTATACATATAATTATTAATTTCAAAAGTTAAAATTAAACGTTTACACTTTTTACAAAAATGGCTATATGTCCTTTTGTCACAAAAATTTTCTTTTTGTAAACGTCATGCCGGATACAAAATATGGCGGTATGTCCTTTTGACACAAAAAATGACTGGTTTCCCCGTACAACAATTATTTTAAAACTTGTGCTTAATGTTCTTTTTGCGAACGACACACCGCCATAACTGTCTTCGTTGCTGCTGCTCTCGGTTTGATCTCCCAATGGCGTAGTGACGCAGCTGAGCAGCAGGTGAGAAAATTTGTTGTTGAGGTATACCTGGGCCGATAGAATAGAAATAGGGACGACGAATTCGCCTATGGATGTTGTGGAGAAGCACCCCGCCGACGTGTGATCTTGTAGTCTAAGGATGGCATCTTGTCGAAGGTTTCGAGTTATATGGTACAGCGAGCGTCTATATTGTAGTGGTATGCTTTTGAAGGCAAGCATCTGATTTCCATGACGTCGTAGTAGTTAGTCGCTATTTTGACGGTGGCAGTTTTGTCCTCGCCAAGGAAGGAGATTTCCGTAGAGATCAGGTTAAATTCTGCTGAATATTCTTCGCTTGTTGTGGAGTGGTTTTGGTTGTCAAAAGCAAGTTTGACAATGAGATTGTTGCCGAATACCAACGGGTTTGTTTGGAATGCCGTGTTTTCATATTGGTGTAAACTTCACGACGTAACCGGTAACCGGTTCGGAGAACCTCCTCTCCTTGGTACATGATGTAAAAGGAAAAATAGTTCAGTTTGTTGATGAGTTCCACTAAAAAGTTGTTGAATCTTATGGATTGAAATACTTCTTTACCGTTTTCGAGGCGGATAAACGTTCTGGTTCGTTCCTGGTGGAGATGGTCCGGAAGCCTTGCACGATATATGGCATGTTCAGCTGCAGCGTAGACACGGAAACGAAATCCGAGTTACTCGATACTTCAGCTAGTTGGCGTAGTTCGTCGTGGATCATGTTGTCTGCTCCGTTGGTATCTCGAAATGATGCACATTGGATAGTGTTTTGTAAGAGCACATGCACGATCAATATGGTTGGAGAAGGAGCGGAGGTTGTAGTGCTGGTTGCAGCGACGGTAAGGAACGTAAATTCCTTTTGCTTCCGGTGTAAGTTTCGTTCATACAGCGTCTACATCTATAGATGAATTATGTGTAAAGATCGTGCTCCCCTCTACGGGTGTCATTCTTTTGGTTCCAACATAGCGAGACGACGACCATTTTGCAGAACTTTAACATAACTTCCATACTTGAATGGATGTGGAGGGGCAGGATCATGTCATCTGGTGCCGCAAGCTTGTCCGCACCTGTTCTTGGCGTCATTAATGCGCAGGTGTTCTGCCTCAGGGCGCTAACTATCTTGTCGAAGCGTGTACGTGACGTCATCTGTCGTAAACCCGTTAAAACACGTTCTGCTCAGAGTTACTATTTCAACTCTTTGATGAATTGCGACTTTATAAAATGCTCTATCTCCAGGGACACTAAAGGTAGCACAACGAATGTACCTCGAGTATTGAGTGTAATTCATTTTTAAATGGCTACCGGAAACGTGGGTGTGAAGTAAATACTTACTATATGCTCTCTATATTTTTGTTGATTTTGTATTTTATCTCTTCTTTCTTCTTGTGATAGATTAAGTTATTAAGCACAAAAAATTATAGACATGGGCTCCTGTTATGTGTAAATTTCAAGGGGATCATTTCATGTCTGTACATAATAATACAGTGGTACCTAAGATCATTTTTAACAGAACAGCCCTGGCTCAAGTTCATGAAGTCGCAGTGATACAGGCCACTAATTTGCACAACAGGACGCTGAGGATTTTGAATTACAAAATGCAAATTTTCATCTTGGTTCTAAATTGTCAATAACTTGGCGACATGAAATGCAATTACTTTTGGTCAAATATAGGCATATATTTGCAACAAAATTACTAAATTTACTACATGTATTGATGAATTTCAAATTCAAGTTATTGACCCTAGACCAATAAAGCAGCGCCCTTTTCAGGTGTCTAAAAACAGAAAGAACAGATTAATTAGCAGGTAAAAGAAATGCAGGACGCAGGCATTATTAAGGAATCTAATACCCTATGGGCTTCATCTATTGTCCTTGTTAAGAACAAGAATGGCGACTTTCGTTTTTGTGTAGTTTATCCCAAACTAAATTCCGTCACGGTGTCGTCATCATACCCACTTCCTCTAATTGATGATTTATAAGTTTGAGATTCTCAATGTATTGTACATTAGAGTTATTTAGTGCTGATTTTCAGGTCCCAATTGCCGAAGATAGTAAACGGTATACAGCTTTCGTAACGTCGAAAGGCCACTATCAATTTTAATGTTTTGGCTTATAAAATGCGCCGAGGTTCCTCTCAATTACTGATAACCTTTTGGGAAACCTAAAATACAAAAGGGCGTTGGTATATTTAGATGATATTGTTGTATTTGCCTCATTTTTGAGAAATTGCTTGCTAATTTAGAAGCTGTCTTCACTAGGTTAGAGAAATATAATTTTAAGTTAATGCCAGATAAATGTTTTTTGCAATGTTCTCTTTTAAATTGTTAGGTTTTGAAGTATCTGCAAAAGGTATCGCGCTAGACGAGGTAAGATTACAGCCAGCCATTACTCATCTGCCCACCACAAGTGTGGTATGATGGGTACTAGACTTATTTTCTTTCTATAAATGCTTTGTATCAAATTTTTCTTCCATTGCCCAGCCATTGCATGATCTCGTCTCGCGTAAAAATGGAGATTATACATGGAACGCACACCAACAACGATCATTGGATGAAATCAAACATTTTTTGAGCAAGATTCCTGTCTCAGCACATACCCCTGGAGCATATACAGAGCTGCATATGGGTGCTAGTGGAATTGGCGTTGGGGCTGTATTGTAACAACAAATAAACGGGGAACTCCTTTCAGTATGTTTTTGCTCTAGAATTCTCAACAAACATGAGAAGGGCGTTAGTGTCTCTGAACTCGAGCTACTTGCTGTAGTTGACGGCCTTGCACACTTTCGATCATAAACATCTATGAATATCCGGTCAGTGTAGTCATCGCGTTTTTTTTTTTTTTTTTTAATTTACGGACGCTCCTTAACATCTCAGGTCAGGTCTTCAGCGTCCCCTTCCATTCAGGACGTGAAACGGCCGGCAAATTTTGCCCAGAGGCCTCTTTTTTTCAGGCTTGAGGTTTTTTATCGTGTCGAAAATGTACGACACGGGATCCACGGCTTTATTTTCCTTCCGCAGGAAGCCATACTTGATTTTTACGCCCGAAAACCCCATCCTTCTGGCCGTAATCCAACCCGTGATCTTGGGTTTAGGAGGCAAGTATGGTTACCCTACACCAGGACTGACTCTGTGCTATCTTAAAAGCGTAGAAGATGTTACGGGTAGATTGGCACGATGGGCCACTACACAGGCTGGTAATTCCAGAAGCCCTGAAACATGAATTTTTGTTTTCTTGTCATGATGACCTTTTATCAGGTCATCCAGGATTTACGAGAACTTTTCATAAAATTATTCTCGCTACGATTGTGTAGGTATGCATAAGGAAATTGAGAAGTACTTTAAAGGATGTCTTAGTTGTCAATCTCGTAAGCCTCTTAAAACATTAAACCTGTTGGACTGTTACATCTTGTTCCTGTTAATCACATGGCGAAAGACGAGTAATAGATTTTGTAGGCCATATTCATAAATTTAAAACAGGTAAAACAATGATAGTGGTTGCTACAGAATATTCAAGTCGGTGAGCGAAAGCGAGAGTCACCACCAGAGGAATACTAGAACATGTTTCTCAATTTATTTTGAAGAATATAATTTGTGGATACATTGCACCAGCCATGCTACTTTCCGACAGAGGATCAGTATTCCTTAGTGTGGTTACACATCATCTACTAAAATCGATGGGTGTTAAGCTTACTTTTACAAGGTCTTATCATCCCACTTGCAACTGTTCTAACTGAACATGCTACTCAAATTATTGTTAAATGTTGTCCCATTATGTTTCTACTAGACAAAATGATTGGAACACGGCTCTACCGCATGTTATATTCGTTATAATAGTTAGACAGAGGTCTACTTATGAATCCTCAATCTTCTTAATTTATGGCGTCGCCCGACATTACCTGAAAAAGTACAATTGAAGAAATCCACTAAAAATTACTTTGTTCGAGAAACAACAAAATATTCAACAACATCGTCAAATGGTAAGAAATAATATAACAAAACCACAGGCAACACTTAAGAAAAACGTCGATAGGAAAGGACGAACCTTTTAATTTCAACAGGGTCAATTAGTTAAAGTAATTACACCTTCCGCAAGAAAGATGAAACATACAAAATTGTTGCATAATTTTCATGGTCCATTCGTTGTTATGAATCAGATTTAGTAGGCAAATACAGGAAATAAATTTATTGTACAAATCATTCATGTTTCTAGACTATACCCATATCATGTGCACTATAGGCGAAGTTAAGTGCTCTACTTTATGGAAAAACCATACTTCCTTTCAGTCGCATGTAGTATATATACAGACATTTATGTAAAGACGTTTTCGATAACTTTATATAAACCTTTAAACGAAATGGCTATGAAACTATTGCTTTTGTTGCGAGTTAGTGAAATCTATATATCAAATATTGACTTACATTATAAAATTTACGTGTTGTAGTCAATCAATCAATAAGCTGGTAAATTAATAAATACACTATAATGTTTACTCAGAAACGAGGCTTAAGTACTTTTAATATTCCTGTAAGTGAAATTTTGTACCGGTCTGAACATACAATAATTACGTGTCCGTTCTTGAAAATCCGTTTTAGGTATTTTCCATTTTTTTTTTCTGTCTGCCATTGATCTCCAAGGCAACACGTGCATTATTTTTAGTGTTGCAGTGCTTCCTTTCCGCTTCGCAAAGGTTCAAGTTGCCGGAAGCTGGTTATCTCAAGAATACCATTAATGCGATACATAGATGCCTACTGCCAGCTTTCTTGCAGAGTTAAGTTCTATACCGAGGAATGAAATAATTTAGCTCGTGTCTATAATTGCAGTGAATGCTAACGAGTATATTTATTTTATAATATATGTGTGTGTGTGTGTGTGTGTGTGTGTGTTTATTTTGCAATCGGGGATGCAATCTATTCCCTCAAGTCTCGTCTTATGATGTTGTTAGGGAATATTAAGAATAAGCAAACCACATATGCGTATTACCAAATTATTGCCGGTATCTACATTTGGCCTTGGTGGACACCTGACGTTAAAGGCAGAGTTGAATTAAGTACCCTTGTGCTGCAAGCGCCCAAGCGGCTAGTCGGAAGTGAGTGACAACTCAGAGAGCAGAAGGTATTGTGGCACAGTATTATCTAGATAATAACGCTTCAGTATCAATTGAACAATAGCCCAGTGAGTTGGCTCTATCGGTCTATGGACAGACCCAACCGCCTCAACTTAAGTTGTTGTGCTACAGTCACGAAGCGCCGGATTTCACCGGGTCTCCTCGATGCCACTACTGCGGAGCCGATGCCCTTACCTCCGAGTATAAGTAGCACAACCTGCTCCACCGGCGCAGACACTGTGCTTCCTGCTGGGACACCAGCCATTTTATCCTACCCACTCCGGCGCAGCGCACACAACGCCTCAGCCTCCACCCATGGACTTCCAACACCCAGAGTCATCCATTCCACTAACTATCAACATGACTCCAGGCATTGGACCGGACATGCTCTCATTAACATCATAATAAACGGTTTAACTTCCCTCATCACCACGTTTCAACACAATGTTCAGCAATAAACCGGTCTCATCATCCAACAGCTACAACCAGCATAAGACGCAACATCCGCCAGATTCCCCCGCTTGAAAGAGGCTCGTGCAGTTCTCCAAGCTACCTCCGCTCATAGCCAAATTAATTCTCCCTCCAGCACAGTTCAAACTCCTCAAGACCTTGTCGCCGAATTATCACAGAAGATTCAACATTCAGCAGCCACTCCACACGTCCCTTGAAATAGTCTCTTGAGGCGTACATCGAACACCGAACATCTAACCACAAGCATCTAGACAGCATCGACAAACAACTCCAGAACGTCAAGACCTCTACACGCACTTGAAATAGTCTCCGTATGCCTCAGATATTTGGAGGAGGCGTACACCGAACACCGGACATCTAGCCACAAGCACCTAGACGGCATCAATAAGTAACTTCAGAATTTCAAGACATCCATACACACTTTAAATCGTCTCCGTACACCTCAGCCGTTTGGAATAGGCGCACACCGGACATCTAGCCATAAACACCTAGACAGAACCAACAAGCTACTATATAACTCAAGATCTCCACACGCACCAAATACTCACTACCAGCAGAACTCAGATTTCCAGATCTCAGATATATGTCTTCATGGATTACAGACCAGCTCTGTGAACATGTCCAAGCAATGACTTAATTACTAAAACAGTGCCAACAAAAACGCTGATCCAACGTTCACTTGAATGCTCACTTAAGCAGGTGATTAAAACGTATAACACCTGTCACTATCCTTTCAACACTTTATCCTACTCCCTTAATGCACTGTCAAGCCATCAGGGCCTCGGCTATGGTGGTTGCCAGTATTCACTTTGATGCGCTCCTGTTCGAATACTACCAACCCATGATTTCTCTGTGTGTGTGTGTGTGTGTTTCTGACGGAGTTAAAGAAGATTTGCCACAATTACAATAATTTACTGCTGAATTAGTTGTGGGTTGCGATAAGAGCACGTTTTCGCCGTTGCAATATTTCACCCGCCTAATAATGGTTTGTCATAATTACAGTGGTTTACTCGCTAAACCACTGGGTTCACCGGGTTCTAGGATTAGCCTGAGGTTAACCGACAGATTAGGTTAGTATGTATATATATATATATATATATATATATATATATATAAATTAGTTGCGAATTGGAATAAGCACATTTCCCACCGTAACAATATTTCACCCACCTAATAATGATTTGCCATCATTACAATGATTTACTCGCTAAAAAGCTGCGTCCACCGGTTTCTAGGATTAGTCCGAGGTTATCCGACAGATTAGATTAGTGTGTATGTATAAACTAGTGGCGAGTTGGAATAAGAGCACCACCATCGCAATATTTCACCGGTCTAATAATGCCCTCATTTAGAGAGATTAACCCGGCCCCATCCATTTATATGTATTAAAGTAAAGTGTATATACGTCCCCCCTCTCTCTCTCTCTGCTTTTTTTAAGAGTATTTAATGCCAGTTTTTACTACTGAGGCACCACAGGCGATGAACACTGATGATACATGAGATGAAATTATATATTGGGAAAGGATTTTTTTAAGGAAGGAAATAAGGACTGAGGAAAACCTGGAAAAAAAAACCTCAGTCAGGGAGGACAGTGCTAGCAGAATTCGAACCCCAGATTTCCCGCTGACGAGTCCGCGCCTTAATGACCTCGGCCACCTGTAGCGGTACTCTTTCCGCTATCGCTCGGACGCTAGCAGTACTAGAGTACTTATTCAGCCCTGCCTGTAACGTTATGTTTAATGGACAGGGTCCCGGGCCCTTACATTGCACAGCTTACCTCCCAATTGGCATCCATTATTACTGGATCAATTGTTACTTAGATTGTCAGTCTTCATGGAACTTGCGGTGAGCAGTTTGTATCAGGCGCGGTCGCAGTGGGAAATTTATATGTGCGTGGATGTTACATAGTCGTGTGATGCTCGCAAACAGTGTTGGGTGATTTCAATGGAAGTTCTTCAAACGATGTGGTGTAGTGCGTATAGAAACATTTTTGAATTTGTCGTACAGTTCCCCTGTTCTCCTTGCCTATTTTCCTTTGCTGTCCTGTTCCCCATTTTGTTCCTTTTCCGTTTCCTGACTTTGTTTCTTTGTTGGTTTTTCCCCTTTTCAGGTGCTAGGCTCTTTATGTTTTAATTGTATGTTTATTTTATCATTTCTGGTTTGTAGCCTGTATATTCTATATACATGTTCTCTCCCTCTCTTTCTCTCTCTCTCCCCGCTCTTGTTAGGGCATATTCTTGCATTTTACTACTTATGGGCCCGATTTTATTTATTTTATATTTTTATTCTTGTATTATATTCTATTGTTTTTTTTTTTTTTTGCGATTGTTAGTAGGTGGGTATATCTACGGCCGAGGGGTGTATTAAATTAGTAATTGGTCAAAACTATAATGCGAACACTTTGTTTTATTTACTTGAATATCTTATACTCTTACATTGCCTAGTTGAATCAGAAGGTATTTACTTATTTAAATCCATTTGGTTTACCATTTACGTTGACGAATTAGAGGATTTTACCTTGACGCAATCGCCTGCTTAGCAACAAGCAGAATCGTGTTGAACTTCGATTCTACTTATATGTATGTACTCTTTTTTTCATTTGTCAGTACAATTCAAACTTAGGGCGTTAGTATATCATAACTGAACGTTACAACATAATGCAAAGACCTCCCTAGGCGATCGCGAAGCTATATTGGGAGGTAGCAGAACCTTCACTCGTCGCTTTTGCTACCCTGTGCTGCTGCTGCTGCTGCTGGTCGCTCTGCACCCTCTGCTCTTCATGACATCACCCCCAAAACCGTTCGGCCTTAATGACTCCACTTCTAGGCATTCAGATACTATGTTTTGTCGTAAGCCTTTCGCATTAGAGATCTTAATATGTGCGTTTTACTATTAATATACAAATAAAAGAAGTAGAAATGGCAGTAACACTAATAATAATACCTGCGAGGGCTTCTAACCCTATGCACCCCAGCTGACGTCATTAAACGTGACAATATTGCATAATATTGCATAATACGGTTTTTGTGAAAGAACAAGCATTTAAAATGTGCAATAACAAACTTTCAATTTTCTAAATGCGCACTTTGTCCAATTTTAAATGAGTGCTAACACGTAACAAACTTAAGTGTAGTACACTATTTTCTCCAGAAGACTCAAAATTGTCGTGATTGATAAATTTGTTCTTGTTCATTTTGATAGTTATATGACTATGACAGGAACTGCAATATATTTATATTTCCTGCTTCAGTTGCTCGCTCTCTCTCCTTCTCTGTTTCAAACGTGAGTGCAGTAATGCACTGTGAAGGAAGGAACATTCGGTTATCGGTGGGTGGGGCGGGAGTAGCTCTGTGTGGGTGGCACACGTTTGTGAGAAGAGATTTTTGAAGTAAAGGTGTGAAGCCGCCTAATGCCAGTGGCTGCACGTTGATAGCTTAACTTCTCACTGGGTCAAGAGCTCCTCGTCGTTGTCTCCAACGCTTCGGTGGGGACAACTTCTCAAGGATCGGCCGCGGTTTTGATGAGCGGGGCTCAGGGGTACTGAGCAGGAAATTCAAAGTCTTAAATTAACACACGACACGACATAATGTGATTGTGTAGTGTATTGGTTGTAAACTCTCTACTGTCTTTTGGTGATCTTCCGTCGCGTAGGCTGGGCAATGTGAATTCAGTTGTCACGCTAACACGACGCCTAATAAGATCTGGTTAGCTGGATCGTGCCGAATTAAACCGTGTGCTTAGCGATGAATATGCAGCTCTGGTTGTACACTGCCAGTTAACTTTTAACTAAGGTTGTTACGAAGATATGGGCGAATCCTACCTGCCTGTACTGCTTGAAACTGCTTGCCTGAGCTTAACATGTAGACTGCGCGGAACTTAATTAGAGAAATGCGTAGACTCGGGCCGAGAAAAACGGCATTAACTGCCCGAAACTGAACTACAAAATGCTTGGAACTGGTTCTGACTGCGTTGATCTGCCTCGAACTTGATAGAAAAGATTTAGAGGGGCGATCGCTCCCTTATATACGAAATACAAATCATAATTCGTTGCCCTAAGACGACGCGGAACTTCTCATCGTTTCATTAAAAGAACTTCTCATTGGGTGACTCAATTTTGTTTTGCTAGCGTTTCATTTGCTAGATTTGTACGCGTGTGAGACGAACCCATCTATTGGAGCCCTTTAAACTTTTAAAATGACATTAGGCGGTAAAGTTCAGTGTCCTCTACCACGGGTCGGTTACATTCTTACGACTTTTTCGCTTGTTTACTATGCAA
Source organism: Metallyticus violacea (assembly GCA_030762175.1). Lineage (NCBI taxonomy): Eukaryota > Metazoa > Arthropoda > Insecta > Mantodea > Metallyticidae > Metallyticus > Metallyticus violacea. The sequence continues at coordinate 435,909 of CM060843.1, read as the reverse complement.
AAGTGAAAATCGACCCTTTAAGTCATGGACGGCCATAAATTCTTTTCTAAAGGTTTGACGATTATGTTTTGAAAACCAGCTGCCTTAAACGAAAGATACGCCGAAAAAGGTTAAGAACAATTCTCAAGTCTTACTCATACATTATGAACAAATAAACATGGTATTTACATTATTGGTGATGTTGATAAACTATGATTAACTGTAAAGGGAAATATACATGACAGTAAAGTGCGATTAAATGACTAAAGAAATACATACAAAATAATTATATAACATTTATCTTTACTTGGATAAGGCTCAAAGGAACAATTTCAACATGTAGAATAATCTATAATCCCAAATAAGTAGACATGTCATTATTTTTCCATGTGTATTATCATGACAGCTAAATCTGTAGTCATTGTGACATTTTGCTTACATTGTCGTTAGGAAACACTTCTTTCATGCACAATATCTTGAACTCAAAATTCTTTTTAAGTCCCACTCCTTACAGCAAGGTAACTAGCGAGGCTCTATATCCATTACAACTATTGTGTTATATGGAATGCACTAAAGACACTGTCTAGTATGTTTGTTCTGTTGGCTCTGTGGCAGTGTGTGCCGTGGCTAAGAGCGTAGGGGCTTCCGAGCATGAGGGCCCTCCCCCTTTTTAACAGGTCTTTGTAACATATTATGACAGGTTAGTTTCGTAGTATTGTTTCCCATACACAACAAGCTTAGATGTTAACGTTAACATATATACATCCTTCTGTATTTGTTCAGTCTAAATGCAATATGTTGCACACGCATTCCCAGCACATGCAAGGACAAAGAGGCTTATGGGCATAAATTCAAGAAGCCTGGGATGTTGTACCCTCACGTCCACAGTACTGCAGAAATTTTACACCTATACCTCGAAGATTGAGGGCAATTTTATATGCTGAAGTTCATACACGCAATCAATTTGTGTTTAGTTCTGTGTGCTTTTTCTTTAGAAGAATTTTCTGTTCATATTTTTATTTATTATTTGTAAAGAATACATTAGTTAATGATTACATTTTTGTATGTGTATAGGTAATGTCATAACTGATACGTCTAAATATGTGTTATTAAGGTAACATTATGTTCTACTTATACACGTATTAAACCAACAATAAAACAGTTTGTTGAAATTGAACCCAGGAACTTAGGCAGAAGAGAAATATTTCCTAAACCGCATGTCGCCGCTACATCTATCCTACAATAGATTTCCAGATTATTGTTGTGACCTTTATGTTTACAGACAAAGCTCCTACTGCAGTGTGCATTCTCTGCATGCACGTGAATTTATCCATCGACACGTAGAATCTGACGATCATTCACCATCCCCCCAAAGGGTTTATCTCCTTTAGTTGTTTGCTCATTTATTCTCCCATGTGATGAGTTCTTCATTGTCTGAGCATTTAGTTCAACAGGGCGCATGTCGCCGCTACATCTATCCTACAATAGATTTCCAGATTATTATTGTGACCTTTATGTTTACAGGCAAAGCTCCTACTGCAGTGTGCATTCTCTGCACGCACGTGAATTTATCCATCGACACGTAGAATCTGACGATCATTCCCCCTCCCCCCAAAGGGTTTATCTCCTTTAGTTGTTTGCTCATTTATTCTCCCATGTGATGAGTCCTTCATTGTCTGAGCATTTAGTTCAACAGGCAGATAATAGACTGTAGATAAAGATTGCATTTAACGAGCAGGAAAATGTGTCTCAGAAGAATGATTTAAATTGTATTATTGTATAGTATAGTTTTAAATGTGATGAATATCTCAGTTTGCTCTGTTTTTGGATGTTCTAATAACTCTGGTCTTGATCATCGTGTAGTATATTGCTATTTTCCCAACAAAAAATTTTTCCCGTAACTACATAAAATAAAACTGTCTCTTCTTATTAATTCATGAACTGGGCACCTGAGATGAAACTTAATCATATTAATGATTCGTCTTCATCTCCATTATCACCAATATCAGTAATCGATATAATTTAATTTAATATGTGTTTTAAGAGTTCCATGTTTTTGTTTATTACCAAAATATCTTGCGGCACCCCTGGCTGGTCTCGATTGGGAATCCCCGTTGTATGCGGATATGACAATTGTTTCTACTACGATAACGGCCTACAGCGTGGATTAAACAGACTACAGACGTATTGATACTTGCTTACTAACGGTGGGTACAAGTACAACGAATATTATGGCCTTTAAGAAGCTATGTATAGCAAAGTGGAGGCATGGGCAAATGCAGTAAGACACTTGATAGCCTTAAGAATTTTGTGTACCATGTACTAAAGTAACAAATAGAGAGGGTACGTGAATCTGCCCCATATATTCGGAGAAAAAACGGTGGGAACATTCTGGTGTACTAAAATAAAATACAATCTGCAATACTCCATCCCGGCATCTTAATACCCATACCGGAACGTACATTATCATTTATTAATCAATTAATTACCACTATATAATACTTTTACAGATCATAACCTATAATTATACTTATTTGTAGATTATAATCTATAATCTGAAGCTGTTCATGGCTACCCGTCAATTACAAAGTAATTGAAATAATTAATATTTATAATTTTAGAATCAGCAACTCTTAATTGGGTGCCAGTATGTTGTGCATTTCTTTTCAGTGGAGGAACTTTAATGACATATGTAGAATTAATGTTGTATAGTGTTAATTGAATTCATAAAGTGTAATTTTCGTAATAATTAAGGAATAATGTGTATAAAATGTAACCAGGTAAGGGAAAGCTCTTTTCCCTCTCCGAACCAGAAATTCTTGGCAAAAGTCAGACAATGCAAAGGTAATCCCTTTAGGCAAGTAGCTAGGGTTGAAAAAGCCCATGCCTCAGGGCAAACACGCGGCAAAGTTGCAGGTGTCCGAGTAAAAAGAGTCGTTGACAGTTACGTATGATATCTGTTTAAATTCATCTTATTGACGAATAGCAAAGTATTTGTCTTGAAGAAAATTTTCCAGCGAATAGAATTGAAATTCGGTGAGGTACGCAATCACCTCTCAGACACGTTAATATAAAATTGGCGGGGGTATTTCTCGCCGTTGCTCATGGATGGCGTCGTTTAATATTGTATGTAAAAGGGCTACATTTTTCTCAAAACGGGGCAGTCTCAGAATTTTCCATGCCCAGAGACGTGCGGCTGCCGTTGCGAGATCAGCGGAAGAGCGGCATAAGTACCAAGTACCAGTTCCCGACGACGAAGTTGAGCGCCAGTCGCCACGTTAGTTGCCGATACATCAATGAGAATTCTGTTAGATTAACAATTTCATCGCACTCGGCACCTTTGTTAAGCGCAATAAACTTACACGTTTGCCAAGATTACCTTGCCATGGTTCGACGAAAGACGTGAGTTCACCCGAATATTCACGCGAGAAGAATAAACTATATCAGCAAAGTAAATAACGAAGCGTTATTTGTCATAATTTTCGGAATCCCGTTCCACTCAGGCCCGGCGGCTAGCTCACAGCCGCCAAAATACAGCGAAACGCTCTCAAGAGATTCTTGTCGAAGAAGAGTGTGGGCGATATGCAGCAACAGTGGCGAGACCTGCGATCAGCGGGCGCAAAGTTTCTACCGCATCACCTATACAGCCCAATTCCCCCCCCCAACATTCCTTCTTCACAGTAAAAAATTATATTGCCAGTGATCCGGCGTGAAAGGCTTATTTATCATTGCCTACATACAATCCTATTTCAAATTATATAAACAAATTGCGTACTGCAAGGGGGCGGAAGAATGGAGAAAGTGATATCTACCAACCCGGTTTGTTGACCGGGGGAGAGGGCAGCGGCAATGGCGGACTTGTTTAGAAATTTACCTACTCCCACCGTTTCCTTCCTACCTGCCAGCACAGTAAGACAGCTCAGATCTAAAGATGTTGACAATCGGAAAGAGGTAGGGGAACATGAGTCACTTATTTTTTTAATTATTTGCACATATATGTGAGATAATATGTGCCATTTGTTTTTGCATTCCTTTCTGCTTCATTTATTTAAGTGTTTAATTTTTTCTAATATATATTGTTTCTTTTTTCATTTATTCAATTATATATTGTTTGTTTCTTAAGAGTTAAATATTGTTCTATGCAATTTCAGGTATTTTATAGTGTATTGGGAAAGTACGTTTCACAGATTCCGTGGGACATGGATGAGTTAGATTTGTAAAAATATTTTGTAAACAAATAGTGGTAGCGGTGGTGGAGGTAGTAGTCTCTGATTCAGTTTCTCTGGGAGGATAACATTACCAGGATCTATGCAAAATATGAGAAGAACATCATATTCGTAATTTTATTGACATTACACGATTATCATATATTTAGTATTAAAACGGTGCAAATTTTAGTTGATCTCCAGATTTCATTTACCTAAATATGCGTTACTGCTTAGTAGTATATATCCCTCCTCGCGTGATTTTTATATCAAAATGATATCAAAAGTGGTGGGGGGTGATATCAAAAGTGGTGGGGGTGGGGGTGGTGGGGGAGGTTGGAGGTGGGGGTGGTGGGGGAGGTGGTGGTGGTGGGGGTGGTTAGAGGTGGGGGTAGTGGTGGGGGTGTTGTGGGGGTGGGGGGTTGATATCAAAATCTCAATTTGAATTGATATCAAAATTTCTGGTTGATTAAGCGATAGCAAAATCTCTGGTTGATCGAGTGTTGGATTTAAATCTCCGAAAAAAGTGTATGTGATCAATTAATTACGCTGTAAAAAAATGGAGAGCCCTTCCGCCACTGCGTTTCCAGTTCGCCACTGCTCCGCCCCACCGCCCGCCTCACCGCTCTCGCCTCACCGCACAATGCTTTCTTGTTCCCCCGCACAATGCTTTTGTTCATGCGTGTTTTATAAAAGAATTCGGGGGATCTTTTTCAATGGGTGGTTTCTTATTCGTTTGTATATATTCTTTTTAACAAAAACTCTGTATTTTCTCACACAGGGTTAGAAAAGTCAAAAACAATATGTGTGGGTTTTTCTTTACAGAGCCAAACTAAAAAGTTCTTTTCTTACTAAACACGTTGGCTCTCTCTGTATTTCTAAAAATCTATTATTTTCACAAGGAAACAAAAAACCTGTGTCACATGTATCAAAAGGAGTTGTTTTTCCTTTCACGGTGTTTTCAAAAGTCAAAAACAATATGTGGGTATTTTAAAAGTTCTTTTCTTACTAACACGTTGGCTCTCTCTGTATTTCTAAAAATCTATTATTTTCACAAGGAAACAAAAAACCTGTGTACATTCTTCTAAAATCCTATCTTCAGAGACATTTAAAAGTTCTTTCTTAGTATGTTTTTTAAAAGAATTCGGGGGAAAAGACATTGTTAATAAAAGTTCTTTCACATTGGCTCTCTCTGTATTTCTAAAAAATCTATCATTTTCACAAGGAAACAAAAAAAAACTGTGTACATTCTTCTAAAATCCTATCTTCAGAGACATTTAAAAGTTCTTTCTTAGTATGTTTTTAAAAGAATTCGGGGAAAGGTGGTGGGGATGGTGAGGTGTAATTTTTGATATCAATTTTAAATCACGCAAGGAGGGATATATACAGAAAAAAATTAACATATACATTTTTTAATACAATTAGATCTTTTTTATTGTACACAAAATTAACTTGGAATGGCGGTCTACAAAATTTTAAATACAATTAGATTTTTTATTGCACACAAAATTATACAAAATGACGGTAAATGGTGCTCACTGATCACAAAAATTAACTTGGAATGGTGGTCTACAAAAAACATCACGTTTAAGAATTTGTTTTAAATACAATTAAAAAATGCAATATTTTTAAAAAGTCTGTCTCACTGGTGAGGGTTTTCAAAAAATGTTTTTATCCCTTCACAAAAATTATTTTAAAATGTGTGGTATATGTTTTTTTGACAAACAACACTTCACAGTCTTCGTCGTTGCTGCTTTCCTCCTCCTCCTCCTCGTATGGTGTGGTGACGCAGGTGAGCGACATGTGGGAAAAGTTGATGTTGAGAGGTTCCTGGGTCGACGGGGTGGCGATGGGGACGACGAAATCGTTGATCGATGGTGTTGTGAAGCATCCTGCCGATGTGACCTTGTACTCTAGGGCTGGTGTCTTGTCGATGGTGCCGAGGTAGATGGTGCAGCGTGCGTCTATGCCGTAGTGAAGTATTTTAGACGGGGTGCACTTGACTTCCACGACGTCGGAGTTGTTGGTTGCTAATTTGACGGTGACAGTTTTGTCATCGCCAAAGAAGGAGATTTCAGTTGAGATGAGTTTGATGTTTGCAGGGTGCTTGCCGCTTCTTGTGACGTGATTTTGGTTGTCAAAAACTAGTTTGACAAACACATTGTTGCCGACCCCCACCGGATCTGTTTGACAGGCCATGTTGATTTATTTCGGTGTAAACTTCAATACGTGTCTCCGGTAGCCGTTTCTGAGGACCTCTTCACCCTGGTACACGATGTAAAAATCGAACGAGTTGAGCTGGTTGATGAGTTCGGCGGAAAGATTGTTAAATCTAGTAGGTAGAAACACTTCTTTCCCGTTTTCGAGGCGAACAAGCGCCCTGGGTCCGTGCTTTGTTGATATGTTCCGGACCCCTACCACAACGTATGGTACGTTCGGTTGTAACGTTGACACTGACACGTACTCCGAGTTGCTCGCTACTGTAGATAGCTGGCGTAACGCGTCGTTGATCATGTTGACTTCTCTGTAGAACGTTTGCTACTGACACACATTGGGCAGTTTTTGGTGAGAGGGGGTGGACCATCGATGTGAGTGGTAGTGGTGGGGAGGTTGTAGTGCTGGTTGCAGCGGCGGTAAGGGGCGTAAATTATTTTAGCTTCAGGTGTAAGCACCGCCCATACAGCGTCCACTTCTTCTGGTGAATGATGTATAAAGATGGCGTTTCCCTCCACGGCAAGTAGATGACATTCATTTGGGTCCATCATTGTGAGGCGTCGACCATTTTTCAGAAACTTTATCACTAGGTCCATGTCCGTGAACTTGTGTTCGTGACGTCGTCGCAGGCGTGATTGAACTTGTCCATCGTGATTTAACTTGTGTTCGCACCCTCCATAACTTGTGTTCGTGACGTCATCACGGTGCAACTTCCCCCTGAACTTGTCCATCGTGATTGAACTTGTCTTCGTGACGTCATCACCCTCCGTGACGTCATCACGGCCCCTGAACTTGTCCATCGTGATTGAACTTGTCTTCGTGACGTCATCATGGTTGAACTTCGCCTTGTTTGGACTCCAGCTCTCTGATGAATATCGGTTTTAGAAAATGCTCCATCTCTAGGAACACTCTAAAGGTTGCGCAACGGATGTATCTTGTGTATTCGGTGTAGTTCATTTTCTCCCCGGAATCGTGGGCGTGAAGTAAATACATGCGATAGGCTGCTATTTGATTTTGTACTTCGAACTCTTCTTTCTTCTTGTGATAGATGATGTCGGTCACCATACGCTGTAGGCTTTCTAGCGTCCTCCATTCCTGCATACTCAACGATGTACAACGACCGTCCATTTTGATGATAATATTTTGTGTGCCAAATAAACGTTTAAAAATTATGGATAGTCGGTTGGTTATCTGCCACTCTCTTAGATGAAAGGTCAAGCTCTGTATAGTCGGCATCGTCTCTGAAAGCTTCTGCCACTCGGTCGAACCCAGGACCACAGTGTTGCGTCGCCCGCCAATGGTCACCACGATCTTGTGTGGAGATTTAGGTGAAAACCCAACGGCTGCAAACTTGGACTGCTTGCTGTTCAGGAAGTAAACATCCGTTAGCGGCCCCATGTCACTGTAAAAACAAGAACACCCCTTATGTAGCACACTCTTTTTTTCATTCGTCAATTAACCACACATACTGAATGCGACTTACCTGTTCAGCTCTCTCGGAACAACTGGTAGAGTGGATCATGTCAATGCGCCTTCTAAAAAAAAAATACAAGAATTAGGAACATAAAATGTGTCAGAGTTATTCATGCATGATCATCCACAATTTGTATTAATACTAACCTTTAACGATATACATCTCTGATGTGTAGTTTGTGAGCACCCACCAAGACTGTAGGTTCTTTTAATGATGTCATCGTTGCGATTAAAATCACTTATGCTGAATTTTGAAAAGAATTTCTCCTTGCGCAGACCTTGGAAGCGGTGGGATAGGTAAGCAACGACGTTTTGGCCACAGGTAGTGCTGAAATCGCCTTGCAACCTTCTAGTGTTGTGAGTCCATCTTGTACCACAACATCGATTTAAAAAATTTAGAATTTCCCCCGAAAAGGTTCTATACCATAGCTATCGAAATATTCCCCCCGGTCGTTCTTTGCAACAAAGATGCAGATCCAATGTTTCCCTGGTTTCGTGCTTGGGTCAGTGTTAATGACAACTGCTATGGGAAGCTGTCTATTATACAAATTTATCGACGACAATTGGTCGCAAGCGTACACGCCTAAAAAGTGTGGTGTACATTTAGACAGAAGTCGGTGTATTTGCAGCGTATTCATGATACCAAAATGGTCCTGTTAGCATCAATTTCTATAGTGCGATGTACTTCTGCCATCACCAACAGGTTGATAGGTTCTGGAGTTTGATCTTTAAATCCTACACTTATAGACACAGTACCGTGTCGTTGCCCTGAAATGTAAGACTCGTTAGCGCTCATATCGGCTGTAAGATCAAACACCATAATGGTGTAACCGTGTGAATATTGATGTCTGGAAATTGAATGCCCCTCGTCCTTAAAGTGTATTCCGAGACCATCTTGAAGAGTTTGAAAACATTGGAGAAAGTGACCTGCATCAAAATCGGGCTGTAGGGGTTGTGAGGGAAAAAGCTGGCCGTTCACATACAGTTGAAACGAATTCATTTTAAAGTGTTGTAAATTGTATGGGTTTTTGTTAATGTTGCCGTTGTATGCCTGGTCTGCAACCATCGCCACTACCACTCTTCGAGGTATTTGCCCAATGAAAACGTCGTTGAAAGTCATATTACTAACCCCCTTTGGAATGTTGAGAGCGTGAAATCCTACATCTTTGAGATGGTACTTTGCATTGTTCTTTGTTAACACAGCCTGATGGGCAAGTTTGATGGTCGGGGACGGCCTCACAGCTTTCAAAATCAGTCTAGCAGACTGAATCTCTGTGTAGGCTTTAAAGTCCTTTATATCCGAAAAGAGATGAATGTTGGGTGAAGAGGGGGAGAGTTTGATGGTGATGCTAACATTGTTCAAGAGCAGATTTTCCTGATTAAAGAGTGCATTGGAAAGATTGCCCATTAGCTGTACAACTTTGCTTCCTTTGGTATAGTCGTTACGCCACTTAATTCCATCATTTGTTACATACGTGTCCATCATTCCTCCCTTGTCCTTTTTCCAGAGTGTGGACTCTAGTCTGCTGTTCATGACATCTTCCGAATAATTGAGTAACGTTTCAATGTAAGTTCTATAGGGGTAGCCTGGTTGAGGCATGGAAACTGTGACATTGTTGAGTGATACTTCCAATTGTTGAAACAAGGAATTTAGGGAATTGTTTACAAAGGTAACCTGTTTGTCCTCTTTCAAGTCGTTTCCACCGTCATCCACTATTCGCACGAACAGCTCAAGTACTACATAAGTCATATCGAGGTAATCGTCAGCATTGCCAGAGTAATGAAATGTGATGGGGGCATTTTTCATAAGTGTATTTTGTTGGTTTAGAGAAATGTAACGGTACTCCTCCACGTTCATTTGAACGGGTAAGTCTTTAAAAATGTCTAGTTCCGAACTCATGTGCACTAACGATTCGTCAGCCATTATGAAAATACGTCTAGCACCTTACGTCTTCGGCGTTTAGTCTTAAACTGATTATATATTTCACCCTTCCTGCGCTTTAATAGCCCCGTGCCTATCATAGAGTCTATCTTTACATCAGCTTTCCTTTTCAAGTTAGTTCCCGCCTCCTTCAATCTAGTCTTTAAAGATTCTTTTGGCGGTACCCCCGAACTTGCAACATCGGCAAGCACATTGGCCCCCATTTTCAATGCTTCTTTACCTATAGCTTTCACTCCGCTCTTGAAAAACGGTAGCACGGTTCTGAAAAGACCGCCGAGAGCAGAGAACAAGCCGCTACCCTTTTGATAACGCTTGCCTCTATACAGGTGAAAATCTTGATTGTATAATCCTCCTCCTGCCTGGTTTAAGTAATATCTGGTGACAGTATCCAGCTCCATTATGTCTGTTTCGGGCGAAACGTTAGAACTATAGTAGAGGAAAGACCGTCTACAAATGGCAAGAAATCTCCATAACCGTTCCTTAAATCTATATTCACGATTTTAAAGTCCTGTTGCATCAAAGGTACCCAGTTAAGTGGAATGAACGACTTTTCAATAGTCATGCAGGTGTTGTCACGTTTTTCATACTCTACAGAGACGCTTTCAATGACTTGCACAAACGTGTTGCCCACCACTTGTGGTACTATCAGATTACAGTAAATGAACATTTCGTAAGGGAAACCCATGTACGGATCTACAGGGTGTTTGCCAATTTCCTGTTCAACAACGTTTGTGTAAGGTTCGAACCCCATCATCTTGGCCAAAGATGGTGACAAAACCAGCACATGTATTAGGTTCTTTGACGTGGTTTTAGGAGGAATGTCAGGTTTTTCCTGCGTTTCTACCGTAGGAGAAGTGCCCGGTTTACGAGGGATTAGTGGTTTAGGATTGATAGGTTTTGGAGTTCTAGTAGGAGCAATATTTCTAGCTTTGTTTTTTAACGTTTGGTTCGCGCCTTCAGGGGATTTAGTTTCTGTTTTCGATCTCCTAGAGAACTCAGCATTTTCTATATATCCTACATATTTGCTGCTGGGGATATGACTGTTCTGTGCGACTTTGATGTTAATGCTGGCAGCATTTTTGTTCTCGTTATAAATGAAAAAGTCTTCGACTTGCAAATTTTCACGTATAACTGAGTTGACAGCATGTACCAAATCCTTAGAATTGTGTACGATGCCATGTGGCAATTGTAAGTTAAATTTTGAATGTGTCACTGGTGCTACCATATTATACATTGTGCCAATGATTTGATTTTCGTGATTTGTTACGTTATAGAATTTCACAGGGTACCTAACCTTTTGCAGTGCGACTTCCCATTCTCCTTGCAACACTATTCTCTCGGGTAAGATGTTTGAAAATCTGGAAGTTGTATTGTCAGTGAAATGGTCCATAGAGGCGTTACTCACGAGCGTGAGGGAAAATGGTTTTGTTCTAATCATATCGAGCTGATACTCGAACCCGGTACCCACGAGTTAAACTTGCTCGGATAACCTCTCCACTTAACCAAAAACTGTTTATTTCGACCGCGGCCTTTAGTGTCGAGTATTTTGTCTATTTTGAATGATTCCGGGGGAGCTACCTTTTGTATCTCCTCGGAGTAAAAGATACCGTCTATGGCCTCCCCGCCCAAGTCCTTTAATTTATACACAACGGGGGAGCCGTATACCACCTCGTCAATCTGTAAAATTTCGTCCCTCCAGTTTTGCTCGTACCCCTTGGCAAACTTCATTTTCTCCTTAGATATACGCACATGGTCTCCCACGTTAAATTTAACTTTACGTGGTTTGTCTGCATTCCGACCATAAAGATTTTCGTAAACATGCAAAATGTTGTCTTCATTGACATCCTTTGGAGCCATCTTTATGGACCTATGAATGGAACTATTGTAAGACTTTAAAAGTGCAGGAAGCACGTCCACGTATCTATATGTATTTTTATGTGTGAAATATTTCCACATTTTCGTCTTTAAGGTTCTATTGAAACGTTCTACAACACCTGCTTTGACATTATTTTTTGTAGTGTAATACTTTACACCATGTTTGGTTAAAAATGTTTGAAAGGTTTTGTTGGTGAACTCCGTTCCTTTATCTGTTTGCAATATCTTGGGGGTACGATGAGCGAATATAGTTTTAAACGCTTCTGTAATTTCACCCCCTACTTTTGATTTTAATGGTATAGCCCAAGCATATTTCGAGAAAACATCAATAACCGTCAAGATGTAAACGTATGGTTTATTGTGTGCCTTTACGTTACTCATAACGTTTAAATCGGCCTCCCAAAGGTCGTCCATGTTAGTCACGTGATAATTTCTGGTGGGGAATCGTTTTCTTATCGGTCTATGAAATGTATAACTATCCTGTGTTTGAAGAAACGACTCGATCTTAGATTTCGGTATGCCTGTGGCCTTGCGAAGTTTGTCTGCAGTGCCAAAACCAGCATAGTGTTCAGGATTGAAATAGATTTTCTTCAGTGCGTTCATAGTTGTTCCCACACTAGTCTGCGAAGGTTATAAGACTTTTTTACTGGTAATCGGCTTTTATTTACTTTCGTCTTTGTCGATTTCTCTTCCTCCTTTACCTCGACACCATTGGTTTCAAGGTATGGTTCCCTCATTTGTGACTCGATACCATTGGTTTCAAGGTATGGTTCCCTCACTTGTGACATAAGATCGAGATAGTTGCCCAACTTATATTTTATCAACTGCCTTTTTTCAGGGTGTGGTAAATGTGTACGCTGTAATTTATTCATTTCTCTGATGAGTTGGTTAAGTGATTTGTCCACGAGGTGAAGCTTTTCGACAGCTTTTGGCTGTGAAGCTAGTATAATTTGCTTACCGTGCTTCATTTAACTCAAATTTGACACGAGTGCACTACCGAGTGAAGCCAATATCGGGAGTAGAAAAGCAGGTAAAAAACCTCCTCTCTGTACAAGAATCTTTTTCTTTTCCTTTAAGGGAAGTCGTTTGTTAATTAATTTTCTCCAGCTAGCTTTATGCTTCTTTAAGCGTTTTAAACAATTTATAGGTAAACTAACATGACCTCTGCACACGTTGAGTACACACTCGGAAATGGCTTTAATTAGCTGAGGGTTAGCACTTTTCAACAGTTTTTGTCGCAAAATAGGTTTAGCCTTGGCTAGCACTGACAAATTTGCATGTTGCCTTGCAATCAGGGGGCTACTCAGTCTGGCAATGCTCATCCTGTCTATGTCTGTGATTAAATGACTGAAGTGTGATCGTTGCTCGTTTATTTAAACTCTCTGGGAAGCACACAAATAAAACCTTCAGAAAAGTGGTCAACAATTGGGTATAAAATAAGAAGGCGTTTCCCCTGGTAGGACGCCGATTCGATACCTGTATTGATTTGGCGTGTACTGAGTGCAATCCAACACTAGATACCCGTGTGGGTTTTCAGTAGCTTTTTCAAACGCCTCTAAAAGAAACCTAGAGTTCTTTGGTTCGATCTGTTGACAAAGCCTATGAATTTGCATTTTATCTCTATTGTTTTTAAACACGACAATGTAGTTTGCATTTAGAGATATAGTTCGAAATTTCTTTCCTTGTGGAAACACGTTTTGTAATATGTAAATAATCCCAAAGCGTTTGTGATGTGAATCTCTAGTGAAAAAATTTGACACGTTTTCCCCGGAGGCTTGATACATTAAATCATCCAAAATAACTAAATCCCCCTCGTTAACAGTGTCCAAATCTGGTATACCTGCATGGGTTGCGAAGAACGGGCTTGGTTTAGGAGAATATTCTAATGGATGACACCACAACACTTTTCTCGCGGGTCTGTCAAACATTCTGTCTGCATTACTAATTAAATTTTTCACAAATGTAGACTTACCACACCGCGACGGACCTGCAATTAGCATAGTGCACGGGAAATTAAATTTAAAGTGTTGGATAGTAGACATTGCGGACGACTGATGTGATCTCATTTAGACACGCCTTCTTTTATGCCCGTACGGGTAGGAATCAAAGTTTTCACACTGTACACGTTTGTTGACCACCATCCTATAGGTTTTCACTGAAGACTCAGTTACCACAGTTCCTAGAAATTTCCTAGAAATCTGTGTGCCTTCAAGTACTACCGACATTGAATTATCCCTCAGCACGGTGTTCCTGATAACGTCGGAGTTTACATTTTCCAAATTCCCCGAGTTGAGGGTGATGCCTTTAATTTTACAGACAGAGTGCGTCTTATCTCCACACTTAACCTCTATGGTGTAACTTTTTGGACCTGTAGATGCAAATCTGCAAATATACGCTCCATCGCCGTACTTTTCTATTTCATCTGTCATACAGCCTAAAAATGGCCCCGTGGTTGGCATCCATTCCCCCGGTCTGTACGTGGCTATAACAGAATCTGTGTCGAAATAACACACGCGTTCGCCCAATCTCCTAAGATAGGAATAGAGTTCGATTCTTGCATGGGCAGTTGTATATGCAGCTATGACTGAGTTACTAGTAAAATTCAATTTAGGATTCTGTTCGCAATGTTTCCACACCACATACATTACCTCCTCTGTAGCGGGCAGGTAAGACTGTACCTCTACACCTGGGTCATTAAGTAGGTCTATGAGCCTCGAATAATCTTTCACAAGCTCGCACGTGGACAAGTTATCTCTTTGGCCGTATTTTCCCCAAAAGGAGTTTAACATCAGTTTGGCCAACTCACGCCTGCCAGGATTGATTTCAATAGCGTCTTTATTCAGTGCCACGCCTTCTTTTTCCAAAAATCGTGCGATATACTCGTTTCTCATGGCAGGAGTGTCGCAGTCTTTGGGCCAACCGGAGGCTTCGGTTTTAATTTTCAGAAACTGATTCACATAGTCCTGAAAAAGCCCCTTTTCTCCAGTGATGGGGTTATAGCGTACCATGTCATATTCCCATATTTCATATACATGAATCACACTATAACCTTCCTCTAATGCGACTTTAATCTCGTCCACTACCCAGGTTCCTGTCATACATCTTTCGTCCTCTGTATGCGTGCACTCTGTCTGATTCTCCATCTCTGCACATGTTCGGCATAGCGGAAACATAAGTTTACCGTTAATGCGCGACGGCAGGACGGGGTGGTACAGTCTTTCTGGGGGAAGAATTTTACACTTTACAATACCGCCCTCAACATCTTGCAAATTTGGTAAATTATTCACATGAATCTTTGGGTGTCCAACAGGGTAAGCCTTGGTCTTATTTACGAACGGGTACAAACTGCACACATCATAGTAAAACATTTTCATATCTCCAGAGGCTTCGCAGTAGGTTTTCGTACAATTTGTACGTCCACCAAAGAAGGCATCTCGTGGATTGAGAGGTTCGGGGTAGGGAAAACTTTTGACAAATTCAGCCAAAACCCTATTGGTCTTAATCAAACCATTGAACTCACACTCCCACATCTCGGTCACGTTATACCCAGCATGCCTCATCATCTTCGTGACCTTCACGGTGTCCTCGTATCTGGAACTCATGGTCTGGTTACCAGTGTTGTATAACCTTGAATTCCTATTCGGGTAACAACGTGTGCAACCGTGGTAGAAGCATCCATGAAAGAAATAGACACATTTCCCTTCTTCTTTGTACCCGTCCACTTTATGCCCTAAAACTTTAATTTCCCGACACCGATAAGCATGCTGTATGATGGTTGATTGCTGCTGTTCCAACCAAGACAGCCAGATACACGCTACCCGCGATTGCTTATCAGCTAAACGGTATCCTCCTGCGGGAATAAGTGGTATTTTATTTCTTGGCATGAACCGTTTCCTATATACATTCATGCATGCCTGAGCTATGGTGACGCATTCTCTAAACGGGTCAATACCGTTCTCGTCAATAAATTGTTTCCTAAATTTGGAAACACCTTGACTCAAGAGATAAACGTCAGTTTTACAGTAAGTAACCATTTCTTTTTTCATGTCAAAAACATAATTTGAGGACAACTTTTCATTATGCCACTGCTCGAAAGTCTTGCGGTCATCAACACTCATGCCGTCTGGGCAGTAATATTTTTGCTCAGGTACAGGACCAACATACTTTTCGTTTTCCTTGGTGTTGAACAGGTAAGGAAAATAACCTTTACACTCAGGGAGTTGAAAGGTTTTTGAAAAGCGAGACAGTGGCATAGGAATGAAATTCAAAGAGTCTAGAAAAGTTACACTCTTATACTTCATTCTGTAAATTTTGCTTCCATTCATAATGAGTTCGGGGTCCCAATTTAGGGTGCCCACCATGTGTTTTAACAGAAACTGGCCATCATACGACCTCAAGTTGTGTGCTATGACAATAATGTCACGGGATTCGAACCCTGGTTGTGTGATGTGGTCAAACAATTCTTTCACAGGCTCCTTGTCGAATACCCATTCTTTAACACCACACTGTGTAAAATAGGACATCTTATGAGACTTGTCCACACACAGACCACAACTTTTATGCATTATACATAGATTAGGAATGTGTTCAAACACGTCTGTGGAATAAAGCGTGTTCTGAGTACACTCGAAATCTATGAACATGAACACGAAATTCTTTCGCAAATTTGGTGAATTGTACGGCCGAATGTAGCACTCGTGGTTGGCATTCACATGGACCTTACAAGTAACACAATAAATTTCTCCGCACTGGTGAGGAGTTTTCCTAAGCCTCATATTCACAAGTTTGTTACACAACGGGCATACTTTTTCCACGTCACATACTGACATGATTTTAGGGTAATATTTTCCCTTAATCAAATGATTATTAAAACAGGTCTCCCCGTTGAAATAACATTTTTTGAAAACCCTCACCAGTGAGACAGACTTTTTAAAAATATTGCATTTTTTAATTGTATTTAAAACAAATTCTTAAAAGTGATGTTTTTTGTAGACCACCATTCCAAGTTAATTTTTGTGATCAGTGAGCACCATTTACCGTCATTTTGTATAATTTTGTGTGCAATAAAAAATCTAATTGTATTTAAAATTTTGTAGACCGCCATTCCAAGTTAATTTTGTGTACAATAAAAAAGATCTAATTGTATTAAAAATGTATATGTTAATTTTTTTCTGTATATATCCCTCCTTGCGTGATTTAAAATTGATATCAAAAATTACACCTCACCATCCCCACCACCTTTCCCCGAATTCTTTTAAAAACATACTAAGAAAGAACTTTTAAATGTCTCTGAAGATAGGATTTTAGAAGAATGTACACAGTTTTTTTTTGTTTCCTTGTGAAAATGATAGATTTTTTAGAAATACAGAGAGAGCCAATGTGAAAGAACTTTTATTAACAATGTCTTTTCCCCCGAATTCTTTTAAAAAACATACTAAGAAAGAACTTTTAAATGTCTCTGAAGATAGGATTTTAGAAGAATGTACACAGGTTTTTTGTTTCCTTGTGAAAATAATAGATTTTTAGAAATACAGAGAGAGCCAACGTGTTAGTAAGAAAAGAACTTTTAAAATACCCACATATTGTTTTTGACTTTTGAAAACACCGTGAAAGGAAAAACAACTCCTTTTGATACATGTGACACAGGTTTTTTGTTTCCTTGTGAAAATAATAGATTTTTAGAAATACAGAGAGAGCCAACGTGTTTAGTAAGAAAAGAACTTTTTAGTTTGGCTCTGTAAAGAAAAACCCACACATATTGTTTTTGACTTTTCTAACCCTGTGTGAGAAAATACAGAGTTTTTGTTAAAAAGAATATATACAAACGAATAAGAAACCACCCATTGAAAAAGATCCCCCGAATTCTTTTATAAAACACGCATGAACAAAAGCATTGTGCGGGGGAACAAGAAAGCATTGTGCGGTGAGGCGAGAGCGGTGAGGCGGGCGGTGGGGCGGAGCAGTGGCGAACTGGAAACGCAGTGGCGGAAGGGCTCTCCATTTTTTTTACAGCGTAATTAATTGATCACATACACTTTTTTCGGAGATTTAAATCCAACACTCGATCAACCAGAGATTTTGCTATCGCTTAATCAACCAGAAATTTTGATATCAATTCAAATTGAGATTTTGATATCAACCCCCCACCCCCACAACACCCCCACCACTACCCCCACCTCTAACCACCCCCACCACCACCACGTCCCCCACCACCCCCACCTCCAACCTCCCCCACCACCCCCACCCCCACCACTTTTGATATCACCCCCCACCACTTTTGATATCATTTTGATATAAAAATCACGCGAGGAGGGATATATACTACTCTGCTTCATTTTCTCTGTGCAGATGACATTGCTAACATTTAGGCAATACTTAAAAAAATAAACGACAATGCACGGCTTTACTAGTCGGCAGTTAAGAACCAATTGGTCAGTCATAAATTAGCCTCTTTGTGGTATTTATGTTAATGTAATACCTAATTTTTGCTAAACGTAGCACACCGACCAGTTTTTCTTTACAGTTGATAAAACTTATAGTTTAGAAATATTTTACAGTAATAAAATGTTGTCCTCATTTACCGATACTCCTCAGATTTACATGCCGGCAGGGGATATCCGATGTGACCATGTACTTAAATTTTTCATAGTGGAATTATAAATTGATTACTTAGTCCTAACTGAAATAACCATAACTGTTTCAGTTCCTTTGCACTCATGAAAAAAACTACTTGGCGAAATTTTTAGATAAAACAAAATTTTGTTTGAAGTTTTATCGAAAACAGAGTAACTCTCTTGCCGTTAGGTAGAAACCTAACGCCGATCATATATTTCGTAATTTGGGGCTGAAATGTTTAATTGATCATCTACTTTTTATTGAAATAGGCTCGCTGATTTAGTTTCTATGCACAGATCTCAATACAAGTAATGTGAAAATATTTTCAGTAATATTAAGTTCGTAACTGAATCTATAATGCATGTCTGCGAGTTACAGACCAATGTCCCTCATAATTTGGGGGGGGGGGATAAATATGTAAATTTATTCCTATTTTATATTGAAATAGTCATTACTGAATTAGTTTCTCTGCACAAGTGAGAATACAAGTTCTTTCTGAATTTACATCATTAAAATTAATTGGTGCGTACATTATGGATAATGCAGCGATACTGTCCCCGGTAAATAACAGCCGAAACTGGTCATATATTTTATAACCTGACCGTGCAAATAAACTCATAATTTCTTTGCACAAATGACATTTCACGCATTTTGGCAGTAATTTATAATATTCATATTATTTTATTGATTTTATCGATATGCGTCGTTTTACGTGCCAGCAGGCAGTAACCCAAAGCCGGCCATACACTTGGCCTTTTTGCGGTCAGTCCGTATATAAACTGACTACCCACTTTTTGATTGAATTAAGCTAGTGTGGTTCACTTCCTCTGTGAAAGTAAAAATGTCCTACTTTGTAAATGTTTCACTTTAAAAAAAAATTGGTTCGACTTTTTACCGATAATATTGTTGCTGGCGGGTAAAGACCGCAAACGCCGATCATACTTTTAGTATTTTGGCGGTACAAACTATAGTTGATCACCAGTTTGTTTAATACGAATGGGCATCGTGGTTTCAGTTTCTATGTACAGTTGGCATTACTAGGATTTAGACAATATTTCATAATAATAAGACTATCATATTCGTCATTTCGTCTACAATGCACTATTTTACTAGTCGGTAGTTAAGAGTCCAATAGCCCGCCATAGATTTACATTTTTTTACGTGCAAATATAACTGTAATATATAATTTTGGCACACTGGGCAGTTTCTCTGTACGGTGACAAAACTAGTAATTTGCAAATATTTTACAGTATTAAAATGTTTATCCTTTTACCGATGAAGCACCATATTAAACCCCGGCAGGTTACAACCCTTTTCCGGGCATATATTTAGCATTTTGTGGTGAAATTGTAAAAGAATAACCCAATTTTAACTGAAATAGCCATCACTGTTTCAGTTTCCCTGCACAATGAGAAAAGTGCTAATTGGTGAATATATTAAACAAAACAATGAAGTTTGAATTTTTACCAATAATACACGAATTCTATTGCCGGAATGTAAGAACCCCGGTCATGTGTGTGTGTGTGTGTGTGTGTGTGTGTGTGTGTGTGTGTGTGTGTGTGTGTGTGTGTGTTGCCAATATTTTACAGTAATATTATTTTGGTAATTGAAACCATAACACACCATTTTATATTCCGTCTAGTAACTGCCCGATGACTTGTGATAAATTCATTTAGTAAACGTATAATTTTATTACCTATTTTTTACTGAAATAGGTAACCCCGACTTATTTTCTTTGTACAAGTGAAAATAGTAGTTCTTTTGGAATTGTTACGTCCATAATAATTGGTTCCTAATTTACCGATAATGAAGCGATTATGTTGCTTTGAAGCGATATTTTTATTAACTTCAACCTTCCCCTCCCCATAATTTGTAAGTGTTGCAATAATAAATTCTGATTAATTTAGGTTTAATCATGTTTGCATTATTGTACTTACTTCATGTATATTTGAAGATTTGCTGTAATACTTATAATACTCTCTACCAAAAGTGCACATACATAAAAGTTTTGTTTGACTTTACAAAAGGGACATAAAAACCTGTATTCCTTTGTGACGTATAGTGAACCTGAGTAAAATGGGTCGTGTGCCGTTAAGTTTGAGAACTCTTAGGATGGAGCGAAGATTTTCTATAGTCTACGGTCAGGAAATTTTAACTTCGTTCTGTTAGCGAAGAGTAAGAATTAAAAAAAATTGTTGTTGTTGCAAGGAAATGTGGGTGGATAGAGGCAAATAACCTTCAGAAGGACAAAGTAACGGTATGTGGTATAAGGGCGAGCAAATACATATGCAATATAGGGACCAATCAGAAAGACATAAAAGAATAGTATTAGGTGCAATGACCAATAGGAAGACGTAAATAAAAGAAAATATTGTGGATTATTCTAAAGCAAGATTTTGAAAGATCGAGTGTAGCGTCTAGACCGTCCGATTGTGATGGTTATATAAGATAACAATTTCCAGGCCCCGATATACCGGCATATTCAACTTTGGTTAGACTCGATCAAAACTTAGATGGTGCTAAATTCAGGCAGTCAATGTTAGGTACAGTCAGAGAGGTGATAATCAGTTATTCAGTACTTGATTCAAAAGTCAATACTTATACTATACTTGTACTTTTCTATGTGTTTTTATATCGTCAGTTCAGTTGATACAGTGATATTTTATAATTCAGCAAGAATTTAAATTAGTGGCATTTTAGCTACAGTTACGTTAAGCTGAATAAGTATATTTGTTAATAGTAGGAGAAATGGAACAGACTCGAGTTTAATTCCGAGAAGTTAAAAGTGTATCATGATTGAACCTAATGCGTAGATGATAAGACACTGATTGTAATTATTCTGAATAGACCGCCCGAACGTAATGCAATAGGTATATGGTGTTCTCAAGAGCTAACGGCGACTGTAGTTTGCAAAAGACATAGACAATAATAAATCGCGTTTCTCATTAACATCACAAAGTTTAACAATCTTCAGCAAGCCTCCCAATTCCTTTCCCTCTGGTCAAAGACCACAAAACTCCAGCATGTTACAGCTGAGCTGAGCTTAGCTTCCCAATTCCTTTTCCTCTGGTCAAAGACCACAAAACTCCAGCATGTTACAGCTGAGCTGAGCCGAGGCAATATTACCACCAGAACCGCCTGTGGGAGAAGATAATAGCATCTTTACAACAAGCAATCATAGTCCATCAAGCTTAATTAATCAAACCTTCCACTCCATATTACCCACACATTATACAACAGCCGAAAGCCGGTCTTATATTTATTAATTTACTGGTGCAATTTTTTTTCACTGAAACAGGCCTCACTGACTCAGTTTCTCTGCACAGATAGCATTAAAAGTTTAGCAATACTTTATAATAATGATGTTATTGATTGTACCGATAATTTACTGTTTTACTGCTGATAGGTAGCAGCCCGAAGCCGGCCATATATTTAGATTTTTGTGATTAAAATATAAATTGGTTACTTACTTTTTGGGTGAAATAATATATGTGGCTCATTTTCAAAAGTTTTTATTAACTCGCTTTCTAGTCTGTTAGGGTGGAATTTTGTAATTAATTTTTATAAATGAGATAGAGGCTTGAAATGTTGCTCATAGGTCAGAAATGGATAACAATGCAATATAATACGGTAATTATCATGGTTCAATGGTTCGACGGTTCAAAAATATGGTTCCACAGTTTTGAAATTAAAGCAGCGCAAAATCAATCACGTAGGTTTTAAAAAATGTAAGATTGAATAGTAAGAACGCATTTCTGTAGTTTCGTTAATAACGCATAAAAATATTAAAAATTTAATAATTTTTGTTTAAAAATAAGAACAGGTGCTATGATGACTATTATATTTATCAATACAATAAATAAATTATAGTGTAACTTGATTTATGTTTAATTTCAACGTTTCATTTGAATCTCAATTGATTAGAATTCTTTTTGCTATATTTTGATAACAATACAGTCGTCATGGCAACTATTCAAATAAACAGCGTGATGTCGAGCGCGCAAATTCCAAGAAAAGCATGGCTCAAGCGCGATCAACTGAAACGATGGAAAAACGCTCTTCTCGATCACTAATGACATGCAACGACATGCTAAATACTTTGATAACAATACAGTTGCCATGGCAGCTTTTCAAACAAAAACATCAAATTTAAATCCTCATAATTAAAAGTTTACAAATAACATTTAAAAAATCTGATTTTTATTACATAAATTCAATGCGCTAGTGTTAATGTGTAACATGTGTATTGATAGTGCATTAATAATTTCAATTGTGTAAATAAGTAGTGAATGAGTATTATATTTAATATAATATAATGAGTTATATATTATCAAAGATCTTGACTTTTTATTGAGGATCTGGTACAAAAGTATTTAATACTGAAATAAAAATTTTCAAAATAAACTTCGTGTTTCTGTATTTTGCTTTTAATTAAAAAAAACAATAATTAATCAACTGTTTTGATATATCATTGGAGTAGCTAAAACAATTTCTATTTTATATGTGAGGAAGAGATACAAAATGAACTAGATCTAAAAGTTGCTAATTTTTGCCATTATTTAATCGAGATGTCTAATACCGATTGCAAAATTACGTGCACACAAAACTAAATAGTAATAACTTAAATATTGTTTTTATTTCCTTAATTATAAATGGAGTAAAAAGTATAAAATAATTCATCCTAGCCAAATGCAGATTCATAACTCCATGCAAATTCATAATCATATAAATGTTTTTAGAAAAATTCTTCCAAAAGAAAAACGTGGGGCGCATGCAATAGATAAAAATTATAACTGTTAAGGGTACTTATAGTTTAAATTAATCAAAGGTTCAGACAAAATATTGCATGCGCCCCACGTTTTTAGTTTGGAAGAATTTTTCTAAAAATGTTAATGAGATTACGAATTTGCATGGGGTTATAAATCTGCATTTGGCTAGGATGAATTGTTTTATACTTTTTAGTTCATTTATAATTAAGGAAATAAAAACGTGTTTGTTTTTAAAAAAAGGTATATAAATTATTTTCTGCGCAGGTGAGAATGCGGTACTTAATAAATGTTTTACATTAGAAAAATGTTGTTCGAAATTTTACCGATAATACAGCAATCGTTGCCAAAAGGTAAGACCCCAAATGCTCATAATATATTTAATATTTTTCCAGTGCCTATTTTAATTGAACACCAGATATTTTTCACCGAAATGGGCGTGGCAGATTGTCCCTCTGCGCCGATGACATTAATAGGATTTATGCAATATATTATAAGAACATGTTTGTAATTTTATCTACAATGCACTGTATTGCTAGTCAGCATCTAAAAACCTAATTGACCGTCATAAATTTAGCCTGTTTGTGGTAGAAATATAAATGTAGCATCTAATGTTCGCTTGAAGTAGCATCACTGGCCAATTTCTTTTCACAGGTGACAATCAGACTTAAAAATAAGTTACAATCATATATTCGTGATTTTACCGATAATATAATATTTTACATGGCTGCCATATATATTTATTATATATATACTATTAATAGAGTAATAAAAACTTCTAAAAAGCATAAAAACTCATAAAAAACACTCAGAGTGCAATATAAAAAGGTTCACATAAAATTTCACACTAAAAACCGTAAAATTGAACACTAAATTGATTGTTTGCGATGCGGCTCACCACTCAATAACTCTTCAAGTCGATCTATAGGGATGTAGCTGGTTTTGGGACTTCATAGTGCCGGGTTGAGTGATGGGAATTAAAAGGTGATGTGTTGAAGAAGAACACTTTGTTATCTGCCAGTTGGCGTCGTTTATTCAACACAAAGTGCATACATGGCGTTTCTGTTCGGATCGCAGTAAGGAGAAGTTTGGCAAACACGCGCAGCTATAATGCTTGACCGAAGTAAGTTTTCTGACTGCTGGGATGACGCGCTGTGCAAAAGTGAAGCTCGAACATAGGTGTTCCTAGGACTTCTGAAAGCTGAATACTTGCAGGACCAGAATGACGAGAAAAGACCCAGAGTGCCCAGAGTAAAAGACCAGCAAAAGACCCCGAAAAGGGCGATTTCACGTCCTTAAATACCCAATATGGCTCACTTGACCACGTGATATAGAGACGCTCTATTTTCCCGCCACTGTGAATTTAGACATACTCATAGGCTATCGGTGACTTCATGCCACTCTTATATTATTGGCTAGTCAGATTATCTGAACGTAGCCACTTGGCGATTCGTCCAGCGTTCAAATTCACTTTTAACCGAATGTTATAGATCAACGTCCTTAACGGTAGTACAGATATTTAGCAGCGTGATTCTTGCCAACATACCTGCCTGGGGAGCGAACAACCCCACGTTCCAACGAACAAAAGAAAGGATTTTCTCCATTGTCTGCTGAAACAGTCTCTCTGCTGTCCGAGCAAAATTCCTGCTTTTCTTGGCATTTTTACAAACAGGGCCCTTCACTTAAAACTAGCTGAAATAAAACGTTACATATATTGGAATCAATTTCTCGAAATTGATGGGGTGCCAAAAACTGTATAAATTTTTAGCATTTTAGCGGTGAAAATGTAAGTTGAACGTCCAATTTTTTTACATAAATATGCACCACTTTCTCTACGCAGATGGCATTAATTGGATTCCAGTAATACTTTATAAGTATAGCATCATTTTCATATTTTTATTGACAATACACTATTTTACTAATCTGCAGGTAAGAACCCCATGTCCCGTCATAATTTTACCTTCCTTTCGGTGAAAATATAAATATTTTTTCCTAATTTTGACACAAATTAGCATAACTGGTCAATTTCCCTTCTCAGGTTAAAATACTAGTACTTTGGAAATATTTAACAATAATAAAATGTTCATTTAATTGATAATTCATGCTGGCACGTGGCGGCCCGATTGATGTCCATATTTACCCTTTTTGCGGTAGAATTATAAATTGATAACCGACTTTTGAAATGTATAGGCATCGTTGTTTCAGTTTCATTGCACAATTGGAAAAACTACTACTTGGGTATATATAAAATAAAAAAGTGGGGTTTGAGATTTTACCGATATAAATTAATTCGTTGGCTGATATGTAACACCCGGAATGCAGGTCATATTTTAATATTTTGGCGGTGAAAATGTTATTAGATTCAATAGCTTTTTTTATTAAATTAGACATCGATGATTAATTTTCTCTTCACAGATCGCCTTACAAGTATTTAAGCGATTTTTTACAATATTAATTTTATGCTGATAATTGAACCCATAAGCAGCATTGTACATGCAGGAGAGTAACAGCTCCATGGCCCGCTATAAATATTTGTGGTAAATGTATAAACATTTTTTTTTCTTAATTAAAATAGGCATCACCTAGTTTCACAGCACGAGTGAGAATACTAGTTTGATTTCAGTATAAATGGGTTCGTACTTTACTTACAATTCCGCTATTTTTTTATCTGGCAGATAACAGCCGGAAAACCGGACATATGTGTTTTAATTTGGTGATGCAATTTTAGTTCATAAATCGGGTTTTCACTAAAAGTGGCATTACTGACTCAGTTTCTCTGCACAATGGCATTACGAGTAGTTTCACAATAATTTACAATAATATCATGTTATTAATTTACCAATAATGCACCGTTTCACGTGTCAATATGTAGCAGACCAAAGCCGACGATGGATGAATGGATGGATACTTTTTGGCTCTAAATATAAATTGATTATCCACTTTTATAGTGAAATAAGTATTTATGGTTCATTTTCTGTGCACAGGTGAAAATGCTGTGTTTGTAGATGTGCTACATTAGAAAAATACGGTTCGGATTTTTACCAATAATACAGAAACTCTGTTGGGGAAGGTAAGACCCAAACGCCGATCATATATTTATTAATTTGGCTGTGCAAAGTTTATTTTATCACCACATTTTTTATCGAAATAAGCGTTCCTACAGTTTCTCTGCCCAGAAGGCAAATATTTCATGAGAACATAATATTCGTAATTTTATTCAAAATGCACTCAAGCCTGAAAGAAGTGGCCTCTGAGCAAAAAAAAAAAAAAAAAAAAAAAAAAAAATGTCGGCCGTTTCACGCCCGCAATTGAATGGGACGCTGATGACCTGAGATGTTAAAGAGCGTCCTTAAATAAAACGAATCATTCTTTCGAGGGCATCTGTGTCATAGAACCCAAGGGCCCCTGCAGAGGCATATACAGACTCTATCCAAGGATGGCCCTAAAGGTCCTCTAGATCTACCTCCAATATAAGAAATAGATCTAGCTCAGGTTCAAGAATCCTAGACTAACAGGGGCCAAATCATAGGATTAAGTGAGTGTAAAGCTAGGAACGGAAATCGACCTAGAAGTTGTATTCTTGTTCGTAATGGAATTCAAAGCTTACTTCTTTTAAAATTTTGTTCTCATGATGTCACCACGGTGAAAATTGATTGCAACATAGGAGAGGGAAGAAGAGCCATTTGCTGAGCTTGGACTATCTCCCCTTCGACGATGGTAATCCACCCACCAGGGAGCTGGATCAGTTGGTTGCACATTGCACTCGGAAAGGGAAACAGACCATCTTTGAGTGCAACACCAAACCCCTCATAAAATCTTGGTTAGTAAGTATATCAACAAAGTGGGTAAGTACTTTATAGATTTTCTGTTCTGTAATTTAACATGCTTAATGTCGGTAACAACCCTACCTTTGCTAAGGCAGCAAATTATTCACAACAAGGATCTTTCAGGTGCGATTGGCCAGATTCACAGGATTAGATCCTTCGGGATATCGACAAGGTTGCCTACTTTATTCAAGAGACCATACTTGATTGCTATCACGATAACTGCCCCATACAAACACGGATAAAATCCAAGAAGGTGTACTAAAGACCTTGAACATAGCAGAGGTAGAGTAAGATTTCTCTTTAACAAGGCAAAGAGGACTAGTGACTGGGGGACGTATCACACAGTCCTCATTGATCATAATAAAGGCATACGCAATTCTGTCAAGGAATATTCAGACTGCCAGAGGCCGCCAGATTACATAGAGCCTTGGTCCTATAAACCCCACAGGAACAATGTAAGCCTACGGGAGGTTTTACGAGCTCGGCTGAAGAAACACTCGAAGTTTTATTTAGGGCACATTTTCACAAGTGTATCTTTGATGATAACATCTGCGAATCCACAGTCCACTGCGGAAGACCTAGACCAGGAACGACGCGGAAGGACTGGGAGTTCGCACGATAAATTGTCACTATTCAAAGATAAAATGAGCTGTTAACCAATTTGACGTCTTTCCTGCCTTGCTGAAGGATAAGCCTTAAGTCTGAAATGCTGGGGAATTCTAAAGCTCCATCATATCCTCCCGATATTTATCTATCTATCCCTACACAAGTTGCGGCACCGGTGAGATAGATAAGCAATGACGTAATGTCCACAGCAGGGATTGCCTCGCCTTGCAACCTTTTAGTGTTGTGGATCTATTGTGTACCACAGGATTGATTGAGAAAATTAAGAATATGAGACGATAGAGAACCAATTTCGTTGCTATCGAAAAATTTTCCCCGCCCGTTCTTTGAACAAAGATGCAGAATCAATGTTTGCCTAGTTTCGTGCTAGGGTCGGTGTTGACAGCTGTAACGGGAATCAGTCTATTATGCAAATTTACCGAAGTCAATTAATCACAAGCATACATGCCTAAAGGGTTTGAATGCTTAGAGGGCACTTAGAAAACGGTGAATTTGCAACGTATTCGTGATATCAAAAATGCTTCTATTAGCATCGATATCTATAGTGTGTTGTACCTCTGCCAGTACCGACAGATTAATGGGTTCTGGAGTTTGTTCTTTAAAATCTATACTTAAAGACACAGTCCATGACGTTGTCCTGAAATGTAAGACTCGTTGGCACTCATATCGGTGTTAGGTCAAAGACAAAAATGGTATAGATGTGACAGTATTGATGTCTAGAAATGGAATGCCCTTCGTCCTTAAATTATATACTGAAGCCATCTTGAAAATATTTAAATTGAAATTGAAGGAAATGGTCGTCATTAAAATAGGGCTGTAGGGATTGTGAGGTAAAATGCCGCCGTTCACATACATTTGAAATGAATTCATTTAAAAGTCAAATGTACAGATTATACGATCATGGCACAAGCAGCCTTATGGGGATTTGGCCTATGAAAAAGTCATGCTACTAATTTCCTTTGGAATGTTGAGAGGTGAATTCCGCCATCTTTGTGATGGTACTTGGCATTACTCTTTGCTAACACTCTCTGAGGTGCAAGCTTGATGGTTGGCTACGGACTCACAGCTTTCAAAATCAGTTTAGCAGACTGAATTTCCGTGTGGCCTTTAAATTTCTTTCTCTGAAAAGAGATGAAAATTGGGCGAAGAAAGGGGGAGTTTAACGGTGACGCTTACGTTGTTCAAGAGCAGATTTTCCTGATTAAAGTATACATTGAATTTGATTTGTTTATTTACGGACGCTCTTTAACATCTCAGGTCATCAGCGCCCCATTCAATTCAGGGCATGAAACGGCTGACAATTTTTGCTCAGAGGCCTCTTCTTTCAGGCATGAGGTTCTTTTTCGTGCCGTAAATGTACGACACGGGACCCACGGCTTTACTTCCCTTCCGAAGGAAGTCATACTTAAGATTTTACGCCATCGATCCTGGCCGGGTTTGAACCCGCGATCTTGGGTTTAGAAGGCAAGTATGGTTACCACTACACCACCAGGACCGACAGAGGGCATTGGAAATATTCCCCATCAGCTGTAAAATTTTGCTTCCTTTGGTATAGCCGTCATGCCAGTTAATTCCTTGACTGACAGAATGCGAGTCCATGATTCCTCCCATGTCCTTTTCCAGAGTGAGGACTCTATTCTAGTATGGCATCTTTCGAACAATTGCAATGGATGTTCTATAGGGATAGTCTGGCTGAGGTATGGAAACAGTGACATTGTTGAGTGATACTTGAAACAGCGAGTTTAGAGTATTGTTGACAAAAGTAATTGTTCATGCTATTTCCCCTCGGCATCGACTATTCGCATGACAGCTCTAGTACTGTGTGTAATAGTCTGCATTACCAGAGTAATGAAATGTGATAGCATTTCTCAGAAGGGTATTTTGGGGATTTGGAGAAATGTAACAGTGCTCCTCTACGTTCAGTTGAACGGGCAAGTCTTTAAAGATGTCTATTTCTGAACTCATGTGCACCAACGACTCCTCATAATCTTTGTTAACCATTATGAAAAGTCTTGCACCCTTCGTCTTCGTCATTTGACTTGGACTGGTTGTTCTATTTTTCCTTTCGGACACTTTAATGGATGTTTACCCATTTCCTGATTCATTAAGTTTGTATAGAGTTCGAAGCCCATCATCTGGCTGGAAATGACAACAAAACGAGATGCCTATTTTCTTTCGTCGCCGTTTCTGTGCGTGCACTTGTTGACAGTTGAGATTTTCTAGACCCGGGCTTGGACTTTTGCGTTTGCCTCGTAATTTCCTGCCTTTGGTTCATAACAACTACTTCCGCTCTTCTGTGGTTTCTAGAGGGCGGAACTTTTTCTACATATCTGCAAATTTGCTGTCGGGAATATGGGTCAACTGAGTGGTTTTGGCGTTAATGCTGGCAGTATTTTTGCTCTCGTTATAAAGAAAAAAGTCTTCGACTTGCAAATGCTTATGTATGATAGAGTTGACGGAGTGTACCAAATCTTTAGAATTGTGCATAATACCATCTGGCAATTGTAAGTTAAATTTGGATTGTGTCACCGAAGTAGCCATATTATACATGTTTCCAATGATTTTGTTATCGTGTTTTGTAAAGATATAGAATTTCACAGGGTACCTAACCTTTTGCAGTGCTACTTCCTCTCCTTGCAACGCTATTCTCTCCGGCAAGATGTTTAAAAATCTAGAAGTTGTATTGTCGGTGAAATGATCCATGAATGCATTACTCACGACCGTGATGGAAAACTGTTTTTTTAATCCAATTGAATCAGTGCTTGAATCCAGCACCCATGAATTAAACTTGTTTGGATAAACTCTCCACTTTACAAAAAATTACTTATTGTGCCCACAACCTCTAGTGTTGAATATTTTGCCTATTTGGAATGCTTTCGGACTAAAATATGCCATCTATTGCTTCGTCGTCCAGGTCCTTTAATTTATAAACAGCTGGTGCACCGTTTATCACCCTGTCAATTTGAAAATTTTCATCTGTCCAATTTTTCTTGTAACCCCTAGCAAATTTAATTTTCTCCTTAAATATGCACACATGATCAACATTAAATTTAAGTTTTAACTATTTTGGCCGTGCAAATATTCTGACCATAAAGATTTTCGTGCATCTGCAAAATGTTGCCGTCATTGTTATCCTTAGGAGTCATGTTTATGAACCTGTGAAAGGAACTATTAGAGACTGTAAAAATGCGGAAGAACTTTTACGTATCTATAAGTGTTTTTATGTGTGAAATATTTCCACATTTTCGTCTTTAAGGTCCTATTGAAACGTTCTACAACGCTGGTCTTCACATAAATTTTGTAGTGTAATTCTTTATGCCATGCTTGGCCAGGTTTTGTTGTTGAACTCGGTTCCTTTATCGGTGTGCAACACCTTGGGAACGCGACGAGAAAATATGGTTTTAAACATCTGTGTAATTTCCGTCCCTGCTTTTGACTTTAACTGCATTGCCCAAGCATATTTCGAAAAAATATCAATCACCGTAAAAATGTAAATGTAAGCTTTATTATGCTCTTTAACGTTGTTTATTACAGTAGGTCGGCATCCCAATGATCGTCACGTGATCACGTGATCACGTGTTGGTCACGTGATAATTTCTGGTGAGAAATCGTTTCTTTATCGGCTTGTTAAATGTATAGCTCTCTTAAGTACGAAGAAAGTTTTTTCTGGCTTCGGTTCCTCCGTTACATAAACATCGTGGTACATATAATCATTATCGTTAACATGTTTCGTTGTATGATTCCCTCACTTATGACATAAGATTCAGATAGTTTCCCAATTTATATACCATCATTTTTCGGGAGCAGCCAAATGTGAACGCTGCACTTAATTCATTTCTCTGATTAATCGTGTAATAGATTTGTCTACGATATGAAGTTTTTCGACATCTTTTGGCTGTGAAGTTATAGTAATTTGCTTTCCGTATTTCATTTAAATAAAATTAAGTCAATTTTGATACGAGAGCACTACTCAGTAAATTTAATATAGAGTAGAAACATGGGTAAAGAGCAATCTTTCTGTGCAAGAAAAATTTTCTTTTTCTATAGGAAAAGTCAATGTTGATTAATTTTCTTCAGCAAGTTTTGTTTCTTTAAGCGCTTCAAACTGACATGACCTCTGCACACTTTGAGTACACACTCTGAAATGGCCTTTATTAGCTCTGAGTTAGCGCTTTTCAACAGTTTTTCTCGCAGAGGCCGTAGCTGCTCCGTCAAGTTTGCGTGCTGCCTTGCTATCATAGACTAAGTCTAGCAATGCTCATCCTGCTAGTGTCTTTACAAAAATTAGGAAATGTGGTCGTTGTTCGTTTATTTAAACTCTCGACAGGGGGAAGAAAAGTTGCATGTTGTGAACCAGGACTATTGGTAAAACCTTTAGAATGTGATCAACAAAAATTATACCCGTAAAGATATAATTTCTAATTGGGTATAAAATAAGAACGTATTTCTTCAGGCAGGGCGCCGGTTCGATACCTGTATTGATTAGGGGTATTCTGTACATTAAATCATCTAAAATAACCAAATATTCTTCTTTAACAATCTCCAAACCTGGTATTCCGGCATGGGTCACGAGTTTAGAGTAATGTTCTGGTGGATGACACCAAAACACTTTTCTCAATGGTATGTCAAACATTTAACCTGCATTACTTATTAAACTTTTCATAAATGTTGACCTTCCACAACACGAAGGACCTGCAATTAATATGATACGGGTAATTAAATGTCTTCAAGTGATGATTTGTGATACTGTATACGTTTGTTGACCATCATTCAATAGGTTAATACCGAAAGCTCGGTAACCCACTGAATTTTCTCGATATCTGTTACCTATCATTCCACCGATATTGTATTGTCCCTCAAAACAGTGTCCCTGATGACACTAGAATTTACAATTTTCTTGTTTCCGGAATTGAGTGGTGCCTTTAATTTTGCAGTACGCGTTCTACCCACACTTAACCCCTATAGTGTACCTTTTTGGGCCGCTAGGTGCAAATCCAGAAATATAAGCATACTTGGCGTATTTCTCTATCTCATCTGTAATACAGCCAAAAAATGGACACGTGGGCGGCAACCATTCCCCCGGTTTGTACGTGACAACAACAGAATATGTGTTGAATAACACACGCATTCACCAATCTCCTAAGATAGAAACATAGCTTGATCCTCGCACGGGCCGTTGTGTATGCTGCTATAACGGTGTTAGTTGAGGGATTTAATTTTGAATTTTGTTCACTATACCTCCATACCACGTACATCATCTCCTCTGTAGCAAGCAGGTAAAACTGTACATTTAAACCTCAGTCGTTAAAAATATCCATGAGCCTCGAATAATCTTTCACAAGCTCACAAGTGGACATGTCTCGTTGGCCATATTTTCCCCAAAAGAAGTTTAACGTGAGTTTTGCGAACTCTCGCCTGCCAGGATTGCTTTCAATGGCGTCTTTATCCGGTGCTACGCTTTCCTTTTCCAATAATCGTTCGACGAACTCATTTTTCTTGACAGGAGTATCGCCTAAAGCTGCATTACGGTACATAAGGTATATTATTGCACTTAGCTCCGGCTGTATTGAAGCGTTTGGTCCGATACTACTGGGTGTAACTTCAACTTTCTAAAGCGGCATTGCGGTACATAAGGTATATTATTGCACTTAGCTCCGGCTATATTGAAGCGTTTGGTGTGGTACTGCTCTGTGAAACTTCAACTTTCTAAAGTGGGATTACGGGACATAAGGTACATTATTGCATTTAGCTCCGGCTATATTGAAGCGTTTGGTGTGGCACTACTGTGTGAATCTTCAACTTTCTAAAGCCATATTCCCGTACATAAGGTACATTATTGCATTTAGCTGCGGCTATATTGAGGCGTTTGGTGTGGTACTACTGTGTGTAACTTCAACTTTCTAAAGTCATATTCCGGTACATAAGGTATATTATTACATTTAGATGCGGCTATATTGAAGCGTTTGGTGTGGTACTACTGTGTGAATCTTCAACTTTCTAAAGTGGCATTACGGTACATAAGGTATATTATTGCATTTAGCTCCGGCTATATTGAAGCGTTTGGTGTGGTACTACTGTGTGAATCTTCAACTTTCTAAAGCCATATTCCCGTACATAAGGTACATTATTGCATTTAGCTGCGGCTATATTGAGGCGTTTGGTGTGGTACTACTGTGTGTAACTTCAACTTTCTAAAGTCATATTCCGGTACATAAGGTATATTATTACATTTAGATTTGACTATATTGAAGCGTTTGGTGTGGTACTCTTGTGTGAATCTTCAACTTTCTAAAGTGGCATTACGGTACATAAGGTATATTATTGCATTTAGCTCTGGCTATATTGAAGCGTTTGGTGTGGTACTACTGTGTGTATCTTCAACTTTCTAAAGCCATATTCCCGTACATAAGGTACATTATTCCATTTAGCTGCGGCTATATTGAAGTGTTTGGTGTGGCACTACTGTGTAAATCTTCAACTTTCTAAAGTGGCATTACGGTACATAAGGTACATTATTGCATTTAGCTGCGGCTATATTGAAGCGTTTGGTGTGGTACTACTGTGTGAATCTTCAACTTTCTAAAGACATATTCCCGTACATAAGGTATATTATTGCATTTAGCTCCGGCTATATTGAAGCGTTTGGTGTGGTACTACTGTGTGTAACTTCAAGTTTCTAAAGCCATTTTCCCGTACATAAGGTATATTATTGCATTTAGCTCCGGCTATATTGAAGCGTTTGGTGTGGTACTACTGTGTGAAACTTCAACTTTCTAAAGTCATATTCCCGTACATAAGTTATATTATTGCATTTAGCTCTGGCTATATTGAAGCGTTTGGTGTGGTACTACTGTGTGAATCTTCAAGTTTCTAAAGTCATATTCCGGTACATAAGGTATATTATTGCATTTAGCTGCGGCTATATTGAAGCGTTTAGTGTGCTACTACTGCGTGTATCTTCAAGTTTCTAAAGTCATATTCCCATACATAAGGTATATCATTGCATATAGCTCCGGCTATATTGAAGCGTTTGGTGTGGTAGTACTGTGTGTATCTTCAACTTTCTAAAGTCATATTCCGGTACATAAGGTATATTATTGCATTTAGCTCCGGCTATATTGAAGCGTTTGGTGTGGTACTACTGTGTGTATCTTCAACTTTCTAAAGTCATATTCCCGTACATAAGGTATATTATTACATTTAGCTCCGGCTATATTGAAGCGTTTGGTGTGGTAGTACTGTGTGAATCTTCAACTTTCTAAAGTCATATTCCGGTACATAAGGTATATTATTGCATTTAGCTCCGGCTATATTGAAGCGTTTGGTGTGGTAGTACTGTGTGTATCTTCAACTTTCTAAAGTCATATTCCGGTACATAAGGTATGTTATTGCATTTATCTCCGGCTATATTGAAGCGTTTGGTGTGGTACTACTGTGTGAATCTTCAACTTTCTAAAGCCATATTCCCGTACATAAGGTATATTATTGCATTTAGCTCCGGCTATATTGAAGCGTTTGGTGTGGTACTACTGTGTGAATCTTCAACTTTCTAAAGTCATATTCCCGTACATAAGGTACATTATTGCATTTAGCTGCGGCTATATTGAAGCGTTTGGTGTGGCACTACTGTGTGAATCTTCAACTTTCTAAAGTCATATTCCGGTACATAAGGTATATTATTGCATTTAGCTCCGGCTATATTGAAGCGTTTGGTGTGGTAGTACTGTGTGTATCTTCAACTTTCTAAAGTCATATTCCGGTACATAAGGTATGTTATTGCATTTATCTCCGGCTATATTGAAGCGTTTGGTGTGGTACTACTGTGTGAATCTTCAACTTTCTAAAGCCATATTCCCGTACATAAGGTATATTATTGCATTTAGCTCCGGCTATATTGAAGCGTTTGGTGTGGTACTACTGTGTGAATCTTCAACTTTCTAAAGTCATATTCCCGTACATAAGGTACATTATTGCATTTAGCTGCGGCTATATTGAAGCGTTTGGTGTGGCACTACTGTGTGAATCTTCAACTTTCTAAAGTCATATTCCCGTACATAAGGTACATTATTGCATTTAGCTCCGGCTATATTGAAGCGTTTGGTGTGGTACTACTGTGTGTATCTTCAACTTTCTAAAGTCATATTCCGGTACATAAGGTATATTATTGCATTTAGCTCCGGCTATATTGAAGCGTTTGGTGTGGTACTACTGTGTGAATCTTCAAGTTTCTAAAGTCATATTCCCGTACATAAGGTATATTATTGCATTTAGCTGCGGCTATATTGAAACGTTTGGTGTGGTACTACTATGTGTATCTTCAACTTTCTAAAGTCATATTCCGGTACATAAGGTATATTATTGCATTTAGCTCCGGCTATATTGAAGCGTTTGGTGTGGTACTACTGTGTGTAACTTCAACTTTCTAAAGTCATATTCCGGTACATAAGGTATATTATTGCATTTAGCTCCGGCTATATTGAAGCGTTTGGTGTGGTACTACTGTGTGTATCTTCAACTTTCTAAAGTCATATTCCGGTACATAAGGTATATTATTGCATTTAGCTCCGGCTATATTGAAGCGTTTGGTGTGGTACTACTGTGTGAATCTTCAAGTTTCTAAAGTCATATTCCCGTACATAAGGTATATTATTGCATTTAGCTGCGGCTATATTGAAACGTTTGGTGTGGTACTACTATGTGTATCTTCAACTTTCTAAAGTCATATTCCGGTACATAAGGTATATTATTGCATTTAGCTCCGGCTATATTGAAGCGTTTGGTGTGGTACTACTGTGTGTAACTTCAACTTTCTAAAGTCATATTCCGGTACATAAGGTATGTTATTGCATTTATCT
This sequence comes from Metallyticus violacea, assembly GCA_030762175.1. NCBI lineage: Eukaryota > Metazoa > Arthropoda > Insecta > Mantodea > Metallyticidae > Metallyticus > Metallyticus violacea. The sequence continues at coordinate 399,534 of CM060843.1, read as the reverse complement.
CCGGCTATATTGAAGCGTTTGGTGTGGTACTACTGTGTGAATCTTCAACTTTCTAAAGCCATATTCCCGTACATAAGGTATATTATTGCATTTAGCTCCGGCTATATTGAAGCGTTTGGTGTGGTACTACTGTGTGAATCTTCAACTTTCTAAAGTCATATTCCCGTACATAAGGTACATTATTGCATTTAGCTGCGGCTATATTGAAGCGTTTGGTGTGGCACTACTGTGTGAATCTTCAACTTTCTAAAGTCATATTCCCGTACATAAGGTACATTATTGCATTTAGCTCCGGCTATATTGAAGCGTTTGGTGTGGTACTACTGTGTGTATCTTCAACTTTCTAAAGTCATATTCCCGTACATAAGGTACATTATTGCATTTAGCTCCGGCTATATTGAAGCGTTTGGTGTGGTACTACTGTGTGAATCTTCAAGTTTCTAAAGTCATATTCCCGTACATAAGGTACATTATTGCATTTAGCTGCGGCTATATTGAAACGTAGGTGTGGTACTACTATGTGTATCTTCAACTTTCTAAAGTCATATTCCGGTACATAAGGTATATTATTGCATTTAGCTCCGGCTATATTGAAGCGTTTGGTGTGGTACTACTGTGTGTAACTTCAACTTTCTAAAGTCATATTCCGGTACACAAGGTATATTATTGCATTTAGCTCCGGCTATATTGAAGCGTTTGGTGTGGTACTACTGTGTGTATCTTCAACTTTCTAAAGTCATATTCCGGTACATAAGGTATATTATTGCATTTAGCTCCGGCTATATTGAAGCGTTTGGTGTGGTACTACTGTGTGAATCTTCAAGTTTCTAAAGTCATATTCCCGTACATAAGGTATATTATTGCATTTAGCTGCGGCTATATTGAAACGTTTGGTGTGGTACTACTATGTGTATCTTCAACTTTCTAAAGTCATATTCCGGTACATAAGGTATATTATTGCATTTAGCTCCGGCTATATTGAAGCGTTTGGTGTGGTACTACTGTGTGAATCTTCAACTTTCTAAAGTCATATTCCGGTACATAAGGTATATTATTGCATTAACTGCGGCTATATTGAAGCGTTTGGTGTGGTACTACTGTGTGAATCTTCAAGTTTCTAAAGTCATATTCCTGTACATAAGGTATATTATTGCATTTAGCTCCGGCTATATTGAAGCGTTTGGTGTGGTACTACTGTGTGTAACTTCAACTTTCTAAAGTCATATTCCGGTACATAAGTTATATTATTGCATTTAGCTCCGGCTATATTAAAGCTTTTGGTGTGGTACTACTGTGTGAATCTTCAACTTTCTAAAGTCATATTCCGGTACATAAGTTATATTATTGCATTTAGCTCCTGCTATATTGAAGCTTTTGGTGTGGTACTACTGTGTGAATCTTCAACTTTCTAAAGTCATATTCCCGTACATAAGGTATATTATTGCATTTAGCTCCGGCTATATTGAAGCTTTTGGTGTGGTACTACTGTGTGAATCTTCAACTTTCTAAAGTCATATTCCCATACATAAGGTACATTATTGCATTTAGCTGCGGCTATATTGAAGCTTTTGGTGTGGTACTACTGTGTGAATCTTCAACTTTCTAAAGTCATATTCCGGTACATAAGGTATATTATTGCATTTAGCTCCGGCTATATTGAAGCGTTTGGTGTGGTACTACTGTGTGAATCTTCAAGTTTCTAAAGTCATATTCCCGTACATAAGGTATATTATTGCATTAACTGCGGCTATATTGAAGCGTTTGGTGTGGTACTACTGTGTGTATCTTCAACTTTCTAAAGTCATATTCCGGTACATAAGGTATATTATTGCATTTAGCTCCGGCTATATTGAAGCGTTTGGTGTGGTACTACTGTGTGTAACTTCAACTTTCTAAAGTCATATTCCGGTACATAAGTTATATTATTGCATTTAGCTCCGGCTATATTGAAGCTTTTGGTGTGGTACTACTGTGTGAATCTTCAACTTTCTAAAGTCATATTCCCGTACATAAGGTATATTATTGCATTTAGCTCCGGCTATATTGAAGCTTTTGGTGTGGTACTGCTGTGTGAATCTTCAACTTTCTAAAGTCATATTCCCGTACATAAGGTACATTATTGCATTTAGCTGCGGCTATATTGAAGCGTTTTGTGTGGTACTACTGTGTGAATCTTCAACTTTCTAAAGTCATATTCCGGTACATAAGGTATATTATTGCATTTAGCTGCGGCTATATTGAAGCGTTTGGTGTGGTACTACTGTGTGTATCTTCAACTTTCTAAAGTCATATTCCGGTACATAAGGTATATTATTGCATTTAGCTCCGGCTATATTGAGGCGTTTGGTGTGGTACTACTGTGTGTATCTTCAACTTTCTAAAGTCATATCCCGCACATAAGGTATATTATTGCATTTAGCTCCGGCTATATTGAGGCCTTTTGTGTGGTACTACTGTGTGAATCTTCAACTTTCTATAGTCATATTCCGGTACATAAGGTATATTATTGCATTTAGCTCCGGCTATATTGAAGCGTTTGGTGTGGTACTACTGTGTGTATCTTCAAGTTTCTAAAGTAATATTCCCGTACATAAGGTATATTATTGCATTTAGCTCCGGCTATATTGAAGCGTTTGGTGTGGTACTACTGTGTGTATCTTCAACTTTCTAAAGTCATATTCCCGTACATAAGGTATATTATTACATTTAGCTCCGGCTATATTGAAGCGTTTGGTGTGGTAGTACTGTGTGAATCTTCAACTTTCTAAAGTCATATTCCGGTACATAAGGTATATTATTGCATTTAGCTCCGGCTATATTGAAGCGTTTGGTGTGGTAGTACTGTGTGTATCTTCAACTTTCTAAAGTCATATTCCGGTACATAAGGTATGTTATTGCATTTATCTCCGGCTATATTGAAGCGTTTGGTGTGGTACTACTGTGTGAATCTTCAACTTTCTAAAGCCATATTCCCGTACATAAGGTATATTATTGCATTTAGCTCCGGCTATATTGAAGCGTTTGGTGTGGTACTACTGTGTGAATCTTCAACTTTCTAAAGTCATATTCCCGTACATAAGGTACATTATTGCATTTAGCTGCGGCTATATTGAAGCGTTTGGTGTGGCACTACTGTGTGAATCTTCAACTTTCTAAAGTCATATTCCGGTACATAAGGTATATTATTGCATTTAGCTCCGGCTATATTGAAGCGTTTGGTGTGGTAGTACTGTGTGTATCTTCAACTTTCTAAAGTCATATTCCGGTACATAAGGTATGTTATTGCATTTATCTCCGGCTATATTGAAGCGTTTGGTGTGGTACTACTGTGTGAATCTTCAACTTTCTAAAGCCATATTCCCGTACATAAGGTATATTATTGCATTTAGCTCCGGCTATATTGAAGCGTTTGGTGTGGTACTACTGTGTGAATCTTCAACTTTCTAAAGTCATATTCCCGTACATAAGGTACATTATTGCATTTAGCTGCGGCTATATTGAAGCGTTTGGTGTGGCACTACTGTGTGAATCTTCAACTTTCTAAAGTCATATTCCCGTACATAAGGTACATTATTGCATTTAGCTCCGGCTATATTGAAGCGTTTGGTGTGGTACTACTGTGTGTATCTTCAACTTTCTAAAGTCATATTCCGGTACATAAGGTATATTATTGCATTTAGCTCCGGCTATATTGAAGCGTTTGGTGTGGTACTACTGTGTGAATCTTCAAGTTTCTAAAGTCATATTCCCGTACATAAGGTATATTATTGCATTTAGCTGCGGCTATATTGAAACGTTTGGTGTGGTACTACTATGTGTATCTTCAACTTTCTAAAGTCATATTCCGGTACATAAGGTATATTATTGCATTTAGCTCCGGCTATATTGAAGCGTTTGGTGTGGTACTACTGTGTGTAACTTCAACTTTCTAAAGTCATATTCCGGTACATAAGGTATATTATTGCATTTAGCTCCGGCTATATTGAAGCGTTTGGTGTGGTACTACTGTGTGTATCTTCAACTTTCTAAAGTCATATTCCGGTACATAAGGTATATTATTGCATTTAGCTCCGGCTATATTGAAGCGTTTGGTGTGGTACTACTGTGTGAATCTTCAAGTTTCTAAAGTCATATTCCCGTACATAAGGTATATTATTGCATTTAGCTGCGGCTATATTGAAACGTTTGGTGTGGTACTACTATGTGTATCTTCAACTTTCTAAAGTCATATTCCGGTACATAAGGTATATTATTGCATTTAGCTCCGGCTATATTGAAGCGTTTGGTGTGGTACTACTGTGTGTAACTTCAACTTTCTAAAGTCATATTCCGGTACATAAGGTATGTTATTGCATTTATCTCCGGCTATATTGAAGCGTTTGGTGTGGTACTACTGTGTGAATCTTCAACTTTCTAAAGCCATATTCCCGTACATAAGGTATATTATTGCATTTAGCTCCGGCTATATTGAAGCGTTTGGTGTGGTACTACTGTGTGAATCTTCAACTTTCTAAAGTCATATTCCCGTACATAAGGTACATTATTGCATTTAGCTGCGGCTATATTGAAGCGTTTGGTGTGGCACTACTGTGTGAATCTTCAACTTTCTAAAGTCATATTCCCGTACATAAGGTACATTATTGCATTTAGCTCCGGCTATATTGAAGCGTTTGGTGTGGTACTACTGTGTGTATCTTCAACTTTCTAAAGTCATATTCCCGTACATAAGGTACATTATTGCATTTAGCTCCGGCTATATTGAAGCGTTTGGTGTGGTACTACTGTGTGAATCTTCAAGTTTCTAAAGTCATATTCCCGTACATAAGGTACATTATTGCATTTAGCTGCGGCTATATTGAAACGTAGGTGTGGTACTACTATGTGTATCTTCAACTTTCTAAAGTCATATTCCGGTACATAAGGTATATTATTGCATTTAGCTCCGGCTATATTGAAGCGTTTGGTGTGGTACTACTGTGTGTAACTTCAACTTTCTAAAGTCATATTCCGGTACACAAGGTATATTATTGCATTTAGCTCCGGCTATATTGAAGCGTTTGGTGTGGTACTACTGTGTGTATCTTCAACTTTCTAAAGTCATATTCCGGTACATAAGGTATATTATTGCATTTAGCTCCGGCTATATTGAAGCGTTTGGTGTGGTACTACTGTGTGAATCTTCAAGTTTCTAAAGTCATATTCCCGTACATAAGGTATATTATTGCATTTAGCTGCGGCTATATTGAAACGTTTGGTGTGGTACTACTATGTGTATCTTCAACTTTCTAAAGTCATATTCCGGTACATAAGGTATATTATTGCATTTAGCTCCGGCTATATTGAAGCGTTTGGTGTGGTACTACTGTGTGAATCTTCAACTTTCTAAAGTCATATTCCGGTACATAAGGTATATTATTGCATTAACTGCGGCTATATTGAAGCGTTTGGTGTGGTACTACTGTGTGAATCTTCAAGTTTCTAAAGTCATATTCCTGTACATAAGGTATATTATTGCATTTAGCTCCGGCTATATTGAAGCGTTTGGTGTGGTACTACTGTGTGTAACTTCAACTTTCTAAAGTCATATTCCGGTACATAAGTTATATTATTGCATTTAGCTCCGGCTATATTAAAGCTTTTGGTGTGGTACTACTGTGTGAATCTTCAACTTTCTAAAGTCATATTCCGGTACATAAGTTATATTATTGCATTTAGCTCCTGCTATATTGAAGCTTTTGGTGTGGTACTACTGTGTGAATCTTCAACTTTCTAAAGTCATATTCCCGTACATAAGGTATATTATTGCATTTAGCTCCGGCTATATTGAAGCTTTTGGTGTGGTACTACTGTGTGAATCTTCAACTTTCTAAAGTCATATTCCCATACATAAGGTACATTATTGCATTTAGCTGCGGCTATATTGAAGCTTTTGGTGTGGTACTACTGTGTGAATCTTCAACTTTCTAAAGTCATATTCCGGTACATAAGGTATATTATTGCATTTAGCTCCGGCTATATTGAAGCGTTTGGTGTGGTACTACTGTGTGAATCTTCAAGTTTCTAAAGTCATATTCCCGTACATAAGGTATATTATTGCATTAACTGCGGCTATATTGAAGCGTTTGGTGTGGTACTACTGTGTGTATCTTCAACTTTCTAAAGTCATATTCCGGTACATAAGGTATATTATTGCATTTAGCTCCGGCTATATTGAAGCGTTTGGTGTGGTACTACTGTGTGTAACTTCAACTTTCTAAAGTCATATTCCGGTACATAAGTTATATTATTGCATTTAGCTCCGGCTATATTGAAGCTTTTGGTGTGGTACTACTGTGTGAATCTTCAACTTTCTAAAGTCATATTCCCGTACATAAGGTATATTATTGCATTTAGCTCCGGCTATATTGAAGCTTTTGGTGTGGTACTGCTGTGTGAATCTTCAACTTTCTAAAGTCATATTCCCGTACATAAGGTACATTATTGCATTTAGCTGCGGCTATATTGAAGCGTTTTGTGTGGTACTACTGTGTGAATCTTCAACTTTCTAAAGTCATATTCCGGTACATAAGGTATATTATTGCATTTAGCTGCGGCTATATTGAAGCGTTTGGTGTGGTACTACTGTGTGTATCTTCAACTTTCTAAAGTCATATTCCGGTACATAAGGTATATTATTGCATTTAGCTCCGGCTATATTGAGGCGTTTGGTGTGGTACTACTGTGTGTATCTTCAACTTTCTAAAGTCATATCCCGCACATAAGGTATATTATTGCATTTAGCTCCGGCTATATTGAGGCCTTTTGTGTGGTACTACTGTGTGAATCTTCAACTTTCTATAGTCATATTCCGGTACATAAGGTATATTATTGCATTTAGCTCCGGCTATATTGAAGCGTTTGGTGTGGTACTACTGTGTGTATCTTCAAGTTTCTAAAGTAATATTCCCGTACATAAGGTATATTATTGCATTTAGCTCCGCCTATATTGAGGCGTTTGGTGTGGTACTACTGTGTGTATCATCAACTTTCTATAGTCATATTCCGGTACATAAGGTATATTATTGCATTTAGCTCCGGCTATATTGAAGCGTTTGGTGTGGTACTACTGTGTGAATCTTCAACTTTCTAAAGCCATATTCCCGTACATAAGGTACATTATTTCATTTACCTGCGGCTATATTCAAGCGTTTGGCGTGGTACTACTGTGTGTAACTTCAACTTTCATCTGAGAATTAAAGATCCAATTAGTAATAAAAGATTTGGTTTTGCTTTCCTAAACAAATTATTAGCTGCCTACCGCCACGGGTGGCCGAGGTCGTTAGGGCACGGACTCGTGAGCGGGAGGTCTGGGCTCGAATACCGCCAGGACCGTTCTCCCTGACTGAGGTTTTTTCCAGGTTTTCCCCAGTCCTCATAAATGGCAAATGCCGGGAAGGTACCCTAAACTTAGGCCTGGAACGATTCCTTCCTTAAAAATAATTCCTTTCCCAATATATCATTTCATCTCATGTATCATCAGTGTCCATCGCCTGTGGTGCCTCTGTAGCAAAAATGGGCGTTAAACACTATTCATTCCATTCACTAGCTGACGACAGCTCAATGAAACCTCACGTTTTTAAAGTATATCCAGCACATAAAGCTCACTCACAAATAATCCCTAACTTCTTATCTGATGAAAGTGTGTCATTTCAGCAGTTGTTCAAAATGACCACCGTTTGCATCAATACACTTTTGGAGATGATGAACAAGGGAGAGTTGCACAGATTGCGGTGTTTGTATAGATATTACCGCATGTGCCGCGCTAATACGCTGTTTCATATTCTCTAGTGCAGTTGGGAGTTCCTGGTACACTCTTATATTTTACTTCGCCCCAGAGAAATTAGTCTAATGCTGTCTAATCGGGGCTACGAGTTGGCTACCCACCGATTAGTAAACTTTACGTCCACAACTTCCCTGGGAGCATGGGCGAAGTGTGTGGCAACCATCATGCAGAAACCACATTGCTAGACGCTTTTCCAATCCCATGTCCTCCATGAGAAGGGGTAGAGTGTTTTGCAGAAATGATGTGTATCGCTGTCCGTTTTATATTTCCTGATGAAATAGGGGCCTGCAAGGCAGCGGTTGCAAGAAAATAATGCATTCCTAAGTAATACTCTGTTTACGATTGAAGCTTCACTTACAAATCATGATAATGTGAATTTGAGGACAATGCACTACTGGTCCGTGCAAATCCCCTGGATTCGCGAGGTTCCTTATCAACGACAGTGGAGTGTCAACGTTTGAATGCGGTATCATTGGCAACTGCCTTGCAGGCCCCAATGATACCGCATTCAAACGTTGACACTCCACTGTCGTTGATAAGGAACCTCGCGAATCCAGGGGATTTGCACGGACCAGTAGTGCATTGTCCTCAAATTCACATTATCATGATTTGTAAGTGAAGCTTCAATCGTAAACAGAGTATTACTTAGGAATGCATTATTTTCTTGCAACCGCTTCCAAATATCAATATGGAAAGTATGTATTAGCTGAGAATAGAAACCGTAAAATCCGTTACAGTACTACTATTTCCTTGTTTGAAATTGGCAGCAGTACAGCCCACCAGATCAGGAGACATTAGTACACTGAGAAGACTGATAATGGTTGCTTTACTGTGTGCAAGTAACCCATGGTCTGTGTACAGTACTACGGTGTTTACATAACATCAGAAACGGTGTATCCATTGCCACTCTTTAAAAGTTTACGTATTTCATAAGGTATGTTGTTTAGAACAGTAAAACCAATTCTGTTATCATTAATATGACTTCTAATTTTCGGTTGTTCGCTAGAAAAAGTATACGTGTTCCATTTTAAAAATGTTACTTTGGATTGAAAACTATGTTTTTTAATGTTCTGGATTGTGCATACCCTCCTATTTAGTGTGCCCCTGAAATAGATACATTATTGCATAATTGGGATTTTTCACATCTTGTTTCATTTCGAAAACATTTGAGATCGCAGAGTTATATTAATTACCCGGTATATACACAAATTGAAATAAATAATGAATCAATAAATAAAACATATCTAAAATATTTTAAATGTTTTAATTTTACTCATTATTATATCTGAATTATAATCTTTTTAACATTTTGCAACCACTCTTATGTATTAAGATAACATTTTGAGTCTATAATTTCCTTTCTTGTATGAGCATGAACATTAATGCAAGTTAATCGTATTGCATAAAGAGCTCGTTTTTACCTTTAGGGTAACACGACACACCTTTAAACTCTCAGTTGCACTCTCAGAAGCGGGTGTTCTTCCTCTGGCCTGTATCACAGCTTGCAGACTTATGGGCATGCTGCGGACCAAGATCCTTAGGTTCTCTTATGATACGACCTCCCATTGTTCGTGCAAAGCATCCCGAGGTTCATTGAGGCTCTGAGGAACACATTCACAAACATTTTCCCCCCTTCAAGAGCCAAACATGCTCAATGAGGTTGATTTTAGAACTTCATGCTGGCCAAACTAGCATCCGAATCCCCACCTCATGCAAGTGGTGTCACAATGTGGGTCACATGTGAACTGCCATTGTCATGCATGAAGAGGAAATCATTGCCAACGTACGGAACATAGGAGATTACATGCTCCTGAAGATTTTCCTCAATTGCCGGTTCGCATTCAGGGTCCCGATCTCCACAAAAACCAACTGTGTCTTGACTTCCACACTGATACCAGACCACACCATGATGGAACTTGCCCTGAAATCCATCGTCGATGAGAAGGGCAAGACGCATACCTTTCGTCAATACTCTACCATACTCTTTCCCTGCCACCAGGCGATCTTAGGCTGAACTTTTGACTCATCAGTAAATAGGACAGCTTTCCTTTGCTCCTCAGTCCACTTCAGATGTTGATGAGCAAAGGTAAGGGGTGCTTGCCTATGCTGCTGGAAAAGCAAGGGACTTCTGGCTGGTCTTCTAGGGTGAGCTGTACTTCAAATCTTCTTCCCGCTGTTCTCACTCTGACGTTGACTTATGATGCCCTTTGCAGCTGATTTGGAGCTTCTACGGCTGTTGTGTGACGATCATGCAAAGCTTAAGCCGTAGAAGTTGATCGTACATGTTCTTCTGAGACCTGATCCTGGTTTTCTGCAGTAGATAACAAGTTCCTTGAATCTTCGGTATGTCCTTTGTATTGTAGACACATTGACTCGTAACACCTGGGCAACATAACGCATGCTCGGTTCATCTTCCAGCAGGGCAACTGTTTTAGCAGCCTCCTCTCGACTAAACTTCATGTTTACTCATAATACATAAAATTACGTATTTTAAACTGATAGAATAAAACAACAATGCCCTTAGACATTTCAATTGGCCCAGGTGGAAAAATGTTAAAATGCATTCATTTTCATGCTCATACAATAAAGAAAACCATAGACTCAAAATGATATTTGAATACGTAGGAATGGTTGCAAAAGGTTTGGAAAAGTATTTAATGTTCAAAAAATAAATGCATTATAAATGCATAAAATTAAAAATATTAAAAAAAAAAAAAAAAAATAGGCGTTGCGCCCCCCCTCCTCAGTGTATATGCACATACGCGCTGCGTGTGTGTAAATCTCTTAACACTCTACCTGTGTCATTTTTTTTCTCAATGAAATTTGGCATATAACTATCAATAAATGATTTGTCTAGTTAGTTAATCACAATTGCACCATTGGGAGTGTGGTTAACCTAAAACAGAAATTTAAAAGAAAATTTAAAAATCGCTCTAGCACCCACAATTTTTTTTAACTAAACTCAATATATGCCATTAAAATATAATAAGGAAAATATTTCTCAAAAATCAGTGAAATCTGATTATTAGAAATGGAAGTTTATCTGAAACCTAAAATGTAAAAATCGTTCTAGCGGCACAAAGTGTTTGCTTTTTCACGACAAAATTCAGTATATATCATTTAAATAAAACAGGAAAAATAGGAATATCCGACCATTGGAAGTAGGGAATACCGAAATTTAAAAACATTTTTGATCCTTAATTTTCTCTCAATTATTTAAAATTAAAAGAACAAATTAATTCAGCATACAAACTATTTATACATGTTTTATATTTAACAAATCATCGTCGTTGTTGTTGATTTGGTTTATTTACGGAAGCTCTTTAACATCTCAGGTCATCAGCATCTCATTCTACTCAGGGCGTGAAACGGCCGACAAATTTTGAATTTTGCTCAGAGACCTCTTCTTTCAGACTTTCGTGCAGTATATGTACGACATGGGACCTACGGCTTTACTTCCCTTTCGAAGGAAGTCATACTTAGGATTTTTACGCCCGAAAAAAATCCATTGATCCTGGCCGAGTTTGAACCCGCGATCTTGGGTTTAGAAGACAAGTATGGTTTCCACTACACCACCACCCTCCCGGTCCGGGAGGAAAAAAAAAAAAAAAAAAAAAAAAAAAAAACCGTCGTGAAGATAGCAACTGTGAAATATTAATCTAATACGTGAGTGAAAATTATATTTGGATGTAAGAGCGCTCTATAATAACCTTCAGAAAAACATTTGCGTTATGTATTTTTAATACAGTAACATTTAAATTAAAATTTAGAGGTAATGAAAATCAACAAACTTTTGATTGTTTATTGTTGAGTCTGTGTATTTGCTTAGTACATCGAAATTGTTTTTAAGTACTAATGTTTTTGTTTTATTGAAACAAGTGAATATCTATCTTCTTCTTAAATACGCAATGTAACTGGAAACTTTCTGCTATTTTTCTTTATTTTAGTGAATGTAAAGATACCAAGGGCTCAGTTCATAAACATGTCTACATTTTAAAATGTTTAAAAATACCCATACTGTATATCTTTATCTGTCAGTGGTCATGAATTTCATTTTGTTAATAGTATACAATTAATTTTTGTGGTGTAATCTCAATAATAATAATAATAATAATTCTAAAAATGCCTGTTCTTTTTTTTGTAATATTTATAGACTGCAAGAATTCTAGTTTTGTTCCATTTTCTTTTGAAAATTGGAAATAATAATAATAATATTAATAATAATAATAATAATAGTCTCTTTTTTTTTGAAAATTGGAATAATTTCACTATTCAATAATTTCAATTTCATTGGCCAGCTTATAGTATGTTATGCTAAATAACAAGCAGTGATGCCATAACTTGATTCATTAATTAATAATGAATTAATTGATCTTTCATTGGTTTTTAAAGTTCATGATCAGGAGATGTTTCTCAACGAAACTAGGCATATAATATTAACAAACAATTCATCGAGTTCAAAATCCATGAAACCTAAGTTGCGTATGCGTGGTGTCCATGCTGCGTGAGTTACTGTTAACGCTCAAGCGGCAGCAATTTTAGCCAATTCCGAACGATTGCGGTGTACCTATGAAGAGATTTTTTAAAAAAAGCATTAAACATCCATCGATTACATTTTATAGGTACCAACAATAGCATTAACGTTCACAAATTCAATTTGCTGAGGAATTCGCTTTGCTTACGCAGCTCCTGAATGACGGACTTTTATTTTATGTTATTTTCCAGTTAAAACCCCAATTGTTTAATTACAGTTCGAAGGCTTGTAGATTCATCTGAAAATGTACATCTTCTCGCAACTTCTGTAACATCCTTTTTATCGTATGCAGTCTTTTTTTCCGGCATAAAAGTCGTACATAGTGCGTCGTATTACACACTTATCGAAATCCTCGATTTTGGTTAGTCTTTTTGGAACATTGTGTTTCTTTACCGAACTGCCAAAAGAACAAGCCTCTTCCTCTTCATGCTTTTGTTTCTCCCGCACAATTCTGTAAACTGAACCGTGCGATGTTTTCTCCGGGTTTTCCTCTGTCCTCATAAATGGCAAATGCCGGTAGGTACCGTGTGGCACTTAGGCCTGTATCGTTTCTTTCCTTAAAAAACCTATTCCATTTTATCATTTCATCTCATCTCAGGTATCTTAAGTTCGCCGTCTTTGATGCCTATGCAGTATAAAAGGGCATTAAACACTATTAAAAAAAGTCATGCTCGGTAGAAAATCGGTCCTTATGCCTTCACATACTCGCAAACATTAGCAACAATCTTACGATTTTGACTACGCAGAGTTTTACCTTTTAGTTTGATATACATGCAGAGTAGTTAGTACTTGTTAAAACACAACTTCTTAAAACCGCGCTGCATAAAAATCTTGCGCTATGCTGTACATTGGAAACAGACAGACCTAGGGGAGCTGGTTTATTTGGATTAAGTTATCGTAAGCTAAACAATCAGCTGACGTTTCATTTAGGTTGGCTGGCTCACTACTTCGCTGAAGGTCACACTTGACGTTACAAGCACTAACATTCGTTTTGCTGCTGCAACGTCCGAGTGACCGCGGAGAGTGCCGAACTAAGTCCCGAACAGTGGGGTTGCACAATATGCAGATTCGGTGTCAAATGCTAAATTACAAAGAATAGGTCTATTAACCACACAGGATTTATATAATATTGAACGATGCTATAATCCATCAGGCATCAAAGTGATGGGACTAGAGTTGAGGCATGTGTATTTGAAATGCACTCTAGTGACAGCACCTGTGTGTTGTTTTATAAGTCACAAGATACGGTAAGTAACTCCCACCCGGAATTGAAAAAAATGCGATTTCTATTAATTATAATGAACAACGCACAAGGCGAAGTATTAAAAAGTTTGCAAACGTATGTGCATATATTGAAGGAAAGCATGGACTTAATAGCAATGATTTCGAACGCATAGCACTTCTAGTCCTGGATAACATGAGATGAGGTTTCCCGTGCGCCTTACTTATATACAACAAGAGCGATTTTCAGGTGCTGTCCACATTTTACCAGTGCATAAAGACGGTAGTTGGAAATATTTCCCCTAAAGTTTTTATGTCAAGTTTTGTAAAGTCCTTCTATAATGCTTGGATTATAAAAATGGGAGAACCAACAATGAGACTCTATTGTACATGGCACCTTAACAGCCTGGAGTAAAAATATGAAAAAAGTCAAGGGCCAAGAAAAACAAGCAGATGTTTACAGGATTGTAAGAACATTACTGGAAGAGAGAGATGCCACCGCATTTGAGGTAAGGCTTCCTACTGCAACGTGACCCTGACACATCTGAGTTTGCTTCATACCTCCATGAAAACTACGCGAGTAACGCAGAATGCTGGGCTTACTGTCACAGGTTGCATGCTGGCATGAACACAAATATGCATATCGAGCGAATGCATCACTTGCTCAAATATATGTATCTTCATGGAAAACGAGTGAAACGTCTGGATAAAGCAATGTTGCTATAATATCCTTTGTTAAAGACAAGCTGTTCGACAGGCTCATTGTGCTTACGAAAGGAAAACTAAGATTTAAAATGAAAGATATGTCGTCGTAGGCACAAAGAAAGCCTGAAAATAAACAAAGACATTATTATGAAAGTTTGCGGTTGGAGCATCCGATCCTCGTCGAACGTGATAGATGTATTTTGTGTAAGATAATGACGTTGACTGTAAATGCAAATTAGTCTGCATTGAATGCAATACATGCTTACATAGATACTCTTGCAAGTGCATTGATTCCAGTATTAAATGTATGTAAATACATACACAGCATATGTCAATTTCAGGTCTGCAATGAACATCCTATAGGACATTTTGAAGATATTAATGATTTGTTAATAGATCATGAAGATGTTTCAGTTCTGAGTGAAAAGGAGGAAATAATAGCCCAAATGAGCGAACAAGAAAGTCCCAACTGTTCTGTGCCCCTATCAGAACAAATGGGAAAAAAGGTGCTTCCGACTTACTTTTCGGTGTCATTAACGGAATTTCCACAACAAGAGAATTTGAAGTTGTGAAGAAACACGCGGCACCCTTTAAGGCAACTTTAGCCGCTGTTCGCAACCAAAATGAACAAGTACCCATGCCCAAAACTACAGAAAAGTCCCAAAAGAGGAAGATAATTCCACAGATAAGAATCTTTGCTACACAACATCTCATCGCATTCCCCTTGCAAAACCTGAAATAACGGAGGGTAACATCATCGTCTTTTCTTTACTGCAGAATGGAACCCATATATCATCCCATTCCACTTGCAGAAACTGATACAACAAAGGCCAGCACCTCCGCTTCCCTGCAAGATTTTACTGCCGTTCGGAAATGAGGTAAGCAGTTCCACTCTCTCAACACACTTGTGACTGTTAGCGTGATTAGGCATAAGTGCGTGAATAAGTTCGGCTCTCTTCGCTTTCGCTTGGACGTTGCAGCTGCAAAGCAGCAAGAGGAGCACTAGTGCTTTTGACGTTTCCCGTAGACCAAATTCTGAGCGGTAGAGCTGAAGTCCCGAGTGACAGCGGAGAGCGGAGATCGTTTGCGTGACCATATGTAAAAGTGTAATTTTTTTTACCGCACTCTATGTGTTATCCTCCGTAACTTTCTGGCTGCAATGTGTTGTACCTGATTTCAAAATTACTTTTTTACCTTTTACCACGCCTTGTCTTATTGGAATTCGCAATTAATTTATATATAAACACATTAACCTTAACGCTACCCTCGGGTAAATCCTAGAAACCGGTGGACCCAGTGCTTTGCTTCGGCTCGCTACGGCCTGGCTTGACTTTTTTTTTTACGCTGATTACGTGTGATGTTAAAGAGCGTCCGTAAATAAACAAATCGACTCCTTTTCGTAAATACAATTTGACAGGGCGGGTAAGTCACTATATTATGGTAAATCTCCTTTGATTGCAGCGCGTAAATATCATTTTATAACGTACTACGTGCGTGGTACTATGTTAGGGAGTAAATGGTTGTAATGTTGGCAATGACCTCTAACTCCGGCAGGGAAGAATAAAAAATCAGAATGTGAGAATTCGAACCCACTACCTTCACAACTATAACATGATCTTATTATCTGGGCTATTACATTGTGCTTCAGTACTTCATTGGTTAGCTCTATCTTGAAAGTTGCACTACCTTCGGCTTTCTCCGCTATCGCTCTGGAGTGTCTTTGGACTGCATCTCTACCATTCAAGAATTTGGTCTGCAGATAACATCAAGAATGCTTTCACTCTGCTTGTTAGTTTGTTCAAATGTTTCGCGTCGCGCGACATCTATATACATACGTGTATATGCGCTCTGCGACTCTGTCAGATGCCAATCTTATGAAGTGGTTGAATAGCATAGGCCCGGAAGAGTTTGTCCATTGATGGTATGGTTAATCGTTAATATAAAAGTAGTTAATATTAATTTATTTTATCTTACGTTATCTTCTTAACAATAAATAAATAAAATGAATTTTGAATTTGAATAACCATTTTGTTTTCGAAAGTTTAAATATACGATGCAATATAAATGATGATTTCTGTAATTTTAATCCGGCATGCTTACTGGAGGCTGCTAAAGTTTCAAATTATATATCAACAAACTTTTTTGCTCTTTATTCTAGTCACATATATTTGCTGCTTTCACAAACTTTGAAAGAATCTGAACTTTTCTATATTTGTCATATTTAGATTGATTTCCAGATTTTAAACAGAGATATCTAAATTTTACTCAAATTTAATTTCTCTGCACTTTAAAAATAACTGTAAAAAGTTCAGATGTGGGCCCTATTGGTTGTTATACTTGAGATGAATTTTCTTTTTATCCATTTGACTAGAAAGAAAGCTCCTTTGGCTCTCTTTCTCTCTCTCATTCACTCTCCTGTATGTAACTTTTAAAAGAGACATATTTGTTTTAGTTTATGTAGATCTTACTTCATAACAAGCCAACTGCTGCTATATATGATACTGACACTAGCAATTAGAAATCTTCACAAACAGTAGCCTGTTTACACTTTTAATTCTTTTTTTAACAATTTTTAGCATTCAACAGCGCTCAGTGACAATGATTATGAAACTGCCAATGCATTTAATATATTTCTTCACTGCAGCTGAGGGTGGAGCAGTGTAACAGCACTTTACATACTGCAGGGATTTGCTAAAATATGCCAGGGTTCTCTGCAGTAGCTGTAATTAAGTCTTTATTTAAAAAGGGTGATAACAGTGAACCCTCCAACTGCAGATCTATTTCACTCTGTATTATCAAAGGTAATGAGAAATGTATAATTGTATTGTGAATTACCGTAGCTCGAACAATATCCCAGTTTTAATTTAGAAAAGGGGATGTCAACTAGCAATTCCACTTTTAAGAGGTTTTGTGACTTAGCTAATGCACATGATAGTATGAATGATAAATTGCTATTACAGTAGTTACATTTTTATGGTGTTGACAAGCCAGCTTTAAATTAGTTTAATTCATATTTAACCAATAAAACTTGAACTATTATCAATGATCATGAGTCTGTTGCTGCCATTGTTTAACTTGGAGTACCACAGAGCTTATTACTGGGCCCTGTTCTTTTTTTACTTTTTATGAAGATTTACATTGCAGTCTAAGTAAAGAATCTAAGGTAATGCTCTTTGCAGGCAATATCAGTGTGTTCTTTCTGGGAATTCATTTGCTCAACTTTCAAATGTAGACACAAAGACATTTGAAGAGCTAAATAATTGGTTGGAAACAAACAAGTTTTTGTTAAATTTTGAGAAAACAAATTTTATCTAATTTAGAACTAAAAATAAATTAATATCAGAACTAACTTGGAAAAACATAGAGAGCACAATTCCAAAGCTCAGCTCTGTGTGTTTTGCTCTGAGAAGCTTGGTTAATCTTGGAAACCAAAATGCATTAAGATTAATGCTTTATGCACATTTTCATTTCATTGTTAGTTAGTTAGTTCTCGGAGCATTGAGTGAGTTCATGGAGCAGCCACAGAGACCTATGAACATTGAACTTGTCATATACAATTAACACATTAGCTTTCAATCTGTATACAAAAATTTGTCTGCATCTACATAAATAATTACAATAAAAATAAAAAAGAACACTTAGAACAACTCAACCAAAAACAAAAACAGACAAGTCACTTAATTATACAAATTTTATTATATACATATTTACATATACATTGATATGTTGTGCAGTATAATATTGTCACTCATATATTCCTTTACAGATTAATAGGCATTTTTACGAGGGTATTTTCTAAGAGCAGATTTAAAGGAATTGCCATTGTTTATTAACCTTTTAGGCTAGAGGGAAGAGCATTGTATACTAAAATGCACTCATAATAAACGCCTTTTTGATGGTATGAAAGTGCTGAAATTGGGCGATGTAGATTTGCATTTTGTCTAGTATTCTTGTCATGTATATTTTGATTTTGAACAAATTTTTGTTTATTTCTTATATAAAAGTTCATGAGGGATAAAATATATTCACAAGGAAGAAATTTCCTAAAGAGGTTTCTGCATGAATGTCTGCTACGTGTACCAGCGACTATTCGGATGACTTTTTCTGTAACAGGAAAAACATGTTCACTTTTAACTGAATTTCCCCAAAATATTAGACCATACTTCATTATTGAGTTGAAATAAGCATAATAAACTAGTTTTAAAGTCTTAATTTACTCCAACATTACTAATGCACGTATTGCATAGCATGCACTGCTAAATTTAGGTGTAATAAGATCAATGCGATCTTTCCAATTCAGACGGTTATCAATTATTAAACCAAGGAATTTAATATATTTGGTTTGTGAAAGTACACTGTTATAATATCCTATCTGTAATTGTGGATCTGGAGATCTGTGAGTAATGAATTTCATAACATTAGTGTTATCTAGATTTAGAAACAATTTGTTTGCTTTGAACCATACACACAATGAACTGAGAACCAGATTTAATTTAACGGCATAATCATTAAGGTTCTTTCCATTTATCAATATGCTTGTGTCATCTGCAAATAGAACAGTATTTCCTACATCTTGGATAGATAAGGAGAGGTCATTTATATATATCAGAAAAAGAAGAGGATCCAGAACAGATCCTTGAGGCACTCCATGGTTAATCATTCCCATCTCTGATGCATTGTTTTTATTATTGAAGGGACAATTTATCACTACTTTTTGTTTCCTTTTGTCAAGTTAGGATATAAACCATTTTAAATATTGGTTTTTTATTCCATAGAAAGCTAATTTATCTATCAGAATTTCATAATGGACACAAACAAAAGCCTTAGCTAAGTCACAAAATATTCCTCCTACATGTGCTCTTTCATTAAATGCAGTTAAAATTTCATTAGTCAGTTTATAGATTGCATTTTCTGTTGAAATTCCTTTTCTAAAGCCAAACTGATCACTAACTAGAATATTGTTACTTCCAAAGTAATGCTAAAGCCTATTGTACGTAACTTTCTCAAACACCTTAGAAAATGTAGGTGAAATAGCTATAGGTCTATAATTAGAGACATGTATCTTTTCTCCTTTTTTGTACAGAGGCCTCACTATTGAATATTTTAGCCTCTCAGGAAATACACCCAATGTTAAAGATTCATTATACAAGTGACTAAGGGGGATACTAATTTCCTTTGCACAGGCCTTTATGACTTTGCTGTTGATCTCATCATAACCAGAAGAGTTTTTTGATTTTAGTTTTCTAATGATATTACTAATTTCTAGTGGGGTAGTGATACCTGGTTTGAATTCATTATTATGATGGGGAGTTGTTGATTGTAAAATTTTTAAAGTGTCTTTTATCACCGGAATATAAATTTAAATTTTTTGTTACATTAAGAAAGTAATCATTAAACACATTTGCTACGTCTGCAGGGTGTTGTATCTCTTGATTGTTAATATTTAAGATTATTGCATCACCTTTTTGCAAATTTTTGCCCGTTTCTTGTTTTATTATATTCCAAGTAGTTTTTATTTTGTTTTTTGACTGATTGATAAGTGTTTGATAATGGAGGCATTTCGCTACTTTTATGACTTTCCTAAGTATCTTATAATACTTTCTAAAATGTATTTTTAATTTAGGGTCTTTGCTGAGCTTTTGCTCATTATATAATTGTCTTTTATGTTGACAAGATTTTTTAATTCCTTGGGTTAACCATTCCCTGCTCATATTATAACTCCTTTTTTTAATTTTTAGTGGGAAATCACAAAATCACAACTTCATAATCACTACCCAAGTCGTCCTTCAGTAGAGATGTGAGATATGAAATAATTTTCTGAATAGTTCTGTACTCATAGTAAGAGCTTTCAACCTTCAAAAAAGAGGAATAAGAATCCTCTGTGGTTTTTATTTTGATTTAAAGTAAAACACTAAAAATCATGTCGTCACATTAAAACTCTCTTTAAGTTTCACAAACAAACTTATAAAAGTAATTTTGGTACATGTTTCATGAGGTACATTTCTCATATTGTCAACCAAAACGACGACTGAGGAGTCAATTTCAGCAAAGTATGTATGTTACTATGCTTGCTCTGGTAGTCTGTTAATGAACTTAAACAATATGTTGTCTGCTTCCGGTATATCAAAATTCATAACTTTGTATTCATATTTTTTTATGTAAATTTTTTCCCATATATTAAGTTCTTTCGGATGTTGAATTGTTTTTAGTAATGTAATGTCCTTCTCTATTTCAAGATTTTCATTCCAAAAATGTGCAGGCCACTGCTGATTTTTCTATTTGTTTGTGTCTAATATTTCTCCAGTGTTCCTTTAATCTTATCCCCAGATTTCTCTTTGTTTTTCCTATGTATATTTTGTCACAATCCTTGCAATTAATTCTATATATACCTGAATTTTCTTCTTTCTTCTTTTTTTGTTTAATTTTATTTAGATTTAATAGTTTACCAACACTATATCTGTTTATTGGTGCCAGAGTAATGTTATACTTTTTGAAAATTTTTTTTGGAATTTATGGTTAACATAAGGGTGATATGTGAATTTTTGTTAAGTATTTTCTTTGAGTGAAGAACTGAGTGTAGTGATTAGTTTAATTTCCTTTTTATTTTTAAATCTTTTTTTTTTTTTATCTACCATTTGTTTGTTAAATCCATTTATTTCTGCTGTGTGTATTATGTGTGCATATTCTTTCCTGTATTCTTCTTTACTGAGTGGTGTATTAACTAGCCTATATGTCATACTATTGAATGCTGCTTCCTTGTGGGGTCTGGGATTGAAACCTTTTGCTTTTATGTAATTGTCGGTATGTGTGTCCTTTCTGTATGTACCAAATTCTGTATTTTTATTCCTTTTTATTATCCCTAGGTCCAGAAAAGGCAAAGTATTATTAACCTCGGTTTCCATAGTGAATTTTAGGGTTTTTTCTTGCAAGTTCAACAGTTTCAATGAATCTTCTATGCCATTGTAGAAGATAGATTCATAGAAGATTCATTGGTACTGTTGAACTTGCAAGAAAAAACCATAAAATTCACTATGGAAACTGATGTTAATAATACTTTGCCTTTTCTGGACCTAAGGATAATAAAAAGGAATAAAAATATAGAATTTGGTACATACAGAAAGGACACACATACCGACAATTACATAAAAGCAAAAGGTTTCAACCCCAGACCCCACAAGGAAGCAGCATTCAATAATATGACATATAGGCTAGTTAATACACCACTCAGTAAAGAAGAATACAGGAAAGAATATGCACATATAATACACACAGCAGAAATAAATGGATTTAACAAACAAATGGTAGATAAAAAAATAAAAAGATTTAAAAATAAAAAGGAAATTAAACTAATCACTACACTCAGTTCTTCACTCAAAGAAAATACTTAACAAGAATTCACATATCACCCTTATGTTAACCATAAATTCCAAAAAAATTTTCCAAAAATATAACATTACTCTGGCACCAATAAACAGATATAGTGTTGGTAAACTATTAAATCTAAATAAAATTAAACAAAAAAAGAAGAAAGAAGAAAATTCAGGTATATATAGAATTAATTGCAAGGATTGTGACAAAATATACATAGGAAAAACAAAGAGAAATCTGGGGATAAGATTTAAGGAACACTGGAGAAATATTAGACACAAACAAGTAGAAAAATCAGCAGTGGCCTGCACATTTTTGGAATGAAAATCTTGAAATAGAGAAGGACATTACATTACTAAAAACAATTCAACATCCGAAAGAACTTAATATATGGGAAAAACTTTACATAAAAAAATATGAATACAAACTTATGAATTTTGATATACTGGAAGCAGACAACATATTGTTTAAGTTCATTAACAGACTACCAGAGCAAGCATAGTAACATACATACTTTGCTGAAATTGACTCCTCAGTCGTCGTTTTGGTTGACAATGTGAGGAATGTACCTCACGAAACATGTACCAAAATTACTTTTATAAGTGTGTTTGTGAAACTTAAAGAGAGTTTTAATGTGATGGCATGATTTTTAGTGTTTTACTTTAAATCAAAATAAGATTAATAAAAGTTTCACTATGTGGATTCCGACATTCCGTAAACATATATCCTCTGTGGTGTTTGTATTCAATAATCATGCACATCATTATTTGAGAAGCTGAATGTTATTACTCTAATTGGAGAAAATACCTCTCATGAGCTTTGTCGCTTATAACTTAGATAATTTTAAAATGAACTTATCTGTACATAACACTAGACATGCCGTTGACTTGAATAGATGAATAAATTCATTAATACTTTTCCAGAAGGGCAGCTATTGGCAAGAATATAATGGTCTTCCAGTTTCACTGCAATTGTTATGTAATCCACAGAAGCAGGCACTTTTCAAAAAGAAATTAAAAGAATTTTTTAAATACTCACACCTTCTATAATATGGACAATTATTTTAATTTTGGTATAGCATAATTAATGAATTAATCATGTTATTTCACCAAATTAGTATTAATATGTGGTGGGTCTTTTACAGAAGTGCAAACATTTCCAGAAAAATTAAAGGAATTTTTAATTATTCACACCTTCGATTATAGAAACAAATCTTTTAATTTCAGTATAGCATAATTAATGAATTAATCATATTATTGATGTAACATTATGTTGCTTAATATGGTGATGGGTCTTTATTGTTTGCATGGCATACTTGTTCTTGTAAATGATAATTTGGATGCTTTATAATTTGTTCAATGTCCTTGAGCTTTCCTGCCCAGGGGATCCAAAGAACAAGAACATCTACATCTGTATTATGCTTCAAAGTTGGGACTCTGCTGTAAACAGCTCCAGTTTTCTTTTCTTTGATACTTCAGTATATTCATCCCACATTTAAACATCCCTTCCATGCATGTAAGCAGTAGATGGAGCTATTATTAAAAAGTAATAAACCACTGGGTCCTTCAGTTCCTATGACTGACTTCAGATTAGATCTATTCAATTGATTAGAAATTCCATTTTTGCCAACTATTGTGTTTATTTGGTTTGTAAGTATGAAAAGGAGATGAACTTAGGCCTTCAGGCTATAGAGAACCACCTAAACCATTAAGTAATTTGATTTCTAGGATTCACTCAAGGTTAGGTCTAGGTCAGTTTGTGTGTGTAAATTGATTAGGAATTCTGTTTTTGCCAACTGTTGTGTTATTAGTTTGTGCTTATGAAAAGGAGATGAACCTAGGCCTTCAGGCTTTAGAGAGCCACAGTAAACCAATAAGTCTACTGATTTCTAGAATTCACTTGAAGTGTGATTAGATTAGTGTGTGATATATATATATATATATATATATATAAATTAACAGTAATTATAATAGTACAAAAGGATAAAATACTAAGAAAAAGTCACACTTACGATCTCAAGTCTGACTTTTTCTTAGTGTTTTATCCTTTTGTATTGTTATAATTACTGTTAATTTGTTACATTGTTAATAGTGTAACTTTATTTTTATTTTTCCTTTATATTATATATATATAGAGAGAGAGAGAGACAGAGAGAGACAGAGAGAGAGACTTTTATCACCTTCAGTTGTCTTCTTGCAATAGAATTCAACGAGTTCGAAATATAGCGATTACAAGAGTGACTTTATCTTAGTATTCTATCCTTTTCTGCTTTTTATAATTACTGTTAATTTATATATACACATTCATATGTACATATGAATTGATTAGTAATTCATTTTTGCCAGCGAACTATTAAGTCTATTTTGTTTGTACTTAAGAAAAATAGGAGAGAATGTTATTTTAAGTATGTTTAACTTGGACAAAGCACATAATGAAGTTTCATTCTCATTTTTTTTTTTTTTTTTGATATTTCTGCTTATTTTGTACTTTTTCTATATTTATTAACTACTACACAATACTGCATTCATTTCTCATTGTGAGAATAAAATTATTTAAATTATATTTAAAAAATTTTATTTCTAAATGTTGTATTATATAGATTCTAAGCCTCATATAATTAATTTTTAAGACTAGATTCTTTATTCACCATTAAGCAATAGATGTCATGAAAATATAACATAATATAATAAAAATGAATACAATGTATAAAAGTGTTTACATTTTTTAACATGAAGCTCAGATATGTGAATTGGCATACAATGTTAGATTTTTAATTTTTTAATTTATTTATTTGCTGCCTATTTAACTGGCATTACAAGCATCAAGCATGGCCAGAAGCTACATTTATTGTAGTAAAAAATTTATAAAATATACAGCTTAATTATAAACCAATCTGAATACACATATTTTTTATTATAAAATAAACAAGTCTTCCATTCTGTAAGGGCATTTATAAATTAAATAGTTTTTTTTAATTCTTTCTTAAAAGAAATATTTCCAGAATTACCTTTTATGCTTTTTCATAATATATTAAGGATAATTCTTATGACAAAAGGGTCTATTTTTGTTGATATATTTAATATATCAATGTGGTAATTTTAATTTCCTAGAGTTGTAAGTATATAGTTCATTATTTTTTGAAAAAAGAATCTTTATCATGAATCAATGTAATCTTATGTGCATATAAGCTATTACAGTTAAAATTTTGTTTTGTTTGTACGTTTCATTTATTTTTAAGTGGTACATTTAATCTTTTAAAGTGCTGAATGTGTTTTGCAAGAGATTGTTGTTCACACAACTTTACATATTCATGTAAAAACTGGCAGGCCTGGTCAGTCTATGCACAAGAAGTTTGGTTATTTTTTTAAAGTTGAAAAATCTCAATGTGGAATTCTGGTTTTCTATGACCATTTCCACGTAGAGGGTTGCTGGATGTATTTCCAGTCAAAGTTTACAGCTATCTAGCCACATGTGTAGATGTGGTACAGTTTCAAAATGAAATCTCTCTCCAGAGAGTGCCAAATAAAAATTTTGAAAATATCGGACACTTTGGAAATAACTCAGCAACCGTTGTGCAAAATTGTATGTTTGGCACTTTTCTGAATAAAGGGGACGAGCTTTATATGCAGGGACATCGTCCATTTCCCCCCTTTATGTTAGTGCGTATTTAGAGGCCTGAAATTTAAAAATTGGTTGTCTAAGATATAATACCTAATTTTTCAGTAATAATATGACCACTGGTCAGTTTCTCTGCACAAATGATCATATTAGTACTTTGACAATATTTTACAATTATAAATTTTTTGTTATTGTACCGACAATGTACCGTTTAACATGCTGGCAAGTAACAACTTGAAACTGATCGTACGTTTCATTTTTTGTGTGGAGATATAAATTGATCACATGATTTTTGGTAAAATCCTATACGGTTCAGTTTCTCTGCACAAGTGATTATGCCAGTACTTTGTGCACATTTTACATCAACAAAATATTTTCGTGTTTTTATCGATAACGGAGAAATTATGTCACCTGCATTTACCATCCCGAACGGCGGTAATATTTTTATCATTTTGGCTTAGGAAATATTAATGATTCCCGGTTTTGTACTGAAATAGGCGTCAGTGATTTAGTTTCTCCGCGCAGGTGGCAATATTAACAAATTAACAATATTCTTAACTAATAAGACCATTTTCTTGAATTTACTGATAATGCACAGTTTTAATTGCTGGCAGGTGACAGCCCGATAACTGGTAAAACATTTAGCCTTTTTGCGTTTGAATTATAAAATGACCATAAAATATTAACTGATAATATCATTGATTCAGTTTCTTTGCGAAAATCGCATTACTTGGTTTTTGGCAATATTTTACAAGAATAATTTGTTCATAATTTTCCGAAAATGAACCGTTTTATAGTCAGCGTGGAAGAGCCAGATGACACGCCATAAATTTAGTCTCTTTGCTGTGGAAATATAAATGTAATACCTAATTTATGCCTGAAAATCGCATTACTGACCGCGCAGATGACGATACTGTCTCGACACCTTAGGGCCTACTCGCGAATTCCTAAAACTTTCTAAAACTAATTAACGCGTGATTGGGACGCGGGGTCTATCTCCAATTAAATGTTTTTAATCTATAGGAGCTTATAGTAAACACATACTTATAATTCAAAATAACTAAATTTTCATATTAGCGAATTTCGAATAAACGAAGCTGTTGTAGTTGTGCTCAGTTGAAACATGTATTATTATTATTATTATTATTATTATTATTATTATTATTATTATTATTATTATTATTATTATTATTATTATTATTATTATTATTATTATTTTATATTTTATTCATTTTTAATTATATCAGAATTCGCGGTTATACACCATCAATTAAGAAACGATTCCTCGAGTTCGGTAAACAGCAAAATTGCACCATTGGGGGTGGGATTTAAGCCTATACGAAAATAGTTTTAAAAAAATGAAAAATCGCTCTAACGGCCGCAATTTTTGCTTTTTCTCCATGAAAAGAAAAAGAAACAAAGAAATTAATAAAGAAATTAATAAAAGTAGTTTTCGAAAATAATGGCAATTGGGCCATTAGAAGGGGGTATACCTGAAAAAGGATTGGGAGTTAAAGCGAAACTTAAAAATCTCTCTACCGGCCGCAGTTTTAAATATGTTTAAAGGAAACTCAGTATATGCCATTAAAATTAAACAAGAAAAATAGTTCCTGAAATTCAGGGGAATCGGGCAATTAGGAGGGGAGGTTAACCTGGAGCCCAAAACTTAAAAATAGATCTAGCAGCACCATTATTTGTTTTACCACAAATAAACTCGGGATATGCGATTTAAATCAAACAAGAAAATAATTTCTGTAAATCAGTGATATCAGATTATTAGTAGTGGGGTTTTATCCGAAAAACGTTTGGTGGTTAAATCGAAATTTAAAAATCGCTCTACGGGCCGAGTTTTTATATTTTTTAAATTGAACTCTGTATATGCCATGGAAATAAAACGAGAAAAATAGTTTCTGAAAATCAGTGAAATCGGGCTATTAGAGGGGGGAGGGGGTGTTAACCAAAGTTTAAAAATCATTCTAGCTGCATTAATATTTTATTATCTCAACGAAACTCCGTATATAACATTTAAATAAAATAAGAAAAATAGTTTCTGAAAATCAGGGAAATCGGGCAATTAGATTGGGGGGTTTATCTGAAACCCAAAACTTCAACATTGCTGTATCAGCACCAATATTTGTTTTGTTTTGTTTTTTTTTTTTCACAACAAAACTCGGCATGTATAATTTAAATTTAATAAGAAAATTTGTTTCAGAAATTCATTTAAATCAGATTATCAGAAGTGGAGGTTTACCTGAAACCCAAAATTTAAAAATTACCCTAATGGCACCATTTGTTTGTTTGTTTGTTTGTTTTTTCGCAACAAAGCCTGTATATACCATTTAAATAAAAAAAGAAAGATAGTTTCTGAAAATTAGGGAAATTGGACTTTTAGAAATAAATGTATACTTGTAAACCGAAATATAAAAATCACTCTTGGTTTTAATTTTCTCTATATTGTTTTAAAATAAAAGGGAAATAATTCAGCATATAAACTATGCATGTATTTCATATTTAACAAAAGCATCATAGATGGAGAGAAAATGTGAAATATGATCTAATATGTGTTGGGGAATTATTATATTTTTATGTAAGCGCTCAATAATGACCTTCATAACGTTTGCATTAAATGTTTTTACTACAATAAAAAATTTCAAAGCCAAAGAAAATCAATGAAACTTTCGATTGTTCTTTGCTGATTGTTTATATTTGCTTAGTAAATCGAAATTGTTTTTCAGTAGTGACATGTTTTTGTTTTATTAAAACATATGAACATCTTGTTAAATACACAATGTAACTCCAAACTTTGTCGGTCCTGGTGGTGTAGTGGTGTACTTGCCTCCTACACCCAAGATCGTGGGTTCGAACCCGGCCAGGACCGATGGATTTTTCCACGCGTAAAAATCGTAAATATGGCTTCCTTCGGAAGGGAAGTAAAGTCGTGGGTCCCGTGTCGCACATTTACGGTACGAAAAAGAACCTCAAGTCTGAAAGAGAGGCCTCTGAGCAAAATTTGTCGGCCGTTTCACGCCCTGAGTTGAATGGGACGCTGATGACCTGAGATGTTAAAGAGCGTCCATAAATCAATCAATAAACTTTGTTATTTCTCTCTATTTTAGAGAATGTAAAGATGGTATCAAGGGTTCAGTTCATAAACGTGCTTACATTTGAAATGTTTATATATACTCACACAGTTTAATGTGTGTATCATTGGTCATATATTTCATTTAATTAATAGTATACCATTAATTCTTGCTTAATCATCATCATCAGTATTATTATTATTATTATTATTATTATTATTATTATTATTATTATTATTATTATTATTATTATTATTATTAAATGTGCTTTCTCTTTTGTGATACTTGTAGATTGCAAGAATTCTAATTTTGTTCCCTTAATATCACACAATATTGCCATAACTTATTTCATTTATTAATAAGGCAATAATTACCACCGCGGGTGGCCGAAGTCGTTAAGGCGCGGACTCGTGTGCAGGATGTTTGGAGTTCAATCCAACCAGGTCCGTCCTTCCTGACTGGGTTTTTTTCCAGGTTTTCCTCGGTCCTCATAACTGGCAAATGCTGGGGAGGTACCCTAAACTTAGGCCTGGAACGTTTCCTTCCTTAAAAATATCCTTTCTCAATTTATCATTTCATTTCATGCATCACCAGTGTCCACCGCCTGTGGTGCCTCAGTAGTAAAAACGGGTGTTAAACACTACTAAAAAAGAGGCAATAATTTGGATTTTATATTATTTTTAAAGTTACTCTACAAGGTGAGGAATTCGCGTAGTTTACGTACCTCCTGCGTGACGGGCTCTTAGAGCATTCGAGCATATTTGTAGGCGTGCATCAGTTTCGAAATAAAATCGTTTTTCCAAGAGCCCTAAAAACAAATTTTTGAACCTACTCTGATGAACTTCTCAACTTTACGACAGATTTTAATGTTCAGCACAATTTCTGAATAATGAGGTGAAGCTGTATATGCAGGCCGCATGACATCATTTTACTTTATATTACTGGTTATATTAAAGACTTGAAATTTCAAAATAGCTGGTCATTTTTTGGATATCAAAAATCTCAATAAAATTTTCTTTGTGTAGTTAGTTGTATTCCCAGTATAATTTTAAAGGCACTCGAGCCATATTTATAGTCTTGCAGCAGTTTCGAAATTAAATCTTTCTCCCAAGAGTACCAAAAACACCAATTTTCGAGTATATTTTGGTGAACTTCTCAGCCCCAGGACAGATTATAATGTTCGGTACATTTTTGGAATGGTGGAAAGGAGCTGACTCATTTTAGTTCATATTACTGTGTATTTTAGGGAGGCCTGAAATTTCAAAAATGTGTTCCCACTGGGCGACTGACCAGTTATTGGAGGTCAATAATCTGACTTACGACTTTGCATATTTTATGCCCTTTTCTACGTGCTGGGTCGCTAGTTGTATTCCCAGTGTATTTTTGGGATGGCGAGTCATATTTGTAGTCGTGCAGTAGTTTCGAAATTAAACTTTTCTGTGAGAGTCCCATAAGATGAATTTTCGAACGTACTTAGTATATTTCTCGTCAACCCTAGGCCTGATTCCAATGTTTGGTACCTTCTTGAAATAATGGGAACGAACTGTATATGCATGGCACATTGCCTATTTTTTCTTCACTTTATTGTGTTTATTAAAGAGGTTTCATTTTTCAAAATTGCTCACTAAGAAGTTTGGAGGTCAAAAATCTCAATGTCAAATGTTCCATTTTTATAGTAATTTTTGTGCGGGTAGCTAGTTATATTCCTAGTATCATTTTAGTGCAATATAGGCATATTTTATAAGCTTGGAGAAGTATCGAAATAAAATATTTCCCCCAAGAGTTCCAAAAGACCAGTTTTTGAACTAATTTTGGTACATTTATTATGAACTCTTAAGGGAGATTCCTATATAATGACACATTTTCTATATGCTGGGAATGAGCTCTACATGCAGGCACGACCGACTTTATTTACAGACCCCAAAGATCAAGGGGGGTATCGATAGTAGAAAAAATGGAATATGAGGTCCGTGTTTTAATTTCATCGCGTTATTAATTTGCAGTTTTCTGCTTTATTATAGTGGTTTATAGGTGAAAGTAAATAAACAGTAGCGTGTTACTTCTTTTGCGTTTTATTAAGTTAATACTGATTTAGTGAAATCACTCCAGCAACTTGTTTAATAGCAAGTGCTGGAACCACATGGGTTTACTCTTGATGTCTTTATTATGGCAGTGCACAACATAATAACATTTATGTTTCCTAAATAGCAGTGATTAAAGGAGTGGATAAAGAGCATATATCGTGCAAATTTTTAAGTTAATGATAAAACTGTAGTGCGTAATTAAACCTATCGTACCAAATGTTGTGGTTAGGGAGGACATTTTCTCCGAAATTTCGCTAATATCTATCAATGTATGTGACAGTGTGGGTTAGCAAAAAAAGGGAAATCTGGGGGGTGGGGGCTTAAGAAGCGGGGCTGGATCGGGAAGGTGAGAATTTTAATAATTCTGATGCTACATGTTTTTACTCGTTTGCAAGTGAGAATAAGCAGAGACAGATACGTTCATAGTAAAATCGTTCATGTTACTGCTATTAAACATGTGGGTTTGTTTATTTTGTTCATTGCAGTTACATGATTTTTTACAGTAGTTTATAGTTGGAAGTAAATGAGCAACAGCGTGTTAGTTCTTTAGTTTTTTTATTAAGTTAATATTGATTTAGCGAAATTACACCAAGGACTTGTGTAATAGAAAGTTTTTAATACAAAATGGGTCGCTCTTGTATATCTTAATTATGGCAGTGCACCACACAATACCTTATTTATATTTCCTAAATAGCTGCAATTAAAGGAGTGGATAAAGGGTATACACCGCGCAAGTTATGAAGTTAAGGCAAAACTGTAGTGTGTATTAAACATTTCTTACTAAAATGTTAGATATGAGATTTTTGGCGCAATTTTCCTTTATCATTTATCTCATGTTACAATGAGGGTTAGTAATGAATGATAGGAAAGTTCCGGAAGAAATTTGAAGTGATTTATGGAGCGAGATGAGTTTTTTTTATTAAATTTAGTAAAATCCCGCCAGTAACGTGTATAATAGAAAGTATTTAGTACAACACAAATTATTCTTGTATGTCTTAATCATGGCAATGCACCGCATAATACCATATATATTTAAAAAGCAGTAATTAAAGGAAGAGTGGATAAAGAGTATACACCGGTAAGTTATGAAGTTAATGATGAAACTGTGGTGTGTATTAAACATTTCTTACTAAAAGTTGTAGTTAAGAATGATATTTTCGTTGTGCAATTTTCCCTAATCTACTAGGCAGCTCCCTATGTTCGGCTCATTTTCGGAATGTTCGAAACAAGTTCTCTTTGCATGGCACTTTTTTTAATGCTTAACATTATTTATATTTTATGGAGATTTTAAATTTAAAAGTTCCAGTTCAAAAACTAACACTTTTTGGAGGTAAAAATCTCCATGTGGAATTTTCTATTTTGATGACCATTTCTACCTACAGAATGTTTCTTGTGTTTTCATTATATTTTTAGGGCAATTTATTCATATTTGTAAGAGTGGTACAGCGTTAAGGAGGAATTCACAAAGATGGGTCTGAAAATAGGCCCTTAGACAGGCCACTTTGAAGTTGTAATAATCCCTTGAATTCTCAGTAATGTGAATTAAAAGATGATGATGTGACAGTGTTCAGTTGTTTAGAATTGCATTTTATAAATATTTTTGCTTACCTGTGAAAAAGTTTATATTTCATTGACATATGGAAGCAGGGTATATCGCATATTTTTTATGCATAGTGTTCATGTATTAGACAAATTTACATTTTTAATCTGTTTGGTAGATCTTTAGTTAAATATGTTTAAGTAATTATATAAAATATTGTTTTACATATTTAAATATTACGGAACGATTATCATATAATTAAATCTCTTGGTAGACCTGAACTTTTACAAATAAAAAATCAGTAATTTAAGGCTCGTTGTATATGTAGCTTTTTTGTTATATAATGCCATTTTTAAGACCCCATCTAGTATTATTTGTGAGGTGTTGGCAACACTGTGCCACAATACTCTATATTTCTCCGCTGACTGAACGTCGAAATTCACATCGTTCGTGTCGCTGGACCTGTATGTGTATGCTTCAAGCTTACCCCGCTTCCCTCTCAATGAGTATTCGGAAGGAAGTACTTTGTATGCAGAAGTGGTTGAATTGCGCAGAAGGAAAGCGTTTGTCCATTAATGGTATGTGTTGGAATAGATAATGTAAAAGTAGTTAATATTAATTTATTTTAACTCGCATTATCGTCTTACAAATGTATAAATAAGAAATTATTTTAAATTTGAATAAACATTTTGTCTTTCAAAAGCTTAAATTTATATTGCAATATAATTAACGATTTCTGAAAATTTAATCCGACCTGTCTACGCTTTCTCTCAACAACTAACCTACTGGTGGCCGTTAAATTTTTAAATTATATATCCATAAATAATGGTACTCTTTATTCTAGCAAATTTTATTTGCTGCCTTCACATTACATAAATTTATTTTCTGTATTTGTCATACTTAGGTTGAATTCTAGGTTTGAAACAGAGATACCTAAATTGTACTAGAAATTCCATTTCTCTGCTCTAAAAATAATTCTAATAAAAGTTTAACATTGGGTTCCACTGGGTTTTATACTTGAAATGAATTTCCTTGTTTCTCCATTTGACTGGAAAGAATTTTCTTTTTTACCAAACAGACGTGTGTGTTTATGTTCAGTAGATTATCCTACTTCTCTAATAGGCAACTGCTATAATTATATACTAATACTAACAAAGTACAAATGTTCATAAACAGTGGCCTGTTAACACTTTTAGAATCTTTTACAAAATATTTATCCAATAGCTTTCAGTGACAATGATCATGAATCTGCCAATTCATTTAATTCGTATTTCTTAACTGCAGCAAGGGTGGGGCAGTTAGACCGATGTTGAATGCAGCAATAATTTACATACTGCGGGAATCATATCCAAAAATGTTATGTAAATTTAAAATATACCTATGACCATCACTCAAAATTGCCCTTTTAGGGCAAAAGCTCTCAAGGATGGGTTAAGTTAAGCAGAAAACTATTGGAATTATGTGAGTTCCTCAGCAATATTTCAATCATTCACTCTTAATTAACGGAATTATTTCCAGAAGGGAAGACGGTAGCTGTAATTAAGCCTTTATTTAAAAAAGTGATAAATATGAACCCTCCAACTACAGATATATTTCACTTTAAGCTGCATTATCAAAGATTAATGTAAAATGTTTAATAGAATTTTGAATTACTGTTGCTCAATATCCTAGGAATATGCCAGTTTAACTTCAGGTAGAGGATGTCAACTTGCAATATTACTTTTACATTCACTACTGAACTTTTATCAGTGCTAAATAGGCAGGAATTTTCTCTGGGAATATTTTAGGCATGTGATAGCATAAATAATGAATTGCTGTTACAGATGTTAAATGTGTATGGTGATGACAAGCTAGCATTAAGTTGGGTCAATTCATGTTTAACAAAAAAAAAAAAAAAAATGTGAGTGTTTTCTGGTATTGTTAAACGTGTAGTGCCACAGAGCTCAATACCGGGCCATGCCTTTTATTTACTTTTTATCAAAGATTTACCTTTCAGTCTAAGGAAATAATCTAAGGCACTATTGTTTGCGGATGGTACGAACGTTTGTTTGTGGGTAATTCGTAAGCTCAACTTTCAATTCAGCCGCAAAGGCATTGGAAGAGATAAATAATTTACTTGAAGCTAATAAGTTTAACTAAATTTTTAGAATCCAATTTAAAACTGAAAATATACTAATATCAGAATTGACTATGATTTGATTGTTTATTTGATTTTTTTTTTTTTTTTTTTTTTTTTTTTTTTTTTTTTTTTTTTTTTTTTTGCATGGACGTTCTTTAACGTTTCATGTCATCAGCGTCCCATTCTATTCAGGGCGTGAAACGAGCGACAAATTTTGCTCAGAGGCCTCTTCTCTTCAGGCTTGAGCTTCTTTTTGATGCCGTAAATGTATGGCACGGAATCGACGCAATTACTTAGCTTCCGAAGGAAGCCAGCCATACTTAGGATTTTTACGCCCGAAAAAATCCATTGATCCCGGCCGGGTTTGAACCCCCGATTTTAGACCACTAGGATCGACAAAACTTACTATGAGTAACTTTAATTAATATATTAGGAAAGTCCCTCATACCAAGTTCTTGGGGCTAGAAATTGACAAACAGGTAAATTAGATAAATTCATAGAGACCAAAATTTCCAAAGCTCAGCTGTGTGTGTTTGCTTTGAGAAGCTTGGTTAATCTTGTAAACCAAAATACTTTAACCTTAATGTATAATGTACATTTTCATTCTATTAAGAGATATGAAATAGTTTTCTGGGGTAATTCTGTTCTCATTGTAAGGGCTTTCATCCTGCAAACAAAGCAATAAGAGTTCTGTGTGGTGTTTGTATTCAACAATCATGTGGACAATTAATTAAGGAGCTGAATGTTGTTACTCTAAGTGGAGAACATATTTCTCATGAGCTTTGTGACAGACAACTTAGATAACCTTAAATTGAGCTGATAAGTACATAATATCACTACACGTGCTCTTGACTTGAATTGACCGATAAATTCATTAATTTTTCCAGAAGGGTAGCTATTGGCAAATATGTAATGGTTTTTCAGTTTCAGTGAAATTATTTAAATGTAATTCACAGAAGTGCAAACCTTTAAAATTGAAATTTTTTAATATTCATGTCTTCTGTAACATAGACAATTATTTTAATTTTGATATAGCATAATTAATGAATTTATTATGTCATTCCATGACATTAGTGTTGTTAATAAGTACTATCGATTACATAACAGATTCCTCTAATCAAACTTTAGTACCGCCAAATTTCTGGAGTGGTGGATCATTAACAAAAGTGCAAATGTTTAGAGAAAAATAATTTAAAAAATTAATGTAATTATTAAATATTATTGCATTAAACTATAATCTTTCAATGTATTGCAAATTTATATATGAAAGCATATCTACAGATGGAAGAAGAATATTGGGGTTGATGGGAAAGATGCATTTTTTACCATAAAACATTAAATTGAAATGTTTCTGTATAATGTGTAAGTGTACAGATATATAGGAAGGAAGAGAGAGAAAGGGAGAATTTTGAGGCAAGATTTTATGGAACATTTTGCACTATGAATAAATTAAAACCTTCTGATGTGTGGGAAAATAGCACATAAATGCGCATACATAAATAGAGCCAGAAATAGATATGGTAGTGAAAGATGTAGAGAAATTGTATGAGCAAGAATTATTTTGTGATGTAACCTTTAAATTGAAACATTTTTGCACTTATTGAGAATATATATATATATTATAAAATAAAGTAACACTATTAACAATGTAACTAATTAACAGTAATTATAAAAGTAGAAAAGGATAAAATACTTAGTCACACTTGAAATTACTATATTTCGAACTCGTTGAGTCCTTCTATGGCAAGACAAGTGACGGTGATAAAAGTAAATATTGAGTATCGAAGGTAATGTTATGCCTTTGTAACAGATGAAACTAGAAATGAGAGTATGGG
Organism: Metallyticus violacea; assembly: GCA_030762175.1. Lineage (NCBI taxonomy): Eukaryota > Metazoa > Arthropoda > Insecta > Mantodea > Metallyticidae > Metallyticus > Metallyticus violacea. The sequence continues at coordinate 363,608 of CM060843.1, read as the reverse complement.
CGGGGGGAATTAATATATATGGTTTAAACCAGGTGGTATACGCGCTTTATTTAAAAATATAGCCATTTCTCTATCTCTGAGTAAACTTTCAGAGCATTGCGTAGGTAACGCATCAATCAGTGTTAGATTAAAAGCATAATCAAAATCCTTACAGTGAGATAAGGTATATTGGGCAAGCGGCAAGGGAGACTTGGTTTTAACAGAACGTCTAGGTTCTGTTCATACGTAGCGAAACAACAGAATTTAAACCAATATAAAATGCTTTGCAAAGTTTACAAGATAACGTAGATACGACGTTCTTGGAAGAACAAGTAGCAAATGAAGAAATGTTAAATTCTCTGGATAAATTAGGGCTGTGGAATGAATGGCACGGCATAATTAGCACACAGGTTTTACATTTAGGGCGTTGGCAAGGATATGAACCAGCAACGGGACGAGGTAAATTCCGAGGAGATAGGCTTCGGCGAAATATATACTTTTAATGTTAGGGGGTGTTTTAAATATAAGGCGGGGTACAAATTTAGAAAAATTATTTAAAGATGGGTGCATTAACAAAGTATTGTGACATTCTTTCAAAGTAGGTCTGATGCTTTCAATTCCAGGCACGAAAGTAGTAACAAGGATAATGAAGTTCTTATTAGAAGTTTTAGGTTTGCATTGGAAAGTTTTGTGCACTGGGATTATACGGAATTTTAAAAGAGAGGAAGGATAATTTTGGTCTTGGAACTTTTGAGCTAGGTTTTTAATATACTTGTCAAGAGAAGAAAAGTTGTTACAAAGACGATAACCACGGATTGAAAGCGAAAAAGGAATAGATCTTTTGATATGCAAGGGATGACAACTATCAAAATGAAGATACTGTTGTAAATTGGTAGGCTTAATGTGCACAGACGAAAGAAAAGAGTCATTGCATAAAGAAATATCAATATCTAGGAAAGTAGCAGTATTGGGAGAGACATAAGAGGTGAACTTAACTGAAAATTTGGAAGGAATGATCGAGATCTTCTGAGCCATGAGTCCAAAGCACAAATATATCAAAGGTTCTGACTTAAGAAATTCCTCCTCTAAGCGAGCCATAAAAAGATTGGCATAAGACGGTGCCATTCTGGTGCCCATCGCAGTACCTTTAATTTGTAGATAATATTTATCAAAACTAAACGCATTGCCAGTGAGGACTGGATAAGCAAGATGACAAATGAAATCTGTGGATGGGGTATTAGGAGGTGCTCGAGAGTCCAAAAAATGTCTAACAGCAGCTAATCCTTCATGATAGGGAATGTTAGTATAGAGTGACGTCACATCGATAGTGGTCAGAAGTATTTAGGATGTGCCGAAAGCTCAACTTTCTTTAGTAAACTCAAAAAATGGAGGTAATCTTTGATATAGGATGGCCTAGACGTAACAAATGGCTGTAACCAACAATCTACTAGAGCGGAAATACGTTTAGTGGGAGAATCGAAGTTAGGCTACTATCGGGCGGCCTGGACAGTTCTTTTTATGAATTTTAGGGAGAAAATATGTGGTTGGAGTTCGAGAGACATGAGTAATAATACCGCCACGGGTGGCCGAGGTCGTTAAGGCACGGACTCGTGAGCGGGAGGTCTGCGGTCAGGACCGTCAGGACCGTCCTGACCGTCCTCCCTGACTGGGGTTTTTTCCAGGTTTTCCTCAGTCTTCATAACTGGCAAATGCCGGGGAGGTACCTAAACTTAGGCCTGGAACGCTCCCTTCCTAAAAAAAAAATCCTTTCCCAATTTATCATTTCATTTCATGTATCATTAGTGTCCACCGCCTGTGGTGCCTCAGTAGTAAAAACGGGCGTTAAACACTACTCAAAAAAAAAAAAAAAATGAGGAGTAAGTAGAGTGATATCTTGGGAACTAAGTCCTTTAGCAGTACCAGAAGAAGCAATAAAAGAAGCTATTTCTTCATTAAACTTGAATGTAGGGTCGGAAGATAATAGTTCATAATAATTGACATTTTCCGGTAAGTTTCAGCATTTTAAGAAGAAATGTCCAGTAGTACTATCATTATCACCAGAATTGAGCAGATTTTTTAGGCTAAACTTGTTCACTGGGGACAAAGTAATCCCAAACTCTAGGAGTATTTTTTGGAATTTTTTGGTGGCCCAAGGATGATAAGTGAATTTCATGTGGATGGTAGATTCCTTTATTGCTGTCAATGTTGTAACCTGCTTTAACCTCTTCTTTTGTTTGAATTTCTTGATTTTCTAATCTACAATTTCTTGGTCATACCCATTGAATTTTGCTGTATGTATAATATGATGGTATTCTTTGTTGTATTCAAACTCATTCGTAGGTATGTTGATGAGTCTATGTTCTAAGCTATTGAGAACTGCATGTTTGTGTGCTGTGGGATTGAATCCACTTGCCTTTATGTAATTCTCAGTCTGCGTGTCCTTTCTGTATATTCCAAATTGTTCCCTGTTCTTATAATCTTTAAGTTGAGAAAGGGAATCATGTTGTTTTGTTCTGTTTCGGAAGTAAATTTAATTTCCTTATCTTGTAGGTTTAGCAATTTCAAAGCATCATCAAAGAGTTTCTTGTTGACTATTGCAAAAATATCATCCACATATCTGTGCTATACTTTGAAAATGTATGGAAATGTATGGCACAGATATGTGGATGATATTTTTTCAGTGGTCAGAATACCGGAGGAGAAGAAGCCTGGAATATACAAAATCAATTGTTCAGAATGTAAAAAAGTATATATTGGAAAAACAAAAAGAAGCATTGGAATCAGGCTGAAGGAACGCTGGAGAAACATAAGGTACAATCAGATAGAGAAATCAGCAGTTGCACATCACTTTTGGGGAGATAAACATGATATAGGAATGGGAGTGAAATTATTGAAATTCGTAGATCGACCCGTTGAGCTAGGAATATGGGAAAAAATGTATATAAAAAATATGAGGATATCACTTTGAGATCCCAACAGAAGACAAATTAATCCAGAAGCTCATAAAATGTCCACGAGAGCTACACCAAGTCCTCCAGCCAACCAACAACGAAGTCGTCAGTCGACTTGCAACTGAGGATGCAGGCAAAAGTCTGCAAAACTAGTTTTGCATAATTCAACAGTAAGTGGAGCATAAGATTATCAAATCAACTCACCAGATAATTAAGAACATAATAGTTGCTTCACTGTAATCGTTCCGATATGAAATTAAATGTTATATTTAATAAATACGTTATCTAATATTTTTTCCTAAAATTTAACAATGCTGTCCAGTTCCTGTACACAGATGACAGTACTAGTGCTGCTATAATAATAGAGCTATGTTCGTCATTTTACCAATAATACACAGTTTTACATGCAGGTAAAAGGTCGAAAATGGTCATACATTTAGGTTGTTGTGGAAGAAATTTAAATTGATGGGTGCTGTTTTGATGAAATAAGCAATGATTTAGCTTCCCTGTTTAAATGGTAATATCACTACTTTGTAAACCTTCATCATTACTGTATTTGCATGATTATCGATAAAGGGGAAATTTTGTCGTACTAAAATACCTACCCAATGTATATAACATTTTGATGGAGGAAATATTGTTTAGGTTTTATACTGAATTAGGCATCCATAATTTTTTTTCTATGCACAGGTGGCAATATTAGTAGTGTAGCAATAGTTTATACTTTTAACTTTTGTTCTTGATTTTACCGATAATAAACCATTTTACAGTAAGAAAACCTGACCTTTGTGAATATTTTAAAATCTTTTGTTATATATATCTTCGGATATTAAAGAAATTCCATAGCTGGTAAGTAAGACTCCAAAAGTGGGCCATAAATTTATCCTTTTTGCAGTGAAATTATCAAAATTTTAACCGAAATAACCATGACTGATCCAGTTTCCCTTTACAAATAGCATTACAAGGAATAAACAATATTACACAAAAATATCATTTTGGTAATTAAACTGACAATAAACCGCTTTACTAGTCGGCAGGTAAGAAACAGATGGTATTTCATAAATTCAGCATACAAGTTTAACTAAATAGGCATCACTGATTCATTTTCTTTCTGCAAATGGCATTATTATGAATTTGACAACATTTTACAAGATGGCATTTTACATATGACTTTTCATATTTAAAACCTCTTTATATACATTGTAGAGCAAATTGTGTAGAAAAATAATTCAATTGTATATAAATGGTGGGTGGAAGGGAGTGGGAAGAGACAGGAAGGTCATTCCCTGCAAGAGGGAGGGAAGAAAAAGAAAAATCAAGATTTGTGCTATGTATTTTGCTGCATGCTATATATATTTTAAATGAACAAATTAACTTAAATGCATTGGCAAAGAACTGAACAGAAAGCAGCAGAAACGATAAACTTATTCATATTAATGTGTGTATGAGGAATAAAATATTAAAAATTAATTACTTTGAAGGTGAAGCTATACATACTTAAACCTTATAGCATATAACCCTCTCAAACTATATTTCCATGTACCATATTTCAGTGTAGACAAGTGAATTATACTCCTTCCATTAAAGCTGTGGTTGTTGGAAATGAAATAGATTTGCCAGTACTGAAAAATGAACAGAAGTGGGTTCTAGGTTATTCCTGCAGTCAAATAATGCATTATAACAAATGTTAAAAAATCTGGAAAAAAAAAAAAAAATGGACAACGAAATTGTAAGGATAGGTGTAAAATAAATCTGTTTTAGTAATGCCAAGTTCTTCATTTGTCACAAAGTGTAATCCATGCAACAAGTTATCTCATTGATAGCCAAAGAAATGCAGATATGGCCAGTAGCACTCTTATAGAGAAAGATAATAAGCAATGATAAAGAGGAAATTGTCAGCCAAAATATAGTTGCTGAAATGTTGTAAATGTTTAGAGCATTGTTCATTAACAAAAAAATTCAGCATCTAATTGGTAGAAAAGTATGAACATGCCAAAATTATACTACTTCAGAAATAAGACCCTCACCCTGAATATTTACTGGATTAGTTTAAGCATTATATATGATATAACAACTATTTGTCTAGAAAACTAATTTTTCACTGTGATTCCATAAAACCCAATTTACAAAGATGCTTAAGATATCCATGCTGCTAATTCATTAGGTGTAAGTTTTTCCTCAAAAGTATCCCTAATTTGTGGACCGATAAATGTGCCCTCTTTTAATTTAGCATCACTTAGTCTGTGAAACAGCTTTTATCTAGAGCCCAAGTTTTATGTGCAGTGAGGGAAGTAGTACTTTTTCAGGTTGTACTAGCATTTCACATCTAACATTATCCTCCCCAGGAATGTAATGCATTCCGGAAGGTCAGTCCTTCACCACAGAATATGTGCTATTATCCTACTGTCCCACAAACATAAGAAACAACAGAACTTGGTATATCCTCCTTGTAATTAAACCAATAAATTTATTACTTTTAAATACCCACAATTTACCCAGCAATGTTCATTGTATTCAATGAAGTGGCTTGTTTTCATAAGTTACTTTCATAGCAACTGAATGAGCCACTGGAATGGAAGGTATTACGTTTCCATTTTGCAATAATATTGCTTTTTAGCTTATTTTTTTTCTGATTGAATAAACAGTCTCTATTCTTGATTATAATCGATATACAATTTGGTCATCAACTCCTTCACAATTCTACAATCAAGTTATAGTGAAAAATGCATATGTAAGCTTAGAGAACAACTGTGTTATCATTAAGCATAAATTGTAAACGAGTGTGGGTATATCAAGTCAGGAAAGAATCATTACAATAAGTGAATTGGTGTAGTTAGAAGGGTGGAAGGTAAGCAGAAATGTAAGAGAGATGAAAAATTAAATTGAAAGAGGGGAAGATTTAAAAATGACTCCATAGTAGAACTGAATTATTGGATAGAGATGCAAAGCAATGATCATGTCAGGAGCTACCATGATTACAGGTCAATATTTAGTGTATCAAGGGGCTGGTACATATTAGCTGTCACAAGGATAGGCACAATAAAATAATCATAAAGGAAGAGAATAAAGGTGTAGACATAGGACAGATAAAGGCAATAAAAATATGTGGTTCAAGATTTTACCGATTAAACAACGACTCGTTTTCCATAGTTAATACCCCGAATGCCGGTAGCAAATTTTGCCAAACTGTGTAGTTATATATTGATCATATTTACTGAAATGGCATCACATATTCAGTTCCTTTGCGCTCATCTCTTCAATAAGAATATGGCAATTATTAACAGGAATAATATAATGCTCTTGAAATTTATGTTAACGAAACATTTTACTAGCCAGCAAAGACCCGTCATAAATTTAGACCTTTGCTGTGTGTGTGTGTGTATATATATATATATATATATATATATACATGTAATGTTTTAATGACGGTAGTACACTGGCCAGCTTCTTTGCACAGGTAATACTATTAGTTATTTGGCAATATTTTACAAGAGTAAAATTTTCATTATTTTACAGATAATGCATCGTTTTTCATGCTGGCAGGTAACAATTCGAAACCGATCACGCACATCGTTTTTTGCATATGAAAAATAAACTAATTGCCCACATTTGGTTAAATTAGCATTTAGGTTACGTTTTTCTGTACAGGTGGTAATGCCACTACTTTGTGAACATTTTACATTTATAAAATATTTTTCGTATTTTTATCGACAACGTAGCGATTCTGTCACCGGCAAATCCCGAACGCCGGTGATATATTTAGCATTTTGGCGATGGAAATATTACGTGATAACCCATTTTTATACTGAAATCGGCGTAAGTTATTTAGTTTCTCTGCACAGATGGCAATAGAAGCAGCTTAGCAATATTTTATACTACTAAGATTTTGTACTTGATATTGCCGATAATGCACCGTTTTACTTGTCGGCAGGTGACAGCACGATGACCTGTCTTAAGTTAAGGCGTTTTACTATAAAATTATAAAGTGATTATACAATTTTAACTCAAGAGGCACGACTGTTTTAGTTTCTGTACAATTATGAAAAAGCTAGTGCTTTTTAAATATTTTACATTAAAAATGTTCAATTTTGTGCTAACAATATATGGGAACATGCGTTTATTAAGATTTTTGATATAGTGTAGAAGAATAATATCGTAATTTTGCCATAATGTGTGATAAAGTGTAGTTCGTTATTTTACTGATAATGCAATGTTTCATTTGCAAGCAGCTGGCTACTCAAAATCAGTCATGTTTCGTATTTTGCGTCTGAAATATAAATTGATAGGCGTCTTTTTGGTGAAATAAGCAAGGACGTTTGAGGAACATTTTATATTAATATTTTTTCTGTCCATAACGAGAAAATCTGACCCAGTAATCATCAGCACAAATACCAATAATATATTTAGTGTTTTGGCGGTGGAAATATTAGTTAATTAACCGATTTTATACTGTAATAGGCGACAGTTATTAGTTTCTCTACACAGGTGACTACTAGCAAATCGTTATATTATTAAGTTCTTGATTTTACCAGTAATGCACGCACCAGTTTACGTGCCGGCAGGTTACAGCATAGTGACCAATCATTAAGTTAACCTTTTTACTGTGGAATTATAAATTGATTCTGTAATTTTAACTGAAATAGGCATCACCGTTTCAGTTTCTTTGCACATATGAAAAAATGTTTTATGTAAAAAAATTCAAATTACAACCGAAATTCAAGGCTACCTTTATTATGTTAATGCGTTGATATTAATACTAATTGCACAGGCATAAGAATTGAGCTATATTTAGGTATTGAGTTGATATGAATGTTTATTATGTATGTATATAATTTGATGATTCAAACTATGTTTACTATGGGTTGATATGGTTATATCATATATATGTATATTTTTGGTAGGTAACAGTAATTTGGAAGAGACATTGTGTTTATTTACAGGTTTTGTTACAATTTGTTGACCTGAGCCACCTGTGAAAAAACCCTAAGAAAGGGACAGAGATTATACTTGTGTATAGACTGACTGCTTGCCATTAGGCTAACTAAATTGCAAAGAAGACAAAAAGGCAAGGAGCTATACTTTTGTTATGGTCACTCTCTTGAAATATTGCCGTAAGGAGATAGCCGACAAAAGGCAAGAGCTAAAACCCCTTTTTAGATGGACCAAGTTAGGGAAATTTGTATAACGGGTTGTAAGAACAGAATATGAGTATACTTTGCAAGAAATGGATTTCTAAAGGGAATTAAAATGTCAAAATCGAGACCAAGTGTTTTATAACAAGCAGGCGGAGAAAGCTAGAGTTAAAAGAATTATGCCGCACTTTCCGGAGAATGATTACTGGTGGTAATAGGTATTGAAGTGCACTATCCCGAAATCTTAAATCGCTATGGGTGGCCGAGGTCGCTAAGACGCGGACTAGTGAGCGGAATGTCTGTGGTTCGAATCCCGCCAGGACCGTCCTCCCTGAGATTTTTTTCCAGATTTTCCTCAACCCCCAAATAGCAAATGCCGGAGAGATACCCTAAAATTAGACCTGGAACGTTTCCTTCCTTAAAAAAATCCTTTCCCAATATATCATTTCATCTCGTGTATCTCCAGTGTCCACCGCCTGTGGTCCCTCAGTAGTAAAAGCGAGCGTTAAACACCACTCATAAAAAAAAAAAAAAAAAAAGTTTCCACATCTAGGTTAGTGAAGGGGGAAATGAAATTGAAAATGTGAAATTATCAAACACTAGACCGAAGTGTATGATAGAAATTACCTTCCAGGAAAGCCTAGACAGTGGGAAAAGGTCAATGTCGGAAGGAAAGAATTATATATTTGAACCAATGGCCATCGTGTAAAAATGAGCGAATGAGAATAACTTGGCACTATAATGAATATTTTCGGATAGCCAATAGTGAGCTTATCATTCGAGAATGAAGTAGTATAAGTAAGGGGTTTTTATTTCGCGTGGAAGGAGCGTGAAACTGGTTTGTCAGGCAGAATAGAGGGCAGTCGCTGAGTTTAGTAATGGAAAGATATCAGAGTTGGTGAGACGGTTAACAGAGTGGTTGACAGATATCGGAGTTGGGGATACAGACAATCGCCGACAGATATTGCAGTTGTGATAGTTGAGAGACCGGCGATGAGAATTAACACAGTTAAAATTGAAAATAGCGGGCTACGATAGATGCAAATGTGACAAAAGAAGAGGTAAAGTGCTAAGATAGCCAAAGCAAAGGCAGACTGTCAATGGTTAGTTAATAGTATTGAGAATAGAAAGTGAAAAGACAGAATAGTAAGGCAGAGAGTAGAAGTGGGGCGAAAGCATATCAGTTGTACCAAGATAATATAAATTTGTTAGGCAGTGGCGAGCAGTCCGATAATGATAAAACTGGTTTCTTGCATTGAAGAGAATTATCTCGTGTGTATTATGTGATACATTCCCTGTTCTCGTGCATCCGAAAGATCCACAAAACACTCCAGTGAATCCTGAGACCCTCATCATAATTAAATTGAAGCAACCGACTAAGCTAGAAATTGGCATAACAACAATCCAATTTTCATCGTCAACCTAAATCCCCGCACCTCCCATATGCACCCTTACTAAAACCGTTCCAGATGAACCAAAGTAGGGCATTGAAAGAACAAACACAATCAACTAATTAATAATCAATAACACCCCCCGTACTCAGCGCCTCTTAAAAAGACGCTCCAAAAGTTATACTGATAGAGCAGCTTATCTGTTTTCGGCCATTAAGACTCCGAATGTAGGTCTTAAATTTAGTCTTTTTGCGGTAGTACTATAAATTGATCTCCATTTTAACTGCAATGGGCAAAACTGATTCACTTGATGCAGTTCAAATTACAAGGAAAGTTTAATTGATTACACGTTTCGCACGGAATTATGCATCAATGATGTAGTTTCTCTATTCAGGTGATAATACCAGTTGATCGATATTTTACATGTCCTTGAACGTACCGATAATATACCCTTTTACTAGCCAGCGGGTGACAGCCGGGTTGCCAGTAGCTGGGTAGTCCTCGATCCCAATATCTTGTAGAATTGCCAAGGAATACCTTTTAGAGCAGGTTCATGTTTGATCAGCATGTTTAGCCCCACTCTGTATACCTACTTATATGAACTAAAACGTAATGTGACTAAAAGTAATCATACAGTACCTTATAATATAGCGTATGGCATTGTCTTTGGTCATTTATAGAACCAAGAATATTCCTCAAAATATAGCACCCATAAATGTAAATACCTGATATATATTTTGGCTGGTAAATTATTTTATTTAAATGGTATATGCTGAATTTGCTGAAAGCAAATATTGCTGCCGCTAGAGCGATTTTTAAATGTTGGTTTTCAGGTAAACCCCCCATTCCTAATAATCAGATTTCACTGATTTTAAGAAACTGTTTTTGTGTTTTTTTTTTCAATGGCATATATAGACTTTCCTTATAAAAATTAAATTGCGGCCGGTATAAGTTATTTTTAAATTTAGCTTTAACTCCCACTCCTTGTGGTCCGATTTCTCTAATTTTCAGAAATTATTTTTATAAATTTATTTAAATGAAATATACTGAGTTTCACCGAGAAAACCCAAAAATTCGGCCACCAGAGCTTTTTCGATTTTTTAAAAACATTATTGCTCTAAATTAACCCCCGCCTTCAATGGGTCAATTTTGCTGGCTAACGAACTTTACGAATCGTTTGTTATTGATAGTTATAACTTAACCGAGTCGCGTTGAGAAGAAACAAAATTGTAACCGCTAGAGCACTGGCAGACACTTTATATATATATATATATATATATATATATATATATAATTTATTTGTATTATGCTTGCTGCAGTCTAACGTACTTGTTATTGTATTTGTTTTTGTTAAATAAATTTGTTCTTATGTCATGTCATGAAATATTAATCCGACTTTTGACGAAATCTATTGCAACATCGCGTTGTTGTTATTATTATTATTATTATTATTATTATTATTATTATTATTGTTGTTGCTGCCCGGTAGTACAGCTTGAATTGTTTGTTGTGAGGTATAAATGTTTAACGATCAAACATTTCCCCTGGAGTTAGGTTTACATGCCTTTCAGTGTTTTGATCACCATAAAATAAAAATGGAGTAACGTAGTTTTCTTGCTACGAAAAATGCCTACAGGAAGCAAGAAGCCATTTTGGAAACTAGTGCGCCTTTCCAGGTCATTATACTGCGTCTGCTGCTTCATATTCCTGGGAACAGACAGTTAAAAAATGTTGTTTTGGGCCGGGAGAGAGAGAGACAGGCAGACAGAGAGAATGTACCAATGAGAAGTTTTAATTTAATGTACATTTGTCTTTTAATAAAATTACTAAAACTTTAGTTGGCACCTGACATTCTACCGAAAAGTAAACATCTAGCCCAATACTACTAAATCGAATTAACACCGAAGAATGCAATTTAACGTTGATTTTTTTGTTTTTGTTTCCTTCTTTCCTTGGCAAAAAAATGAAAGAACATGACTAATTCGTGTGCCCTAACTTCCAAAGTCTCCTATCTCCTATCGTTTTCTTTTGCAATTACATTGAAAAAAATTTTAATAAATTATGCTAAATTTTTGTAATATTATTTAACATGGCATTCAAAATAGTTAATTTAAATTGAAAAGGCAATGCGGAATACAGGTGCATTGTTTCTGGAATTGTTATTTATTGCTGTCACTTGCATATATTATAAATTTATTAAATTATGCAATTGGACTTAGAGCAGGTGGCATTGGTATGAAATTACAATATTTACAGCTTTCAACCATAGTAGTCGACTTAGGGGAAGATTTGTGAATATCCATGGCAGCGACATCAACATAAACACAAAGTTTGTAAATGTTCACTCCCATGCAACTAAAAGTTAATTCCATATTAATTAAAGCGTTATTAAGCAGACAATTTAATGAAATGAAGTAAACTGAAAAAAATATTTAATTATATCATTAATCTTCTGTTAGATTTTGTATTTAAAAAAATTTATAAACTGTAAACATACCAATCAAAACATTTTAAGAAATAAAAAGCTCAAAACTTAACGTATTTTAACACGCATGTCCCCGCAAATACTTTCTTCCAATGAAGTAATCTGTTATACTATCGAGATTCAAAGGTTATATTTCGGTGACAATTTAAAATTGTTATGCATTATAATCTTCAGACTTTTGTACAAGTTGACACCGGAATAGTTTAGTAAACTGAGAACAATTTCGGGCGCACAGCCATTACTTTTCACAAACTGTACAAGTGAGGAAAAGTTATCTAGGGAATTCTCGTTCACCTTTGATTAAAAGAGACTCATCTTGTTTTGATGCGATCTCAGCGTGTCAGAATGAATATCATCTTAATGAGAGAGAGATGTCATAATGATTTCCACTTGTGATGAATTATTGAATTCAACCAGCAGATGTGAAGCAACACTTACAATTCTACAAAGAGAATATTGAAATGAAACATCAATTAATTAAAATATGATTGGGAGGTACTTATTTTTTAAGGGTTAAATAAAACATTTTCCCAAACCTAATCTTTTTACAGTGCAACTTTGCGTGGTAGCTATAATACTCCTACATGAAAACTTTGTGAGCTGCCTGGTATGCCATTTGAGCACATAAAACTGAGATGAAAGAAATTGTTGGCAGTATTATACAATGTAGCTGTTGGCGTTTACCTTTCAAGATTTTAATTTGAACCTGCTCAAATTGAAATTTAAATATATATTGTTAATAAATATTAGCACCCAATGCGAAAAGTTATGAAATGGGGGGGGGGGGGCAGGATGCTCAGGTTCGGCTCTTAGGAGTCGGCGCCTATGGTTACAGCAGATGTTTTCATATCATCGTCAATGATTCATCCTTCCCTTGCAGGAATTGGCGTGACGGTTTTATTGCGGCATCTGCTGCGTCAGCATTCCAGTAGACTGGTGGAGAATACTGTCGACACTGAAGAACACTTAGAAATAAGGTAATAATTTAAGAACCAACAGAGAAAAATAAATGTATAACTGTCATTTTCTTTTTGAAGCATCTCCTTCCCCTACAAAATGTAACTAAAATGACGAGTTAACTGAAAAAAGAGGGCATAGTGGATATTTCTAGCTTTCAGCAAATTAACTTTAACTTTGTGTATCTTAAAAGTTAAAATTCTTTTATATTTCTATACAACTCAACACATGTCGAATTACTTGTTGGTAAATCAAACACTTGCAAAGCTTTTACTGATGTGGGTAACGAAACTTGTTTCTGGAAAATTCAACCACTCCTCACCCTCATACCCACAACTACTGGTCCTAGGTTCATAACCATGTCAATGCATAAAATAAAAAACCGTGTTCTGATTACTTAACCCTTTCCATAATCTCAATTAACTAGAGAATTCAAGTTCACTGCGTTTTCAAGAATGTCTATTTTTTATCTTATCAAATGTTTTATGTCTGATTACTTGGGGCATTCGAAAGTTAGGTTAGTGCTTTACTTAAATGCAAGTCATGGGTTGTGTTGAATAGCTTATCTTTACTATCCATCTCGCCACAAGCATTGCAGGCATTTATCAAAGACATTCTTGTAACTAAGGCATTGTAGGCAGAGGTGAATTAAATACTTGGGCAAGGTACTAAACTAGTTTTTCAAGTTTTTCCAGCGATAACAGAAAAACTACCTTAAGTCGTACGGTGCAAGGTCAGGGCTGTAAATTGGATGGTCCAGCAGTGAATTTTTCTATGCTCGTAAGTTTCTCAATTTTGCCACCGCCCTGTATTGTCCTCCATAAATAGAAGCCTTAAAGCCAGTTCCTCAAAAAAAAAAAAAAACAAACAAACAAACAAAACAAAAACAAAAAAACAAACCACTCATGTGCCATAAAAATATTTCGGGGGGGGGGGATGCAGTCTTTATCTCAGATATGAAAAAGTAAGAGTCAATGTCACTCAAAAGATGGTGCGCAAATACAAAGGAAACATTTGGAAGTCGGTAAATTAAAGGTAATTAAACCGCTCGTCAAAACAATTAAAATATTCAACATGTTGGTAATTCAGTGTTATTATTTGCAAAACGAAAATTATATTACTATTTATCCCCAAAATGCTCTCATGTCTCAGAATAGAGTAAAAGTAAACAAAGTATATATTGCATACTTCTTTTTGATTTAGAACGTTTCTTCAAATATGGTTATAATTTAACATATGACAATAATAATATTCTCATTGTTGAGTATCTATGGACCGTTCTAATTGTTTCATTACTCACATGGTGAAATGAAAATGTACATGGTTACAAAATGCAAGAAGCTATTTATAAGGGATGATAGTGTATATTCACATATTATATTGAAATAATTTATCATTAAAAATCTGCGGTAGCTAGATCACACTTAGTTTGACGCGTTGCGTTCCAATATGTTAATTAACTGACGCGAAGTAAGTTCTGGTAAATGCTGTGTAAGCAATTTTGTGGTTCAATTGCAGGTCTAGAGATGGTGCTGAAAGTCAACTGTCGCCATGCCGATGCCCATGCATAGTCAACTTTCAGACTTAAGTACTCAGTCGAGCTCAAGAGTCCAGTCCTAAACTACTGGAGTGAATTTCCTGTTAGCAGAGCAAGTGTTATTGTTCAGATTGAGAGAGCGGTGCAACACTGACGTTCTTCCTGCGTTCTTGGGGCCAAGCATGAGCTTTCATTGCGGGTAGGTACACGGCACTCACATTTTGTTGTAAATAGCCTAATTACTGAAAAATTACCTTCTTTCGACCCATTTAATTTGAAAATTATTATTTTTTTATGTGATCTAAAAGGCATTTAAAATGGAATGTTTGTGGAGAATGATTGATTGATGGTATAGCTATGAGGAAATTACTATTAAGTGCAAATTGTCGCAATCTCGTAATAATTATGATTACAAACATGTGTTTAGTACCAAACTATTTCGTATAAATGTTTAGTGGAGACGAAATAACTGGAAATTACGTGTGGCAATTTTCAGAACCGTGATGTTTATGGAACAGATATTTTTATAAAAGAAATACCACATTTAATATTTAACAGATACCTTACATAACTTTACGTTTTTCCTGTTTAAATTGCGATAACTTAACAAAACTTATTATCTAATACTTGATTATTTTTTTAACGAATTCCGAAATAATGTAACTATTGCGGTTGTACTTATGAAAATATTTTTTTTTTTTTAATTTTTCTTCAAATATTCATCGATTCTATATGCTAGGCACCGAAAATGACAATGATATATGTGTGTATGTGCACGTGATCCTAGAGAATTGCCTTTTCCCAAAACTTGGAATGAGTTCAGAGAAATTTATATTTTGCGCTTGCAGTGACTAACACAAAATGAATTTCCAACCTGATAGTATGTGAACAATATCATGAATCTTGTTCTGTACACAACTATAACAGAGAGAGGGATGAGGAAAGCAGGTGGTTTGTCTTGCAATAAAGGAAGTGTGTAAGAAAAGGGTCTTTTATTCTCTGAAAGTTAGCTGGCCACAGCAACTAGAGCTCAAATGATATTCCTTATACTACCTGATAGCATGGAATGTGCTTGCATTCAGAGAGAAAGTGCCCCTGGTCACAACTTGATAAAATAATAATAATAATAATAATAATAATAATAATAATAATAATAATAATAATAATAATAACAACAACAACAACTTTATTGCTCTTAGACTTGCAAATACAAATATTAAGCATGGTCAGTATCTAACTATACAATTAATTCATCAGACCATTAAAATATTTTAAAAACATAGTCAGCAATACAATACCCTACTCTATAAGTTGTTAAATACCTTTACAATCAATATTATAAATAAGATGAATCAATTCAAACAAAAGGAATTAGTTTGTGTATGGCTATAAATAAGCAATCATATAAATATTGTGGATAATATTCTAGAGAGTAATGGTGACAATGATTATAATTCATCTAATCTGTACAGACATTTATCAATGAGATACATTTTCAAGAATTTCTTAAAATAATTAACCTTGTGCAGTTTTAATGAAACTGGGAATTTTATTGCACATGATAATACCTATATTATATAGATTTTTATTGTGCGACGTTTTTACCCTATACTCTCTATGATAAGTATTAATTCCCTTAGGGTTGAATTCATAATGATCATTATCTAATGATGTGTATGTGTATTTTGATTTTATTAGTAAAATGGCTTTATAGACATACAATGATATGACTTAGTATGAGCTGCTTTCAAAATTTTCTTTAACAGATTAGGAGTTTGTTAATTAAATATGCATCTCTGACTTTTTTGTAATACAAATACTCTATTCAAATTAGATATACTTGTCACCCTCACAGTTTACTATACCATATGCAATATGTGAGTGTATCAATCCATAATAAACCATTTTAAGTACATCTTCTGGTAACAGATATATATATATATATATATATATATATATATATATATATAATAGAAAAGAAAAAGAAAAATAAATTAACAATGTAACAAATTAACAGTAATTATAATAATAGAAAAGGATAAATCACTAAGAAAAAGTCACACTTGAGATCGCTATATTTCGAACTCATGGGAGTCCTTCTATGGCAAGAAGACAAGTGAAATATAGCAACTCAAGTGTGACTTTTCTTAGTGTTTTGTCTTTTTCTATTATAATTATTGTTAATTTATATATTAACAGTATATATAATATATATATGATAGTTTCTCTCTTACTTCTTCTTCCTTCTTCTTCTTCTTCAAGTTTGTAGTATTCATGATTTATACTAGAGTTAACCAGAGAAATTTTTATCTGCAGTGTACAGTAAATTTTTTATTCTTCAGGTTTTTAGTGTTTCAAGTACATTTATATATGTATTAAGAAGGTTAAGAGGATTTTCAAAAGTAAATTGTGTGTTAAATTTGAAGACTGCACTTGACTGCTTACTTCAATTCAATGCTCTCATTTGTGTGATAGTTGCTAGTGTGGTGGGAGTGATTTGTGAAATAGATTTTGTCTTATGGAATCTTTGGACTAGTCGTGACAGCCAGATGGATATTGAATGCATTTTCTTCACTTTGTGCTGTCAGGTTACCCACTACAAGGTGCATTGAAAACAACCTTCAGTTGCAAATTTGTGAATAACATTGTAAACATCCTTACGTGATGGTGGATTTTACCTGAAATGTTCTCTGCATTTCCCCATTACAGATTCCGGATCTTTACATCAAAATTATTTACTGTAATTTTAACATTTTTAACTATTACTGATAATTTGTTTCCTGCTCTTCCTGCTGACAATATTACCAACTAAGAAACATATGAACAGTAAAGTGAAATTAAACTAAGAAAGAATAGTTTTGAACATACCATATAAAGACGTGAAATCATATATTCTGAAATTTACTAAGTATGTAGTTACTTTTGCATCACCCTGTATAAATAAAGACAGAGAAAGACAATTGGTGGTAGAAGAGAAAAAAATTGTTTTTTTTTTTCATGCTATAGTATAAAATTTAAAAAAAGGGGGGGCATATTGATATTATAGGGAGAACAGCTAATCTATAAATTTAGAGAAAATTTGTTGTGAGAAAAGGTGAGGATGAATTAAATACCTCAAAGCATTGATATTGTGCATTTACTTTAAAATAACATGTTATAAATGTATAAATTTAAATTCAAATAATATAGAGCAATGGTTGATAGTTAAGTATTAGCAGAAATCATTACAGTAGAGCAACATCAAAGGTAAAGGACAATATAAAGGAAACTACCATTGTACCTAAAAATGATTTACAGTGTATAATGGATTAGCCATCAATATATGATATAGTATTGTCTTTTAAATGTTAATTAAGAGAATTCTCTGAATCTATTTGGATGATTATAAACAGGTTGACAGAAAAAGCTAAAAATATTCTGAATTTTTGAGTATCTGAATTTATTAGGGTAAAATTTCAACTATTAGGTGTCTAGTAATTATGAATGAATAAACTGTAAAACCATTCATATTATACTGGATTTATAATAAACAAGCACATACATCGATGGCAAAGTCAAAATACTTAAGTCAATAAAAGTGGTTTTCGAATGAACTTTGCAAATCTGTAAAAATCATAGTTCCAAAGGGAGATTACCTACCCAATAAGAAAATACTATAGTTAATATGCAAATAAATATGAGCAAAATAAACTTTCATTAATAATCCTTTGCGACACTGTAACTTACAACTCTTAGCATAAAAAGTTCATCGGTGATTATTTTTAGAAATTAATTTGAGTTGATCTATGAAGGGAATATCAATATAAATACCTAAGAATTTCATAGAAGCTCTAGTGCACCTATTAACTTTAAGTTTAATATTCACAATTTTACCATTGCTTATACTTAATTTATTTGCATTACGCCAATCATTAACAATAGAGCACTTAACATATAATTTGCTTTTTCCTACGTTTTCAGTTATACCATATAAGATAATAGCTAAATTCTCTGCATACAAATACAATTTTGGATTTGCTTCCCAATGAGATAAAGAAATAAACAATAAAAAATGCATGCCTTAATATGGAACTTTGAGAAACTCACAGATCTACAAGTTTAAATTTGGAAAATTTACTTTTAAATGGATTGCCCGGTAGCTATTAATGGTCAGAAATGGTGAAAATATCAAAGAACTGACTTAGAATGATGTTATATGATATGTTAATATTTTTGTAGCCTTACTTAAAAAAGGATGTACTGCATTTATAGTACTCAGGTCATTTCTAAAACCAAGTTGTCTTTTGCTGAACAAAACAGTTTCAAAGTAAGTAACAATCTGCTTACACAAAGTATTTCAAAAACCTTAACAGCTATAGGAATTAATCTGATCAATCTATAATTATATAAGCCATTATTGTAACAAGTGAGAAGAAAAATAAAATCTGTATCCTAGAGCCTTAGCTTTAAGTTAAAACATTTCCATATATTGTAAAATTTCGCATTAACATTATAAAATATTGAGAGAGAGAATATGGAGGTAGAAAGAAAAGTAACATTTTATATGCTGAAGCATTAAATTAAACTTTTTTTTTATTGAAGCATATTTACAAAGGTAGAGAAAAAGGAGAGAATAAAGAAGAAAGAAGTATTAATTGATACAATTGTATGATTCAGTTGAACTACACACTCTTAAAATTTCACTTACTTTTCATAAATGTATGGAACCTATTTCGAGAACATTTAGTTCCCATCTTCAGCCAGGCTAAAGTTCAACTGTCGGATCATTCGTTGAGCAGTGGGAATGTGTATTCTGCTCTGGTGGTGGTGTGATAAACTTGTAGTTTTATGTTTTCATCTCTGGCAATGTCGAAGTTCATTATGCTGTCTTTGTATTTGTAGATGTAGATTTTCTCCCATGTTGCTAGTTCTGTAGGTCCTTGTACTGATTTTAATAATTTTGCTTTATTTATTATGTTGTGATTTTGTGTCCAAAAATGATATGCTACTGCTGATTTATCTGCATTACATATGCTACTGCATATTATTTTTGTACACAAAATCACGACATAATAAATAAAGCAAAATTATTAAAATCAGTACAAGGACCTGTGGAACTAGCAACCTGGGAGAAAATCTACATCTACAAATACAAAGACAGCATAATGAACTTCGACATTGCCAGAGATGAAAACATAAAACTACAAGTTTATCACACCACCACCAGAGCAGAATACACATTCCCACTGCTCAATGAATGATCCGACAGTTGAACTTTAGCCTGGCTGAAGATGGGAACTAAATGTTCTCAAAACCGGTTCCATACATTTATGAAAAGTAAGTAAAACTTTAAGAGTGTGTAGTTCAACTGAATCATACAATGGTATCAATTAATATGATTAGCTTCACTGTGCAAGTTCCAATTTACATTTTAAGAAAGAAATAGTTTGTACCTAAAGCATTAAATTAAATCTTCACCATACATTGCAACTTTATATATTAAAATATATATATGAATATAGATAGGGGAAATGTGAAGGGAGAAGAAAAAGATATATTTTGTGTCCTAAAGCTTTAAATTAAAATATTTTTATAAATTGGATATTTATATATAAATGCATAAAATAAAGCATCAGAAGATGTGGGATAGAAGGGAATTTGATAACAAGGAGGAGGGAGCCACTTCACCCCTCGGTGTTGAACATCCAAGAAAAATCTAAATCACCTTCCCATCGTATTAGTACTAATAATAGCATGATGGGAGAAATGTGTTCATGTACAGTTATTGAACCCCGGAATTTAGTAGAGAATGATGAAGAGCTTGTATGCAGCAGGCAAGAGCAATAGGCATGCACATATAGCTTGTACTTGACCTTTGGTTCAGAATGTCCTTTCGGTAAATTAAAGATTAGTACAGATGCCCATGCTTGAAGGTTGGGAGTGAGTAAGCTTGCGCCCATTGTGATTGGTGGTTGCTGTTAGTTATGTCATGCTATAAATTTGCAGGTGCAATCAACAAATTAATTGGTTTAGTCTTGTGTAGTAAATCTGTTTATAAAGCCATATTTATAAATAGAAACAAGAGAGGAAAGGAGAGAAAACAAATAAACCTTGGCATTTCTTCATTAAAGTGATTGATAACAATTTCACAAATATAGTGCTTAAACATGAATAACACTAGATTTACTTATAAAAATCCAGCAGTGTTTAATATCATTCTGGATGGTATAATTTCAGAAAAATATTTGCACTATACAAGATTATTTTCTTGAAAAATCTAAGCACAGCAGTTTCATTCAATTTCTAACCTGCTCCAACTATGGAAAGCTGACAGTAATTAGCATTACATGTTATCTGCTAGATGTCAGCACTAATCAGGCATAAATAGTATGTCCCAGTTTGATGTGCATACTCTTTTTTGTACATCCTTCCCTTACTGCATTCTGTGCTGCAGAAATGCACAGTATGCATGTTCTGTTAAGTTCTTGCCAATATCTAAATGTAATTTTACTTAATTGCTAGTAAATTCTACTCAACTAGCGGTGTTATTCTTACTATCACTAATCTGTGATGATGTATAGAAAGAACTCTTTCTAGGAAAAAGAGGAAAAATACACTAAAATTATTGCCTCTTTCTTTGAAATTTACAAGAGCTTTAGTCTTTTTATGATGACCTGAATTAAAACAGATTGATATTGGGAAAAGTATCCACATATTAAATTGAAAATAGTATTTGTATTGCTTTGCAGTCTTTCTGTTATAATCTCCAGCCATAGATATTTTGTTTTTCTTATCAATTGCAAATATTTAAAATAAAAATGTATCTTTAATTGCAATTTCTTCATCATTAATAGCTTATGTTCTTATTTATAGCTATCCAATTTATAGTTTTTATATCTCTTTTTGATCAAAAGTGAACTCTATTTAGTTTTTGTATGTCTTTTTCAAATATACAATAGAATGTTTTGCATATACCTAACTACAGCTATCTCTGAGGCAATATCTTGGTGGAATAATTCTAAATGTAAAATTTAATGAAGTGTAGCAGAAATGTTTAAAATTAAATGCCCTAACAAATAAAACATAAAAAGCAAAACATAAGGTATATGATTTTCTTAAACTTAACTTAAATATTAGTAATAGTTGGTAAATGTGATAAAACTCTTAAAGATTTAAAAAATAAGACATTTGCCTCGTGTTAATGAAAAAGTCAATTATATATTGAAATTACATAATTCTACATATAAAGTCCACTCTATTAAATATAGATTTGTTCTCTATTAAACATATAAGTCATTTTTATTGTATTATGATAAATATTATTTGTGTAAAACTCTTTTGAATTTACCGGAAAACTGAAATATTTATTAGAAAAAGCAATTCACTGTTATATCTTGTTGATTCTCTCTTCATATTTAATATATTTATTATTTGATTTTATATTGTCGATTTTATCTATGGCATATTTTCCAATATATATTTTTGTTCTTAATACAATCTCTCAGCAATTATTAAGATATACCTATCAGAAAGTAATGGCAACTTACAAATTTATTAGTTTTTAGTTGAAATATAATTTAATCATGCAGTATTAACAATGAAATAGGTGTCAAAGCCTTAGTTTCTCCACATAGATGAAATATTAACAGTTCATAACATTTTTACATTAATGATATTTTGTTTTCAGTTTTATTGATGCAGCACAGATTCAGGTGCCAGAAGGTGATATTGATGAGTGCTAGTAATATTTGGTTTGTGATATCGCTGACACTAAACACCATATTTTGTCATCATCTGATAGCCCCAACTTCTGCAGAAAAGGTACTGTTTTCACAGTGGATATATAATTTTATCAATTTAGGAATCAGTGAAGCAATTTGTCCACATACTAGTCATTTCAATAGTATGGGAATATTTTATAATTAAATATTTAGTTTGTAGCTGCACTGATGCTGCACTGTTTGCATTACTGGCAGGTAACAGCCCAAATGCTGATAGTGAAATTACCGTTCTTGCTGTGGAAGTGTAATAGGGTAACCATATTTTTGCAATGAAATAAGCCAAGGACCTAATTCCCCCCCCCCCCACATAGATGCCAATTCTAATAGATTAGTAAATTTTACATTAATATTTGATTCATACTGAGATGATGGTCCTCGTAATTGGATCAACATATTTTTATATTGAAATAGCTAATCAAATGACTCAGTTTCTCCTGATAGATGTATAAGTATATATATATATATATATATATATATATTATATATGTAAAACTAGAAAAGCAGAAAAGGATAAAACACTAAGAAAAAGTCACAGATTTGTAATTGCTAAATGTCGAACTACTAGAGTTCTATGACAAGAAGACAATATATATATTCTATGTTAATATTTAATTTGTATTTTCACTGAAACTCCACTGGTTAATTAGCTAGCAGGTGACAGCCCAAATGCAGTAGTATAATTTCGTTCATGCAGTACAAATATAATTTGATCATAATTTCTGCATTTAAATATGTGCTAAAGACCATGTTGATTTGAATAAATGGCAATGATATTAATTAATTGTTTAATATAATCAATTTTGGTTCCTGATTTTAGCTATAACACATATATTCAGCTGCCTACCAGTGACAGCCTGAATGCTTGTGGTTCAACTTTTAGGAGGATTGCAATGTAATTGGATTGCCCTGCTTATACATTGAAATAGGCGCAATTACTCTGTTTTCCCATATAATTTCATTACTAAATCTTCATTTTTACACATTTTTACATTTATAATAATATATTCGTACTATCATGATGCTATACTGCTTCAGCTGCAGGCAAGTGACATTCTGGATGTCAGCAGTCATATTGTCGTTACTGCAGTGAAATTAGACCACATTATTGTTAAATTGAACAAGGCTAAATTTACATAGTTTCTTCAAATAGATGACTACTAATATTTAGTAATTTTTTGCATTAATACTTGAAGCGGGATACACAGCTTCTACTCCTGTAGGCATAGGAAAATGTAATTAGGAAGTATTACCATTTAATTGAGGAGGTATTGCCATTTAATTGTTTGTTAATGTATGTTCTGTTCTATGTATATAACTTTATAATGCTATAATAATTCTCGGAAAGTAAGTAGAGTGCAGAGTGGTAATATGCACTACAGAGAAATGAACAAGTATGTATAATAAGTGAAATTTGATTATACAAAATTCCTTATATATATTGTATTCAGCCTGAATGTTTCATGTTTGTTCACGACTCTCCGGAGTCAGTGGCAAGCCCCAAGTAATGTTTTCTCCATGACCCTTCATCATTGTCGTCTGAAAAAGTCCTTAGAACTGCAATATATATAACGCTGAAGTTTCTCCCCTTTTGTCTTGCGATTCCTAAAAAAAAAAGCAAAAATTGCCAAGTGTAGCTTGGATAACACTCTCCCAGTTCAAAACGAAATGGGAATTGTAGCCAATCAGAAGGCTGGTTTTCGAATCTAGCATCCAGAAGATTCTGAAATTCAGTTATATAGCCAGTAAGAAGATTGAATTTAGGAAGCTTCTAGAATGTTGTTTTGAATAAGAGCATCATCGCTTTATGAACGCTTAAATAACCCAATCCCTGGGGTATTCGGGGAGTTGAAAACGTTTCGTGTTGTCGCAAATATTTCATGAAACGATAGCATGGGGAGGTTTTACACAGTTGCTAATATTTCAGGGAGTTGCTAGTAGTCCGGCAAGTCTCAAGCTGTGTTGTTTTAATGAAATATTTGTTCTTTCGTCACTCAGACGAGTAAATTATTAAGTTTGAAGTCACTATGGTGAATTTAGTGTGAAAAAATCGCGATGAATCAACAAAACAGCAATGCGAAGGATTCAATTAGTTATAAAATTTGTACCGCGCAGACAATTGTAAAAGAAACTGTGTTCAGTGAGAAAGAGTGCGAGAGCATTTCTATTTCATTCCTCGCCATTGGTTCAGACGAGTCTTAATTATAAGAAAACCTTTCAAATAAACACGTTAGTATCTTTTTTGTGATTGAAATATAACTAATTTATCGTGATTATTCTTTGAAATAGGCTCCAAATTCTGTTTCTCTATATATAATACTAGTCGTTCAGTAATTTTTAAATAAGGATTTGTTTCCTAATTTCACCAACACCCCTCCTGATTCAGTAGCCGGCAAGTGACAGCCTGAATCCTGCTAGTAAAATTTCGATTTTTTCTGTAAAAAATGCAATTCACATTTTTTACATTTTAATAGCCACCAGACATTATTTTGATAAACATAAATGAAGTAGTACTGGTTGATTAATGGTTTAAATTACTATGAGATGGTAATTTCACCTGTAGTGAAATTTCACATTTTAAACTACCTGCCAGTGATAACACGAATTCCATTAGTTAAGCTTCCTTTTTAGTGTTTGAAATATCCCTCCATTTTCTATATTAAATTAGGCATCAATGGCTTTGTTTCTTCACATAGCTGTTAATGTTACTGGTTTAGTAATTTTGACATTAATATTTATTCGTAGTATTATCGATACCGCCAATATTGCAATTTTCGTACTTGAGCAGGAACTGTAATTGGATCTTAGTATATTTCAGTTGAATTAAAAGAAATTTCTTCATAGAAATATGGTTTGTATTTGCACCTATATCCCACTGCTCTGATATCTGACACTTGACAAGTCCGTATGCCAGTAGTGAAATTTCAACTGTTTCTAAAGTAATGCAATTAGATCACCCAACTTTTGCATATAAATAGAAGCCAAAACTGTGTTTATTTACATAAATGATAATTCTAGTATTTTATTGTTTGAATTAATGTAGTTTAGTTCGTTATTTAAACCATACAGCACATTTAGTTCGTAGCTAAACCGATATTGCAAAATTCAGTATTCGGAGTGACATCAGGAATGCCGCTAATGAAATTATTATTGCACCAAGTTTTTATGTTTTAGTACCAGTCAAGTAACATGTTTATTCACATAAATACTAGTATATTTATTGTTTAAACATTAGGATGTATTTTTGTGCTGGTCGTGAAATTTCGTGAATACGGTGGGAATATATTTACATCACCCAATTTGTACATTTAAATAGACCCCAAAATAAGGTATATTTACGTAATTGACAATACAGTTTTTAAATGTTTCAATGCATAAATTTTGTTTTATAATGTTAGAGTTTCTGTCCCTATTCAGCTGCCTACCAGTGACAAGCCGAATGCTGCTGTTGAACCTTCTTTTCCTTCGGTTGATGAACAAATGGAACTATGTATATACACATTGCAATAGGCACCAATGACTGTTACTTCACATATATCTCAATACTAGGCTCACAGTAAATTTTTACATAAATGTCTAGTGCATAGTTTCACCGATGCTTCACTGCTAAGTGGCGGCACTTAGAATTCCCAATGTCGGTAGTGAAGTTTTCATTCTTCTTGCGCGACTGTAATTGGATCAATTTGTGTTTAAATTGAATCATGCTCAGGACAGATTTTTAGCTATATATATAAAAACATTAGTAATTTAGTAATTAAAACTGTTGATTCACATAAATTACAAGACTTTTTTGGGTTCTTTTTCTGGTTGTTTTATCCCAGGTATACTACTCATATTTAGGTGCTTTTCCATGATACCCCGAATGCCAGTAGTGAAATTTCTCTTACAGTGAAAATGTAATTGGATCAGTGTTTATACATTTTAATAGGCAGCAACGTCCTTATTATTATTATTATTATTATTATTATTATTATTATTATTATTATTATTATTATTATTATTATTATTATTATTATTATTATTATTATTCACACATGTCAGTACTAGTCTTTATGTAATTTTGCACCATATTTGGTTTGTAGCATCACCGATACAACAAGGCTTCAGCTACCGGCCATTGACTTTGAGGATGGCGGTAGTTTAGTTTTGTTATTGCGGTGGAAATATAACTAATTCGCTCTATATTTTGTTCGAACAGGCAAAAAGAACCCAATTTCTCTACAAGAATGACTATGCTATTTGTATTAGTAATTTTTGGACCAATATTTCGTAGTTTAAATAATGTTACTCATCTCCCATTTCGGCAAAAGACATCGTGAATGCCGGTAGTAAACATGTTTCTCGCCGTTCTCGCGGTTGAAATGTTAATGTGCTTTGTTTTTATGCATTTCGTTGATATCAAATGACCCGCTTTCCGCTTATAACTATACTAGTGCGATCTGTATTTTTTAACAATATTTTTTTTTATATTTTTTCATATTGTTTAAGTCAATTATTTTGGAATGATAGCACAAATGCAAATAGTGAAATTTACGTTATTGGGCCAGAATTTTAATTAGAGCGCCAAATTATTATAGTTATATTAAGTTGCTTAATACTAGCATAATAATATTCGTTTATTACTTTTTTACATTTATATATTTTTGTGCATAATTTCACGTGCCCTGCACCTATTCAATTGCATGCCGGTGACAATCCTACTGTCGGAAGTTAAATTCATTTCTTTCTTTCCTTTTTTCAATTGAATTATAATTAGATCTCGTTGTTATAGATTGAAATATGCGCCTATGCTGCTGTTTTTGAAACATATGTAAAAACTAGTAATTTGTAATAGTTTATTAATAACAGTTGGTTCATAGTTTCAGTAGACACCAGGAAACAGCATGAATGCCGGTGGTGAAATTATGTGGGATTGTTTCAATCTAAAAATTAACGCCCAAAATTAATTTATGTTAATAGAATGAGTAGTTAAATAATTTTACATTAATATTTGGTTGGTATTTTCACCATTTCTGCATTGCTGCATTTGCCGTCAGTTGACAGCCCGAATGCCGTAGTGAAAATAGCGGTAGAAATGCAACTTATACCGAAATAGTCACCAAATACACAACTTATCCGCGTAGATGAAAATAATGTAGTATAGCAAACTTTTAGAGTAATAACATAATATTAGTAATAGGCCGCTACTGGATTGCTTTATTTGCCGGTAAGTATAGCCCGAATGACCTAATTGAAATTTCAGTTTTTGTTGTGGAATGAAATTTTTACATTGAAATTTGTGCCAATAACAGATTTCCTGCATGTAGATGTCAATATTAGTACTATTGTAATTTTTACATAAATAGTGATAGTGTAGTACTGCGATGTTATTACCACCACGGTGTTGGCGGTCGTTAAGGCTCGTACTCGTGAGCGGGGTTCGATTCCCACCAGGACCATCCTCGATGTTTTTTCCAGGTTTTCCTCAGTCCTGATAAATGGCAAATGTCGGGTACGTACCCTAAAATTTGAGCCTGAAACGCTTACTTCCTTTAAAAAAAAATCCTTTCCCAGTTTATCATTGCGCTGCACTAATTGTCGTTATGTAAAAGCCTCAAAGCCAGTAAATAATTTAATGTTCCTTTATATAAGTTTAATATGTAATGTATTATTCACATAACTACATAATATTTTATTCATATAAATGTGTTTGGACGTTAATTTTCAACAGGTATTTTATTACCCCTTTTATTGATATAAACAAACAGCAGTCTGGAATTATGTCCCTCATCAATGATTAATGTATCGAAATGTACCAAAGGATAATGCGGCGGAATGATTACACATCTAGCAGCTTAATTTTGCAACTATTTTTGTTCATCCCAGTATCCAAGAGTTCATAAATTCATAGTTATCACCACAATCATCCATAATGTATTTTTATGTATTGAAATATTAATATTGATATATCATAGACATTTAAAAAATATGAGAATTTGGTTTGACGTTACACAAAAATTCCAAAACATACCCTTTCGCTAGCAAGGGATTTTGCATCTCTGCGGGTAGACATATCGGCCGCGTCTGTATTCTGAGTTCGCTACTTGTATCAAATCTTACCTCATAGTAAATGCTGGAAATATCGTCCTCCCTCAGTTAAGCAAACGTACCGGGTAAACGCATTCCGATTGACACGATTTAGGTTGTAATGTTTGTAACATTTGATTTCATTTGGCATATTTTCCTTGAGTTTTTCCAATGTATGATCTGTGATTTTTATTTGTGAGCTAGCCTGAAGAACAGACTCTTAGATCTGAGGAGTGAGACTGTCATACTCAGCACTAATATCTTATGACTCTTATCTTTAACCACTACCCTAATTTTACCCATTATCTTCTCTGCTGTATAATATGATTGCTCTTCTTTCGTATCTGATTAAAAAAATGGATCTTTTCAGTATCTCTCTAATTTTGTCTCCTTGTAAGAAATCGGATTGATTATGCACCTTGCTCCAATTTTCCTATCATAAAGATGAGTTTGTTTTATACAATTTGGACCTTCAGAACACCAGTAGTGAGTGAATGGTGTATATTCACACGACATTTTGGTGGAACCACACCTCGTAAACCAAGCAGTGGGTGGATTAATCCTTATCACTAATGAAAGAAACCACTCACTAAACGTACACGTACTACGGAATCACCTTGTCGTAGATAGTGAACATGCGTACACTTGTAAAGTTTGGATTTTTAACAATTTTGTTTCTGTGTATGCATAAGATACTGAAACCGCAAATTGTGCTTATTTCGGTAGTGATTTTGTATGCGAACATGCAATACTTCACCAATTTCTTTTAATTTGTATTCTATCAAAACTTTTTTTTTCTTTCTTTCTTTCTTTTTTTTTTTTCTTTTTCTTTTCTTCCCCCCCCCCCCACTGAACCAGTAATATCAACTTTATTCACAAGATTGTGAGAAAGTAGGCAAATTCAAGGGAACTTCCGAATAAATTCCTCGTGAATGCTATGAGCTAATTTCGTATTTAAAATAGCATTTACACATAGAAATATGTTGCGCCAAAGTGAATTGTTTTGCCATCTTGCCATCTAGACTATTGACTGCTCGGAAGTTCAAGGACAGGCAAGTAGGCTGCCGTAAGCCGAAAAGGTAAACCCGGTGCGAGCGGCGAGGACATATTCTAGGAGCCCGGTACTTAAAATAGATTATATTCCCTAATATTACAATTACGTTTCCTGAATCTTTTATTAATATGCAAGCGTTTTGGGAAAGAGCCGATTTTGGACATTTTACCTATAATACACGGAAACTTAAGATTTAGTAGAGAGGTCTTGATGCTTTTTTATATTTCTATTGCTTACTTTAGCGGTCGAGTTTTGAAAATATAAGTAATTCTATTTCAAGAGATTTCTTTTTAGATTTTAATTTTGCATTTATCATTTTTAAAATGTATTATTTTTTGATTGTAAACTATGAAAAAAGTTAATATTTAGATAAGTACATTTATTTATATATTTATTTTCCTGGTGCCAAATATTAGTCAATAGCAGAATTGGGTTTTGTTTTCATTCCCATCTTAACTGATATTAAAGGAACGAAAAAAACTAGGAAATAATTTCCACATATTCTATACTCGGTTATTAGTGTTATGTTTCCTTTTACTTTAACACGTTACTTTAAACTACATTCTCATATAAAATTTATAGAGTGGTAAATGCAGTAACTAATGTTCACTATGTACTGTTATTATTTAGATATTTTTACATGCCATTCGATACTTGAAATTTTCTCTTATGGGTAACTGTAAGGTAGTTTCTGTCGCGATGTTATCAACTTGTGTTTCTTTGTATCAAAGTTAAAGGATAATTATTTAACTTGTCAAAATGCTTAGTCGGTTTGAAACAGCAATCAGAAATGGGAATAAATTCAACCCATAATTTTGCAAACGTATTCTTAGATTTTTATTTATTTGTTTATTTATTTATTTTCCCATAAGTGTAAAGTATTATAGTTTAATAGATAATTATTCATATTTACTATAGTCTTAATGCAGTTTGCTTTCCTGTTTTATATTAATATATGCGAAAACACCTATTTTCTACAAGTTTTTATACTCCCGATGCCCTAATAATATGGTAATTGCTTTAATTTACTTTTACAGTTTCCATTTGAAACGCCTATAAGCTCTGGCTAAACTACTCGTTTTATTTCCTTGTTTTGTACGTTCTTTAATATATCCAATGTCTGTGTGTTTTAAAGATATTTTCTTTATGATCGACACATTGCATTTCATTTAAAGCCTGTTCTGTTCAATGATTGTTGCTCTCTGTACCTGCCAACCTTTATAACGCTGTTTGTTCCTCATTGAGTATTACTTACTAGGATGAAGTCATTTCGCTAGAATGTTATCAGAGGTTGTCGACATCCCTACTAACTTTTACTGTGACACTCCAAGCTTCACTTTGTCTCCAACTAACTCTTGGCACATAATTCCGGCGAAACTGTATTCTGGACTATTATAATATACTCTGATCTGCCATATCATGGAAAAATACACACGAAATTGGTTAGAAACTTAATTTCAGCTGTAAATAAGCATGTTAATCCTAGCACTAAAAATCCGTATTTGAACATTAATGTAAAGAAAATTGAAATTTGTGTTTAGCGTACCACTCTTCTCCCATTCTTTGTTCGATATTAATTTTTTATTATTATATTCGGTATTTTCTGTACAAGTGTTAACTTTACTGCAGCAACATAACAAATGTAACGGTTAATAAGCCTGCCAAATTGCTAAATTGCTGCGATTATTAACTGCGTAAAAGTATTGTTAAATTTATTAACTTAAAGCTTACAAAGTCTAAAAACCAATTATTTATTTAAAATTGTATTTTTACTTATCGATTCCACGCATAAAACTTTATCTTAATATTGCTATAGTGACCACGAGAGTCCGGGAATCAGACAAGTTTGCAAATGTCTTATGCCTGTAAGAGGGACATTTTCAAGCAATTTGATATAAACTATTAATATTGCATTCTATTGAAACATAACAAGACTACGATATACTTTTGGAAACTCCGTGGTTGTTTTCAAATGTTCAGTATTCCAAGTTATATGGTCCACTATACTTAGGGTAAGGTAAGGCATTTTCGTGGTATAGGTAATTTCGTGATACATTTGTATAAGGTTCTCACAAAGTACCCTTTCGTTATAGAGGTTTAGCTTTCCGTCTCCAGGTAGCAAAGACCTTTGTGCTTTGCTGTAGAAATGGACAAAGCGCTAGGTGCTGATGGTCGTTAGCAGCAAAATGTATTGTGGCAGTGACGCTGAGATTGTTAATGGTGGCGGTCGAGTGTTGCAGTGGCTCACATTAATTTGTTCTCAAGGTAAGTCTTTTAGTAAATGTTGTAGTATCTTACAAGGAAGTGATAGTACATGAAATGCTGATTAAGATAACATATTTACTTTTTCAATTAAACATAAAACTGAAACTGTGGGGTCTTACGAAACACGTTGATAAACTTACGTTTTTCACCTTTTGTTTTCTAATTCATACAGGGGGTAAGTTTTGCGTAATATTTAAATATTCTAAATAATATAATAAAATGCTTTCTATTGAAAATCCTGTTAGATGCACCTATAATTTATTAAATAGGTATGCCTAGAACTCAATATGTACTATCACGAAATTACCTTACCTCTTACGTTACATTATATCATGAAATTGCCTTTTTTCAATTTTTGCATATTTTAGGACTAAGCTGCTCCAAAATGCCGGGTAGAAAGAACACTGAAGTGCAAAAACATAAGATAAACCAAAGAAAAGTAGGATTGCTAAGAAAGAAAAATGTGCTTACTGTAATTATTCCTACATAAACATTTTGGAAGCCATAAGATTGATTAAGGAAGAAAAATATTCCATTTATAAAGCGTTTAAAAGCCAAGGAATCCCGTGGTCGGCGTTAAAGGATTATTTAAGCAAGGACAATGACGGTCACACCCTCAGTTTGCCAAAACTTGGACGTCCTTTTGCCTTACCTGTGGAAGTTGAAAAATGAATGGCAAAAATCTTTGGATTCCTACATGGAACGACATCCACATACAAAACCTAATCGCTGTAACTTCCGTTTCATATTCAATGACGCGTTCATCTCTAACTTCAGCATACATAACATCAGAATGGGCTTCAGGAAGACAGGAATTCATCCTTTCAATCGTAACAGCATACCTTCAGAAGCTATGGCACCATCAATGCTAACTGAACGAGACACATCATCAAATCCTATCAGCCAGGCAAACACATCATCAGTCATTCCTGAAAGCAGTGCTGCATCACCAGAAGTAGTAGAAACATCAGTTGAGGCCATCCTGCAGATTCCTGCAGCACCCAAACCCATGATGGGGAAAAGGAAATCGAAAGGGCAGAAGTCTACACCCAAGGGCAGTGATGAATGCGGATATATGTCAGGCACTTCCCAGGATACTGCTACATCGGAACAGGATGATCACTGGACTTACAGTAGTTGCAGAAAATCCTACAACCAGGATGTGAAAAACAGAACTGGGCCAAAATGGATACAATGCTCATTCTGTCTGGGAACATATCATGAAAAGTGTCAAAATCAAAGGATTGAAGATGATGATGTGATGGTCTATATGTGTGATAGCTGCTGTAATAAAGAGTCTGATTAGTGAATACTTTGTCTTTGTTTTTACTTGTTCTTTTTCTGCAATAAACAAATTATCACAAAATTACCTAACCCCTATCACGAAATTACCTGCACATTCACAAAATTACCTATGTTTGTGGTATTATTTATTAGAGATTGTGCACGGATAAAAGGGGGACTTAAAATTCAGCAAATAGTGTATGCTGTATTACAGAAGGTCAGTAAATGGTGTTATTTACTTTTACATATATTTGTACTATTTTACAGACATGAAATACGATATTTAATGAAATTATCACAAAATTACCTTATCTTACCCTACATGTAGCTTTGTGACAGTTGTGATAATATTTTTTTAGAAAGGAGTGGGGGGAAATAATCAGGTAACTTTTTATGCACCAGAAAATAGCCAAACAGAAACTTTTTTCGCGTACTATACATAGAAAAGCTGCCCGAAAGGTGACAGGTAGCCACGTTTGGCTACATTGCATTAAATAATTATTCATTGTTAAGCGTTAAAGATGTAAATCTCTTTTGCCATCATACATGGTTGATATTTATAATATCGTACGTTGTATCTGTTGGGACGTATATCTTTAAATATTTTTTTTCCTTATTTATTCGTATAGTTTCTAACTGTATTTACATTTAAATATTTTGTTAGGAGTCATTTATTAATTAAAACATTGCACTTTGGCATTTGATGCCATTTTAGGGCTGCAGGTGGAATGTTGCAATTTTGCTATAAATGTTGTTGTTTATATTGTGCAGCCAATTTAGGGTTGCCGTAATGGGGAGGGAAAAAAAACTCCAGTACACTATTTGTAATACAACAGATCAATTCAGTTGGAAAATTTTTTAAAATAAAAGCGTAATAATTATAATAATAACTTATGTTTACTATTTTCATAATATTTATGATCTGTCTCAAAATAGTTCCCGTTGGTTCCAATATACCTGTCCCAGCGTTTCTGCATGTCTTCAAATATATACTGGAAACCATTTTTGACAGGTTTTTTTTATACAATCCTCTCCGCAGTGACATTGAAAAATGACTCTCACAAACGTGTCTCTTCAATCAAAGGAAAGATCACACTGGGCTAATTCTGCACTATGGGACACATGTCATGTTGATATGCGATGGCGATTGTGCATTATCGTGATGCAGCATCCAGCTTGTTGCACGGAAATGAGGCCATTGTGCGAATAATATGGCGTTGCAGAGTTTTCAGTACATCTCTTTAGTATAGTCCAGTTATATTTGAATGCAGGTACATGCTGATAAATCTTTCTTGAATATGGAACAATGAGATGGCTATAACTTTCCCAGCTGAAGCAGTTCCTTTCCTCCTCCTCCTTTTTCTTCTCTCTCTGTTTGTTATTATAGTTTCCACGCACAGCTTTGCTGTTTACACTCAGAATCGAAATTTAAGTGTCAAATTTCATCAGCTGTGGTTAACTGTGGAAAAAACTCCGCATATCTTAAACTGGATGTGAATATCATTTTGTTCGGGAAGTATTGAAACCCACCGTGCACAAACAGGTCTGCTATATTTTTTCAGTTTTCAGTATGTGGGTGGCACCCAGTATAAAATTTTATTTTCTGAAAGTGTTCTTAATGTAATTCGAAGGTCCTCTCACAATGACTGCAGCGGTGTAACCCTTTGTTCTATTAGAAGAAAAAAAAAAAAGCGTCGTGTCCACATTTCTTTGAAACTGGTTTCATCTATTATTTAAACCATCTTTGAATTGTGCTACAGGGAAGAACATTCTCCGTAGCTCTGTGTAATATTGCACAGGCCTCAGATGAAAATTTATTTCAGAGCAGTATATTATATGTCACGTGTCGCATCCTTTTTGCTGTAGGTAGAAGTGAACAAGTTTCAACTTGCACGCCTCTCGCATGTGAGTACTGGAAGTGACAACAGTGAGACTAATACCACTGCACATTATTCATTTTTTCTTTTTTTGTTTGCTTATTTACGGACGCTCTTTAATATTACAGGTCATCAGCGTCCCGTTCTATTCCGGGCGTGAAACGGGCGACAAATTTTTGCTCACAGGCCTCTTCTTTCGGGCTTGAGATTCTTTTTCGTGCCGTAAATGTACGACACGGGACTCACGGCTTTACTTCCCTTCCGAAGGAAGCCATACTTAGGTTTTTTACGCCATAAAAAATTCATCGATCCTGGTCGGATTTGATCCCACGATCTTGGATCTAGAAGGTTACCACTA
Organism: Metallyticus violacea; assembly: GCA_030762175.1. NCBI lineage: Eukaryota > Metazoa > Arthropoda > Insecta > Mantodea > Metallyticidae > Metallyticus > Metallyticus violacea. Next base: position 328,515 of record CM060843.1, on the reverse strand, counting down.
CACCACCAGGACCGACACATTACTCATTAAGCCAACAAAATATCAGAGCTATATTTTAGTGCTAGAAATTATGCCTGTAAAAATGGATTATTCTGTATTGAACGGACCTAGTATTAGAACAAAGTTATTACTAATATCATTTATTCACATAATGTGAACAGAGACCACATCAGAAATCCAGTTTAATTTTATATAAATTTGCATAAACAAGAGTAAATTTTTACTTATCGTCGTAAAACAGTTCTATTTTTTTTAACAATTCTGAATACTGTTCACAGACACACAAATATTGAAGATAAAGAAAATTGTTTGAAAGCATATCTTTATTTTTTGTCCGATAGGAAGCTTTTCAGTTTGACCATTTGGTCAAAGAAAAGACTCTCATTTAGTTTACAAGACATATTACCTTGCATCCATTTCAGAGTAACTTCAACCTTCCCACGCAGGTAATGTCTTCAACAGTATCCATCAAAAATGTTCAGAAAAAAATCTCACACCATACACGTAAATAATCTATTAGGTTCTATAGAACAAGGCGACCAGACAATGGCAAAAATATTTTTCAAGCTAAACACATCAACTTATCTTAAAAATAACGGGCATTCTGAAACTGTGTTTTCAGAACATACTCACAAATTGTTTAACCTTAAAGTAAGAAACGTACTTTCTAAATATGTGCACCCAGGAAATCTATATTGGCCAAACTATTGCAATTTTTCTGATTTCTGTTCAACTGGATTAAAAATGGTGGACTTCGTTCATACACTATAAAATCGCGGACAATCCGTTAATTCTGTCATATGGCAATCCTATATTCATCACCTTTATTCGAGTGAGCTTTTGGAGTTCTGCAAATTTTTGAAATGATACTTTTTATTCTCTAATTTTATATATATATAGCATTTATATTTAGCTCTCAAACTAGATCGGCTATTCATCAATGTTTTAATTGACACTGTCTTCAGTTTCATTTTCAGGCTTTCGCGTTACATGGCAAAATAGTGATCATGTAACTCCAAAATTCATTTCCTTGTGACTTCCATCACGTTATGAAACTGGCAACACATTTCAACTTCACCACAAAACAACATGAATCAGAACAACATAGTTGTCATTTTATTAAAAAAAATAAGTCTGTCCTAAAATGATATTGACAGTACGTTTTTAAACCCCAACAGAAAATCTAAGCTCCAGGTACACATGGTTCATCATCTCAAGTTTGTCTAGATCTGCTGCTTTAGCACAGTGCAACGTTCAACGTAATAGCTTTGCTGCCTTCAGATTAGTTCTTTTCCCCATGTAAGCACACACATTATATAAGTGTAGTTTGTGGATCATTTTAAGTTTATGTGGTGCATTGTCACACCAATAGTATGTTAAAGAAATATACTATTTGAAAGATTGGCGAGGAATATATTTTTATCCTACAGTTATAACAGTTATAAACGTTACAGGGAAAATCAAATTGTATATTCGTGGCTCTTAATGCACAACTGCAGAATTATTTCTCAAACCTTTAAAATGAATCTAGACAAGTTAATGATGTGGAGGAAAGCTGCAGTCAACAACTAGTTGAAAATGATTAACTTATACTGCGAAGTCAAGTATTAATTTCTGTTAATATAAATCTTTGTATGTAAGAATCAATACATTCAAAGATATATCACACAGATGCTTTATACCAAAACAGGTAGGCAAGGAACGTAGTTTTAAGAAAAATTTTAAAAAATTGTTCAACTTTTTAATATTGCATTTCTCTTTTAAATACTTTTTAATGGCGAGAAAAATATTATAACCATACGTTTTTATACCGCACCAGGTAAATGACAAGCACCTATTCTCTTCAGTGTGCTAATGTGCATTTTAAAAGCATTCATTATATTAAAGGAAAATATAATGAGGTACGTATTTCTAGCTTCCTTAGAAATATTTAATACCTAAACCCATTGAAGTTGATATTTTTTAAGAATACATCTGCAGTGAACAGCGGTAAACTAACCATAGACAGAGGCAGCAGTGTTACCAGAGTGTGGGAGGGTGATTAGTGGCGTAGTCACACTTATAAATACCACATATACTCTATGACGACACTGCGATATGGCGAGGAAGCACCGCCATTAAATAAGTGCTGCCATTATTATCGTAAACTTTACTAAAAGACCTCTAATCTACATGTTGGAGTATTCAGAAACACTAACGAATTAAAGCGTTTTTCAACCAAATGAGGTAATACCCGCTATCAGGGGAAAACACATTTAGAAAAATTAAATAATGTGTTGCATAATCATTGTTATAATAAAAGTATTGTAAACATGAAAGAAGTAAAGATAAACATGGTATGATATGCATAACCTGTACTATTAATATACAGAATAGGTCAAAATTATGTTCTCGAATTCTTTTCTTTGTGAAATGAAGTGAAAAAATGTTTTTCAAAATGTAAAGTTTGAAAGCAAACTTTTAAAGTTTTAAATGCGCCTGCCGACTTTGCATGTTCGCTATTTTGTCCAATAAGACACACTTCAAGAAAATGACAAGCGGAGAACAGAAGACATATATTTTCGTGATGCTCATAAGAACAAGTATTGTGGGTTGTCATTGCCAGATAAAACGTGGGACAGACCATCCAGCTGTAAGTTACCACAATAATGTTATTTAACAACTGTGAAGAAGTGGAGCATGTTAGTGCTTGTTATGCAAGGATTTTCAAAAATGCACCTACCAACCAAGCCGAGAAACAGAAAACTTTGTGACAGGTACTGGGGAAGCATTAATGATGCTTTACTGCCTACAACTTCTACATGATCTGAAGAATGATGTATGTTAGACCTCTTTCGTTTAAATCTGCGCCAGAAGATGGTTCTGTGAAAAGTTGGTTTTTGGAGGCGAAGCAACATTTCACGTGTCAGGACTTGAAAACAGACACAAAGTGAAGATTTATGGAACTGAAGATTCCTACGCATTCAGAAACATGAATGTGATTTCCCTCCAAATCTGCGGCTTTTCTCGTGAAAAGGTTTCTGATATCTTGTTCTTTGCGGAAGCCACTGCAAAAAAGTTAACTACTGCTGCAACTGGAGGAAGAGAATGTTAACTTCATATGTAATCAGGATTGTGACCTTCCCGGAAAATGTCCGTTCAACTAGAGAAATGTATCAAGAACTGGTACACACTTACAAATATCATCTCGTGTCGTGTCATGTCATTATCTTTGTGGTTTCATCGTGGATCGTGTCTTTGTACCACCCACTTGAAAATATACTGATTGGCATACAAGCGAACATAGGAATTGGTGTTGAAGAGGATTGGAAAGTTTAAGGGAACTGGATTACCAGCTTGATGTGTATCATGTTACAAATGGGGCAAACATTGCACATTTGGAACGTGTTTTAAAGAACCTTGTAAAGGGCTGATTATTATTACTTCTGTTACATTAAATTTAATAAAATGAGAATATAGTTTTGATCTGTCCTATGCAATTTAGCATTCAAGTTAACGTTCCGTTTATATGCGTAAAATTTTATAAGTTAATGAGGAAAGGGTAAATAAAACACTAAGAAATATTTCTTCAATAATATGGGGAGGGGGTAAATGCAACGCTAAGAAACATTTTTGAATAATATGGGGAGGGGGTAAATGAAACACTAAGAAACATGTTTTTTTAATTGTATTGGGAGGAGGGTAAATGCAAATAAAAGGAACTTTTCTTCAATTAAATAAGGCAGGGGGGTGTAAATGGAACACTAAGAAACATTTCTTTAATGATGTGTAGACTATAGGTAATATAGTTTAGTTTAGGTTAGTTGATTCATATTTTGTTCATTTGATATGCAATTTAGGAACAATAATTACGATAACAACAAAATCAAGTAAAGGTGTGTCAAACTCGAGGCGTCCCACATATTATTTGGCATCCTTGCCCCTCTTTGAAAGAAATTTTGTAATTTACCGCGAAAAGCATCGTACACAGCCCAAATGAGCATCACTTGAAAACTGACAACGCTGCATATGTGCATCTTAAATCTAGTTCTGAATCTCGCAAATTGTATGTTCTATTGACTTATTAATTGCATCGTTTCGTAGGTCGGGAGACCCTATTAATAAAAACGTGTAAACGGTGTTGGGCCGCTAGAGGTAGTTTGAGACGGGAAATTACCCGCAACCCAAATCAGTTTGACACACTTGATCTAATGTGAGAGAACAGATCATGCAAATCATGCTGTATATTGGGTAAGTTAGCTAATCCTTGTTCAACATTTAATTATAAATCTTAACTTGAAATTGAAAATAAATTTTATGCACAAAGTAGCAGCAATGAGTGGTGGGGCACTAATACGTTACAACTTATTCTTCGATAAACCCGAACGAGTTTAGGCTACTGCTATAATACTCTTATATGCTACACTAATTATTGCATTAGATGAATTGCTAATAAATGATGATAGTAGAACTTTTAGAGCAATAGTCGGTACAGTTGTTGCAACACTTAGGTGGTGTATATTACAAGAATTCTTCGAAAGTGTGCGTGTCTTTGTATGTCCAGTACTAACATGTCATTTACAGAGAACTTGCTAATGTAGTACCTCAGGTTGGACATGTTTTAGTACACATTATGAAAGATACGGTCCAGTTAGCACTTCAGGTCTTACCGTGAGAATTTCTTACAAATTTACCACCATTTCAATATTCAGACAGCTTCTAGCCAGTTTTATTAGATGGTGGCAAGAAATAAATTGTACCAGTGCCTTTTGATGACTTTCAGCATAGACTCGCGCTTACTGAAGCAGTAATAAATCGCTGCTTTTACAGCTGGGCGAGCGCTGTTTCGCTTCTGTGAATTTTCCATTTAAGCAAGCAGGTAAGACATGAGCAAAACACGCTTAGATGTATGGAATGTTGGAGGTCCATGTATTGTGCTTACCTTCCATAACTAAACTTGACCGTATCTGACGATTGTTTTGTAGAGTACGCGCGTTAACGTATTTATCGCAATCTTCTCCTACTTCCAATCTCTTACTAAACAACCAAGCCTTTGCTTTTGTCTTACCTGTGCACTGGTACCTTATGAAAGCACATATAATAAACGCGAGTACTCCGACATGAAACATTTATGTGTGTCTATATTGTAAATGTGTGCTTTCACATCGCACGGGTGTGAAACAACGCTCATCTGACACTAGTCCAAGTCCTACGCTGAAAATGCCAACCATTTATGCAGAGAAAGTTACCACACCGTTAACATAGCAGCTATCAGTATCCAACAATCCCAACCGTTTTTGCACAGGAGAGCAAACCTTAAGTGTTAACAATGGACAGTCTGGGAGAGCATCTTGATGAGATCATGTTTTAGACTCATCTTTGGGTGCAAGTAAACAAAACAAAGTAATTAGCACATAGAAGTAATGTACTCTTAGCCTGTGAAGGTTACTAAAATAACAATGCACCGTAAGAGGAACTTATGGGCATGTGGCAAGCCATTAGGCTGCCATTCTTAATTGAAGGTGGTGTAAATAATGTCTTGTGACATTTGAGTAGGTGTGATAAGGTCCTGGTCTGAACTGGGCATATAAAGTCAGTATGATTTAGTGCTGCTTGTCAGCAAATAATATGCTTAGCAGAAATATTCAAATATCAACGAAGCTTTCTAAAAGTTCAGAGTATTATTTGTGAGTGCTTTTGTAAATATTGAATGTTATGGGAAATAATACGAGAGTGAATCAGAAGGTAAAGACAGTTTTTCAACTACGCGGTTACCAAATCAGAGGGAAGTATATGTTCGTGTTTATTAATGGGTATTTCCACTACAGACAACCACCACTCGGCCGTTGATGGAGTTGCAATCCACTAACACCGCCCTCATGACTAGCATCATCGAAGAGCACGTGCCATTGTGCGCTTTCTTTCGGCTTAGAAATAGAGAGTACGGTGCAATCTAATCCATGTGTTAGATCGTTATCCTTCACGTATTGTTAATCAACGATAAGCCTATGAATAGTTAGAAATTTGTGAATAAGAAGAGCAATTGCAGCAAAGGTCTAATAAAGTTACTGTCAACGCTACTCGAAAAAGCCCAAATTGACAGCGATGCCGTGACCAGAGGATAGCATCCGAAATAGCATTAGAATGTGATAGCGCATATGGCTTTGCACTTGCCATAAAGCAAGACGAGTTGCAGTACTTTAAAATTTGTTCATGGTGTTCCCAAACGATTTGCACAAGCAACGATGCATGGAGGAAGAGTACGGACAAAATGTGTGCGTTTCAGAGAGAATTGATGTCCACCTTCGAAAACAGGACAGAAAGAAACTAAGCATTGAGTAGAAACTTCTGCAGCTAATAATTTAATAGGGAAGCCCATGCTGACAAATGGGTTATATTTTTTAAAGACATGAAACCTAATTTGATGACTTCAGTAACATGGGCAAACAATGTACAATAAAACTTAATGTGGTTAGGTACAAGAAAAACTGAAACCTTCAATGTGCAGCAAAAGAATAGGAATACACTGTAGAAGTGTATTGCTGCAACATGACAATGCATGTCCGCATACTATGGCAGTGCAGCATTGTGGGTTGGAACTTCTTATAGCCCGCATCAGACATTGTATTTTTATTATATTTTTGTTCATTAATAGAGTACTGGAAGATTGTAGGCTAATCTTTGATGAAATATAGAAAGTACCAGGAAGAAAAGTAAAAAAATATCTGAATCTACATAATAATAACTCATTTTTATATTTATCACACAGCTATCTGTAGGCATGCTTGCAGTTGGTACTATTGTGTTCACATTATCGAAGTTTGACTTTCATCGTGTCATTTTTCTTGCTGCTGAGACAGCGTACACCAGGAGGAACAAAGAACAGTAATCCAATTTATTTGATCCCAAAGTGTGTCAAGAGGTTGAAATTCATCGGAGGCTTTCAACACAATAAGGGAGCTGTGCTATAAGTGTAGAAGTTTAAAAGTAGTTGCACAAGGAGAGAACAGCACGCCCGTCACCACTGCCGAGAAAATTCAGCAAAATCGACATAAAATACTTACGAACCGGCGAGTAGCCATCGATGAGGTAGCGGTTTCTTTGGAGAATAGTCATCGTTCTGCCGACCAAATCTTTACAAGTTGGACTTCCATAAAGCCCTGCGAGTAGGGAGCCAAGAAATCTTACCTCAGATCATAGGCACACTTCGTCTGAGGTGCGTCTTGAGAGCACCACCTCCAAGAAGCAGCATGGCTCTGAGGAAACCAGTCGTCGCATCGCACGCAACAAACTATAAGCAGTGAAAAGAACACCACCGCTCCCACCCTGCTTCAACAACCAAGCCCGCTCGGAGCAATAACTCGGCCACTCCGCCGCCACTTGCAAATTTCTCAAGCCTCATTTCACCTTACAACGACAGCTACCGCAGCCAATCGCCTACGCCTTCATAGTTTAGCACACTAGTTCAGAAAACAAGCCCACGCAGAAATCCAGCACCTATAGCGCAGAAATCACCGGATTCACGCGGTTCTCTACTGAGCATTACGTTCTCCATAATGCTCTGCACCAATAGGTCTTAGCAGTCAGAATGACAAGAATCTGATCATCACATGGGACTCTTCCGTTGATCCGCCTCATCCTTTTAGAGGGGGACTATAATGACGCACTTAGGAAGGGAATGCGTGTCGCAGGACAACACTACAAGATATAGCCAAGCTGCAAGCAACGCTGCTGCCCTGCCGCACATGCTACAGAACGCAAAAGATAAAACAACATTGATGTCACACAATTCGACTCGCCGGAATGCAAATAACAGATGCACCAACCAAACTACAAATATAAATGGTGATTAAGGAATATACTCCTCTCCAACTCTGTCACCACTACTACTCTTAATTCTCAAGGAGACAAGCTGAACCCAGGTCAAGCATGTCTCCCAGCTAACCTTTCTTCATCTACTGTACATGCATTGCACGCCATTCTTACTGATCACCCTTGAATGCAAATATGGAGTACCTCACCATCTAGCTCTCTAGAGCTCCCGACTGATCCCACTTCAACTTCCCCTCCCCTTTCTTGCTGTACCCTTATATCCTTTATCTTTTGTATAAAAAAAAACACAGGCACTAATGTGTTGAGAACTTCCATGCTAACAGTTTTTTGTGACTCAAAATATCAACTGCAAGGAAAAGGTATGAATGATGAACAGTACAAGAAGTGATTTGCTCGACAATAATCTGAAACCAGCAATTCAGAGCAAATGCATATTAAATAAATATTGTTGTAGCTTCATATTAAGCCAGCCATACTGCTAAAAACATGAATTATTTGGGTTTCAAGGTTCTGGAACATCTACCTACAGCCCATCTTTCTATCATTTGCATTTCTCGTAATCTGTAGTGTTCTCTACCAGAATGCAGAAGCTAGTGGAATAATGTTTCAAGTGCATTGTCATGATTGGTTGCACTTAGAATGATACATTTCTTTGCATACATTTTTTACTAGGTTGTAAATGTGGTACATGTTCTTGCCTTCACTTTCTGATACACCCTCATAATTGATAAGACTACCATAAAGTCAGAAATATCTAAAAATGTATACTTTACTAGCATCAAATGTGAACTATTGTTCATTTATAATTCATAATAAGGCATTAGGCAGTATATTTATATTTTCCATGCATATTATAATTTTTTATAATTTTTTTTTTCTTAGAAGTTCTGATTTGGCCTGTAAATTACACATACTGTGCAAATTCTTTTAAATTGATAACTGAGAGTTGTCAAAAGTAATTTAATGTACTCAAATAGAACACGTAATTGATAGTAGAAATGAAAATTCTTGTAACTTCATTTAACCAAACCAACCAACCTCGGTGTATTGCAGGAGACTTGTTAGAAAATGTCAGATTGTATAAAATACTATCAATAATGGATTAAACTTAGGGTATTTTTGGCTACTGTGATGTAGTATGATAACTAAAACTTTAAGTTGATAAAAGTGAGAAATCTATGAATAAATGCTTCATTGAATTAAAAGGAAATAGATATTAACACTCTTACAGTAAACACAAGTAAACTTCACAGTGTTATGAATCTTCACATATTATAAATATCAGAAATAAAATGCAAACCGAAATTAATAAGAAACAAGGAAATCATCAGAATTTGTAAGAAGTAAATCTGTATTTGTCATGATAAGCTTGTGCACCATCATAAGCAGTTATCCATTAACCACATTTAAAAAGAATGTTTAAGAACTCCATACCTGAAAAAAATGGATCCTGGACAATATTTCCTGCCATTTCATGTTCAAGAAATACGTTATCATACACATGATACTTGAGATGATGACCTACTCCTCTGACATCTGTAGGTGCTAAGTGTAACTACATTTGAATGGTTTATACTGTGCAAGTTTACGCATATCACCAGATACGTACAAAAATGGCAGACATGCTACCAATCTATTGAGAAAAACTAGCAAACTTGGTTATTTTCTCTCCTTTGGGCTTCATTTTTTGTAACACTTATACTAGAAGAAATCCATGGTCAGTTGGCCAATTGAGAATATTTCCATTTTCAGAAGTGTACTGCAATTGATCTTGCAATAGTTCTCTGAATTAAAACTGTGTGCTCCTTTAGAGAGTTAAGTTATATATATGTACACACATACACACATGTACTACTTAACTTATTTAACTGTATATCACTTTTCTTTTTCTTGTCATTTATTTGTAAATTTAAAATGTTTCACAACTTTTGTTCTCTAATGAAGTACTGAATTTATTTTTCTGAGCTTTTCCCTAATATAACTATTATTATATCGGTTATAAACAGTATTTCGCATAGTCCTGGGATTTTAATGTGACCAGCAGCCTGACATTGTTTGCATAATCAGTTACTTTTCTTCTTACCTAAGACAAGCATACATGACTTTGTGAAAGAACGAGCATTTACAAAGATATTCAATACAAGCTTCAAAGCTCTAAATGTGTCTACATAAAAGTTTAAATGAATGCTAATACACAAAAAACTTAAATACATTACATTAACTTCTCCTGGAGACTAAAATTGTATTTGTATATGAATTTTTGCTTATTTTGATAGTTATATGGCTATGAAAGTTTAGGAACTGTAGAGTTTTACTTTGTATTTCCTGGTTCAGTTTGTCTCTCTCTTTGTTTGACATTTGAGTATAAAAATAAAATTGTATGCCATATCATGTGCAAGGAATATTTTATCACATACATGGCACTTGAGATTCCTCTGACATCTATAAATGCCAAGTTTAAATTAGAATTGTTCATACAGTCTTTTAGGGCTTAGGTTTAATCATTATAAGTTGATCACCTCACACAAATATGGTGAATATGTTACCAACCTATTAAACCAAGAAATGTTAGCACACTTAGTTATTTTCTATATTTGTGCTTTGTTAGAAAAATTCCATTGTCAATCACCCTATGGAGATCTCCAGATCCCTTTTCAGAAGTGTGCTGCAATAGGACTTCCTAATTAAAACTGAGTGACTTTATAGAGTTCAATACATGAATATTATTTTTCTAGCCATTTATTTAAAGTAATAATGTTTCATAGCTTTATGGCACCAAGAAAGTTCTGAATGTTTTCTGAGCTTTTCTTTAGATTTGAGAAGGTATGGCAAAAGTCTTCAGGAATTTCTCATCAGTATCGCTGTATATTATTATAACAGTATTTCAGGCAGTTTAGTGAGATTTTAATGACCAACAGCCTGATATTTGACATAATGCTCTCGCTTTTCTTCTTACCTAAAACATAACTATGTGTTTGTGAAAAAACAAGCTTTTAAAACGTGCAATAACAAGCTTCAAAGTTGTAAATGTGTACTGCATACAATTTTAAATGAATGGTAATACCTAGCAAACTGCAGTGCATTATATTAACTTAAAACTCAAAACTGTCGCCGTTTGATAAATGCATTTTTTTGTTTATGTTTATAGTTATATGGCTATGACAGGAAATGTAATGTTGTCTTTATAGTTCTCTCTCTCTCTGAAACATAAGTCTACTGGGTGATGTGCTGCATGTCCATTGTGAAGGGAGGAACATTTATTATTTCAAGTCATTACAGATAAGTCTTGGTTTTTTCACATCTTATTATCATGATAGCTAAATTTGTAATCATTGTCATATTTTGCTCCTTTGTTAGGAAAGATTTCTCTCATGTACCTCCTTAATTGTGTTTACCCATTTATTCTCCCATTTGGAGAGTCCTTCAATGTCGGTTATACTTGAACATTTGCTCAAGAGAAGGATAAATGCTTGCATTTAATGAGAAGGAAAATGTGTCACAAGAATGAATTAAAATTATGATTTTTTTAAAATATTCAATGAAACATTATTCTAAGCACATTAAAGGGAAATATTTTAGAATGCCTACATTATATACAGACTTGTAAAGAAAAAAATTGAAAAAACCAAAGTATTTCTATCAGAATCTCTGGTACTGTCGTTCTCTTCATGTTACTCTGTTGTTTTTGGCCATAGCCAATTTACCATCTTTGAGCTCTTTGACTGGTGCAAAGTGACGTATTAGTTGTCGTAAATAATCTGTTAAGGCTCCAATAACCAAGATTTTAAATAAAGTTTTGTTGGTGAGATGGTTCACTTTCTGGTAGCAGGAACAATTGACTTGTATTTATAACTTTCTCTTTGCATTTCAATTGTAATTTTTCTCCATTTATCGGTGAAATTGTGAGTCCGTAATGGATACTTTTCATGGATTCCAAATGTTGAGGCATTTTTAAACCTCGCTGTAGTAATGTAAATTATATTTCTGATTATTTACTTTTAACAAGCTTGCGTCAGTCCTTTAATTAATGCAAAATTTCCTCTTCATGTTTCCAGTGAGTCCATGTGATCTTACAATGAATTAATAGCGTAACTTACAAACAACATATGACATGAATTATTTCCTTTTTTTAACCTTGCTTGCCCTATTAAAATCTGATTTGTATATTTTGGGAACAATCAAGAATCCAGTGTTATTGAAAAAATTTTGCTAATAAAGGAAAAAATGAAAACGATATACTATTCAAAAGCAGCAGTGTATTATGTTCTTGATTTTTACCAATAATGCAGCGTTTTATGGTGGAATTATAAAATTGATAATCTAATTTTAACTGAAATGGGCATTACCATTTCAATATCTTTGCAAATATGAAAAAAAGATTACTTTGTGAATGTGTTGCAAAAAAAATGTTCAAATTTTACTAATAATATAGGGATCATGCTACCGGTTTGCAATATCTGAAATGCCGGTCATAAATTTAGCGTTTTAGCAGTGGAATAATAAATTGATCATCACATTTTAACCAAATTCAATTCCTCTGTGCAGATAGTGATACTTTGGCAATATGTGAGTGAATACAATGTTGGCCATTTTACAGATAATGCACCGTTTTACCTGACGGTAGATAACCCAAAACCAAGTTTGGTATTAGAGATGGAAATATAAGTTGGTCACCCACTTTTAGCTTAAATAAACGTATACATTTCATTTTCTCTGCACAGTTTTAATGCCATTGACTGTATGGACATTTTCATCAATGAAATATTTTTCTGATTTTATCTAAAACGGAGAAAAGGTCGCCGGCAATTACCAGCCCAAACGCCGGTAATATATTTATTATTTTGGCTATGGAAAAGGTTGTTGATTACGCGGTTTGATACTAAGATAGGTGTTCGGGATTTAGTTTCTCTGTATAGGTAGTACTAGCAGTTAGCAATATTGTACACTAATAAGATATATTTCTTAGATTTACCAATAGTCTTTTTCTTTTTATTCGCATCTCTCTGTTTATTTTTTTAGTGCTGGGAGATGACATCCTGATGGCCGGTCATCAATTTAGCTCTATGCGGTGGAATTATTTTATCATACAATTCGTATCATAATTGACATGACTGTATCAGCTTCTTTACAAATGAGAAAAAAACTAGCACAGTGTGAATACTTTACATAACAATGTGATTGGTTTATACCGATAATTCAAGGAATCGGAGCCGAATACCTAGAATGATTGTTATAAATTTGACATTTTTTCGGTGAAATTATTAAATAATGACAATTTAACTGAAAAATTACTGATTCAGTTTCTCAGCGTAAATGGCTTTACTAGGAATTTGGTAATATTTTACAAGAATAATATGTTCATTTGACAATGAACCGTTTTACGAACAGGCAGGTAAGAGCCCGATTGCATGTAATGAATTTCGACTCTTTGTCGTGTGTGTGTGTGTGTGTGTATGTTTGCCTGAAAATGACATCATTGGCTATTTTCTGTGCCCAAAAAGCCATATTAGTGCTTTGGCATTATATTAATGCAATAAAATGTTCATTTTACCGATATTGCAGTGTTTTACTTCCTGCCAGGTGAAAAATAAAATGTCCAATAATAATTTTTAACATTTTATGATGGAATTATAAATTGATAATAAATTTTAATATAAATAGGCATCGGTGTTTCAGTTTCTTTGCACATATGAAATAAACTAACTCTTTGTGAATATTTTACATAAAATTAATTGCTTAAATTTTTGCGCAGTGTAGCGTTATGCGGCCGGCTGATAAGATCCAGAATGCCGGTTATAAATGTATCCTTTTAGCGGTCTAATTATAAATGGAATCATAAATTAACTGAAATATTCTTTACGAAATAGCATTTCTAGAACTGTGACCATATTTGTCATGAATATGTTTTAAATTTTACCAAATCGTTTTACTAGCCGGCAGGTAATAGCTCGAGGCCCTCGCACATTAGCCTCTCTGCGGTGCAAGTGTAAATGTAATACATATTGACTAAAAATCCCACCACTGGTTGGTTTCTCTGTACAAGTGACAATTCCCCCTTTTCAGTTGTTTTTAAGGTGAAATCATTCACCCATTTTTGGTGAAATAACCATGTAGGCTTAGTTTCTCTGCACAGGTTGTAATAGCACTACTTTGTGAACATTTTTCATTAATAAAATGTTTTTGTATTTTTGTCGATAACTGAGAAACTCTCTCACCGGTAATATATTTAGCTTTTGGGAAATGGAAATATTAGTTCATTACCGGGATTTTGACTGAAATATGCCTTTGTTTTTTTTATATAGGTGCCAATAGTGCTAGTTTAACAATATTTTACACTAATTACAATTTGTTCTTGTTACCATAATGCACCATTTTAATTTCCTGTAGTTCTTAGCCCGATTGCTGATCATAAATTTTCCCCCTTTAAAATGGAATTATAAATTGTTCGTCAGTGTCACTGAAATAGACATCATTGTATCATTTTCCTTGCACATATGAACTAATTAGATGAATATTTTGCACAAAACAATGTATTTCAAGTTTTACCGATAATTTTGGGTTTAGTGTTGGCAGCTCAGACCCTGAATGTCGGTAATAAATTAAAATTTTTGTTGTGGATTTATGAACTAATCATCAATTTTTACTCAAATAGGCTTCATTGATTCAGATTCTTTCCGCAAATGGCATTACTAGAAATTTGGCAATGTTTTAAAAGAATAAAATAATGTTTACCGTTTAACCGATAATAAACCGTTTTATTAGCAATCATATAAGAGCTCGATGTCCTGTCATAAATTTAGCTTCTTTGCGTTTGGAAATATAAATGTAATGCCTAATTTTTACCCAAAAGTAGCATCACAGGCCGAATTCTCTACACAGGTACTCGGCAATATTTTATATGTTATTTCTCATTTTGCCGATTATGCTCCATATTACATGACGTCAGGTAACAATCTGAAACCGTGTTGTATTTTGTGGTAGAAATATTAATTAATCGTCCAATATCTGGTGAAGTAATCATGTACGTTTCAGTTTCTCTGTAGGGATGGAAATACCACTACTTTGTGAACACTTTGCACCAATTAAACATTTGTCCTCTTTTTTTGTCTATAACTGAGAAATTCTGTTGCCAACAGTTACCAGCCCGAACGCGGGTGACGTATTTAGTATTTTGGTGTTGAAAATCTTAGTGGATTACCCCAGTGTTATACTGAAATAGGCATCCGTGGTTTAGTTTCTTTGGACAGATGGCAATGCTGGCAGTTTAGCAATAGTTACATGCTCTTGCTTTTACCGATGATGCAGCGTATTACTAGCCGACCGCCCGGTGGCCGGTTATGAAATTGGAGAGGGCATTATTAGGATTTTGGCAAAATTTTACAAGAATGATGAGATCGTAAATTTCACTATTACGTATTGTTTTACTAGCTGGCAGGTAAGGCCCCATTTCCTTTTATAAATTTAGCTTCTTTGCGTTAGAAAAATACAAGTAATATCTATTTTTATGTCGGAAAATCCATTATTTGGCAGTTTGTCGGCATAAGTTACAATACTAGTACTTTTGTAATATTTTACATGTAACTTCTCATTTTACCGATAATGCGCCGTTTTACATGTCGTTAGATAACAGCCCGAAAACTGTTATACGTTTTAATTTTTGCGGTGGAATTTAGATGGATCACACACTTTTTGGAGAAATTAGTATGTACAATTCATTTTCTGTGGTAATATATTTTATCAATATTTTACAGTTGGCAATATTTTATACCAAAAATATTTTGTTCTTGACATTGCCAATAACGCATAGTTTTACATCCCGGCAGGTGACAGCCTGGTTGCAGGTCATAAATTTAGCCTCTTTGCTGTGGAAAAAGGCTCAAATTTAATCATACAATTTTAACCGAAACGGGCATCGCTGATTCAGTCGTAATGCGAAAATGACATTACTAGGAATTTGGCAATATTTATAAGAATAATATCACATTGGTAATTTTACCGACATTGAACCGCTTTATTAGCGGGCAGATAAAAGCCCGATTGTACTTCATGAAATTAACCTCGGCTGAAAATCACGTCACTGGTCAGTTTCCTTTCACAAGTTAAAATACTAGTACTTTGTGAATAATTATTAATATAAGTAAAAGTTCTTCATTGTTTCGTTAATTGACCGTTAAACATGTCGATAGGTAACAATCCAAAACCAGTCATACATTTGATTTTTTTTTCGCTGTGGAAATATAATTTAATCGCCAAAACGTGGTGAAATAAACATTTACAATTCACTTTCTCTGCACTTTGTGAACATTTTTCGTCAATAAAATGTTTGGTATTTTCATCGATAACTGAGAAATTCTTCTGCCGGTAATTACCCACAAGATCGCCAGTAGAATATCTATCAATTTGGCAGTGGAAATTATACTTTATTTCACGGTGTTATGCTGAAATAGTCTTATTTCTCTGCACAGGTGGCAATATCACCAGTTTAGCTATATTTCTAATAAGATTTGTTCTTTTTACCGCCAATGCAGTATTTCACTTGTCTAATAGATGACAGCCCGATAGTCTACCATAAATTTATCCGTTTTTCGTGGATTTTTAAAATAATTACCCAATTTTAACTGAAACAGGGCATCATTTTGTCAGTTTCTGTACACACAGAAAAAAATACTTTGTTATTATTGTACATACAATTTGTGGTTGGTTTTTTTACCGATAATTGAGGGATTCTGTTACCGGCAAGTAAGATTTTGAACCCCAGTCACAAATTTATTATTTTTGCGATGAAATTATAAATTGATATACCAATTTTAACTGAAATAAGCATCCAGTTTTTCTGTGTAGATGATATTACAATTTTGGCAAGAAATTACAAGAAAAATATTTTGTTAGAAAATTAGAGATAATGGGCAGTTTTATTAGCTGGCAAGTAAGAGGCCAATAGCTCGTCATTTGGCCTGTTTCAGGTGGAAATTTGAATGCAATAATTAATTTTGGTGGAATATCTAATCACTGCACAATTAAAATACTGGTACTTCGGAAATGTTTTATAATAATAAAACATTGTTCTTTATTAAAAATTTTAATGCACTGTTTGACATGCCGGAAGTAACACCCGAAACAGTCATAGGTTTCGTTTTTTACGTCGGAAACTAAACGAATCGCACATTTTTGGTGAAATAAATATAAACGGCTCAGTTTCTGTGGTAGTACAATCTACTTTAACATTTTATATTTATAAAGCACTATTGACTTTTTAAATAAAAACGAAGCAATTCTGTCGCCGTCAATTAATATCACGATTTACGATAACATATTAAGCATTTTCGGATTGGAAATGTAAGTTGATAATGCAGTTTTATACGGAAATAGGCGACCTTGATTTAGTTTCTCTGCACAGTTAAGCAGTAGTTAACACTAACAATATTTTATTCTTGAGTTTACCGGTAATGCATGATTGTACTTGCCGGCAGGTGAGAGCCAGATCGTCTTTCAAAAATTTAGTCCATTTACAATGGAATTATAAATTGAAAATCCAATTTTTACGGAAATAGGCATTACTGACTCAATAAATATTCCCGCACAGGACATTACTAACAATATGTTACAAGAAAATTTTCCTATAATTAACACTTTTACTAGCAAGCAGGTAAGAGCCCGATGGTCCATCATAAATTTACCTCCTTTGAGGTGGTAATATAAATGTAATACCGAAATTTTACGTAAAAGGACCGTCTCAGGCCAGTTTCTCTGCACAGGTAACAATATCAGTACTTTGACAATATTGTACAATAATGAAATCTTATTTTTCATTTTACCGATTATGCCCCATATTATATACCATCAGTTAACAGCCCGAAACCTGTCACACATTTCATTTTTTGCGTAGAAATATTAATTGATCACTCACTTTATGGTGAAATGATCATGCCCAATTCAGTTTCTCTGCACAGGTGGTAATAGTATTACTTTGGGAACATTTTGTATCAAAATATTTTTTTTTTTTTTTTTTTGTAAATTTATTGAAAACACAGCAATTCTCTCGCCGGTCAATAACAGCACAAATGCCCATAATACATACAGCATTTTGCTTTGGAAACATTACTAGTTTTAATACTGAAATAGGCTTGTTATTTTATCTGCACAGATGGCAATATTGTCGGTTTAACGATATTTTAGACAAATAAGATTTATTTTCAATTTTACCGATAATCCACGTTTTACATCCCGGCCGCTGTTAAGCGGGATAGGACTGTCAAAAATTTAGCCTTTTTGGCTGGAATTATAAATTGATTATCCAATTTAATGAAATAGACATCACTGTTTGTTTCACTTCTGGTGCTCTTGCCCTGCTTGTGTAATGTAATTATTCTGGCCTCTTTCCACTTGGAAGGAAAATAATTATGCCGCAAGCAGGCATTAAATATTTGTATCAGTTGCACCAGGGCCTTTATCGGTAAATTTTTAAGGTCCTCATTGGTCACCCTGTCCGGGCCGGCAACTTTACGATTACTAAGTAATCATGTGTTTGTAAACTTCCTGAGGCGTAATTAGGCGGAGTGGTTGCTCGGACTTCCGTGCCGCCCAGTCTCGAACCCAAGACCTAACTTGAAGATCCTGCTGCTGGTCTGTTGTTTTGTTTTCCTGAGGGTGATTTGCGAGGACATCAGCAAATATCTCCGCTTTCTCCTCTGAGGAGAAAATAGGGCCAGCTGGAGTGTGAAGTGCAACGTTGCCAGTGTGTACGCTGGAGGATATCTTGAAGGATTTAACTAATATTCATAAAGTATGGTCGAAATGTGTGGTACTTGATAAAGTGCGTTCCCACTGTTCATGCCTGTTAATGGCGATTTGGTGTCTAATTATTCTGCGCAGCATAAATTCGAAGGCCAATTCCTCCACAGTCTCATTAGAAGCAGTCTCCTGACAATCCAACGCTCCACCTCTGGGTACGTAACAAAACTAGGCGGCGAAACAGTAATGGTGGTGGCATTTATTTTCGCCGTATGTAGCGAAGCAGTGAAGTTTTCAATGGCAGCGTCAACATCTACTTCGTTGCTGTAGCACAGTCTGGGTTGCGCCATCGCATACAGGTGCAGCTTTTACTTGTTCCAATCGATGTCGGCGTGCCGGACCAGGGTCAAAACCCTGGCCGCCATGGCGCCACAGATTTCGAAGTGCACAGGCAAGTGATCCGAATCCAGGCTGTGAAATTTTCTGTTAATGCTGCATTTTTGGTGACAACGAAGTCCAAAGTCTCTGGTTCATGGAGCCCCGATCATTGTCAAAATGTGGGGTCCAGGGAGGCGTATGGTATATGGTTTTATTAAGGTTAGGTGTGACTGAAGCTGGTACAATCGACCCAGCCTTGCAATTTAAAATAACAATAGTGGTTATAATTATTGGTGGTTTTATATTCAGTTTTCGGGCTTATGAAGCGCCCATATAAGACTCTGCCTTTGGGTCTCAAGAACAGCCCCGCTAGATTGTTGTAGTCTGTATCCTTGCTGAAGTGAGCATATCTGACATCTTTGGATTATGCTTGATACGCGAATGTTTTTATTTACTTTGTAAATAGCATGGGCATACTGTTACTTGGTTTTCTGATTGTTATTTTTATGGTTATTTTGTTGGGGAGTTGGAATGTTTTTCCTGTTGCTAGGTTTTACCCTTTGTTATCCAATATGGCCACGCGCTAGGCGTCGCACTTTGAATTTTGGCTTAGGCCTATTGCGAAAGGAAAGCTGCCAATTGATCGAACAAGAGCGCTTTCATGATTAGGTAAATGGGCGAAGAAATTTTTGGCCCGGCATCTAATTTCCTCAATATGTGGGAAGGAGAAGGTCTTATGAAGTAGCCTGACTGGAAAGCATCGATATACAGAATAAATGGTCCTGAGTCCCTTATTCTGTACCCTTTGCAGAAGTGCGAGCGAACTGTCAGCCGCCATACCCCGATTTCACAGGCGTATAATATGACAGGGATAACCAGGGCTTTGAAAAGGTGTGATTTCAGGCGGACTGGCATCGCCTTAGAACTGAGCATAGCAAAAAGTGGAGCTATTGCTCCCTGTGCCCTGTGAGCAGTCCCGGCTGTGTGTTCCCTGAAGGTTAGATCCATATCGAGTTGCACACCAAGTAGGCTATGGAATTTTTCCACCTTATCGTTTGCTGTTTGTATGTTACTGTGCGGGGAGGGGGTTGCGGCTACGCGGCGTTTTGTGAAAATTATGGAGTGACTCTTTGCTGGGTTGATTGACATTCCCCAACGCCTACACCATTTTTCGATCAGATGTAGTAGTCTTTGTATGGGAATGTCTGTTTAGGTTTCTATTTGTTTTGTCTAGCAGGACGTCTCTGTGTATTGAGCGGTGTTGACGTCTGCTGTGTGGGGAAAGTCTGACGTGTAGATGTTAAACAGAATTTGGGATAGAACAGAACCTTCGGGTATTCCGCCTCGTATCGGTCTTGGTGTTGATTTGTTTTCCGCTACCGCCACTTTAAAAGTGCGGTGCTTAAGGTATGTGTGTAGTAGTTGTATGTAGGTTTTGGGTAGCTCCAGGTGAATGAGGTTGCATAGGATCTCGACATGCCAGGTCGTCGAGAAGGCCTTTTCTACATCTAAAGATACCGCTGGGGTGAAGGACCTCTCCTGGAAACCTAGGGCTGAGGCCTCCATAACCCTCAGCAGCTGTTGGGTAGTAGAATGCCCAGGACAGAAATCGAATTGGTGAGAGGGGATGGCTTCCATGATTCCCAGCAAGGGAAGCAAACGGTCAAGAAGTAATCTCTCAAAACACTTTTGAGAGTGTGGAAAGGAGGCTGGTTGATCGGTAGCTGGAAGGGTGGGTTGGGTCTTTGCCCGGTTTCATTATGCATACCACCTGTGCCTCCTTCCACTCTCGTGGAAAGTGGCTCAGGCTGATGCATATATTGAAGACGTTTGTGTCAAAGAGCACAGCCTTGAAAGGAAGGTTGCGGAGCATGAGGGGGGTTTATTCCGTCAGGTCCGGCAGTCCTTTTGGGGTTCAGACCCTGGATTGCGCCCTGGACTTCGTTGGGGTGAAAGATGGGAAACCTTAAATCATCTTCATCCGGCGGCCGTCGAAGATATCGACGGACGTCGCGACGAACCTGACTTGAAAAGGTATCGTCCTGGGGGTCGTCCCTAGACCTGAATATACGTTCCAGAGCGAGAGCATAGGCTTTGACGTGATGATCGTATACGAAGCCCTGGATGCCATGGATGTGTCGGGAGGCTTTGTCTGGTTGTCCGCGGAGGCTCTTAGCTATCCTCCACACGTCGCCATGAATTAATCTCTGTCTTGCCATGATGTCCTCCCACGCGAGTTTTTTGTGCTCGTGGAGGCGGACACTAACTTGGCGGTGTAAGGTCTTTAACAAAGTTCGGTGATGCGACGTGCGGTGACGCTGATAGAGTCTGCGGGCGGCCCAGGAGCGACGGATGAGCTCGAGGTCTAGCGGTATGACATTCCGTAAAGAGAGGGCAGAAGTATGGATTGTGAGACTGTGGGTGACTGTCAGGGAGAATAATGAGACTAGGCTCTAGGGAGTAGATGTCTGTGATTTTACGGTTGGGAGGGATGATAGTGCTGAGGCATTCCTTAACGTTTTTCCAGTCTATCTCGCGGTTTAGACTTGCGACATCATGCCTGGCAATCCTAGTGATGATTTCGGCCAACACGGGGCTGTGATCGGAATGTAGTTCGTTGATTGATGTGAGGGTGAGATGGTAAGGGAAGTGCTTGAGAATCGCAAAGTCGATGACATATCGCTGTCCTCTATTAAGCGGATGCTGGGTGGGTTGCCAGGGACTCTGTACTCTGAACTGAGGGTCCTGATCGATTAAGCGAACGATTGCGTTGCCGTTGCGAGGATGTTTGGCATTGAAATCTCCTGCGATGATAACACTGATATATAGGGCGAGTAGGGACTGATAATCAGCCACCACAAAGGCTCTGGATGGGGAGTGGTATGCAGATACTATCAGTACCTCCGCTCCACCAAGTTCAACAAAGACAGCTGTGGCTTCTAGCGCTTGAAGTTGCGGGATCTGAATTGGACGGTGAATTTATCCGGATGAAGATCGCCGTGCCGCCGCCAGGGGCACTTCGGTCAGTCCGGAGGCAGGTGTAGCCCAAAAGACGGAAGGTGGAATATCGCTGGAAGTGCGTCTCGATGACTAATATGGCGTTAGGGCAAACCGAGCAGCAAAATGATGAAGCTCGTCCCTCTTTTCGCAAGACCGTTAGCGTTCCAAAATGCGAACCGAAAAGAGGTACGAGACCTAGTTCCCTTCGCCATTCTAGGTCGCCTGGTTGTTATCGCCAAGAAAGCCTCAAAGACTTATCATTTGCTGGAGGAGTCTGGTGCATGGCGGAATCGACCGAGAAGCTCCTGTAACTTCCTGTTATATGTGTGCCACAGTAGTAACAGCCACTGGAGCAAGTCTAAGGTGCTTTCGCCTTCTTGGGTTAGGGGATAGTTAGGAGAGGGCCTTGGAGGCTACCGCGTCTCCTGGGTTTCCCCCTGCTGGGGAGTGGAGCCCTGCCCCTCAGCATCTGAAGTCCTCCTGAGAGGGCGGCGCTGCCTTGGGAGCTGGTTGGGATGGAGCTGTAGTTGTCGGTCTTGTTTGTGGAGCCTGTTTTATAGCTAGCGATATCCGTCGAGAATCAGAGGGCTGTCCTCGTGCTGTTGCAGTGTAGGAGACGTTTCCAGTGCTGGTAGTGGTGGCCTTGATGGTTGAAGTAGTGGTTGCAGTGCCTGGTGGCCGTGTTGCTGCAGGCGATGCGGTGGTGGTGGTTGGCGTTGGGTTATTGGCAGTTTGGACCCTGCGGTTGCTGTTATTGCTGATTATTCTCAGCCTTGTAGGACTCCTCCCATAACAGGCCACATGGTCCCCCTTGCAATTTGCACAAGTTGGGTCTCTGTGGGAGCACGCTGACAGGTCTCGCAGGGATGGGGGCCACCGCATCTAAGGCATCGAGGGTTCCGGGAACAGAACTCCCTCAAGTGGGTGAAGCCCAAGCAGCGGTGGCACTTTGTGGGGCAGCCAGGACGTCTGGCCCCTCAGGGGCCCAATTTTTTGGGTACGGGGAGTAGCGACCATGAGGCACCCGAGCTGCTCCAGCACGTCCACGCTAAGCGTGTTTGACTCCTTTTTATTTCGACTACATTTTAATTTTTATTTGCCCTACTTCCCTGTTCTTCGTCTGATGGGTGCCCGAAATTTGACACGGTAAAATGTGATTGGGTAACGGCGTAAATCCCAGCACAGGGTTATCATGTAGGACGGGAGCGTATCCCCTGGTAAAGGCCAGGCCCGGGGAAGGGCCAGTGCATGAGCTGTTCACTTCCTCCAGGGGATTGGGTTCCATTGTCAACCCACAAGAAGGTGTGACCCTGAGGTTACCTTGTTCAGGTCAGAGCCAGTAACCTGAGCCGGGGTGGCGCCCAGGAAGCAGCCTGCCATCGGAGACGGTTGCAATGGTGGAGGATTAAATCGTTGTAGTACACGATAATCATATACAATTTAAACGCAAAAGAGTTGACGTGAAAAAGTATCCCAGAAGTCATTTCCTCGCTACTTAGTGCTCAGTCTTACCGAAAATGGTCAGTCGTTTACTAAGGTATACCCATTTATGATTCAGAAGGTCATTGATGCCAAAGCTGGCTGGACCCGTTAAGACCTGTACCAATCTACGTAACGGATCACTTTTGGTGGAGACACTTGGGCTGTCTCAAACCAAATCACTGCTCAAGGCGAGGCTACTCCACGGCTATCCTATCCGTGTCGAGCAACATAAGACTTTGAATTTGTCCCGAAGAGTTGTTACCACCTATGTGCTAGACGGTATGCCTGACCGGAAATCCAGAGGTGCCAGGAAGACCAAGGGGTCACTTCTGTTTATCGCGTGCAGGCCAAAAAATAGGGGGAATTACAGACAACTCATTTCCTCACGTTTAACAGGGTCGAATTGCCGCAGAAGATTAAAGCGGAATAAGAGTTGATTGAAATGTCCATATATTCCGAGCCCGATGCGATGTTTCCAGTGACATCGTTTTGGACATACTAGCCTGTCGTGTAAGAATGTCATTTCCATCTGTGCAACCTGCGGTCAAGGAAGTCATGAGGGAGCATGTACATCCGCTCCCGTCTGCGTCAACTGCCGCGGTGACCATCCAGCCTCGTTCCGCGACTGTCCTCGTTTCAAAGAGGAAGCACTGTATACAGGGAATGCGGGTGAAGGAAAAACTCTCCTTCACTGAGGCCCGGAAGCGATAGCAATCTCGCACACCTGTAGTACCTAAAACCGGTACGTACAGCGCAGCCGCTTCTTTAGCGGTGAAGAAGTGCGACAGCAGTACGCAGACCTGCGACCTTGTCTTTACACGGGTCCCTACTAAATCTAGTTCTCCGAAACGCTCCTCCGAGAAGCCTAAGCCGATTGTTTTTAATGCACTTGAAATGAAGTTCAAGATCAGCTACACGAGATCAGACTTTTTGAAATCGTCAACTCCTACGGAGAAGAAAAAGAGCCCTTCTCCTCCTCGGAGGTCCCGCTCCCATGATGGGAGCAACCGCGCTGGGCGGTCGTCGCTATCGCCCTTACCTACATCCAACCGATTCCCACGCGACTGAAGAAAGGACCTTTGATTCGCCCTGGACCGTCCAAAAAGTAAGGTGATAAAATTTTTGTTTATTTTTAATCTCATTTTAACAATGGCTATCCTTATGTGGAATGTGGGTGTACTCCACAGTCTAAGACCTGACTTGGAGTTACTTTTACGTCCAACTAACTCTCCGCTTGTGTGTATCCAAGAGACTAAATTTCGACCACAAAATTCTTTTACTGTGCGCGGTTACTCTTCGGTGAGGTTTGATCTTCCTCCCACAGATGACACTCCCGCTCTCCGCGGAGTTTTAATTTTAATTCTACACGACGTGTACAGCACTACATTACAGCTTCAGACTGCTTTACAAGCAGCTGCAGCTACTGTTCACTTCTCTGGCTTTAGTTTTTCTATCTGCAGTATTTACTTGCCTCCGTCTGGTACGGTCACCAAGGCTGATTTTGATCATCTTTTTTCACAGCGACCACCCCTGTCCTTTTGGGGGATTTCAATGCGCACCATCCCCTATGGGGTTCCACCACGGAGTGTTCAGGGGGTAGCCTTTCAGCTGACTTTTTGTTTCGTCACAATCCTGTACTGCTCAATACTGGTGAACCTACTTTTCTTTCTGACAGCACACACAGTTTTACACACTTAGACTTATCCATTTGTTCAACCTCACTCTCTGTACATTTTACTTGGAATGTCACCTCTGATTCAATTCTCTTGACCACTTTCCGTGTCACATGCACGTACCCACTTCAAACGCACATTCTCAGCCTGCGCCCAAATGGCTCATTGAAAAGGCGAATTGGCCTCTCTTTCGATCTAAGGCCGTATTTTCAGGGTCGCATTATCCATCCATCGACACCGTGATCGTGCACTTCGAAACAGTCATCTTTATTACCGCAGATCAAGCTATTCCCCGGTCGTCTAGCCACTCCAGACGCTTGCCGGTTCCCTGGTGGAATGATGATTGCCTGGATGCGTAACGTGCACGCCGAGGTGCTCTAAGAGATTTTCGTCGCCACCCTACTTCAGCGAACATGATTCGGTACAAGAAAAAGCGCGCCAACTGTCGTCGTATCATTAAGGATAGCAAAAAGGCGTCTTGGACTGCTTTTTCCTCCTCTTTTAATCGCAAAACGCCTTCGTCTGTTGTTTGGGAACAGCTACGCCGCGTTGCAGACAAACTAAGATTTGCGCTAATACCCGGTTTACGGATGTCCAATCGAGTGGTTTCCACTCCGTTTGACGTTGCCAATATTTTAGGGCGCACCTTCGCTGAGTTTCGAGTTCCGCCAATTACCCTGCTTCATCGCGAGCGTTAAAAGAGCAGGTCGAGTCGAAGGGTTTCTGTTTTGTCTTCTACCAGCAGGAGTGCTATAATGTTCCATTTTCCTTCAGGGAATTTGTGCACGCCCTTATGAACTCTAGACACTGCGCACCAGGGCCGGATGGCGTTCATGTTACTATGTTGCGGTATTTATCAGCGAAAGGCAAAGCTTTTTTACTCCATGTCTTTAATTCTGTTTGGTGCAACGGAATATTTCCAAGCACTTGCGAAAGGACATTGTGATACCAATACCTAAACCTGGTAAGAACACACACCTTCCTTCCAGTTACCGTCCGATTTCCCTCACCAGCAGCGTCTGCAAGGTGATGGAGCGCATGATTAACGCCGGCTTATGTGGTGGTTAGAGTCCAGGGATTTGCTAACGAACCCTCAGTGCGGGTTTGGGTGTCATCGTTCCTCAGTCGACCATCTTGCGTCTCTAACCACCCATATTATGGACGGTTTGGTACGGAAGTGCCAAACGATCGCCGTATTTTTCAATCTGAAGAAAGCGTATGATACTTGCTGGAGAGGCGGTATCATTCGGACGCTTCACGATTGGCATGTATGCGGTCATGTGTCTGTTTTTATTCAGGGATTTATGAAAGACCGGGTTTTATAATGTTCGCGTAGGATCAGTTTTATCATCTAGTTTTACTCAAGAGAACGGCGTACCTCAGGGCTCTATACTTAGTTGCACACTGTTTGCCATTGCTATCAATTCCATCTCTGAGTGTTTACCGCCAGGAATAAAATCGTCGATGTTCGTTGACGATTTTGCCATCTATCTTTCCTGTAGCAGAACTTGTCTTTTGGAATGCCGCCTCCAATGCTTTCTCGACCGCCTTTACGCTTGGAGTGTACACCACGGGTTCCGTTTCTTTGCAGTAAAAGACCGTCTGCATGAACTTCTGGCGCTATAAGGAGTATCCATCTCCGTCTCTCCATCTTGGCTCAGATGCTCATGCTTTTGCAGACGACGTTCGATTCCTTGGCTTAATATTATATAGATAATTATGCTGGTCATCGCATATAGCAAAACTTAGGGGCAAGTGTGAACGTTCTCTTTGTATTTTACATGTTTTAAGTGGCACATCCTGGGGAGCTGATCGGACGGTTCTTTTACGTTTTTACCGCTCTCTTATCCGGTCCAAACTGGATTACGGCTGTGTTGTTTACGACTCTGCGTTCTTCGTCGTCTTAACCCCGTTCATTACCGGGGTATCCGTGTTGCCATTGGAGCATTCCCAAACCAGTCCTGGGTTTAGTTTATGTGCGGAGTTTGGAAAACCTCCGTTGTTTTATCGTAGGGATGTTTTACTTTCTGCTTACGGTTGTCGCCTAGCTGCGCAACCTCGTCATCCCACGAATGGGCCGTTTTTTTAATGTGTCTTTCGATGGTTTTTACGCTGCTCCGTCTTTTACTCATCAGCCTGCTGACTTTCGTTTACGGGAGCTGTTAAGAACGTTGGACGTGGAGTTGCCTGCTTTCTTCTTAACCGGGGAAACTTCTTCTCCACCTTGATTTAAGCAGAGACCCTCGTTCATCTTGGGCTTACGTCCTGTCCTAAATCTTCGACCGCAGCACCTGTTATTCGTAGTCATTTTCGCCAGATTATATCTTCTTTTAATGGCTGGAATTTTATATATACCGACGGCTTGAAATCTGACACAGGATTAGGATGTATTTAATGAGGCAAGTTTTACGTATGGTATTTTTATAGCGGAACTTTATGCTATTTATCGGGCGATTTTATTTATTTATTTCTGATCAGGGGATGGGGAATGCTGTTATTTGTTCCGACTCTTTGAGTGCCATTTTCAGTTTTAGAAATCTGCACAATCACCAACCACTTGTACAGAAGATCCAGGATATAGTGTTAACTCTTTTCGACGCTGGCGTCATGGTGGCATTATTATGGGTACCTGGAGATGTTGGACTCCCAGGTAATGAGGCCGCAGATGTCGCAGCTAAACCCGCCCTTTTAGACCCTGCTGAGTACGAGCAACGTTTTTATTTTGGGGATTTTATTCTTTACGGATAGGCATTTTCTCGCGCTGGCGCGATGAATGGGATTTAATACCCGACAATAAAGTTCGGGAATGTAAATCCGCCCCTTTTAACTGGTCGACTTCTTCTCGCGCAGTTCGCCGCGAATAAGTAATTTTAGCTCCTTTGAGAATTGGACATTGCCGACTTAGTCACTGTCACCTTTTTAATGGTCAACCCGCTCCAGCTTGCCCTCACTGTGGACACCCCTGTACAGTGCGTCACATTTTAATTGAATGCCATCATCTGGTAGCTTTTAGACAAAGCCTAGGTTTGCCCTCGTCCATTGAGGACTTACTTGCGGATGATGTGGTTGCTGTTGAGCGAGTGCTCCGTTTTATCCGTGTTTGTGGTTTTTGGAGCAAGGTGTGAGGTTTTATCTTTTTACTCATGACTGCATTTTTAGACCATTTTAAGACTGTTGTTATTCCAGCTTTTGCTGAATCTTTTCAGTACCAGCCTTTTATTGTTGTGTTGCATATTGTCCCTGTTGTTTGTTTTGGGCTTTTGTTGTTACCATTTTAGACCGTTAAAAGCATGTGGTTTTTTCAGCTCTTGCTTCGTTTCAGCTTTAGTATTTATACATTGTTGACCATATTGCCCTTGTTTTAGTTTTGAGATTTTTACTGTTACAACTTTGGCTATTAGGATTGTTTTATTTTTCCGCTCTTGCGGCTGAGTTTTAATACCCGCCGTTTGTTTGTTGGCCAGTTTACCCTTGCTATTTTGGGGGGGGGGGTTATGGTTACCTTTGGGACCTTTAAATATAGTTGTGTTTTCAGCCCTTGCATCAGAGCTTTTAGTAACGGTCTCGTTTGTTGTTATGTTTATTATCCTTGTTATTTGTTTTGGGGATTGTATTTTATTCCCTAAAGGGCTGCTGGGTTTATCTTCTACGCAGGTCTTGTGTAGATTACTTATTTAATTCTGGCACAGTTTTAGTGTGTTTGGGCGCTGATGACCTTAGATGTTGTGCTCCTCTTAAACAGTAATCATCAGGGCGTCTGGGAGTTTCAACTTTAACACTGAGGTGGCATATTGACCTTAGTTTGTCTATCGCCACCTCAGGGTCTTCGGCTCGCTCAACTATTATTACCAAGAAGAGGAGGATGCAGATTCTCACGGAAGGGTTGTCACCTTGAACGGGCTTTGAAAGTTGTTTGACCAATTTGGGGATTATGCCCTGGCGTTGGAGGTGGACAAATATATCTCCCACCGGAGTATCCGCTGGCATATCTCTAAAGATGCGACGGATATCACGTGCTTTATCAACAGCAAAGGAAACGTGTAGTATTCCTCGTTTCTTGAGGTTTCCTAACAGTCGCTGGTAGTCCTCAGCACACCTTGCCTGAAATTTGAATGTGTTTCCCTTCCGTACTACCTTGCATTCGGCGATAAGGGACGGCATAACTTCCTTCAGGAAGCCTGTAACACCCTGAAAAGAATCCACGATAATCGGTAGGATAAGGCGTCTCGACGGTAAAGATGACGAGTTGCTACTGATGGTAGCGTCAGTTGGTTTATTTGGCTTTCCAGCTGTACTGGAGCCTTCTGCTTCAAAATGAGGATGGGTTCGCCGCTTTCTCTTGCCGGCTACCACTTGAAATTCAGCATCGTCCACTTCAGAATCTAAGGATCGGTTGTACTGGATTCAGGCACACTTAAGCTCAATAAAACGTGTAAACGTAAACGTAACCATCAGGACACCACCGCTGTCAAACCACCTCACAACCCAAGCTAGATGCCACGTTTCTTCAAGTAATAGCGAAAATACCTGTCCATGCGCAGACAAGTTTTGCAGAATTCCTGGCGATAGCCCTGCTAACCCGCCCAAAACCGTGCCCGCCGAAACCATCCTATGCCACACGATGTTCACATTTATCCTACAAAAGGGCTGGTAAATTTTCCGGAGCCACGACTCTAATGACATTCAAAGCGTGCTCCTAGAATGCGAGGGGCATTAAGAGCAAACTCCGGGAAGTTATACACTTCTTCTCGCACCAGATACAGGTGCTAATGGTGCAGGAAACCTAGTTGACCGCCTCACACAAAATCACCATTCCAGGCACCATTTGCCACCGCACCGACAGATCTGACGGTTTCGGAGGAACCGCCATCTTTGTAAACACAGCTGTGCAACACCATAGACTACATTTGACCGATGCTGGCACAATGACTTTATTTATAAACTGCACCAAGATTTCCCGACCTCTAAAACTACCTGTATCTTTTACATATGTTTTTAGAAAATAGGCGCTTCTATGTCCAAGTTGATCGCTCCAAATCCACCATGCGACCAATACAGGTCGGCGTTCCACAAGAAGCCATACTGGCCCCATACTTGTATATAGTTTTCACTAATGATTTTCCCGTGGACGCCAAATGCAAGATCCAAATGTATGCTGACGACACCGCAATTTATCACCACTCAAAATTTTGAAATTTGGAACGTGCGAAATTCAGCGCTACATAGAAAAATTCACGTCCTGGTTACACCAATGGAAGATTACTGTTAATATCCACAAGTACCAATTTGCGATTTTTCCTAACAGCGGCACCATCTAGCAGTTGATCTAACGATCGACGGCAAAATTTTGTCATCTCAGCAAGTAAAATACTTAGGGGTTTGCGTGGAACGTAAACTGCTTTGGAACAAACACCTGAGAGATGTGGCCGACAGGGGGAGGCAGCGGTTGAAACTATGCGCGTCCATTCTACGCGGTAAGTCATTAGGCATTAGGAGTAAAATAATTTTGTACAGGTCTTTTATAGTATTGATGTGCGCCTGCGTGGCATGGGCTCACGCGTCCAAATTGGCAATACAACACTTACAAACCATCCAAAATCTCTCGCTAAGGAAAGCACTGAGGCTACCGCTTCTTATTAAAAACTTTACTCACGAGGAGACGGGCATACCTTCAGTTGCACAATCCATTGAGAGACGGGCCAGGAGTACCTGGGAGAGAATCCGCCGCCATCCAAACCAGTATGTGGCGTGAATTGGAAAGGGGGAGCCTCCACAGATAACTGGCGTGAATTGGAAAGGGGGAGCCCCCCACAGATAACATCAGCGTGTGCGCGAGTAATGTTATTAATAAACCCGAGGTGGTTGTTTTGTGATTTAGTTTCTCTACACTGGTGACAATACTACCAGTTTAGCAATATTTTACACTAATAAGACTTTCTTCTTGAACGTACCGATAATGCACAGTTTTACTTGCCAGCGGGTGACAGCCGGTTGCCAGTAGCTGGGTAGTCCTCGATCCCCCTATCCTTTAGGATTGTCAAGGAATACCTTTTAGAGCAGGTTCATGTTGGATCAGCATGTTTAGCCCAACTCAATATACTTGCTTATATGAACTAAAACGTAATGTGACTAAAAGTAATCACACAGTACCTACATATAGGACCACAAATATTCAACATGCTTTAATAGCAGCCATAAAATGTAAATACCTGGTAGATATTCTGGCTGGTAAATTATTTTATTTAAATGGTATATGCTGAATTTTGTTGGGAAAAAGAAAATATTGCTGCCGCTAGAGCGATTTTTAACTGTTGATTTTTAGGTAAACCCCCATTCCTAATTATCTGATTTCACTGTTTTTAAGGAACTTGTTTTTTTTTTTTTTTATTATTTGAATGATATATGCGGAGTTTTCTTAAAAAAGAAATAATAATAAATTGCGGCAGCTACACCTATTTTTAAATTTCGCTTTAACCTCCCCCCCACTCCTTACGGTCTGATTGCCCTGATTTTCAGAAATTGTTTTATTAAATTATCTAAATGAAATATACTTTCGCTGAGAAAAAACAAAAATTGTGGCCACTAGAGCTATTTTCAATTTTAAAAATATTTTCGCTGTAGTTTAACCCTTACCTCTAATGGGTCAATTTTGCTGGTAAACGAACTCTACGAACCGTTTGTTAATTGATTGGTTAAAACTTATATACTGAGTTGCGTTGAGAAGAAACAAAAATTGTACCTGCTGGTGGGTTATATTTATTTCATTGTCATTTTCGTATCATGGACATTTGAAGAATTTTTTTTCAAAATAATTTATGGATACAACTGAATTCCTTAGGAACAGCTAACATGTACTTTTTGGTAAAGTTCAGTACAGTAATAATGAATTGAATGGGGACATAAACTCGTATAACTTATTTTGTGGGATATGATTTTCTTACAGTTGGCACCTTTTTTATTTATTTTTTTTTTTTTCAATTTTTTGTTATGCTAGCTGAAGTCTATTTTATTGTATATTTGCTTTTGTTAAATAAATTGATTCTTAGGTTATGTATGGAATATTAATCTGTGACTTTTGACAAAATCTATTGCAACATATTATTGTTAAATTATTATTATTATTATTATTATTATTATTATTATTATTATTATTATTATTATTATTATTTCCTGTGTGGTTCGATTTAGAACAGCTTTCAGGTTTTGATCGCCACAAAATTAAAATGGACGTGACTAGTTTTCTTACTACGAAAACTACCTACACGAGGGTAGAAGTCATTTTGAAAACCAGTTCGTCTGGCTAGATGATTTTACGGCATCTGCTGAACCGCAACGATTGGCCGAAGTTGTTATTGCCGGGCTTGTGAGCGGAAGATCTGGGGTTCGAATCCCAGCAGGACCGTCCTTCCTGAGTAGGTTTTTTACAGGTTTTCCTCAGACCTCATTAATGGCAAATGCCGTAGAGGTACTTTAAACTTAGGCCTGCAACGTTTCCTTCCTTAAAAAAAAAAATTTTCAATGTATCATTTCATCTTGTGTATCATCAGTTTCCACCGCCATTGGTGCCTCGGTAGTAAAAACGAGCGCTAAACACTACTAAAAAAATCGTCTGCTGCTTTATCATTCCTGAGAACTGACAGTCAAAGGATGTTATTGCTTAGTGCAGGGACAGGGAGAGAGACAGACATAGATAACGTACAACGTTGTACTTTAATGTACATTTATCTCTTATATATAAGTTTTAGTTTGTAACTGACGTTCTACCGAAAAGTAAACATCTAGCCCAATACTACCAATCCGAAAAAACACCGAAGATTAAAATTTATTTTTTTTTTTTTTTTTTCCTTTGCAAGAAATGAAAGTACGCGACTTTCACTAATTCCTGTGCGCTAACTTCTAAAGTGCCTTATCTCCATCGTTTTCTTTTATAATTGCATGGAAATGTTTTAATAAATTATTCTTATCTTCTGTAATTTTATTTAACATGACATTCAAAATAATTAATTTAATTGGAAAGCATATGGGAAATTCAATCACAATGTTCCTTCAATTGCAATATATTGCGTCACATGCATATATTATAAATTATTAAATTTATGCAAATGGACTTAAAGCAGTTTGCATTAGAGTGAAATTACAATATTTACAGGTTTGAACATAGGAGCCAACTTGGGGAGGGGGGAAGCACACTTCTATTAGATTTTGTATTTAAAAAATCTATAAACTGTAAACATCCAAATCAAAAACATTTTAAGAAATAAAAACCTTAGCAATTACTATTTAAGTCTACAAATATCGTTAACTGCGCAACAATTTCACACAGGCATTACTTTTTAGAAAATGTATACCCGAGGAAAAGTTATCTAGGGAATTCTCGTTCATCTTTGATTCCAAAAGATCCATCGTGTTGTGATGCAATTTCAGGCTGTCAGAATAAATATCGTCCGAGAGAGAGAGAGAGAGAGAGATTATCATGTCCAATTGTGATCAAATACTCAATTTCAATCTACAGATGTGAAGCAACACTTACAATTGTACAAGGGAACATTGAACTGAAATTCAATGTTCTAATTAAAATATTATTTGAAGGCATTTATCTTAAAGGGGTGGAAAAGTCCAAAATCCATAACCTAATTTTTTTACAGTGCAACTTTGCGTGGTAGCTATTAATGCTCATGCATGAAAACTTGGTGAGCTGCAATTTGAGCACATAAAACTGTGAGATGAAAGGAAAGGAATTACTGTTGGCAGTATTGTACAATGTCGCTGTTGGCGTTTTTCTTTCAACATTTTAATTTGAGCTTTCCGAAAATAAAATATACATATACTAATCAGCAACCAAAGCGTGAACTTTGAGAAAGGGAGATGAGAGGCAGGCTGCTCTGGCTCGGCTCCTGTCGGCGCCTATGGATGCAACAAATGTTTTCATCTTGTCACTGACTCATCTTCTCTTGCAGGAGTTTGGGTGACGGTTTTGTTCCGGCGTCTGCTGCGCCAGCATTCCTGTAGACTGATAGAGCACGTTGTTTGTGTCGGTCCTGGTGGTGTTGTGGTAATTATACTTGCCTTCTAAACCCAAGGTCGCAGGTTCAAACCCGGGCACGATCGATGGATTTTTTCGGGCGTAAAAATCGTAAGTATGGCTTCCTTCGGAAGGGAAGTAAAGCCGTGGGTCCCTTGTCGTACATTTACGGCACGAAAAAGAACCTCAAATCTGAAAGAAGAGCCCTCTGAGCAAAATTTGTCGGTCGTTTCACGCCCTGAATAGAATGTGACGCTGATGACCTGTGATGTTAAAGAGGGTCCTTAAGTAAAAACAAATCAAAATCAACGTTGTTTGTCGTCACTGTAGAAAACCGTAGAAATAAGGTAATGAAGTTAAATAACAGAACGTCATAGAATAGTAAATGTGTAACTGTCATTTTATTTGTGAAGCATTTCCTTGAAGATTTCCTCTACAAAATGTAATTCAAATATTAAGAGTTAACTGAAAAAAGGGCATTGTGGGTATTTCCTTGCTTTCAGCTAATTACTTTAAATTTGTATATCTTAAAAGTTAAAATACTTTCATATTTTTATACAACTGAACTCGCGCGGAGTTACTTGTTACTAAATTAAACACTTGCAAAGTACTTTACTTATGTGGCTAACGAAACACGTTTCTGGAAAAGTCCACCACGCCTGACCCTCATACCGAATACTACGGTCATAGGTTCATATCCATGTTATTGCCTAAAATAAAAGACCGTGTACTAATTACTTAACTCTTTCCACAGTCTCAATTTACCAGAGAATTCGTTATTAAGAATGTTGTCTTTTTTTATCTTGTTAAGTGTTTATATCAAATTACTTGGAGCATTCGCAAGTTACGTTAGTGATTTACTTAAATGCAAGTCATGGGTTGTTTGAATAGCTTAACTTTACTATCCATCTCGCCACAAGCATTGCAGGCATTTATTAAAGACATTCTTTGTAACTAAGGTATTGTAGGCAGAGGTGAATTAATTACTTGGGCAAGGTCCTAAACTCGCTTTCAAGTTTTTCCAGCGATAGCAGAACACCTACCTGAAGTCGTACGATGCAAGGTCAGGGCTGTACGGTGGATGATCCAGCAATGAACTTTCCTAGCCTCATAAGTATCTACTGTTCACTTTCATTCGCACTGACACAAGCTTCCTTCTGCTCTCTTTCTTTTCTATCACTACGCGAAACTATAACATCGTCCTGTAATTTCCTTCAAAAGTAGACGCCTTGAAATCTATTCCTCCAAAAAGAAATTAAAACACACCTGTGCCATAAAAAGCCGCCGACTTCAATAAAATATTGCGAGGAGGGACCCATGTCTTCATCTCAGATATGGAAAATTAAAAATAAATGTCACTCAAAAGTTGGGGCGCGGATACATAGGAAGCATTTGGAAGTCAATAACCTAATCGTAATTAAACCGCTCGTCAAAACAATTACAATAATGAACATAGTACTAATTCAGAGTATTATTTGCAAAACGAAAATTATTTTATTATTTACTCCCAAAATTCTCTTACATCTCAGAATATAGTAAAAGTAAACCAAGTATATATTGCATAATTCTTTCTGATGTAGAAGATTTCTTCAACTATTGTTATAATTTAACATATGGCAATAATAATGTTTTTATTGTTGCGCATTTTTGACCGTTCTAATTATTTCTTTGCTCACATGGTGAAATGAAAATGTACATGGTTATAAAATGCAAGAAGCTATTTATAAGTGATGACATTGTATATCCACATATTATATTGAAATAATTTATAATTAAAAAATTGTGCTAGGCAGATCACTTAACAGTATTTTTAATTTAATTTTTGGATAATAAAATTAGACAAAAAATGTGACCCTAGATAATGTTAAACTCTGTTTGACGAGTTTCGTTCCAGTATGTTAGTACCTGACGCAAAGTTCTGATGAATGCTGTGCAAGCAGTTTTGTGGTTCAATTGCAGGCCTAGAGATGGTGCTGAAAGTCAAATGTCGCCACGCCGATGCCCATGCACATCGTCAATTTTCAGACTTCATTACTCAGTTGGGTTCAGGAGTCCAGTCCTGAGTCACTCATGAATGTTTTCAGTCAGCAAAACCAGCGTTATTGTTCAGATATAGAGAGCGGTGCAACACCGACGTTCATCCTGGGTTCTTGGGGCCAAGCCTGAGCTTGTAAGTCTATGCAGGTGCGTACACGTTACTCACATTTTGTTGTAAATAGCTAAATTACTGATAAGTTACTTTCCTTCAGCCCATTTAATTCGGAAGTAATTTTTATTTGATATGAAAAGTATGTAAAATGGCATGATTTTGGTGAGTGGTTGATGTTATAGCCTTTAGGAAATTGCTACCAAAAGCTAATTGTCGCAATCTAGTAATAATTATGATTACAAATGTGTGTTTGCTATCAAACTGTATCATACAAATGATGAGAGAAGAATAAAATAACGGGAAATTTCAGAACCTATATGTTTGGAACATATAATTTATTAAAAAAAATCCCAAATTTATTATTTTACAGATATCTTATATCACTTGACTTTTTTCCTATGTAAATTCCAATAAATATACAAAAGTATTTATTTAATTTCTTTTTTTTTTAATCGAATTCCGAAGGAATGTAGCTATTGCGGTTGTGCCTATGTAAAGACTTTTGTGTTGCAGCGATATTTGATAAACAGGAATGGGGGTTAATGAAAATATGCAGAGTGGAGCGAAGAATTTGGAAAAAGGAAATTATTAGATTATTTGGAATTCTCGGGGGGAATGTTATTTCTTCTCTGTCGATGGTTACCGCTGTCTTACAGTTTTGCCACGGCTGTTGAGACTCTGCTACTAGAATTTTAGTCATTTAGGTATGACAGGGAAAAGGGAATAAGGGTGTTGACACTATAATCAGCCGATTTATAATTTTTCACTACCATATTTTTTTTTTTTTTTTTTTTAATTGTCTAGGTTCATAATATTGGGCGGAGAATCGGCTATTCCATGCAGGATTTCAGGGGCTTTGTGTCATTTTTACGGGAATTTGTTTCTTTACTACTATCAAAGAAACAATTAACACTTAACTTTTGTTCTGTCCGATGCATAGCGTTACTAACGACAATTCACAACTCTTCACTTGCCAAAAGCGATCTAAACGTAACATTAGCACAGACGCGTCACTTAACTGGACTAAAGTATTATCTCGCTCGTAGGCCCCTTCAGGGGCCCAATTTTTTGGGTACGGGGCGTAGCGACCCCAGGCACCCGAGCTGCTCCCGAACATCCACGCTCAGCGTGTTTGACTCATTTTAGTTCCCCTCTATTTTAATTTTTATTCGTCCTACTTCCCTGTTCTTCGTCTGATGGGTGCCCCCGTTTTTGAAACGGTAAAATGTGACTGGGTAACGCCGTAACTCCCAGCACTGGGTTATCGTGTAGGACTGGAGCGTATCCCCTGGTAAAGGCCAGGCCCGGGGAAGGGCCATTGCATGAGCTGTTGTACTTCCTCAGGCGATTGGATCCCTTTGTCAACCCACAGGAAGGTGTGACCCCGAGGTTACCTTATTCAGGCCAGAGCATGTAACCTGAGCCGGGGTGGCGCCCAGGAAGCAGCCTGCCATCGGAGACGGTTGCAATGGTGGAGGATTAAATCGCTGTAGTACACGATAATCATATAAAATTTAAACGCAAAAGAGTTGACGTGAAAAAGTATCCCAGAAGTCATTTCCTCGCTACTTAGTGCTCAGTCTTACCGAAAATGGTCAGTCGTTTACTAAGGTATACCCATTTATGATTCAGAAGGGCATTGATGCCATAGCTCGACCCGTTAAGTCCTGTACCCGTCTACGTAACGGTTCACTTTTGGTGGAGACACTTGGGCTGTCTCAAACCAACTCATTACTCGAGGAGACGCTACTCCGCGGCTATCCTATCCTTGTTGAGCAACATAAGACTTTGAATTCGTCGTGAGGAGTTGTTACCACCAATGTACTAGACAGCAAGTCTGACCCGGAAATCCAGAGATGCCTGGAAGACCAAGGGGTCACTTCTGTTTATCGCGTGCAGGCCAAAAAATAGGGGGAATTACAGACAACTCTACTATT
Organism: Metallyticus violacea; assembly: GCA_030762175.1. Lineage (NCBI taxonomy): Eukaryota > Metazoa > Arthropoda > Insecta > Mantodea > Metallyticidae > Metallyticus > Metallyticus violacea. Next base: position 290,331 of record CM060843.1, on the reverse strand, counting down.
CCTCACGTTTAACAGGGTCGAATTGCCGCAGAAGATTAAAGCGGGATAAGAGTTGATTGAAGTGCGCCCGTATATCCCGAGCCTGTTGCGATGTTTTGGACATACTCGCATATCGTGTGAGAGTGCCATTTCCATCTGTGCAACCTGCGGTCAAGCAAGTCATGAAGAAGCATTTGCTACCGCTCCCGTCTGCGTTAACTGCCGCGGCGACCATCCAGCCTCGTCCCGCGACTGTCCAAATTTTAGAGAGGAGCGCTGTATACAGGAGATCCGGGTGAAGGAAAAGCTCTCCTTTACTGAGGCCCGGAAGCGATTTCATTCTCGCCAACCTGTAGTACCTAAGACCGGTACATACAGGGCTGCAGCTTCTTTAACGGTGAAGAAATGCGACAGCAGTACGCAGTCTTGCGACCTTGTATTTACACGGGTCCCTACTAAGCCCAGTTCTCCGAAGCGCATTACCGAGAAACCGAAGTCGATAGCTTTCAATGTACCTGAAATAAAGTTCAGGACGAGCTACACGAGAACTGACTTTTTGAAAACGTCAACTCCTGTTCAGCAGAAAAAGAGCCCTTCTCCTCGGAGGTCCCGCTCCCATGATGGCAGCAAACCCACTAGGCGGTCGCCGTCACCGCCTATTTCCACATCCAACCGATTCCAAGTGTTGGAATCGTTGGATACCTCTCAGTGGGAGAGCCCTCCCTCTGAGGAGGTCATGGAGCAGAATGTGCCTGCTCCGAATAAACCACCCAGTCCCACGCGATTGAAAACAGAGCGTTTCATTCGTCCTGGGCCTAGCAAAAAGTAAGATGGTATTTTTATTTGTTTTAACTTGTTTTAACAATGACTATCCTTTCTTGGAATGTGCGTGAACTCCGCAGTCGAAGACCTGACGTGGAGTTACTTTTACGTACGACTGACTCTCCGCTTGTGTGTCTCCAAGAGATCAAACTTCGCCCGCAAGATTCCTTTAATTTACACGGTTATTCTTCGGTGAGGTTTGATCTTCCTCCCGAAGATGGCTCTCCCGCGCATGGCGGAGTTGTACTTTTAATCCGAGATGACGTTTACAGTACGTCAATTAACCTCCAGACTCCTATACAGACTGCTGCAGCTACAATTCACATCTCTGACCTTAGTTTTTCTGTGAGCACTATTTACTTACCTCCATCTTCCACTGTCGCAATAGTTGATCTCGATAATCTTCTGTCTCAACTACCACCACCTGTCCTACTCTTGGGGGATTTCAATGCGCACCATCCACTATGGGGTTCCAACATGGAGTGTGCCAGGGGTAGCATGTTGGCAGACTTTCTAGACCGCCACCATCTCATTCTGCTCAACACTGGTCAACCTACTTTTATTTCTGACAGTACTCATTGTTTTTCACACTTGGACTTAGCCTTTTGTTCTGTCTCACTTGCTGTACATTTTACCTGGAACGTCATCTCCGATTTATATTCTAGTGACCATTTTCCGTGTCAGATACATGTACTCTCTTCACACGCACATTCTCAGCGCGCGCCAAGATGGCTTAATGCACAGGCGAATTGGCACCTCTTCCGATCCAGAGTTCGGAATTTTCAGGGTTAGATTTTCCATCCATCGAAGCCGTGATCGAGCACCTCGAAACGGTCATTCTTAATGCCGCAAAGCAGGCTATTCTCCGGTCGTCTTGCCGCCCCAGACGCTTTCCGGTTCCCTGGTGGACCGATGAATGCCGGGATGCGTTGCGTGCACGCCGAGGTGCTCTACGGGTTTTTCGTCGTCACCCTACTTCAGCAAACATGATTCGCTATAAAGTACTGCGCGCCAAATGCCGTCGAGTCATTAAGGATAGCAAAAAGGCGTCTTGGATTGCTTTTAACTCTTTTAACCGCACAACGCCTTCATCTGTAATTTGGGAACAGCTACGCCGAGTTGCGGCAAACCTAGATTTACGCCTATACCCAGTCTTAGAATATCAAATCGAGTGCTTACTACTCCTATTGATATCGCCATTATTTTAGGACGCACCTTCGCAGATGTTTCGAGCACCGCCAATTACCCTCCTTTTCGCACATTAAAGGAGCAGGTCGAATCGAAGAGTTTCTATTTTGCCTTCGACCAGCAGGAGAACTATAATATCCCTTTTACAACAAGGGAATTGGAGTATGCCTTTGCGAACTCTGGGCACTGCACACCAGGGCCAGATGGCATCCATGTTGCTATGTTGCAGCATCTGCCAACGAAAGGCAGGGCTTTTTACTACACATTTTTAATTCTGTTTGGTGCAATGGAACATTTCCGAGCACTTGGCGAAAGGCCACCGTGATACCAATACCTAAAACTGGTAAGGACCCACACCTTCCTTCCAATTACCATCCGATTTCCCTTACCAGCTGCGTCTGCAAGGTGATGGAACGCATGATTAACGGCCGGCTTATGTGGTGATTGGAGTCGAGGCATTTATTGACGAACGCTCAGTGCGGTTTTCGGCATCATTGTTCCTCAGTCGACCATCTTGTGTGTCTAACCACCCATATAATGGACGGTATTGTACGGAAGTGCCAAACGATCACCGTATTCTTTCATCTGGAGAATGCTTGTTGGAGAAGCGGTATCCTTCGAACGCTTCACGATTGGCATATACGTGGTCGTATGTCTATTTTATTCAGGAATTTATGAAAGACCGGGTTTTATAATGTTCGCGTGGGATCAGTTTTATCATCTAGTTTTATTCAAGAGAACGGTGTATCTCAGGGCTCGGTACTTAGTTGCACACTGTTTGCCATTGCTATCAATTCTCTCACTGACTGTTTACCCCCAGGAATACATTCGTCTTTGTTCGTTGACGATTTTGCTATCTTCCTTTCCTCACGGAGAACTGGTCTTTTGGAACACCGCTTCCAATGCTGTCTCGACCGCCTTTACGCTTGGAGTGTAAACCACAGGTTCCGATTCTCCGCAGAGAAGATCGTCTGCATGAATTTCTGGCGCCATAAGGAGTATCCTTCACCCTCTTTCCATCTTGGCCCAGACTCTCTTGCTTTCGCAGACGAAGTTAGATTCCTTGGCTTAATCTTTGATAGAAAATTATGCTGGTCATCGCATATAGCACAACTCAGAGGCAAGTTTGAACATTCTCTTTGTATTTTACGTTTTTTTAATGGGACATCTTAGGGAGCTGACCGGACTGTTCTTTTACGTTTTTATCGATCTCTAATCCGGTCTAAACTTGATTATGACTGTGTAGTTTATGACTCAGCGCGACCTTCCGTTCTGCGTCGCTTTAATCCCATTCATCACCGGGGTATCCGTGTGGCTGTTGGAGCATTCCCAACCAGTCCTGTGTCAAGTTTATGTGCGGAGACTGGAGAACCTCCGTTGTTTTACCGTAGGGATGTTTTACTTCTTGCTTATGGTTGTCGAATAGCTGCGCAACCTCGTTATCCCACGAACAAGCCGTTTTTTAATGTGTGTCTCACTCCATTTTATGCTGCTTGGTCTTTTACTCCTAAGCCCCTGGCCATCGTTTCCGGGAGCTGTTAAGGACGTTGAACTTGGAATTACCTGCTTTTTTCTTAGCCGGGGAAACTTCTTCTCCCCGTTGGCTCTCAGTAGAGGCCCCTGTTCATCTTGGGCTTACGTCCTGTCCTAAGGTCGGTCCTGGTGGTGTAATGGTTACCATACTTGCCTCCTACACCCAAGAACGCGGGTTCGAACCCGGTCAGGACCAATGGATTTTTTTGGGGGCGTAAAAATTATAAGTATGACTTCCTTCGGAAGGGAAGTAAAGCCGTGGGTCTCGTGTCGTACATTTACGGCACGAAAAAGACCCTTAAGCCTGAAAGAGGGGCCTCTGAGCAAAATTTGTCGGCCGTTTCACGCCCTGAGTTGAATGGGACGCTGATGACCTGAGATGTTAAAGAGCGTCCATAAATAAAAAAATCAATCAATCAATCAAGTCCAGTCCTAAGTCCTCGACCGCAGCATCTATTATTCGTAGTCATTTTCGTGAGGTCGTCTCTTTTATTGTAAGGAATTTTGTATATACCGACGGCTCTAAATCTGACACAGGAGTAAGATGTGCCTTTGTTTTTAATGGAGCTAGTTTTACGTTTGGTCTTAACGTTGCGACACCTATTTTTATGGCGGAGCTTTATGCTATCTATCGGGCTATTTTATTTATTTCTGACCAGGGGCTGGGGAACAGTGTCATTTGTTCCGATTCTTTGAGTGCGTTTTTATCTTTGAAAAATCTGTACAACTACCATCCTCTTGTACAGCATATCCAGGATGTAGTGTATACGCTTCAGGACGTTGGCGTTAGGGTAACATTGCTGTGGGTACCTGGACATATGGGACTCCTAGGCAACGAGGCTGCAGATGTCACAGCTAAATCCGGCCCTTTAGACCCTGCTGAGTACGAGCAACGTTTTTACTCGGGGGTTTTTACTCATTCTTTACGTCGAGGCGTTCTCTCGCGCTGGCGCGAAGAGTGGAATTTAAACCCTAGCAATAATCTTCGAAAATGTAAATCCGCCCTTTTTAACTGGTCCTCTTCTTCTCGCGCAATTCGTCGCGAAGAGGTAATTTAAGCACGTTTTAGAATTGGGCATTCCCGTTTAGTCACCAGCACCTTTTTAATGGTCAACCACCTCCAGCCTGCCCTCACTGTGACCACCCCTTTACTGTGCGTCACATTTTAATAGATTGCCATCATCTAACAGCTTTTAGACTTTCCCTAGGTTTACCCTCCTGTATTGAGTAGTTGCTTGTAGATGATGCAGTTGCTGTTGAGCGAGTGCTCCGTTTTATCCGTGTTTGTGGTTTTTGGAGCAAGGTGTGAGGTTTTATCTTTTTATTCATGACGGTATTTTTAGACTATTATAAGACTGTTGTGTTTTCAGCTCTTGCTGATGCGTTTTAATATCAGTCATTATTTGTTATAGTGCATATTGCCCTCATTTGTTTTGGAGTTTTAATGCTACAATTTTATACCATTACAAGACTGTTGTGTTTTCATCTCTTGCTGATGCGTTTTACTGCCACTTTTTATTTATTGTTGACTAAAAATGCCCTTGTTTTTCTTTTGGGGTTTCTTTGTCACAATTTTAGACTATTATAAGACATGATTTTCCGCTCTTACAGCTGTGTTTTAGTAACAGTCTTTTGTTTGCTGACTATTTTATCCCTGTTATTTGTTTTGGGGTTTTTATTGTTATTGCCCTATGTGCTTAATGCCCTTTTCTACATTGGACTTAGGTGTAGATATTTTATTCTTGGACCAGTTTTAGTATGTTTGGGCGCTAATGACCTTAGCAGTTTTGCGCCCTTTAAACCACTATCAACATCACTCGTAGGCACATTGGCACTCACAAATAGTTCTCTTGTACCTTCTTCTGAAGTTAACTTCTCGACCGACTAGCGTTTACATCCCCTGGTTTTACGATACTTTTCCCTTACTTAACACAAAGACGGAGTTTCAAGGAAAAAAACTCGTTTCGTCCCTAATACAACTTTACCATTCCTTCATTTCATGGGGTAACTGGGGGGGGGGGTGGATTTGTTTACAATAAGGCAAAACAAATTTTTTCAGGCCAACTTTACCGACCGCTCGGGTAAAGGCCTGCAAAACAATTTTTTTCAGGTGTTTTTAATTTAGGTTTTTTATTTTTTTTTGATTTGTATTAGTATAGGTGTTTACACAGTTATATCCTGCCTGCCTTAGCAAAACAACCTCTCACACTACAATAGCACATATTTCCTATTGACTTTAGTTTTGCTGCTCCATCCATATTCATGTAATTATTTCAGTTTGTGTATAAATTCAGAAAATTGTGAAATTTTGAAATGTACTTTTAATTTTTATCACTACGTGTGCACCATTTGATGTCTCTAACATACAACATTAGTTTATAAAATGAACGTCAAGAATTTTTGAAATTCCAAACATCCTCTCTTTGAGTCATATGGACAATAAATTTCTTTTATGAATTTACCACGATTTCTTTCAGGAGGTAATTATATAGATTTGGCCAGTTTGCTTCAGGGCTGTTTTTATTACCCCAAATGCCTGATCAAGGGAAAGAAAAGAATGGCCTCAAACTGGATAATATTGATAAAACCTGTTGTTTTTACTCAATACATTGCAGTAACTTTATGTGTGGTTCTTATTCTAACCATTGCAATTATAACTGAAGAGGGACAGCTTCTTCACTCTTGTCATTTCATTCAGCTATTCATAATGAATGAAGTAACCTAATCTGGACCTTTATGACAAATTCCTTTTTGGTAAACATATATCCTTGAAGAATTACTTTTAAGATTTGTAATTCAAACATATTCACATTAAGCTGGCAGTAGTAAAAAAATGTCTATCTGAAATGTTTGTTAACTGAACATACTTAATGGGACAAAAAGTAAAGAAGGGAGGAGGGGGGAAAAAAAAAGTCAGCCAATAGAATCATCAAATTGACACCTACTTCAAATATGTCAAGTGTATGATATAACTTTTTACTTTTCCTGTTATATAAAATGAGTTCTGCAACAGCAGAACTTTGAGTTGCTTCATTTAGAGCAGGGCTTTTAATTTTGGTGTTCTGTGACTCACTGGTAATAACAACTGTCTACCTGATGTCTTCCAAAATGCAAATTAAATTGATTCTTGAAAATTTTGTAGTGAGCCAATAGTTTAATTTTATCTCAGGATGTTTTACTTTAAACAGTTGATGCATTTTCTTTAGTGCTATGTCAACTAAAAGGTAAGGAGTTGGACGTAATGTGAGTTTTTTGGGGGAAATGATTTAATGTGTTCTTCAATACAAGTTTTTCCAAGAATACCATGTTTTAAAGGGGCTTATTCTCTTGAATCTGTAGGTAATGTATAACTTTTAAAATTACATAGCCTTATGACACAATCTGAAGTTATAAAATGCCACCTTACAACATTCAATAAAGAACTTCATAGTTTTACATGATATTGAAAGGACACAATAAATTTGAGAAGTATGGCCATCCTTGTTCTTGGTTATGTGCCTCTCTGCACCTTGTACTGTGACATGACTTTGTAGCTGAATGTCCTGAGTTTTTTTTTATATTATTTTTATTTTTTATTTAAGGTCCCCGAACAAGGAAAATATTGTAATTATTTCCCACAGAAATCCTTGCATAACATTTCTTTGTGCACCCAGAAAATTCAAGTCCATGTAACATTATTTCTTAGGATGTTTAATTTATTGATAAAAATTATAATTGTATAAATTTCATTTGTCAGTTACAGCAATTTATGTTGAAAGGGAAAAAATAAATAAGGGACATATTTCACTGTAAATTTTAATAATAATAATAATAATAATAATAATAATAATAATAATAATAATAATAATGATAATGATGATGATGATGATGATGATGATGATGATGATGATGATAATAATAATAATAATCGTAGTCAGCACCAATCTAACTTTACTATGGTTAATGTAGGGTTGTCCACATACTCAGGCTTTTTAATTACATTTCTATTATATATTGTTGATCAATGCTAATTCATCTACCACTTTTTAGTAGATTTATTACATTCATTTCAGCATCATCACCACATCTTGAACTCAATGTTTTATTTATAATCTTTAACTTACAAAACATAATGCTAATGCATTGTTGGCTGTCTACAATTAAGTACCCACCTATACCAAAGTTTGGTGTAAAAAGTAACCACAAACTCAATACCAGATTCGTCAACATTATGGTGTGATAAACTTGTACTTTGTGTTTTCATCCTTGGCAGTGTGGAAGTTCATTAGACTGTCCTTGTATTTGTAGATCTACGTTTTCTCCTAGGTTGCTAGTTCTGTAGGTCCTTGTACTGATTTTAAAGGAACATTTCAGGAACATAAAAGTACAAGCAGATAGAGAAATCAGCAGTAGCAGATCATTTTTGTAAGCAAAATCATCGACATATTGAATAAAGCAAAATTATTAAAATCAGTACAAGTACCTATGGAACTAGCAACCTGGGATAAAATCTACATCTACAAATACAAAGACAATCTAATGAACTTCGATACTGCCGGGGATGAAAACATACTACAAGTTTATTACACTGCCACCAGAGCAGAATACACATTCCCACAGTTCAACGAATCATCCGACAGTTGGATTTTAGCCTGGCTGATGATGAGAACCAAATGTTTTTGAAATCAGTTCTATACATTATGACAAGTAAGTGAAGCATTAGGAGTGTGTAGTTCAACTAAATCATACAATAATATTGATTACTTGAATATTCTTACTCTAAATGCAGAACATATCTCTCATGAGCTTTGTGGCTGATGACAACTTAGATAATTTGAATCGAACTTATCTGTACATAACACTAGACATACTGTTGATTTTTTTTTAGTTTTATTTAAGGATGCTCATACCTCTCAGGTCATCAGCGTCCCATTCAATTTAGGGCGTGAAACGGCCGACAAATTTTGCTCAGAAACCTCTTCTTTCAGGCTTGAGGTTCTTTTTCGTGCTGTAAATGTACAACATAGGACCCATGGCTTTACTTCCCTTCCGAAGGAAGCCATACTTAGGATTTTTACGCCCGAAAAAATCCAACGATCCTGGCCGGGTTTGAACCTGCGATCTTGGGTTTTGAAGCCAAGTGTGGTTACCACTATACCCCAGGACCGACCCAGACATATTTTTGACTTGAATAGACCAATAAATTCATTATCACTTTTCGAGAAAGGCAGCTTTTGACAAGTTTATAATGGTCTTCCAGTTTCACTGAAACTGTTACGTAACGTAATTCACAGAAGAGCAAGCTTTTCAAAAAGAAATTAAAGGACTTTTTAAATACTCACATTTTCTATAATATGGGCAATAATTTTAGTTTTGGTATTGTATAGTTAATGAAATTATTATATAATTTCACCAAATTAGCATTAATCTGTTGGTGGGTCTTTTACAGAAGTGCAAATGTCTAGAGAAAAATTAAAGAAATTTTTAATTATTCACGTCTTCTATAATAGGAATGAATATTTTAATTTTGGTGTGGTTTAGTTCAGTTCCTGGAGCATTCAGCAAGTTCACAAAGCAGTCACAGAAACCTACAAACATAGAACTTCTCATGTACAATTACCACAGTAGCACATGATCTACATTTCCAAAAATTTGTATACATATACGTAAATAATTACAAAAAAATTTAAAAAGAACACCTCAACCAAATAATAAAAGCAGACAAGTCGCTTAATCATACAAATTGTAGTATATACATGATTACTTTTACATTGATATAAAATCATTGCAGTGTTTTTATAATATATTTACTTATATATTCCTTTACAGAATAATACTAACCGCCACGGGTGGCCGAGTTCGTTAAATCGCGGACTCGTGAGCGGGAGGTCTGGGGCTCGAATCCCGCCAGGACCGTCCTCCCTGACTGAGGTTTTTTCCAGGTTTTCCTCAGTCCTCATAAATGGCAAATGCCGGGGAGGTACCCTAAAGGCCTGGAACGTTTCCTTCCTTAAAAATAAATCCTTTCCCAATTTATCATTCCATGTATCACCAGTGCCCATCGCCTGTGGTGCCCTCTGTAGCAAAAACGGGCGTTAAACACCATTCATTCATTATAGAATAATAGGCCTTTTTACTTATGTATTTTCTAAGAACAGATTTAAGGGAATTATCATTGTTTATTAAGGCTTTTAGGCTAGAGGAAAAAGTATTTTGTAATAAAATTAATTCTTAATAAATGCCTATTTGATGGCAGGAAAGCGTTGAAGCCAGTCTCAGTAGATTTGCTTTTTATCTAGTATTCTTGTCATATATATTTTGATTTGAACAAATTTTTGTTTATTTCTTATATAAAAGTTCATGAGGCATAATATATACTCACAAAGAAGAGTTAAAATTTCAAATTTCCCTAAAGAGGTTTCTGCTAGGTGTACCAGCGATTATTTGTATAACTTTTTCTGTAAGACACATTCACTTTCCAATTCAAATGGTTATCAATTATTAAACCAAAGAATTTAACATATTTGGTTTGTGAAAGTACACTGTTATTACATCCTATCCATAATTGTGGATCTGGAGATCTGTGAGACATAACATAACATAACATTTGTTTTATCTAGATTTAGAGACAATTTGTTTGCTTTGAACCATACACACAAAGAACTCAGAACCAGATTTAGTTTAATGACACAATAATTAAGGCTCTATCCATTTATCAATATGCTTGTGTCATCTGCAAATAGAACGGAATTTCCTACATCTTGGATAGATCATTTATATATATCAGAAAAAAAGAGGGCCCAGAATAGATTTTTGTGGCACTCCATGGTTAATCATTCCCCACTCTGATGCACTTTTTAATTTTAAAGGGACAGTTTATTATTACTTTCTGTTTCCTTTTGTCAAGGTAGGATATAAAACATTTTAAATATTGCAGTTAAAATTTCATTGGTGAGTTAATAGATTTCATTTTCTGTTGAAATTCTTTTTCTAAAGCCAAACTGATAATTAACTTGAATATTGCTACTTTTAAGGTAATAGTAAAGCCTACTGAACATTACTCTCTCAAATACCTTAGAAAATGTAGATGAAATAGCTGTAGTTCTATAATTAGAGACATTTATCTTTTCTCTATTTTTGAACAAAGGCTTCACTATTGAATATTTTAGTCTCTCAGGAAATACACCCAATGTTACAGATTCATTACACAAGTGATTAAGGGGGGTACTAATTTCCTTGTAGCATATTTAATAATGAATTAATCACTATTGCTCTAATTTTATGTTGTTTAATATAGTGGTTGATCTATATTGTTAGTGGTTATAAAATTGCATGCCATACTTGTTATTGTAAATGATAGGTTGAATGATTTGTAATTTGTTCAATATCCTTGAGCCCTCCTGTCCAGAGGATCCAAAGAACAAGAACATCTACATCTGTATTAAGCTTCAAAGTTGAGACACTGCTGTATACAGCTCCAGTTTTCATTTCTTTGAAACTGCAGTATATTCATCCCACATCGAAATGTCTCTTCCATGTATGTTAGCAGTAGGTGGAGTTATTATTACAAAAGTAATAAACCACTGGATCCTTCGAAGGATTAGATCTATTGAATTGATTAGGAATTCTGTTGTTGCCAACTATTGTGTTTATTTAGTTTGTACTTATGAGAAAGAGATGAACACAGGCCTTCAGGCCTAAGAGAACACCTAAATCACTGGGTCTATTGATATGTAGGATTCACTTGAGGTTAGGTTTAAGTCTGTGTATGTACATTGATTAGAATTCCATTTTTACCAACTGTTATGTTATTTGGTTTGTACTGATTAAAAGAAGATAAACTGAGGCCTTCAAGTCTTCGAAAGCCACAGTAAACCAATGGGTCTCCTGATTTCCCTTGAGGTTGGTTAGTTAGTTCCTGGACATTCAGCGAGTTAGTGGAGCAGCCACAGAGACCTACGAACATGGAACTTTTCATGTACAGTTACCACAGTATCTTTCAATCTATATTTACAAAAATTTGCCTGCAACTACATAAATAATTACAATAAAAATAAAAAAGAACACCTAGAACAATTCAATCAAACAACAAAAACAGACAGGTCACTTATGTATATAATAAAATTATATGAATTGTTTACATATACATTGACATGTTGTGCAGTATAATATTGTTATTCATATATTCCTTTACAGAATAATAGGCCTTTTTACATAGGTATTTTTTTGAGCAGATTTAAAGGTATTGGCATTGTTTATTAAGACTTTTAGGCGAGAGGGAATAGCATTGTGTATTAAAATGCATTCATAATAAATGCCTTTTTGATGGCATGAAAGTGCTGAAGTTGGGCGATGTAGATTTGCTTTTCGTTTAGTATTCTTGTCATATATATTTTGATTTTGAACAAATTTTTGTTTATTTCTTATATAAAAGTTCATGAGGGATAAAATATATTCACAAGGAAGAGTTAAAATTTCAAATTTCCTAAAAAGGTTTCTGCATGAATATCTGCTATGTATACCAGCGATTATTCGTATGAGTTTTTTTCTCTAACAGGAAGACACTTCACTTTTAACTGAATTTCCCGAAAATATTAGACCATACTTCATTATTAAGTTGAAATAAGCATAATAAACTAGTTTTAAAGTCTTAATTGACTCCAACATTACTAATGCACGTATTGCATAGCATGCACTGGTAAGTTTAGGTGTAATAAGATCAATGTAATCTTTCCAATTCAGATGGTTATCAATTATTAAATCAAGGAATATAACATATTTGGTTTGTGAAAGTACACTGTTATAATATCCTATCTGTAATTGTGGATCTGGAGATTTGTGAGTAATGAGTTTCATAACATTTGTTTTATCTAGATTTTGAAACAATTTGTTTGCTTTGAACCATACACATAATGAACTGAGAACCAGATTTAATTTAATGGCACAATAATTAAGGCTCTTTCCATTTATCAATATGCTTGTGTCATCTGCAAATAGAACAGTATTTCCTATATCTTGGACAGATAAGGAAAGATCATTTATATATATCAGAAAAAGAAGAGGACCCAGAACAGATCCTTGAGGCACTCCATGGTTAATCATTCCCCACTCTGATGCATTGCTTTTATTTTTGAAGGGACAATTTATCACTACTTTCTGTTTCCTTTTGTCAAGGTAGGATATAAACCATTTTAAATATTGGTTTTTTATTCCATAGAAAGCTAATTTATCAGAATTTCATGATTAACACGATCAAAAGCCTTTGCTAAGTCACAAAATATTTCTCCTACATGTGGTCTTTCATTAAATGCAGTTAAAATTTCATTAGTGAGTTTATATATTGCATTTTCTGTTGAAATTCCTTTTCTAAAGCCAAACTGATCACTAACTAGAATATTGTTACTTTCAAGGTAATGGTATATTACTTTCTCAAACACCTTAGAAAATGTAGGTGAAATAGCTATAGGTCAATAATTAGAGACATTTATTTTTTCTCTATTTTTTGAAAAGAGGGCTCACTATTGAATATTTTAGCCTTTCGGGAAATATACCCAATGTTAAAGATTCATTACACAAGTGACTAAGGGAGGTACTAATTTCCTTTGCACAGGCCTTTATGACTGCTTTTAATCTCATCATAGCCAGAAGAGTATTGATTTTAGTTTTCTATTCGTTTATTTAAGGACGCTCTTTTTTAGTTTTCTAATAATATTACTAATTTCTAGTGGGATAGTGATACCTGGTTTGAATTCATTATTTTGATGGGGAGTTGATGATTGTAAAATTTTTAAAGCATTTTTGTTATCGCCAGAATATAATTTAAATATGGTGGACGTTTGTAACAGTGATGTTTAATATAAGTTTTGAATAATTGAGTCGAATTTGTAACACTTACATCACTAATAGTTTAAAAGAGGAAAACTATTAGTGATGTAAGTGTTACAAATTTGACTCAGTTATTCAAAACCAGAATATAAATTTAAATTTTTTGTTACATTAAGAAAGTAATCATTAAACACATTTGCTACATCTGCAGGGTGTTGTATCTCTTGATTGTTAATGCTTAAGATTATTGCATCATATTGTTGCAAATTTTTGCCTGTTTCTTGTTTTATTATATTGAAATATAATAGGTTATATTTCCGAGGTGAGATGTAGGTTATTATATATATGAATTGATTAGTGATTCATTTTTGCCAATTATTATGTCCATTTGGTTTGTACTTATGAAAAATAGGAGAAAGTGTTATTTTAAGAATGTTGTACTTGGTCAAAGCACATAATGAAGTTTCATCCTCTTCTTGTTTCAGCTTTTTATGTTTCCTGATTTTTTTTAAAGATATTTTTGCATTTTTCGTACTTAAAATGCATTTATTAATTACTGCAGTATGCAGCATTCATTTCTGACTGTGGGTATAGAATTATTTAAATTACATTTAAAAAAATTTTATTTCTAAACGTTTTATATAGATTCCAAGTCATTTAATGGATTTTTAAGGTAAGATTCTTTTCTTACATTAAGCTTACAACAAGCAATAGATGTTTTCACAATATAACATAGTACAATAAAAACAAATACAGACTATAGAAGTAATTACATATTTTAACATGAAACTCAAAGGCATGAAATAGTATACAATGTCAGAATTTTTAATTTATTTATTTGGTGCTTGTTTAACTTGCATTACAAGCATCAAACATTGTTAGAAGCTACACTTATTGTAATAAAAAATGAATAGAATATACCAGCTTAATTATAATACAGCCTGAACATACATATATTTTATTATTAAAGGAACAAGTCTTCCATTCTGTAAGGACAGTTATAAATTAAATAGTTTTTTTTTAATTCTTTCTTGAAAGAATTATTTCCAGAATTATATTTTATACTTTTTCCATGATATATTAAGGACAATACTTATGATAAAAAGTTCTATTTTTGTAGATATATTTAATTGCATTCTGTGGTAATTTTAATTTCCTCTAGTGTTGTAAGTCAATAGTTAATTATTTTTTGAAAAATATAATCTCTATTATGAATCAATGTAATCACCTTATATGCATATAAGCAATTACAGTTAAAATTTTATTTTGTTTGTATGTTTCATGCCTTTTTAAGTGACACATTAAGTTTTTTAAAGTGCTGAATGTGTTTTGCAATAGATTGTTGTTCACACAACTTCCATAGTGTTAGTATGTTACACAATCTGTCTGCATGCCCTTCAAAATAAAACCTGATTTGCTATTCTCAGAACAGATAACAAAGGCAACAAATTAAATTTCTTGGAAACTTTTTTCTACCTCAATATACCAGATTATGCAAAATACCAATAAGCAATGCCCCAATGCTATTGCAACTGCCTTGCAGATAGCAGAATAAACTTCCACCTCATTGCAGTACTATTAGGCTAAACATCTAGTGATGTCCTGTTTTATTGTGAAAATATACAATTTTATTTTATTACTTAAGCTTTGTGCTGTTGATGATAGTAAAAATAAATAATTTAGAAAATACTGTATTCATTTTGCTTTTCGATAAAAACTGGGACAATTACATGTCATGAAGATTTTACTAGGGGCGGTAGGATATTAATGTAAAAACTGGGGTGTCTGGTCAGTCTTTGCTTAGGAAGCTTGGTCATTACATTGATATAATTAAAATTTGAATAATTATCCTGATTTGTTTTATATATAATATGTAGGTATATAAAGCTGTACTTTTCAGTGTTGTACTAAAGTAATGATTAATTATAATTTACAATCTTTTAGTAGTATTCAAGAAGCTGGAAACAGTATTTCTAGCTATAGTATAGTTTCTCTGAAGAAGTTAGTAACCATAGAACAGAAATAATCAGAGAATACTTTCCCACAAGTTTCTTAGGAATACCTCTAGTATATGCATTTGTCTTCATTTATAATTGGGAATTGAGTATTAATGATATTTTACAGTTTTGGCACACTTTGGAACCATAGTCCCTCTATGCATTTTAAAGGTTCAATAAGTAGATATTCCTTTATAATAGTTAATCACATAATTATCCAAGTTCATTTGATGTCTGATCACTCCTTTCACAAAAGATGTATTCAAGTTAAAAAGAAAAACTCACATTATGACATGCAAATGGCACACTGCTGTCATCATTCTCCTCCTCCTGTGCTACTCAGCTCACTGTTACCATCAGTCACTATTGTCTCTCAGGTTTATGACCAGCTAGCATTACACAGCATCAAACCAGCTAGTTTGAATGTGTAATGCTACTTTTTGCTTTAAATTTAAAACTATACAATATTATATAAAAGTTTATCTAGTAAATGTGTGTGTAATTTTAAGAGAATACACATTCATGTTTTAATTTGCATCTTTACAGTATGTTTACACATTCAAGGGCTAAAAACTGCACATATCACCAGCATTACTCTTCACCATCTGTGATTTCTCATCGGGGCTTCAAGACATCAAGGTAAGGATCTCTAATTATCTGCATGTATCACTGCTGTCTTTTATCTGTCATTGTTATAGTACCTCAAGGTTAAAGATAACCCTTCCGAGAGTTATCCCTTAATTAACAGGTTCTTTCTTGGGATTGCATATGGCAGCCGCAAGTGACTATCCCCCAGGATCCTGCCTGCACTAAACTTTGGATGTGTGGTGAAGATTAGAGTTGGCAGCCAATGGAACCTGTGTGGTGGGAGTTATTACAATCCTCTCACATGCTCCTGTTAGGTGGCAGTATTACTAATTCGGTGAAAGGTGGCCCAGAACATGCAACATCTGGAACCAGCTATTTCCATGTCCTAATTGATTTCTCTGTTGACTGGGCAATGTCTGACATAGGGCCAGGGCATACATGCATAGAGAGAATATGCTACCACTGTTTTGTTGTTTCACTTGCAACTTTCTTTTATAAGCCATAATGTTGAAGTTTGTTTTTGAGTGTTTTTGGCAGTACACTTCTCTCTTAATTCCAAGAAAGTGAGAGATATTTGTTTTTCTGATTACTGAGCTGGTGAAATTAAATGTTGACTTAAACTTCCCATATGCAGAGTATGTTATCATACTGTAGTGGCTGATTATGTGAAATGGTTTGAGAGCCCTAGGGTTAGAGTTGCCAACAGCTAATAGGATTTAGTTTGTTAGCTGTTATAGGTTATATAGGTGTCCCATAGTTTGCATAGCTAGCTCAGGGTCAGTTTTGGACCAATTAGCATATCCCCCCTTCATGTCCTATACCTCATCATGGTTTAAGGGTGGCATCAAAAAAAATGTTTACTTGTATAATTCTTAAAGAATAAATGACAGGTTTTACACTTTAGTGAAATGAAAAGAATAAGACCAAGTGACAAGTAATTCACTTCTATTTATGGTAACTTAAATCAGCATGGTTAGCATTGATAGTATAACTCTAAATGACAAACTGTATAAAATAAACATAACACACAATGAATAATTTTTAAGTAATTAAATATTTTTCAGAGAATAATACTAATTTACCTGTGGTTATGCTGCAAAATTTATCTTAGCAATGACATCATAAAACTTTTAGGAAATTCATGCTGAATGCAGTACAGTAAATTACAGCATAATTCTTGCAAGAAGATATATCTATGAATCACTAAGGTAGAGCGAAAGAATTATTTAAATACTCTAAAAAGGAGTTTAAACTTGCATATAGGTTTGGAGCACAATACTTATCTAATATAGCATGAGAGTTAGTATAGACATTATTACAGCATGATGTGAACAGTGTGCAGTCTGGGTCCCACACATCCATGGTGAATTATTAATACAGCAAAATTCCACACAACCATGATTGCAGTTAATTATTTATTTTTCAGAATTGTGAACCGTTACAATAATTTTATTATTACCACCCTGTTTAACCAATTATACTTACGAAAAGAACCACTTGATCCTCTGGTTTAAAAGATTCATCCAAGATTAGATTTAGTTTTGCGTATGCGTATATGTACATGTATAGATTGATTAGGTATTCCATTTTTGTAGTTACTTTGTTGTGCTTATTTGGTTATATATTGTACTTATCTTCAATTTCTGTAAAGTTGCTCTCGCATTAACCATTTTCAACTCTTTATTTGCCATGTTATCTCTCTCTACATTTATTTGTGTGTATATGTAATGCCATAAAGCTCAAATAATACATTAAAATATGTAATATTAAGGCAACATGATGTTCTACATATAGCTTGTAAAATCAGTTATAAAAAATAAAACAAAAATGTTGTGTGGTATTTCAACTTAGGAGCTTATGCAGAAGAGGATGACTACTAAATGCTGGGCCATTCTGCTTTACCCTAATGTTCTCTTTCCAGATGCTTATGATTGTACATTACGTTTACAGGCAAAAAGTCCAATGCATGTGTATTGTGAATAACGTTTACAAGCATTCCCAAAGTTCTCTTTTCAACACATAGAATTTGGAGCTGGCTAATTTATTATATATTTTCATTTTGTCTTTTTTAATAATTTATTTTTTGTGTCAAAGGTTGTACATATTAATGAACATGCAAGACTGTCCTAGTTCTTATGTTAGGTCGCTCTTTCAATGAATTTCAAATTTATTCATAATGTCCTCATAAATTGAATGTTTTCTTAGGAGTTTACAAAAAAGTTGCTTCTATCTGGAGATGTTTGAAAATTCCTATAAATTAGTGTTTCTTGTGAAAGATTTACTTCTCTTCAAACATAAACTTCTCTCGAATGCACTTGTACATGGAATTGTTAATATTGAAGCAAATAACTTACACATGTGCTCCTATATACTTTTTCTTTGCAAAATTTAAAGCAATATTCTGTAGATACTGATCTTACACCTCGTCAACATACATAAAACCCTGTTTGTTTTTCAAACTATAAATTTTGTAATATATTTCACATTTTGAAGGGCTGAAGAAGAATTTGATACCTGTAATCAGTAGCTATATGGCATAAGGGTTACACTGCCTTTTTTGGAAATTTTACAGCAGAAAAAGTTGAAAATTTTCACAATAAATAAAATAATTTCAAAGAATTTTGAAGTTTGAAACTTGGCTTTTATGTTATTTTTTATTATCTCAGGCTTATACCTGAGGTTTATGATTAATATATTAATACATTTTGACATTAAGGATTTTGTACTTGTCTCTTCCTGACCAATAGTAAAAGTGAATAAACTCTAATATTTAAATGCTAAATGATTACAACTAGCTCAAAATTGATTGGATAGTTACAGCATTTGTAAACAAATAATATAGAAAGAACATAAGTTACAGCAACATTAGTAAAATAAGCAACATAATGGCTTTCCTTCAGAGTGGTTGATACAGATTACTTTAAATGGGAAAAGTTAAAGCAAGTTGAAATACTTGGACACTAAAAGAAATTAATTTACAAATTCTAATATAGCTATATTTCTTTGTTAAGCATTACTCATTCTCATCATCAAAAGTTTGAAACATCCATCTATCTCCTGTAATGTGATGAATTTTTTACAAGTTCATGTTATTCCTGGGGGACAAATTGCAGTAGTTCCAAATATTTCTTTTCAGAGATAGAATGTTTTTTGTGTGTTTTTTTTATTATTATTTTATTTTATTGGTTCAACATGTCCTTTCTCTTTGTTGTGAAATATGTCGAGTGAAAGGATTATTAAGGATGTATGAAAACTGTAAACCACTTCTACTGCCAGTATTCAGCTGAATCACCCAATTTTCCTGCACACACAATTAACTTCCTGAAGTTATTTTCTGTCTTCTGACAAATTATAAATATGATCCATTTCAGTAAATTTTGAAGTTTTAAAAATCTAAGAGTCATTCAACTACTGTCCTTCTTTGGAACCATGTAAATCTACCATTCTTATCATCTGATACCAGTTTATTGGTTTATAGTTTTAGGCTTAGCCTTTTCAATTCTAGCATGCTCTGAATCATACTTCATGTGAGATTCTAAGAATTTATGATTAGATTTTTAAATTGTCTTTCTTCTGAAATGCAATTCTGAACATTACTGGAGTCTCATATCCCCTCTTCTCATGTTACTACCTTTTTATGTTGGAGAAACAAAGGCAATACATAGTAGTCCTGCAGAAATTAATGAACCTTCAATCAAATAAGATCACTAAAACAGTAATTTTCTCTGACTCTTAAGGCTGCCATTCATGTAATATATTCGAACATTACAAAGAAATCAACACAATTTAAAGTTGTTACAAAATAACATAATTACAGAAACTCCATTAGACTATACACATACAATGGATTTCAGTACAGTGCAGGATTAAAAGGTATGAGCTAGCCGATATGCTAACAACATCATATGAGAAAGACAAGTCAATCTTTATAATAGTAAAACACCTGATTACATCAAAACTGATGCTGATTGTAAACAAAGAATTGAAAAAGGTTCTGAAGAAAAGAAATGGAACTCTCTCCTCTTGAACTTGGATGAAATTAGGAAAATGGTAGTTGCAGTCTTACTCATTAGAAATAATGACTGTTCACAAGCCACCAATACAAACTGAGAGTGAAGATCACCTGAAGCACTGTGGTGTATTATCTACAAAGAACACTATAATACACAAGTGTTGGAAGCTAATGCTTTATTGCTGGATGCAAGGCATTCAAGAACATTACCAAAAGGGTGAGGATGTGATTTTGACCACCAAAATTATCAAAATAGCAGTAAACTATGTTTTAACACTTTCTTGCAGATTCACAAATGTCTGATAAAATTCAGGCTATTTCACCTGGTCTATGCACTTCTACGTATTAGTACCACATTTAGCATGTTCATGTACTATGATGTAATTATTTAACTGCCTCACTTTTCATCATAACCTTTCCAGTATCAACACTTGTTGCTGTGAAACAAGAATTTGGAACAATGGTTAAGTTGTGCATTGTAATTCCATTTTTTTAAATTTATATATTTGTAATATATTTGTTCCATAAAAGTTTGCATGTTATGGTTTAAGTCTGTTATTAAGATTTATACATTTTTAAAAGATGAGTATGAGGTTAGATTAGGATTACTTCTCTCAATATACACATAAATACTGTTTTAAAAATGACAAATTTTTTCCAGTTGGGTCCTTTGCCAATGCATATGAAAGCATATATGAATATTAATTTTACATCATACCTTATTTCTATTATAGTTGTCACAGCTACAGAAACTGTTTTTAATTTTTATGTTAAAAATACTTCATTTTTAGGTTATTATAAATATCCTCTCTCACATGACAACAGTGTTGCTGCTTTCTTCCATTAGAGCACAAAATGGAATGCCACATCCATCTTCTTTTAAATTTGATAGCCTCTCTGCACAGTTTATATCATTGATCTGTGCTATAGGGAAGAACAAATTCTCCATAGCCTCCTGTAACATTGTATGCCTCAGCTGAAGATTGCAGGTAAAGCCAGAATTTCAGAGCAGCATATTTTTTATAATGTGTAACTTCCATTCTGCTGTGGGTGAAACTGAACATGTCTAAACTTACACATCTCTAACAGGCCAGAATTAGAAGTGACAGCATGTGAGCTGGAGGTCTGGAGTTAAATTCCCAAGGTAAAATAAAATGTAGTCCGAGGACGTTTCTTACAAAAAATTCTGTACTAAATTATCATTTCATCTTGTGTATCATCAGTATCCACCATCTGTGATGCCTCCACAGTAAAACACAGGCATTAAAAGCTATAAAGAAAGTGACATACACCTGAGCTTTTCTACAATTCATCTTTTAACATTACATCTCATGCACACCTTTCTTATTTTCCTTTTAATAACTTGCACATAATTTAAAAACAGTGCTACATTTTACTTGACATTAACAACAAATATTATGATTCTATACTCTGCTTAGCCACTCACAAAATGATGCGATATATGAAAGGGATTTTACAGGTAGCGTTAGAGCAGTAAAACTTGAAGCCATCTACTAGGCCTCCCTGAGTTGAGTTTTAGTAAAGTGCCTATGACCAGCCACAGACATCCTCATTATACCTTTATAAGGCACTGCCTTCCTCCTTTCAATAAACATTCACCAGTTCCTCAAAATATGTTGGTGACATGGAAAGGAAAGTGTTGGTAAAAGTGGATCTCATGGTGTTAAGAGTAAGGGAAAAGTAACTGGTACAATGTAGTTTTAACATTATTTATTCATTTTAATTTTTACCAGCAATTGAAGTGAACACCTATCATATTTTTCGGCCAGAAATATAATATTCTGAATGTCGACATTGCCTGTTTCATATTCAGACACTCCCCTTTACAAGAACTGTAAAACAAGATGCAAGATCTTACAAACATCACTACCAATGAAGTCCAGGAATATTACAACATAATGTTTGAGACTACCACTCTATATCTTAAATTACTTTAACACATGCTTGTAAAACTCATGATTGCAATGTTAATTTAACTTCCTCCTATCAAATTTAAACATTAAAATAGTCCTAAACTTAGGTCTTTATTTTTTTTACACTAAACTCCACTTACTTTTATGTAAGTTAAGTGGAGTTTACTGTAAAAAATGAATACTTAAGTTTGGGATATATTACCACTCCATTGTCAACAGCTTCGTAAGTACAATATTTATTCAAATAGTCATTGTTCTGTTACTTCATTGGCTGATAATTTAGGAATTTATCTTATTATGGGTCATCCTGCAAGATTTTCAGTCTTTTCTGCTGTGATAAATTGTAGGTGCATATTATTTTAGCATTATGACAAAGACAATTTTTGTATTCGTGGGCATTTCCAAATGCTCTGAGAATGGCATTACGGCAATAGGCTCACTTGCTGTATTACTAAAAACAATATTTGTGTTATGGTCTCTTTTGTATCCTTTGTTTATGCTTTCACCCTAATAATGACTTGCTTGTGCATGTTCTGTATTCTATTAGAATCTTCCAAATAAAATATATGCAGGTACATAAGATGCTTGCATCTGTCTTTCTACTATTCCTGTTCTTGGCTATCTAATTGTCCTACTTTTACCTTTATTTTAATCTTGATCACCACAGCCTTTAGGTATGAAGTAAACCGTTAACAAGTAAATATTGCACGTGAAATATTCACAATTACATTATCCATTACATATGTATATACATTTACACCAGGTGGTCAGCCAGATAACTAATTAAGCATTTCAAACTATCGACCAAAAACCCAACATATTATTGTAGACTGTTCCAAAGAAACTCAGTTTTATAACAGTAACTCAGACATTGTTGTTTTCTTAAAACCGAATGCAATTTTAAAATATAGCTCACTGCGTGTTTAAGAATATAGTTTTCATGATAAGTATTGGCAGAGTATTTCTGTTTTTGTTTTATTTATGAAAGAATAACATTGGTATCAATAAAATTTTCAAAAATGAACAGGAATCCAAGATACTCAGGTTCTAATAAGGGCAGGTGTCATTGTATTAATGTTTTTATATTGCATATGTATGTTTTGACAGAATATGTGTAGTTAAATTTCTGGCAACCAGATACACCTGGTTTTGGTTAATTTTCACTCCACCATAACGGGCATAATGCTGCCTTAACAGGGTTGCAGTGATTGCATATTGGATATGTGGGAATTATAGTAGTTTCACAATATATAGACAAAACACTAATTTTTTTCCTTTTTTTGACCATATACTTTAATGGTGAATGATATTAATGCATGTATAAAAAAACTAAATTTTTTCCCTTGTCTCTTGAGTTTCGACTACATTAATGGGGAATGATATTAAGGATAAGCCATAAATCTATTAGGGCATAGGCATGTGCCAAACTTACAGAAGTCAGAATTTCGTTATATCAAGACGATTCCTTATTAATCATATTTATAAATCTATAGTGTTAAAGTCTAAAATTACTTGATTACTGAAGTAACTGCTATAGAAATCTATTCAATTTTTACATATGAGTGTCCTAATTCTTATTACTTATTATTTTACGTTAGTGCATCAAACACCTGTTTTTGAAATGTTAATTCATAAAGAGAAAGAAGGTATTACCTCCTCCTTTCTCAATGGTAAAGTTACTAGTTGCTATACTAATATTAACATATATACAATAATTTATCATATATGTAACAATATTTACATTTATCCTTTATATATAGTATAAGCATACTCTATGTTTTTACAAAATTATATTACTAATACATTTTCAAGGGCTTTTACTAAAATTATTCCAGATATGTCTTGGGGCCGTTTTATGGAAATTAAGCTGGTAGCAGTCCGCTCGCGGGAAGAGGAGTCGTGGATTAATTGTGTTTCTTTGAGTTCTGGGTTGGATGCCCCTTGTGTCGGGATCAGGAACCTTTACCTCAGGGAACTTCTGGAATTTTGTGACTCGTGTGAGTCAGAGGGAAGGGAAGGAAATCTATAAAGTTACACGGAAACACTGGAGTTCTTATCTAACGTCATTTATTTACACTTAACAGAATACTGGATTGTTCGCGTAAGCTTGGAAATGTGTCGAACTGACTGACTATTGTTCTTCTCCTACCGACTTCGTTCACTTTGATTTTGATTGTCTATTCTTTTGCCCGCTTATTTAAATTGACTCTTACAGTTCCGTTCTCCGACTATCCAACCTTTAACTCTTAGCCTCGAATCCCGGACCGCTAACTTTTCACTGCTGTCGACGTCCAGCTGCTCTCTCTCTAAGTCTCACTGCTGTTGAAGTTCTGCTCTCTCTCTCCAAGTCCCTTCTGCTCTCTCTCTCTCTAGGTCTCTTGTTCTGTGTCCCTTACATTATATATCAGATGTCAAGTTTATTGTTTATTAGGAACCTCCCATCGTGAAAATTAAATCCGCGAAATTTATGGAGCTCAGTTCGATTCTATCTGCGTTATTGGTCCTTCCTTAATATCTATAATTATGCAGGCTCGCTCCGATTCGTTCAATTTTGTAAGATTTCTATTGGTTGTGTGGGACCAATTTCTGGAAATACCTCTCATGTTATAATAGTTCTAAGAACGGACATTCCTGCCCTAAATGTTGGGAAATTTTTATAATCCGACATATCCTTTCACTTTTCTGTCCTTTCAAATTTGCTCACAATGAAACCTCGGCCATAAATAAGGAACATCTATTTGTTTTGAAAAGTCATGTCAAAATCTGTCGACGTTTGAATGTTATTGTCATGAGGGGATATAAACTTGAGCTGTCATCTGAGATTGACATTTGTTCCTTCTTCGAAAGAAATCCACCCGTAAAGTCATTAGTGCCTTTACCCTTAGTTATTGAAAGAATATGTTTCTCTGCTTTTGTCTGCATCTCGGTAAATGGTTTTCTTTAAACCCTCTGAAAAGAGAATTACCTCTTTTCAGGACATAACCCTTTTCCCCAAGGTCAAAACTTTTAACATTTCCAAGCTTAACGACCCGAACCGTTTTCCATTCACATAAATACACAATGGACCTTTATTACTGTTTAGCACAGGTGCTGTCTAATGACTACAAACTACATACATGTATCAGATCATATTTATGTTAATTATTACTAGCCTTAATTATAACAATGTTAGTTTAATCAAAGACGGCCTTTAATTCCGGCTTCAGTCTGAATGTGAATCAGAATTATATTGCAGCTACACTATCCATTTCCAAATCAGTAATCAATTTTTGCACCTCCTCTAATAATCTGTCCACCCATCTGTATTCCTCTTGTAGACTCTTTCCATGTTCACACCCTAATTTCTAGTTGTTATGTGTGTTAGCGAAATTGCCTCTTCTTTTCATTTTTTTTGGGCACTTTCTTTTTGACCATTCCTCCACAGTATTCAGTAGGGTTGACATCACAATAATGTGGCAGCAATCTCAACACCATATTGTCATGTTTTTTGTGAATCTGCTCAGCTACATATGTAGGTTCAGGTTTATTTCTTTACGCAAATTGCTGCAATTATGGTTTTGCCATTCCCTCATCAAAGTTTACAAAATTCAGTTGTAGCCATTGTTGAATCTCTGCTTTCTTGTAAGTACACGGAGACTTATTTTCATGGAGGCATGGTATATTATTTAGTTGTCCATGACTATAATGCAATAAGTAGCTAAATTGCAAAGTGGTTCCTCAACTTTTGAAATTTTCAACTATTGTCTTGTCATAGTAATCACCAAATTTACTCTCCACGTTTAAAATGAGTAACAGAACTCTTGATGAAACCATTGCTGCCTCTGGCTAGAGAGATAACATGCCTTTCTCCAGTACTATTCTTATAAGTGATAACTTCTTTGTTTTGACAGGACTATACAATGTGGATGTATTCAATTTTTGTTCAAATGTACAGTGCATGTTTCTTCTGCTTGATACTGCTCTGTTATTCTCAATTAATATATGGCCTGTGCGGCAATATAATTTTTTTAACATAGATCCAAAAACTGTAGTGAAGTTTCTTTGAACCCATAAAATCTATTGCTTATGTGACCTTTAATTCTTCAGTATTGGTACTTCTTTATGTATAGTAGATATTTTTACATATATGCACAATGGTCCATATTAATGTTCTGATCTACCTGTTAAATGGGGGTGGGGAGAATATTGTGAGCCAAGGTGCAATGTATTAAATAGTATTAAACTAACATTTTTCAATGTCTAATGCATAATATTTCCTGTCATTTATCAGTGTTTTATTTTGTATTAAAAAAACTTGGGATTTTACTGAGTCCAGTGGGACTACCTGCAATGGAAATATTACAGAAATAAATAAAATAAAACCAATCACATGTGTCTAATTTGACATTGAAGCAGCCCTTTTTGTTGCTTGAATTACTGGTGTCAGGTAATAGACCTCTATCTTTGTCATTGTTGCAAAATGCTGTCACTTTTCTAATTAAACTTCTTTCTCCATTTCTTGCTACAGTTTTCAGCATATATCTGACATTGTTGAACTACAGTGTGAATGAGCTACTTGTAAGTGGGAAAGGAGGGATAGAAATACGTTGGAGAGGAGCGATTTTGGGGTTGAAAGTGAATTTATGATTTGGTTCGCTTTTCCATCTAGCGGATAGATCCAATGGTCTAGGTGTTTAATTCTAGAATAGAGTCTAATAAAAACCTAGGTTTTCAGCACTAACACTATGATATGGGGTTTGTCCATCACCGAATACTGTTTGGCTCTTGTTTCCATAATACTGTTTCAAACCATTGTGGAAATAAATTATTTCCTGTTCATGTTCTCACACTAATCAGCGATTTTTTCCAATTAAAGAACCACCACCATCTTCCACAAAACCATTATCAGCTTCTGTGTGTGTTACAGTCAATCTTCTTCCCTTTTCATTAGGGTTTTTAATTCAGTATATACCATCATTCACTTTTCACAGCTGTATCAAACAATACTTTATTCATATATTCTTCATCCAGGTCAATCACATTAATATATTTTAAATCTGCATCTCCATACTGTTTAATCACCCTTAATAATGCTTTCACCTTGATGCTATGTTATTTCTGTCTCTCTTATTACTAGAGCTGGAATTTATATGAAATATGAATTTAACAAGTTTGCATTTATGCATTAAAATTATGAAAATATGATAAAAAGATAATATTTTTCTTTCCTTTACAGAACTGTTGATAAATCAAAAGCTATTTCTGACTCCATGAAGATAAAAGAAATAAGCTAAGTGAGTATGTTTAATATATTGCGATGAATTTTCTTTAATGGCAATATTACATGACAAATCCATACCTTTAGTGTTCATCAGAAGAGTTGTGTAAGGGCTACATATGCATTTTCAAGTTGTCAAATTTCCACTGGTTTTGCTGCTCGATGTACAGGAATTGCTTTGTGGTTTATCAAATAATCATCTGCGTTATGTGGTAACTTGCATATTTACCAATTTTTCTACCTGGTGATATTGCCATGTTGTTACACAGTAAAACTTGTCTGCACTGATACTTTTATTTCACATTATTTACAAAATAAAATTACACCATCAAGATAAAATGTTTTTCTTTGAACTCTTGACAAAACCATTTAATATATATTATCAGAGCTCTTAACTTTTGACATCATGAATTGGTATTTGAGGAAAGCTCTACAGATATATTTGAAGTAATTGTTCAATTTCAGTGTGATTTTTGTCACTATCGGTCACTTACTCACTTAACACTCATTTTATGTTATTAAAAACAGTTCATGATCACATGGAATCATTAATATTTGTAACATTTGTTTCAAGGCACAAATGCAAACAAATACAATTAACTTATTCTGTCCTCCGTCAAAGACAAAATTGTTTTATAACAATTAGAGAAAGAAAAATTACTGTAATCAAAATAACATAATATGTAATCCAGTGAATTGAATCTGTCGTCTTAACACTCTTCATGCTTCACTAACCTTAAAATTATACGGAACTGGTTTCAAAGATATGTTATCTCCATCTTCGGCCGTGGACGACTGGTGTTAACGGTTGTTGTTGCGTAGTATCAGAAGCAATGTTCCGCTCTGGTGAAACTTTTATGAACTTAAAATTTATATTTTCTTCTTTCGGAATGTCAAAATTCATCAAATGATCCTTATGTTTGTAGATGTAAATCTTTTCCCATTTTAGTTAATGAAGCCATATGAAGCCATATTAGTTAATGAAGTCATAAGAAAAAGTACAATTATTCCAGACACAAGTAAATATAACTTAATCACAAATAATCCAAAAATAGCAAGTATATATGGCTTACCAAAAATTCACAAACCAATACTGAGCATGAGACCAATCATAAACAATATTAACACCCCCACATATTTCCTAGCAAAATGGCTATCAGACAGATTCAATGAATTACCACAGTTCAAAAGCAGAAGCATAAATAATTCTATTCAATTAATTGAAGAAATAAAAAATATTAGATTATTACCTACAGATACACTAGTGTCATTTGATGTGATTTCATTGTTCCCCAGTATACCCAGAGAAAAACTTTTAATCATTTTACAAAACTGGTTAAAAGAAATAGGAATCAATGAAACACACAGAAAAGAGTACATACATCTGACAAACATTTGTATTAAGCAGTCATATTTTACATTTGATAAACATTTTTATAAACAACAAACAGGCTTGACCAGAGGCAGTCCTCTATCTCCTTTTCTGGCAAATCTTTACATAAGTAATTTTGAAACACATATTACTTCAGCCTTTCCACACTTCTTTAAGTGTTGGTACAGATATGTTGATATTTTTGCCATAGTTAATAAAAAGTTAATTGAAGTTGCACTAAAGATTTTGAATATTCAAGATAAAGATATAAAATTCACCCATGAAATAGAAACAGACAATATGCTGCCTTTTTTGGATATTAAAATTATAAAAAGTAAAGAAAACTTTAAATTTGGCATATATAGAAAGGACACACATGCAGATAATTATATCAAAGAAAATGGTTTTAATCCTATGGCTCACAAACATGCAATTTTTAATAGTCTGATATGCAGAATTATCAATTTGCCAATCAGTAAAGAAGAATATAACATGGAATATAAGAAAATTAAAGAAATAGGAATTTTAAATGGTTTTAATGAAGACTTAATACGTAATAAGATTAAAAAATTCCAGAAGAAGAAAAGAATTGAAAATTGCACTACATTATCAACAGTTAAAGAAAAAATGTCCTTTAAAAAATTCACATATAACCCAACAGTGATGTGTAAATTTCAAAAAATATTTAAAGATGTTGATATAAAATAGGCTCCCACTAATAAATTTAGTCTAAACAATGTTTTGAAAGACAATACTACAGATAATACTCCAAAGGAGAAAAAAATCAGGAATTTACAAGATTTCATGTGCTGAATGTGACAAGATCTACATAGGAAAAACCAAGAGGAATGTGGGGATATGTCTTAAAGAACATATGAGGAATTTAAAATACAAACAAATAGAAAAATCAGCAGTGGCATATCACTTTTGGACCGAAAATCATGATATAAAGAAAAAAGTTGAATTATTGAGAGCTGTACAGGGACCAGTAGAATTGGATATTTGGGAAAAGATTTACATCTACTAACATAAGGATCATTTGATGAATTTTGACATTCCGAAAGAAGAAAATATAAATTTTAAGTTCATAAAAGTTTCACCAGAGCGGAACATTGCTTCTGATACTACGCAACAACAACCGTTCACACCAGTTGTCCACGGCCGAAGATGGAGATAACATATCTTTGAAACCGGTTCCGTATAATTTTAAGGTTAGTGAAGCATGAAGAGTGTTAAGACGACAGATTCAATTCACATGAGCTTCACTGTGTTAGTTCCATATGAAAACTTTTTTAAAGATTTACAATTTTTTAAAAAATTTTGATGTAATCCAGTATTTAAAAAGAATAAGGACTTAGATCCTTCACTAAGTTGTAAGTGAGGCTCAAGGTAGTCCAATGTGGAACACAGGTTAATATCATTTTCTTTTCCTTTTCCTCTTATTTTCTTTACTTCCTTTTTTCTCCCAATATATTCAATATAAAATCACCTGATTCTCACCAAGCATTTTTCTATCTTCTCCCTTCTTGTTTCCATATTCAGCAGTTCACTCCCAGATTTTGCTCTATTATATCAGAATATATGTAGAATGATATTTCAATAGAACATTCCACCCAAATACATTTACATCTAGTCCTGCTCTTTCACTCTGCAAAAGTTGTCAATACTGTTTCTCACCTTGTATAGTAATTTTTTGTCATATGAAAGAAAATATTTGTTATAGAATATTTCATACTTCGTATATTCATTACCACAGAAGTTGGAAGTTTGAATGGGAAATTTGCATTTTACAAAATATATTTATATATTAATAATACAGAGAATATTAATCACTATCAGTGTGCAAGATTTCAGAACTGTTAATGCATATGTAAGGAAAATAACATATCTTCTCAAAGAATTTAATAATTATTTATTGATTTTTATGAACACAGAATGTTGTGGTAGAAAAAGCTGTGGTTAGGACAGCAAAATATGCTTTTTTAGTTTATTTTTTTATGGATTACATCTAGTTGTACACTTGAACAAATCTGGAGTTATTGCTGGTTGTGGTAACTAATTACATGTACTTGGATTGAAGTATTAGCTTCATCACACTATGAAATCTAATTTAAATTAGAAGCTTTATATATCCTTCATAATTAATGTAGCAAAGTTTGTATTTCACATATGTATGTATATGCCAAAAATACTTTTGGTGAGATAATTTTGATTTAATTTTTTTATGTTTATTATTTTAAAAATTGATTATAAAAACCGTGCATTTATCATGTGAGTAAATTTATGATTAATAATAATTGCAACTCTTTTATTTATCTCAGCTTCTTTATACATATATGTGGTTTGTTATGTAATGTGTTTTAAATTGCCATTGGAAAGATGCAGCAACATCTGAGAGATTTGAAAAAGCATTGCTATCATTTTAACTTTTATTCAAAAGAAGACAATTGTGAAAAAGCTGCTTAAGTTTGCAGAGGCAGCAGTGTTACCAGAGTGTGGGAGGGTATTTATTCCCCACATATAAAACGTGGACCATAAAGAGAACAGCACACATTGTCAACTACTTGAAAGGAACATTTAGCAATAAGAGAAAGAACATGTACAATAAATAGCTCTTACTTTCAGCAAACTAAGAAAAAGAGACCCAATGCCTAAATGAACAGACTTCTGCACAAGGCTGTTGTAGAGTGTATTCTTTGTGTTTAAACATACAACTTGTTTCCAAAAGAAGATTGTATCAATGCTAGTAAGTCATAGTCAGCTCCGTGACACATACGCCCATGGGGAAAGTGGGCACAAAGAGCCAGCTGTCAGCAACTCAGATACCAAAGTAATGTCCTCTGCTCCAAACAATCTAATCGTTACTTATTGTAAAACAAAATTGGTAAACTAAGAATATCACTTTTTCATCATAAACATAATTTCTTCTTAATTCTAACAGGTTATATAATAGTATTAATGTAATTCTCCAAATTTCAGTCCCGTACTCAGAGTGATTTGCTTTCTCCACTTAATATTAACGTGGAGAGAGCAGAACCATCCGTAAAGCTACTAGAGGAATTGCGTCAGTTCATTAAAATATCAACGGAATAGGAATACTAGGCTTCTATAACATTCGCAACTTTCCTGGAATTTTAGTTGCCATAGACTGCACACACATGGAACTAATAATGCAGAAGTCTTAAGAATGAATTATACCCTTTGGTAATTTCCCCCATGTACGTCGTTTATCTTTATTAGATGGAAGCGGTTTTGTTTTTTTATTTTAAATGTTTCTCTTTAGCACCAGATCAATAATAATGTTCTTCTCGCGTTGCTAGAATTTGCCGTTCGCATTCGCTTTGACTTTTCCTTATCCACATTTGAAGACAAGGTGGAAAAATTGAATAACTCTGGATTTTCTCAGGTTAAAACATCAACTCGCTCTAAACGCGAATTTCTCTATTGTTTCGCGTTGTTGTCATCATAGGTTCGACGGTTAATGCAAACTCAAGATTACTAATCTGAGATTATTTTTATGCAACAGAAATGATGGCTAACACCAGTTACCTTTTAAATTACAGTTCAAGTAATTTCTGGTTAGCAACTTTTATATATTATATATTTCTACATTATATTTAGTTAAATCAGATTAAAAATTAATTGCTCTGTAATTTTCAACAATTATTTAATCATCAGTATTACGAACCGAATCAATGAAACTAGGGAATACATATAACTGCAGTCTTCATCAAAAGTGAAATTATCAAATAAACAAGGTTTGTCACGTCTAGCTTATTTGAACGTCAGTAGCACATAAAGTAGAGCTAATACTGAATTTGTATGTTTGGGTAGACGAAAAAACATTTAAGAAACCTTTAAATGACTAATTATTTTTTTAATTTTATAATATTCGTTGATTATACATAAGCTAATATTTTATGTTTACAGATTTGGCAACTGGAATAATTTTTAATATCCACGCTGTTTCAGCAAAAGAGCCTATATAAGCAACACTGCCCATGATTACTGGAACTGTAGATGTCTCATGTGCTTTATAAATATATTT
Organism: Metallyticus violacea; assembly: GCA_030762175.1. Taxonomy (NCBI): domain Eukaryota; kingdom Metazoa; phylum Arthropoda; class Insecta; order Mantodea; family Metallyticidae; genus Metallyticus; species Metallyticus violacea. The sequence goes on along the minus strand of CM060843.1, from coordinate 257,797 downwards.
TTATATGATGGTCAAGAATTGTAAATATAGGTAACAAGCAACTCAAACTTGATTTTTATTTATTTATTTATTTTTTAATCTATGGACGCTCTTTAACATCTGAGGTCATCATTCAATCCAGGGCGTGAAACGGTTGACAAATTATGCTCAGAAGCCTTTTCTTTCAGGCTTGAGGTTCTTTTTCTTGCCGCAAATGTTCCTAACGAGACTCATGGCTTTACTACCCATTCGAAGAAAACCATACTTAGGGTTTGTACGCCCGAAAAAATGCATATATCCTGACCGGGATTAAACCCGCGATCTTAGGTTTAGAAGATAAGTATGATTCCACTAGGATAGATCAAACTGGGAGAGTTCAGTTTTCAGTTTATCGTTTGGTTATTTTAAATGTGTTTATCTGCTTACCATTGAGCAAAACATTCATGTGTATTTCAATTACAACGAAACATACTATCCCTTTATTTTAAATAGGAAGATATGCATACAATTCATATGCACCTAATGCCCCTAAATATATTTTAATACAGTACATTTTAAATATACAAATAAGTATAAAAATACTGAGCGTAAATTATGCATAAATAATTAAAGATAGTTCTGGATATTATAGCATTATGAAGCAACAATACTATGACAATGTACAGACACATTGTAGAAGTAACAGACTAAATTGTCGACGTTTTGACGCAGATTAGAGAGTAGGCAACAGTTGAGGAAATGAGCTTATGATAAGCGTGGGTAATGGGGTGTAGAGGTAGCAGGAGAAGCAATGGTTGGACCAAGCCGAGAAGAGTTGAGTATAAGAGTAGTGCTTTGCGTCAGATTTGAAAACAATATAGATAAAATTAAATGCAAGAGCACATTTTAAATTTCGCTTTTCAAACATACCTTACTCCTAATAGAACAATTTCCGTAATTTTCAGAAAATATGTTTCTTGTTTATTTAAATATTATAAACCGAATTTCGTTGTGAAGAATCAAACACTGGTGATGCTAGAGTAATTTATATATACAGGATTTTAAGTAACCCCCTTCTAATGGCCCGATTTCCCTGAGTTTTAGAAAATATTTTTCTTATTCTATTTAAATGGCATATACCGAGTTTTGTTGCGAAACATATTAATGCCACAGGAAATATTTAAATTTTGGCATGCAGACTAACCCCCCCCCCAATCCTAATAGTTGGATGAAACTAATTTTTTCCCCTATTTTATTTATGGTATATACAGAATTTTGTTGCGAAACATAAATTAATGCCTCCAGCTATTTTTAAATTTTGTGGTGCAGGCTAACTCTTCCTGCTAACAGGCCAACCTCACTGATTTTCAGAAACAATTTTTCATATTTTATTTCAATGGCATATATCAAGTTTCTTTTAAAAAAATTAAAAATCGCGGTCAGCGATTTTTAAAATTAAGTTTAACCCCCAAAATATTTCAGGTAGCCACCACTCCCAATAATGTGATAATTTTGCAAACTATTTTTCTTGTTTGATTTAAATGGGTGTGCAGAGTTTTGTTGTAAAAAATATTATTGGACTGCTGGAGTGATTTTAAATTTAAATTTTGGATTTCGGGTAACCCCCCCCCCCTCCTAATGGCCCCATTTCCCTGATTATCAGAAATTATTTTCCTTCCATTTAAATGGCATATAAGAAATTTCGTTGCAAAAAACATATTGATGCCACTGGAGCGATTTTTAAATTTTTGGATTACAGGCAAACCCCCCCCCTTTAATAATCGGCTTTCGCTGATTTTCGGAAACTATATTTCGTATTTTATTTCAATGGCCAATACGAACATTTCTTTAAAAAAATAATGAAATTTCAGCCTGTAGAAGGCCTTTTAAGTTTCTCTTTAGCCCCCAAAAGTTTTTCGTGTATTACCCCACTTCTGGGTGGCCGGATTGCCATGATTTTCGAAAAGTACTTTTATCTGGTTGTTTTATTCAGTTTTATTGAGATAAAGCAAAAATTGCGGCTGCTAGAGTGATTTTTCAACCCTTTTTTTTTTTTTTTTTTTTTTTTTTAATTTTCATATAGGTTATCCCCCCCTCCCTGGTTCAATTTTGCTTGTTTACGAACTGTACTTGATGGCAATATGCCGAATTTCGTTGATAAAATCAAAGAATTGCGACCGCTTGAACAATGTATCTAAAGTAATAATTAGAAAAGCAGAAAAAGGATAAAACCCATAGAAAGTCAATTATGAATAGCTCATGTTCCTCTAAGGCAAGAAGACAGGTGAACGTAGTAAGGTAAATAAATATTGAATATCGAACGTAACGTAATGCACAGAAACAGATTAAGCAAGCAAAGAGAGAAAGAGAGAATATAAAATATATTAAATACGTAAGATTTAAACCAGGTGGTATACGCGTTTTATGCAACAATATAGCTGCCATTTCTCTATCTCTAAGTAAACTTTCTGAGCCATGCATGAGTCGGTAAACAATCAATAAATGTTAAATTAAATGTATCATCGAAATCTTTACAGTGAGATAAGGCGTGTTGCGCAACCGGCAAGGGAAACTTTGGTTTTAACAGAACGTCTGTGATTGTTCATACGTAATTTTGACGATCGAGTTAAAAAAACTGCCTGCTCTTAGCACACTAATAAGATGATCTTTATACCGCCACGGGTAACCGAGGTCGTTAAGGCACGGACTCGTGAGCGGGAGGTCTGGGGTTCGAATCCCACCAGGGCCGCCCTCCTTGACAGGCTTTTTCCAGGTTTTCCTCAGTCCTCATAAAGGCAAATGCCGGGGAGGTACCCTAAACTTAGGCCTGAAACGCTTCCCTCCTTAAAAAAATATATATCCTTTCCCGATATATCATTTCATCTCATGTATCATCAGTGTCCAACACCTGTGATGCTCAGCAGTAAAAACGGGTGTTAAACACTAATAAAAAAATCTTTATTTGTAGCAATAACATGTAAATTGAAACATTTAATATCGTGCTTTCCTTATTATTTACAAACTAAACAGTAAATTGTAAAATCGGGATTTTTAAATACTTAGAATTTTAGCGAAACACTTTCCTCGGCACATAAAATCAGAACAATCCACATTTTTTGGGACGCATGGAAAGTCTAATAGGGATATAGTCATTGTCGCGGAATAAGTGGAGAGGAAATAGATATAGTGTTGCCGAGTAAAATCCTCGATCCTGGTGGTCTAGTGAATAACCATACTTGCCTCGTAGACCATAGATCGCGGGTTCAATCACGGCCAGGATCAATGGATTTTTGTGGGCGCAAAAATCCTAAGTATTGCTTTCTTCTGAAGGGAATTAGTGGGTCCCGAGTCATAGATTTACTATACATGAAAGAATCTCAAGCCTGAAAGAAAACGCCCCTAAACAAGTTTTGTCGGCCGTTTCACGCCCTGAATTGAATGGGACGCTGATGACCTGAGATGTTAAAGAGCGTCCGTAAATACACGGAATCAACAAGCCGAGTAAAAGTAATTAAACAATAGGAGTCCACCACACAGAAACTGCGTAAGCTAAGCGAATTCCAGCAAGTTGCATAACTTTCAAAAAGAATATAAAATCCAAATTATTGCCTTATTAATTAATGAAATAAGTTACGGCATTACTGTGTGATGTTAGTATGACTAACTCTAAAGCTAAATAGTAAAAGAAACTGAATTATAATACATTACTTAATTAGGATTATCTGGTTTTTTCTTTCAGAATTACTTGAAAATAAATGTCTATGGTAAATTACTCTTAATTTTCAAAAGTAAGGGGAGACAAAATTAGATTTTGTGCAGCATATAATTATTATAAAAGAGAAACCACTTTTTATAAAATGTTCTTCTAATTATTATTATTATTATTATTATTATTATTATTTATTAAATTAAATCACAAAAATTAATTATATACTATTAAGTGAAATAATGACCACGGACAGATACAGATATACTGTGTGGGTATTTTTAAACATTTTAAATGTAACCATATTCATGAAACGAGCATTTAATATCTTTATACTCACTAAAATAGAGAGAAACAACAGAAGGTTTCGAGTTACATTGCGTATTTAAGTATTTCATAGTGTGTCAATAAAACAAAAACATGTTACTATTTAAAAACAGTTACTACGTACTAAGCAAATATACACAATCAACAATACAATCGAAAATGCCATCTATTTTCAGTAGCTTTGAAATTTAATGTAGATTTTATTGTAGTAAAAACATGTAACGCAAACCTTTTCTGAAGGTTATTACAGAGCGTTCTTACATACAAATATATTTCTCAAACACATATTAAATTATTTCACATTTACTATCTTTACGATAATGTTTTTGTTAAATGTAAAACATATGCATGGTTGTAAATACAGTTGGTATGAGTTGATTTGACCTTTTATTTTGAATCAGAGAGAAATCAAACGCGCGCTTGTTAGATCTCTCTCTCTCTCTCTCTCTCTCTCTCTCTCTCTCTCTCTCTCTCTTTCCAGGTATATCCCTCCTACTCCTTATGGTCCGATTTCCCTGATTTTCAGAAACTATTTTGCTCATTTTATTTAAATGGAATAAACCGAATTTTGTTGTGAAAAAAATTAATATTGCTGCCTTAGAGCGATTTTTAAATTTTGGTTTCGGTAAATTCCCTATCCCTAATAATCCGGTTTCACTGATTTTCAGACACCATTTTTATTATTCTATTTCAATGGCCTACTCTGATTTTCGTTGAGAAAAAAACAAAAAATTCCGCCGCTAAAGCGAGTTTTAAATATAACTTTAATCCTAATGTTTAAATTTCAGTTTTCAGGTATACTTCCACCCCTAATAGTCCCATTTTCCTGATTTGCAGAAACTATTTTTCTTATTTTATTTAAATGGTGTATATATATTTATATATTGATGCCGCTAGAGCGACTGTTAAATTTTTATTTCAAGAACACCTCTCCAAATTGTCCGATTTTGCTTATTCCCGGAAACTATTTTTATTATTTTATTTCAATGGCATATACGGAGTTTCGTTGAGAAAAACCAAAACTGCGGTCTCAAGGGCGATTTTTAATGTTAGCTTTTGGTTAAACCACACCCCCAGTGATCCAATTTTGTTGATTAACGAACTCTATTGAATCGTTTGTTAATTGATTGATATATGCCGAGTTTCATTGAGAGAAAATAAAAATTGGGCCGCTAGAGCTTTAATAAGCAAACACACCTTTTTCGGCTTCTTTTATTATTACTATATATATATATATATATTCTCCTTTAGAATCCCATATGTTGATCTTGGTGGTCTAGCAGTAACCATACTTGCCTTGTAGACCCAAGATTGCTGGGTCAGTAGATTTTTTCGGGCGTAAAAATCCTTTGGAAGGGAAATAAAGCCGTTGGTCCCGTGTCATAGATTTATGGCACGTAAAAGAACCTCAAGCCTGAAAGAAGAGGTCTCTGAGCAAAATGTTTCTGCAGCTTCACGTCCTGAATTAAATGGAACGCTGATTACCTGAGATGTTAAAGAGCGTCCATAAATATTAACCAAATCAACAAGAATCCCGTATCATTCCAGGGAACAAATCTTTCCAATGTAAACCCAAATCTTCCAATAAGAACTTAATTAATCTTGTTGCTGTTTACACGCTGGAATTGAAAGTATCAGGCCTGTTTTGAAAGAATACACGATACTTTATTAATGCATTCATCTTTAAGTGATTTTTATAAATTTGTACTCCAACTTACTTTTAGAACACCCCCTAACCGTCGGTCCTGGTGGTGTAGTGGTTACCATACTTGCCTCCTAAACCCAAGATCGCGGGTTCGAACTCGGCCAGGACCGATGGAATTTTCGGGGCGTAAAAATCCTAAGTATGGCTTCCTTCGGAAGGGAAGTAAAGCCGTGGGTCCCGTGTCGTACATTTACGGCACGAAAAAGAACCTCAAGCCTGAAAGAGAGGCCTCTGAGCAAAATTTGTCGGCCGTTTCACGCCCTGAGTTGAATGGGACGCTAATGACCTGAGCTGTTAAAGAGCGTCCATAAATAAAACATTCAAAAAAAAAAAAAAAACCTAACCATATATTTCGCCACAATCTATCTCATTCGAATTTACTCGTCCCGTTGCAGACTCATATCCTTAACAACACCCGAAGTGTAAAACCTGTACGCTAATTATGCTCTGGCATTAATTCCGCAACCCTAATTTAACCAGTGAATATATTCTTTCTTCATTTACTACCCGTTCTTCTAATCATCTTATCTTTAAGCTGTGTAAAGGATTTTATATTCGTTTTAACTTCTACTGTTGCTTCGCTCCGTATGAACAATCATAGACGTTCTGTTAAGCAGGTATCCCTTACCAGTTGCCCAACAGGCCCCGTCTCACTATAAGAATTTCTATGATGAATTTAATTTAAGGTAGTGATCTGTGATTTAAGGCTTATTGATGCGTTACCGTCTCATAGCTCTAAAGTTTACTTAGAGGTAGAGATGACTTGACGTTTTAAGTAAGGACTAAAAATCTTCTCAATCTCGTCCGTCTCCTTCCGATCTCGTGAAGCACGAGATTTCACAAATGGCAGCGGAAAGTGAGAAAACCGAACGCCACCTGTGTTTAGTCACCTGAACGTTAGCGCCAAACTGTTAAATGTGTTGTGAATGGAAAGTGTTAGTTTGCGCCGTGGTTAATTATTTTTTGTTCGTGATGAGTAGATCATCATTGTATGATGGCAAATCTCATTTGACTACTGCAGGGGGGGGGGGGTCGTAAATATAATTTTAGCCAGTAAATCATTGTAATTAAAGATGGCAAACCTTTAACTTCAAGGGGGGGGGGTGTATTGTTATGTGAAAGGCCTATGCTCGTCTCCTTTTCGTAAACATAAGGAAGTATGTGATACAAAGTAGGCGTTAAATCACAATGATGGCAAATCTCCTTTGACTCCAGCAGAAAATAAAAAAATTGTGAATATGTTAGCCAGTAAATCATTGTAATGATTGCTAATCTCTTTTAACCCCTTTGGCCCTGAGTATATGAATTGGTAACATTTGTATTACAGCACGACGCTCTGAGTTAACGCCTATTATACATGAATAACCCAATTATCTGCGAAAGTAACTGGCGGACTAGATCAGCACTGCCTTAGTAACGTCGAGTGAGAGATGGCAGCTGTATTTTTGCATAAAGAGCGCATACCACGGGTTTAAAAACTTACGTTTAATATATTTATATTCTCTCTCTCACTGTTTGTTTCATCCGTTTCCAGCATACGTTACCTTCGACTATCAATATTTAATTTTACCATCTTCACTTGTCTTCTTGCCTTAGAAGAGCTCAAGAAGTTGGAGATATAGCGATAAAAAATCTGTGGATTTCTGTTATATTCCTTTGGTGCTTCTATAGTTATTATTTTAGTTGCATTGTTCATAGTGTTGCTTTATTTCATCATTTATAAGATAACTAGATAAGAAGAAAGGATAAAACACTTGGAAAGCCACAGATTTACTATCGCAATCGAGCAGCTGGTGTCCTTAGGCAAGAAGAAAAGTAAATCGTGTGACTTTCCAAATGTTTTAATCTTTTTTCTTATTATCTAGCTCTCTCTCTCTCTCTCTCTCTCTCTCTCTCTCTCCCTCTCTCCCCACACACACACACACACACACACACACACACACACACATCGCTGTCATTTTCGGTGCCTAGTAAGGACTGGTGAAATGTTTTAATGGGTAAAACCACAATAGCTACATTTCTTCGGAATTGACTAAAAATGGAACTTAATTTCTGTATATGAGTAATTCTGTCAGTGGTTTATTCATTATGAGTTAATAAGTATCATAGTAAAATATATTTTATAATTTCATTGTTACTGTATCATTTTGTGTGAACATTTTTGCACTTATTGGGTTGATAGAGGAGACGTAAAGTATGGCATTGGCAAACAGTTAGTTGCTTTTACTACGAAAAATCGCGCTATGTAATTAGGCCTACTCAGCGATGAACAATGAGCAATATTCGAAACAGATTTAAAGTTTGCAAACTTATTTTAAATGTATACCCTTTATTTTCAGGATTTATAATAAACTCTTTAACTGATTTAAAAGCCAATTCTTAATTATCTTCATAGGGGTCAACTTAACCTTTTTTTCCTCAATTTTATTTGATGCTAAATCTTCTTTCTTCGCTTATATACTGTAATTAAACATCTGCAGAGAACGGATTAAAATATGATTTACGTGTAACGATAGGAGGCTACACACAACGTTATGTTGGTAGTGGAAGAATGTTTGGTGCCAGAATGAAAATTGATGGCAGTTTCTTGGTGAACGCGATGTGTTGTGTTAGCCTTGCTACCTCGTGATGACAATAATAATATTGGGCAAGTCGAGATTCTAGTGTGTAATGTTATTACTAACCCATGAACTAGAATGCATGTATTTGCATTCCAAATAGTTGTCCACAGCGTAAAAGTAGTCCTGAATTACGTCATTATTAACCTTGTAAATGTTAAATGCAGTTATGTAATTTATAGACTGTTTTGTTAATGCCTAATTTTACGATGTTCTTGCAACAAGAAGATAAATTCTACGTCTAATAAACTGTTATGGAACTGCTTCATGGAGAACAAGCTTATGTTTTAAATTCAGTTTGTCAATCGTCATTATTTCAAAGATAGCGGGCAAGTTTTACCGTTGTGGTAATTATTGCATAAAATTGAGAACATTCAAATAATTATTATGGTATTATTTAACAACAGTAGTATATTTCTGTTTAATTATATGCAGTTTATTCCTGTAATTCTTTTACAAATAATATGTAATGCTCTTTATATCACATACCTATACAATGTTTAATTTCGATCGAGTTCAATAAGTGGATAGACAAATTTTATTTTACTGGAAGGCAATTATTACGAGCGTAAAAACTTTCCTATACCTTTACATTTCTTATATCTATAATTGTGTGTCACTGTTCGAGCTAAAGTAAACAGTTACAGCACAGTACATGTAATGGAAACATGTTAATAGGCAAGAAGCTAACGCAATTATTGACTTTTTAAATTAAATCTACTGGCGTTCTCTAGCTACAAGCAGATCTTTTTATTATTATTATTATTATTATTATTATTATTATTATTATTATTATTATGATCATCCTCCCAGTAAAACTGGAAACAAGTGTTGACGCTCGCTAACCTAGCCGAATCTTTATTTTAACATGTAGTGGACGGAGCTGGAGTAAATACTTTTAAAATAAACCAAAACTGCAAAATTACAGTATATTAAATTTAGTTTTGTCATTAAATAGTCAATATATGTACTGAGTAGGATAAGGTCATTTTGAATTCAAATTCAAGAAATATATTATTTGTGCTTTCAGAATTTTGAAATATTAAATTTAGTTTAAACTTCTGGAAAATATGTGCATTATGAAAAATGAAAATGATTGCCAGTGTTTAAATCATATTTAATTTGTTACCATGGGGGGGGGGGGAGACAATCTCAACCATTGAAAATTTTCCTTAGAGCCTGAAATTTAGAGATTTGATCATATACTAACCCAATATTTTATATTTTCATACAAAACACACAACAGTGAGATACCTCTGTACTTGCTAGTGAAGTATTAATGACTTTGCCCTTGTAGGGTTGTTGCAGTTTTCCACTCTTCCGGGTACTCTTCCCCTTAAAACAATTCATTGAATCTTACTGTATACAGATCTGTCAATTTGTAACGTTTCTTGTAATTCTGGTATCTATCTAGTATTTTAGTACATACTTATAATAATTCAATTTACCTCCACTTTTATATGTGTATTGTTTCTCCTTTTTGTGTGTGTGTAAATATTTCGACCATTTTAAGGCTGCTGGGAAAGACTGCATGCTCTAATGAAGATAGACGTGGCCGCAATGGAAGACTGAATAGATCTCTGCTTGCGCAGGCTTTACCAAAGGTAGGGTTCATCTTCTGCTACTTTTTAGAATTCCTTTTTGTTAATACAGAATTTCAGATGCTGCAACCTGGTCTACATTCTAGTAAATTCTTAACAAAAATACCATTGTATAATTGTGCATACTTCATTGGTCATATGTAGCGCAGCGAACCCTCTTGGAGTCGAGATTCATAGGAAAGCTGACGTTACATTTTAACGTTGGACTATAATACCCACACCGTCGTTTCCATAACATTAAGAGCTGCAGTGCCCTGTTCGAAAATTTTGTAATTATTATAATTTATATAATTTTGGTAGTGTTACCGTTCACTTAAAACAATGCTGTTTATGTATTGTTTCATAATGCTCAGAACAAAGAAAATGTTACGGAAAACAACTAAAGCAATAAACAATATCAAAAACCTCTAATCAGTAATCTTTTTGTTCGTTTGCAAAATTAAGAAACTAATAAATCCAAATTTATGGTTTTGGAAGGAAGATATTGGAGTTCTTAAAATTCAGCATTTTTAAAACAATTATATGTGTTTTTTTTAAAGAACAGAAAAGCTCTTCCATTCTTGAATACATTTTGACGAATTTAAATATATCCTTTATTAATTAGTGCGCTGAGAGATGTAGATAACCAATCGCAATAATACGGTTAAAGGTTCAGCCTGGTATAAGTAAGCGCAGTAGTCAATGTCAGAGAGAGATGAAGGGGGCTCTTTTCATATAGCTTTCCTAATTGTGTAGGCCAATCTAGAGGTCTCTATGTCTGCTCTCTTTTCGGATTTTGTAGAACCTATACCCCGACATAACTTAAACTGCAGTATTTCGCTATTTTTGGTTTTATTGTAATGTGTATTATTTTATTTTTATCTAGTAGTATATTGTTATATGTGTTGAAATTCACGTATTACACACCCAAGTGTAATTAGTTGCAACTCGAGGCTTACATTTCACGTGAGGATCGCAATGAGCCTTTCAACAAGTATATTGCATAATATTTTATATTACCATATTTTTAATTTATAAAAATTTGGAAAGTTAAAAATAGCGAGAACTAGAAATATCAAAACGATTACAATTTGTTCATATGTTTGTATAGTTAGGCGTTAGTGTTTTGTTAGCTATTGTTGATTTTATTGAAAAATTTAGGGGTGGCTGCATAAAGAGTTAACTCGAGATTAGCGCATAAAATTAACCACCGGTTATGCTTAACTTGGAACATTTAATTGTAAACATTAATATAAGATTATTTCGTCTTAACCTCAAATTAAATCTAAGTCGGGAAATTTAACGAGTTAAAGTACTAACTAGAGTTTAGTAATTGTTAAATAAAACATTTCCCAAAGTACGGAAGCATAAAACTTCATTTATAAACAAAATGCTGAGTAACATTTATTTTAATTTCTTGTAGATAAAGTTTCTTTAACGTTTCACCTTTCATTTCCGCGTAATAATAATAATAATAATAATAATAATAATAATAATAATAATAATAATAATAATAATAATAATAATATTAATAATAGAGTTGCGTTCAATTATAAGTTATGCTAGGCTATTCATACGAACAGTATATTGTACAGATTTCTGATTATTCCTACATTTCATCCGATGATGAATTTCTGTGCTCCTCGTGTATTTTGTGAGAGAGAAAAAAATCATTTCTAGAACTGATTGACAAATAATTCAAAATGGGATTCCGCTTAGCAAAAGATGTCAGTACAGGAACAGATGTTATCCTCGATTTAATCTCAAACTAAGCGAAATCATGCTTTGAATTCGATATTCATGATACTAATAGCTTTAAGGTTCCTTCCAAATAGTTACTGGAAATATATTAAAAGTGGAGAAAGCAAAGGCCAGCAAAACCATCCATTGAGCAATTGCAGCTCTTAGGCGTCGGTTCATTAAAATGCCAACCGAAGAGGGTGATGTATGGAAAGTGGTGCCAGGCTCCTATAATTTTTGCAACTTTACTGCAGTTTTAGGTACTACAAACTGCACACACATGGGGATAATAATGCAGAAGTCTTAAGAGCCATTTGGCAATTTCCCCCATGCACTTTCTTTATCTTTGAAATACAATCTGTATTATTATTTTCAATTATTTTCTTGTTTTAGCACCAAATCAATAATATGCTTTTCACGTTTGCTAAAATTTGCCTTTCGCATTCGCTTTGAGTTTTCCTTGTCCATGTTTGAAGACAAGGCGGAAAAATTGAATAATTATTGATTTTCTCGGGTTAAACAGTAAAACATCAACCCGCTCTAAACACGAATTTCTCTACTGTTTCGCGATGTTGCCTTAGGTTCGATGTTTGGTGCAAACTCGAGATTACGTAATCTGAGATTATTTTTATGCAATAGAATTTTTGACTAACCTCTAGTTACCTTTAAAATTACAGTTAAAAGCAATCCTCGGTTTTCAACTTTTATTCAACTGACACTTAGTAGCACGATAATATGAAGGTGGTTGAAGCGGCGACTAGTATAAGGAATGGTTTGTTTTCTGAGAAGTCTAAAAACGATATGAACGAGGACGTGATATATTCACAGTTTGGTGCAAAAAGAAAAATTTCAGGACAGTTAGTGAAAATGTTATGCTGGTGTATTTTCTGGAAAAATCTCAGGTAATGACATCTTCAACATTATGGTCTATTTATCCCATGTTAAAGTCTTTGTTATATCTGAGTCGTAGTGTTGATATATCGAAGTTTGGAAGTTTGATCGCTTTCTCGAAAAGAAAATCTGTTGGATATGTAGAAAAACGAGAGTACTTAAGTAAAATTTTCGTGGAAGCTCCTGATGCAGAATATTTTACGAAGAACGTTGTTTCATATCCTACTATTATTAAGTCCCCGGAATCCATTTTGTCCAGTGTAGTATAGCTATTCTATTTACAGCAAGTAATTTGCATTGCTTGAATAATTTCCTGAACTTGTTCTGTTAAATTGTGTGATATAGCAAGACTGCTACATTCCATTGTAATTATAAAATAATGCGGCAAAGTTGGGTATATTACGATACGGCAGTATAAAAATATAATTTACCATGACTTGTTCTTTTTAAAACTCATTCTGAAAATCCCTTAATCATATGTTAGCGCGGGACTGCGGTCCATGTGATAGATTGGTAACTCTTCACTTATAATGTTTTCCCGCTATTTCTACTTTAACTGTAGTAGAACGGGATCTTACAAGGATTATAGAGAAAGGGATGGTAAAAATGCAGTGCAGCATCAAGACTGATGTGTATGCTCAGAATAAAGACCAGAGGATTTAGCTTATGTAGAAACAGGGTCGTGGAAACGGAACTTTAGAATTTTAGAACAATGCCATCAAAAACATTTTCTTGATAATAGATTTTCCATAATTTTTGACATTACATGTGTCAGCCTACTTTATACAAAAAGCCACGTTTTGCCACTGATATAAGCCTTCACAGTTTTGTTGGAAATAGTACGAAAATGTTATTTTGGAAACTTAGTTCTCTAAATTCAATATTGCCTATACTGTAACTCCCTTAGCTAAGATTTTCATGCCCTTACGTAACGTTATGTGGGTATGAAGCTGTTTTATTTTCCTTTATTGATCTTGTGATTTTGTTTATTGAAAAGGTGGTTACCTTATAAGTTTGTAACCGTCATGTTCCAGGACTTAGTAAATCTACCTCTGAACGCCTGCCTTAGGTGCTTGTCTAAGTGAATTACTTTTTTCTTATTTATACAAGATATAAGAATAATGGCGCACACGGCCAATGGACGTCAAATGTGGCACAAGCATTTTTGTTTGTGTAATTCTTTTTAGATTTTTTTTTTTTTAAATTAACATGGTCAGCATGCCTATAAAGTTTTTTCCTCCATAAAACCAAGTCGATTTACTTAAAAGGTACTTGTGATAACTATATTACCATTTGGCTATATCGAAACATTTGAGACACGTAGGTTGCTCCTTGTTTTTGCTGACACATTGTGTCACGGGCAGAACCACTGAGTTGTTATGAACCTGCTAGTTGGCAGTACCTGGCAACAAAGCTCTTCTTCTTTTCAGTTATATGATGTGTGCGTGTACCACTTGTGGTCCCTCAATAATAAAAACGGGCCTTAAAACACTGGTCAAAAAACGACGTGTGTCTGAGAGTTTATATGGCTGGAGTGGAGTTTAAGTGTTTCCTCAGGTACTTACAAATTGTTGCCGACGCATATAGTGTAGCTTAATGGTCACCCATCCAATTGTCGACCACGCTCAATTCTGCTAAAGTTAACCTGAGGTAGCGGTCAAGGGATTCTGTCATTCGATTGGGAAAGCGCTAGGAGGAATTTGTACCCAATTATTACCGTGCAGAGGGTGCTTTGTTGTCTGTCTGAACGCAGTATCTCCAAAGCCCGAGCGGGTGAGTCCTACGTTTGCAGCCGTGTTGCCGAGCGCTAGAATTAATCTATTAGGATGCAGAGGAAAGTTGTTACATGGAGATGGGGTAGGAGCTATTTATGCTCCTGGCTCCCATAAGGAGCGTATTTGAACTTATGCCGTTACGCTTTTGTTTTGCTAACACATTGCGGCATGTTTAAGGTGCAGCAATTCTCTTTGATTGCGTAGCAGACTTTGGGACTTTCTTTATATAGTCAGGACACATGATGTTGATTACTCTGAACTATATTAAATAGTATGTCCATAGCATGGACTTTAAAAAGAAAGGGTGCAGGTAATTTAAAGTGGTGTTAGACTTTAAATTTGCTATATATTATTTTTATTTTATCGTTCCTCATTTTACAAATAGACATTGAATTCATTGAATCACAATTTTTAATTATAATTGTTCATTATAATGTTCCACAGTATCATTAAATTTTTAATTTTGACGGTAAAAGGTATAATTTGGCAGACATACATTTATAGCTCGCTTTTAGTAGCAATTTTTCCTTTTTGTAAGTATTCAGTCATTTTGATCATCTGTTCTTCCCTATGAACTCTTCTCTGTAAATCCTCGGCTCTGTAACATGAAACATAAAAACACAAGGTTAGAAACAAGAAATAGGCAAAGCAACTTGTAGATGAGAATAGAAGTAATGTGTGCTTATAAGATTTTCTTTCTTCTCTTGAAAACATTTATAATGTTCTTCTGCTGAATGGAAATGATAACATTGTAAGAAATTATGCACTTTCAGTTTATTCATTGGTGATATTCTCAAAATATTCAGGAAAAGTTATATATGGTATCCAAAATTTTGCGAACTAGAGTCGCCATCTGGTCAAAAAGTAACTTAGGCCCTATTAACCGCCTTCTTCTCGGAATAGTTCCATTCCCCGCAATTTGTGCCTTTCTTGGCCCTAATACCATTTTAAAATGCATATCGAAAGTCATGTTCTAATTGACTGATTACCTGCATTTCTATTTCGATTACCTTAATTTCATCAAACCGTTGGCGTTTAAGTTTATTTTTCATTACAGAGCAAAGGGTTTTTTTTTTTTTTTTTTTTTTTTTTTTTTAAGTGTTACAAGCTCAAAACCACAATTTTTAGTTTTTACGCAAACTCAATACTGCGCACAGCTCAAAGTAGTATGAGGAATTGCTTGGCCTGCCAAGACAAATTCTTTGTGAACAATCAAAATAATCAGCATACTCTTCATGGTGCCGGCGGAGATAAGCGGAAGCCAAGGAACCTTTAGATGGTCTAGTTGTAAGCCGAAAGATGCGAGGCCAGTGTTGAAAAACAAGATCGATTTATTTCTCATAAGAGTTTATTTACAGAAGAATAAAAATGAAAGAGATTACAAAACTAATGGAAAAGCAAATGAAAAACTTTGCTGAGTCCAAAGACGTAATACCTTAGTATCAAAGTGACAAAAGGAGTGTGAAGATAGCAAGGTATGTAGAGTCCTATAGTCTTACGTATTCTGTTGTGTTGTGCCCCCAAGAGATGTATGTGGTCTTACATAGTCCTTCGTGCAACGATAATGGCTGGAACCAGATATACAAATAATTAGACCGAGCGTCTGGCTATACTTGCCTACGGCAAGCAGCTGGAACTGGAAATATTGGGCGACTGTGTGAGAGCGATCCAGTTATCCTTAAAATTTATTATGCCAATTCACTTAGTTATTTCTGCTTATTGTGAGATCGGCCAAAAGGGAACGAAGTTCATATCTTGTCTGAGTTCCCTTCTAAAACACTTGATATCTTAAACATGTCTTACGGAGCGATAAAAGTGCACACTGGAATAATAAATATGCGAGGAAATTGGATAAGAAAATATACAAAATGTGGAGAGGTTAAAGTGTTAATTAGATAAGCAGTGGTGTCAGTGGCGTATGGTGTATGCGACAGTTTTGCCTTTTTCGGTCCGGGTCAGTTTAGACTTTTTCATTGTTTCAGGATCATAACCATAAATGTACTTTTCGTCGCAAATTATAACTCTGGATTACACGGCGCTTCGTTTGAGGCGACTTGTAGATGTCAAGGGATTACTACTTCTAATCAGCCGTGAAAATCAGGGCACAAATTTGACAACGACATGATGTTCAACGCATATCCATCCCCTAACCAGCAAGTGCACGGCTAAGGCACTACCTTGATGAGTTTCTCCATTAGGACGGCATCTAGAGGCTAAACCGAACCCCCTCCTTTCGGGGTGAAAGTAGATACGCTGTTTGGCCATCCGGCTAGCTATCAGTAACCTGCTTGGCCGGCTTAATCTAGCATTAGCCTTCTCATCTTTGCAGGTTAATAACCCGAGGTGTTTTAGGTGGGAACTGGACGTGCTTCTAATAGCGTCAGAAGTATCACGAGTGCTCAGCCCAATTTATCATTTTTTTATCAGTGTTTAACTCCCGTTTTCTACTAAGACACCACAACATAGAAATGAAACCATAAACTGGGATATGATTGTTTATTTTTAAGGAAGGAAGCGTTGCAGGCTTAATTTTAGGGTACCTTTCAGGCATTTGCCATTTATGAGGACATAGGAAAACCTGGAGAAAACTTCAATTAGGGAGGACGATCCTGGTGGGATTTAATCCCAGACCTGCTGCTCACTAGTCCGCTCCTTAAAAACCTCGGCCACCCGTGGCGGTAATTGATCAATTGGTTGGTATGTCTCATAACCTATTAGCAAGATCATGAATGGTTTGAAGTCCACCCTCACTAATCAGTTATTAAATATTATCAGTAATGTCAGTTCTTGTGTGGCCAATAGGCTTTCCTTCCGCTCGTCGTTCTCCGAGGATACTATTTAAACACCTGTTTATGATTCACCCCCCCCCCCGATTGTCTAATCATTGCCAAGGAAGTTTTGCACAAAAGCTGATGGAAGTCGCTGTTTTGCTCTGATCCATCACGAAATCGCGCAGATCAGATGATTCAAATAAAAGGACAATAAATGCGTATGCTCAATCAGCTTTGTTAAATTTCGTACACAGGCTCCTAAAGTATGCCGGTCCTGGTGGTGTAGTGGTTATCATACTTGCCTCCTAAACCCAAGATCGCGGGTTCGATGGATTTTTTCGGGTGTAAAAATCCAAAGTATGTCTTCCTTCGAAAGGAAAGTAAAGCTGTGGGCCCCGTGTCGTACATTTACGGCACGAAAAAGAACCTTAAGCCTGAAAGAAGAGACCTCTGAGCAAAATTTGTCGGCCGTTTCACGCCCTGAATTGATTGGGGCGCTGATGACCTGAGATGTTGCAGAGCGTCCGTAAATAAATAACAAATTAAAAAAGCTACTAAAATTGCTGAGCAAATGACAGCATAGTCCATGAAATTTTGAAACCATCTCTTATAATCTCATACTACTGCAGTTTTATATTCTTATTCCGGGTATTATGAGAATGCAATAAGCGTTTGTTAACTTTCCTGTTAACTGTAACTGTTTAATATACAACAAAATGTGGCTGCAAAAGACATGGGTTACTTGTAATTCGAAATGTCATGGTAGTTTGCCATGTTGTAACAAGTAGTAGATCGTTTGTTTACAAAGGGTAAAAATAAAACGTTCATTCAGCGAATAAAATGTTGCAAATTTTATTTCACAAATCTGAATAAATGTCAGTAATTTTTTAATATTATAATTTATCATTTTAACCAAGAGGGTTTGGTTGTGTAAAATAACCGGCAAAACAATCAATTGCATATATTTTATCAAAAGCAATTATATTAGTTCTTTTGTAAACTGCTCGGTTGTTACGCTTATATTTATTACAGAGCACGGAAGCTCGGGCATTTATTTTGGTACAAATAGGCATGCAAAAACTCACTTAGGCAGTAATATAATTAAAATAGGTATTTAGTAAAGATGAAAACAAGAAAGCAATATCACTCATTAATAAAAATAGGCATTTAAGACACTTAATAATCTCTTTATCACACAATTAAAGTACTTGAGATAACTTTTCTTGGTTACAAGCAACAAGTTTTTTTTTAAGGTATTAACTGTCATATTCAGCCGCTTATCAAAGAGAACATTGTTCATCATGAAAAAACAATCTCCCGCAAAAGTGATTGGAGCATATTTCGGAAGGATTCATACCAGTTACAACAGAACATTCACTTTTAGCATATCATGGAAATGTTGATTAAGACAAAGTAAAGTATTTTGAATAGTCCTGGTGAATGAACATAAGAAGCGCAGTGGTTTCTGGTCGAGTTCATTTTCTGTTTATGCGTTTATAGATGAATCAGGTTAGTATCTATCGTACACCTTGCTGTAACATTTTATTGCACAGCTGTACGGCTCTCGTGTTTCTCGCATGCAATTGTTTGTTACATTTATACAGCTGAGAAGTTACTCCCACCACACATTTCCTGAAATTGTTTCGCGCAGATCGTTATAAGCTTATTCGCCAAAACTATTCAAAACCACAATCCTTCTCTTATCTTCTCTATTTCCTGATATTCGTATGCCACAGGTAACCGTGCGTTCCTTTCACTAATGAAGGTTCTGCTTTCTAAAGAGCTTAAGTGAATAGGTTGAGGAGGATGTTTTTGACAGTTTGGAAAGCAGTAAATGTGTAACAATTTTCTCAATAGATATTTTTGAGAGGTGAACATGCCATTTAATTTTTATAACTTTTTTCACTTCGATATATTGAAATTCATTATGTGCTTTTTAAAATCCGTAACGATCCAAAACATTCATAAATAAATCAATAATGTTTTAAACCTTTAAGTAGGGTAGGAGCAAAATAAAAACTGGCCCTACAGACCCCAAATGTACGGAAGCATGCTAATCTCTATCTGACTCTTAAATATATCCACCCAGATAGAAAAGGCATTTTGCCTAACTTCCGGGCTCTGTTTATCACATTAACGCTAATTATACAACAATACACATTATTGTTGTACTCACTGCAATCTTAACAGTTTGAAATTGTAATAAACATTAGTTATTCATTAAACGCTATTACATGAATAAAACAAGTTTATCTTCATTAGAATAACGTCACAACGTTGTACCTACATTTACAGTAAGATTCTCAGGTTTTGCTGCTGTTGTATCTCCATTTTAAACTAATGTATTTTTAAGTTATTTAAAGGTTTATTCGATATATGTATTATATTTTTCTTTAATAAATTCGGTCATTATCAGCAAATAGCTTCCTTTTGGAGTACAGCGTTTACATAAAGTCCGGTAACGTATTCAAATTTTAATAACTCAAAAATCATTCTGGTATATATACCATTCAGAGGAGAAACTTTCCAAATTTGTACTGCATTTCCGCAAATAGCATACAGTGGGCGTTTGTTGTAAAATGGCGATTTCCGGTGCCGAGAAAGCTTTCTAAGAATTTCATAGCAGCAGGTGTGCTAAGGATGTTCCACGGAAATTTTTAAATAAATGTGGTGAACAGCCACCAAGCAGGAAGTCACTTTACCAATGACATGACAAATTTTATAAGTTAAAGCCTTCGGACTGAGGGTCCCACTTCATACCCTGGGTCATTCAGGGGTGATAAGTAGCATTTCTTATCTATTGGTCACGGGAGGTGGGAGATGGAAAGAGGTGGTTCATATCACACAACCTTGCTTCATTGGACGCATTGAAATGTTAAATCACACCACACTTAGTTATCGGCCACCTGGTTCGTTATCTCTATGACTTTGATGACGCGGCTACAATACTGCACCTATGTGCCTCTCGTCTACTGCACTTGGTAAAGCGATGTTGATTATTAGAGAATGAACGAACAAACGAAACGCAGGAACGAACCAGTATACAAAAATGTACGTATGAATGAGCGAATGTATGACCGAAAAACGTGCCTTTGCTAGGTTGTTTCTCCTGATATATGAAATCTAAAACGTCGCCACGTGGTTACAAAAACCTCCCAGGGTTTATAGCATAGCGCCCACGGCTTCCTGAGACTTTGAAATATTTAAATACTATTGAACTTTTGAGCACCCAAACACACTTAATTTTAAATTCATCGCCTCTTTGGCACCTTATTGGAGAACTCCTGATTATACAATGTAACGACTTCATCTCTGATACCTGTTCCCCTTTCACCTTAACAATTTTGAAGCATCTTCAGCAACTAAGATACAAAGGGATCTATTGTTCGGTCACCTGTATGCACTTAACTTTGTTATAATAGAGAGACCCATCGCTTTAGCCATTACCAGCAGAGGCAGCACAAAAGATGACAAAAGTAAACATTTCCCTATTGTCATAGGCGTATGCCCAGGTAGCCATGCATACACTTTCGTAATACACAAAATGTTCATGTTGATTACTACAAGCTGTATATTTAATAATTATCATAGGCACGCGGGGGTGTGTGGATCTGTCACAAAGTACAGTTTGTGCCCTCAGCAGAGAAGTGATCGTCCTGGTGTGAGAAAAGAGAATGTGAAATGAATGAGAAAGACATTCAGAAGAAGCCCGTAGAAGTTGGTGAGTAAAATGTCCCATGAGCTCCAAATGCCGGTAATAACTGCGAAAAACTTTGCGAGAGAAACTGACTATGAACTCATACAAATTGCAGTTAGGACATAAGCTAACAGAAACTTATAAAGGAAAGCGCTTGCAGTTTTGATGTTAGCTGCAACGACAGGCAGAAGAGGATGACCACTTAAAGACGGAAGCTGCATTTCACACAAATGAAACGACAAGTAAACTCACATTAATGTCGCAAACGGGGCATTCAAAAACACCTGGAATTCAAATTCCAGCCGAAGGTTAATGTTTGCTTAGCAGTGTTGTGCCGAAACTTTGTTAAATGTTCCTACTTGGACATGTTACAGCTATAGCTAATGCTGCAGTACGATTCTGATACTTTTCTCTACCAGTAAGATGTTCATGCATACTTGAACACGGAGATACATCAGTTCAGTTGTATCGAACGTGCTGAAGTCGAGGACAGTTGTATTATATCGTGCCGACTTGACGATATTTGACTTCATGCTGAAGGATACTTAAAAATACTATGCATATGTACTCTCCCTCGCCTTCTCTCCATCTTGGCCCGATCATTTTATAATTCGCAGAGAATTGGTTGTTCATAGGAAACTGGTCACCGCATACAGCATAACTGAAAGGCCAGTATGAATGTTCTCTACGCCTTTTACCTATATTAAGCGGCACATCCTGGGGAGCTGACCGGACGGTGCTTTGGCGCCTCTACCTTTCTGTAATCTGGACCAAACTCTATTATGGCTAAATTGCGTACGACTCGGTGCGACCTTCGTCGCCTTAACCAGATTCATCACCGGAAAATCCGTGTTGCAATTTACGAGTCCTGAGTCCAGCCTGTGCGCGGAGTCGGGTGAACCCCCTCTCTTATCTTAGATACACTTTACTTAATGGAAATGTCTACCAATTGACTGCTCAATCTCGGCACCCGACGAATGAGTCGTTTTTAATGCCTTGCTTGACCTCTCATACCCTGCTAGGTCTCTGGCTCCTAAGCCACCCGTTTATCGGGTTCGAGATATGTTAAGGACTTTGGACGTCAATTACTTGCTTTTTTCGCAGCTGGGGTAGCTTGTTCGTAGAGGCCCTCATTCATCTGTCCGAAATCCTCGACTGCAGCCTCTATTATTCGTTGGCATTTTAGAGCGATACTATCTTCATTTGAGAGCTGTAATTTTATTTATACCAAGGGCTCGAAAAGGGCACAGGTGTCGGATGTGCCTTCGTTTCTAATGGATCTATTTTTATTTTACTATTTATTGATCAATGAAATGTTTAAACGGGCCTAGAAATTAAATGATTTAGCTAAACAAATTCACTGTAGTGCTACTAAATATAAAAGAAGCCATGCATTATTTATCTTTTCCATATCTACTGTTTTCTTGACTAACATACTACAGTGTGATACATTTATGAATAGTTCTTGGAGATGGTGAGTGTATTTTTTAATAAATTGCACATGGTGTCATTTAAAACAGCCAAGCTCTATCCCATATCTTCTACATTAATGGAAATACGGAAACAATATATTCTCAGCAAGAACTCCCCCATAATGATAAAACACCTCTTTTTTAACAATTTTTCATTTGACTGACCAGAAAAAGTTATTTTGGGTAAGCAAGATTAATGCGTCATCCTGTAAACCTCTCTCATACTTGGCCGTAAGTTTTCAAGTGGGAGATAAGGATGAAGAAATGCAAGACATAACATCCAATAGCACAGAATACTTACCAATAGCTTTCTTGAGTGGTGTTATCCTTTATAACAATACAATTCTTCTTACTTAGTTATGCAGAGTGCCTATAAATATCTTGTAATCGCAGGCTTTGGAAAGCTTCATGTGATAGGCGTACAGCTCGCTCCCAAACCATTCTTAGAGTTTGTTGTTGGTAAGCTGGAGCTGACAGCACTATAACATACATATAATTTAATTAGATGATGTATAAATGTAGATAAATTTAATTAGATGATGTATGATGTATAAAAACTGATTTTCAGCTAATGAATATAAATATATTTAAGATAAACTTAAGAAATACAGCGTGATTCAGGACCGCTGCAAGAACATTTGTGGATAAGTCTTGCAAAAAGGATAATTTTTGTCGTACAACCAATGTTGAGTTTAGGAGCCACATGATTTAGTAGTCAATCAGTGTCCTATGACGTTCCATTGCATGAGTTGCGCACTTGATTGACCGCACTACTGCACACAGCAGTTGCTCCCGTCTTACCAGCTGAGGTATGAGAACCACGGAAACACCCTGAGAATAATGAAGATGATGTATACTGCGGTTGTGAGATCAACTATGACGTACGGGGCCGAAATCTAATGTTGGGAAAACGCCGAGGAATTGAATCAGGTACAAACGGCTGCTTCAAGTAGGGAGAGGTACAGTAAATTGTGGGGTTCCTAAAGAGTTTGGTATCTTTAATGAAAATGTGGATTTAAAAACAAGAACAATTAAGTACTAGTTAAGAATAATACGGGGGATCAAGCCTTCAAGTAGTTTGTCTGACGGATCAAATAAGGGAAGCGTGGGATACGAGTTGAGCATCAAAAATTATAGGCTTAGACAAAATTGAACTAGGGTATATTTGATTAAGGGGAGAGGAAATTATGCGAAATAGTTGGAAAATATGTAACAAATTTGCGAGATATAAATAAGCAAAATTCTGAAACTGAATGCGGAGAAAAAGCATCACGTAACCTGCAGGTTCAAATACCTCAGATGTGGGGAAGGGGGTTATGTAGATGGGAGAGAAGAAAGAAATGGTCTCGCATGACCCAGATTAGGAACATGGAAAGGATATAAAACAGTTAAGCTCTGGGAGAAAGAATCTGTCCATTGTGTGAAGAAAGCGATACCTGGAGGCATATTCTGGTAGAATGCAAGGAAACGGGGATTTTAAGAAATGAGCATTTACCACCACAATTTGTGAAGTTTGAACTTCTGCCGGAAAGTGTTGGTGTATGGTAGATACAAAACTCTGGAATATTTTTAACGAAGACCCGACACAGAAGGTTAATGGCTATAGAGAAGAGGAGGAAGTTGGTAAAAGGAAGGGGAGTTCAGGGGTAAGGCCTCTATTCATGTCTGTATATATGTACGAGGGGCATCCAGAAAGTAAGTCCCAATCGCGCCTAGAGATCGCACCACTAGTCGGATAGAAATGCGCATGCGCAGAAATAGAGAGGAAGTATGTGAGAATAATGCAGTAAAGTTTCAGCCTTGTGACGGTCGTGGTTATCGCGCCGTGCTAGGAGAAAATGGCTGCTCTGATATTGTCTCCCTCCAACTGCGAGGTTCGTGCAGTCATCCGAGGTTTGCACGCTCAAAAGCAAAGTCCGGCAGAGATCCATCGCCAATTGTGTCAAGTGTATGGACACGACATTAGTGCAACAGTATGGTAATACGATGGTGCAGGCAATTCACTGAAGGACGAACCAATATTCACGACGACGACTGTAGTGGCCGACCGTCCCTGGTGACGGCAGAAGTGTCAAGGCTTCCGGGGGACAATTTCGTGCACAAGGGAGCGAGACATCTGGGGAATTGACAAGAGAGTTCTGAAATTGTGAAGCGCCGGTTCTGCTCAATTTCTTGCCGCACACTTTCCAACACTTCTGCCGTCACCAGGGACGGTCGGCCACTACGGTCGTCGTCGTGAATATTGGTTCGTCCTTCAGTGAATTGCCTGCACCATCGTCTTACCATACTGTCGCACTAATGTCGTGTCCATACACTTGACACAATTGGCGATGGATCTCTGCTGGACTTTGCTTTTGAGCGTGCAAACATCGGATGACTGCACGAACCTCGCAGTTGGCGGGAGACAATATCAGAGCAGCCATTTTCTCCTAGCACAGCGCGGTAACCACAGCCGTCACAAGGCTGAAACTTTACTGCATTATTCCCACATACTTCCTCTCTACTCCTGCGCATGCGCATTCCTATCCGACAAGTGGTTCCATTTCCAGGCGCGATTGGGACTTACTTTCTGGATGGCCCTCGTATATTGTGGCAGAGTCGAGCCCTCACCACTTCGCCACATTACAACTTCTATTTCCTCAAAAACACACATAACGTGTCGGATCATGGGATTGGAACAATGGAGCGTAGGTTTTCATAATGAAAAATCTACTATGAATAACATGTTTGCAGAATGAAAACACTTATCTAGATAATTTTTTATACATGATGCCATACTTGTCTTTCACTTTGACCCGGGGACGACGCTGCCAATGATATGGCACTGTCACGCCGCTTTCTTCCAACTCCTGACTGACCCTTTCAAACTCGAACGTGGTTTCCTGACGCCAATTCTCCCCTTATACCATCATATACTACTATCTTGGCATTTTTCACAAACAAACTGTTATTTTTATCTTTTCTCTTCCGCTTTCTAAGCAATAACATGTGAACATGTTTTCATCCGCATAGGATTATTATGTAACCATCCAACGCCACGATATAAAAATTACTCATAGAAAACCTGTGATGTAAGTATATCGATGTGTGTGTATATATGTGTATATATATGCACATAGATCTATATGTATGTACATTTTGATTGTTACAAGGACGATATTAGCATGTACGCCGTAAGGCCCAAGCGACAGTTGCACTTGTGTGTATTTTAAAACTATACAAACTTAGGCTTTCACGGCCGGCGTCAATCCAATAAAACGATGATTTTTCCGGGCTTCTTGGCCGTGGTCTAGAGGTAACACTAGTACCTGACGTTTCGCCCGCCACTCCGTCGGGCATCCTCAGAGGTAGACTCATGACTGACAAACTCAAGAGTGGCGTTCTGGAGAACACACCGTCAATATATAGGGGAGCGAGTACCTCCCCACTTCTCTATCATTGGCCCGCCTCTCCGCCAATCATGGTGCGGCTAGGGTCCCCTCCTACTGTACGTCCGTCCTGGCTTCTTATTGGCTTGATTCTGGTGTTCTCCAAGACCGGCATCCATGCTTTGTGAATTCGTGTAGCCTCTTCTTTTTTATTGAAATTGTCCTTGTGCTTAAAAATCTCAATGGCCTCACGGTACAACCTCGAATAATATGGGGCTGTATTGTCGAGAATATCCGTCTCCCCGAACAAGATATCGTGGCCCGCCAACATAGCATGTTCTGCCACCGCCGATTTTTCAGTTTGACCAAGTCGACAGTTGCCTCGATGTTCCTTTATCCGTGTACGTACACTCCGTTTTGTGGTCCCAATGTACACTTTACCACAACTGCACGGAATGCGGTAAACGCCTCTTGAACAAAGGGGGTCCCGCTTGTCTTTCACTGATCGAAGAAGATATCTCAGCTTTTTGGTAGGCTTATATAAAGTACGTATATTAAATTTCCCTAATAGTTTCCCTATTCTGTCTGTGACCTTGTTGATGTACGGTAAGCAAGCTGAATTCTGAGTTTTCGGGTTCTCCGTGCGAACCCATTTTCTATTGGGATGTAATGCCCGGTTGATTTCTCCATCACCATATCCATTAGCTTGCAGTGTGACCTTGAGGTGTTTCATTTCTTGTTCCAAGGTCCCCGGTTCGCAGATGCGTTTTGCCCGTACTGCCAAGGTATATCCGGTGGGCTTTACCAGAGTTGAATTGCCTCTTCATTCTGATAAAATTCGGCATGGTGTCCGTATCCCGGCACCTCCGAAGGAAGGTCAGAGAGGACAGAAGTTTGCTCTTTTTCTTTCGAAGTTTTTCCATGCGTCTCACTTTCTGTACAGTTTCCTCCCCGTAGAGGCGTCTTATATACAAACTTAGGCTTTCACGGCCGGCGTCAATCCAATAAAACGATCTGGTAAAGCCCACCGGATATACAGACGGACTGAACAAGCCTTATTACGGGAGCGGGTCCAGGCCAATGTTAAGGAACTGGCCCTCAATGACAGAGCCCTGTTTCTTCTACATCTGGAGATCAGCCACCGAATGGCGTATGAGGATTGGAATCGTATAGACAGCATTACATACAGCACAGCGGTTAGTTTGAGGGAATCTGTGGAAAGTAGGCAAAAGAAGAAATATGACAACTGTCAAAGGAAGCAGGCGAGTTCCCAATTGGATGTGCGGCGCACCGTGGTCAATTTGAGCAAGAGGCCTTTATCCGCTAGTGAGACTTCACTGTTGGCGAAGGGTGGTAATTTTGCTATAACCCCTCTGCACGTACCGAAAGAAGAAATCATTGCTAACATCGAGTCTGCTATTCGAGTGCTCCCGGTAGCAGAAGCGGAGGAAGTTCGCACGGAAGCCGCGCGTATTCTACGCCGCGCCACACAACCTAAGCAGAACGTGACAAGGCAGGAGAGGAGTGCGTTGAAGACTTTAAACATGGATGCATCTATTATCATTTTGGATGCCGATAAGGGAAATGCGACGGTTGTGATGGACGCAGAGGAATACAGACATAAGATAGGGCAGCTCTTGGAACCTGAGACTTATAAAGTCCTACAGAGGGATCCAACCAGTAGAATTCTAAGGATGACGAATCTACTAATAAAGAAATCGTCGCTAATGCAAGAGGTGCAAAGGACCATGGTCATCAGTGAAGCTGTTGCACCGCGGTTATACGGTTTGCCCAAGATTCATAAGGATTTGACGCCATTGCGTCCTATAGTCAGTACCATAGATTCACCAACCTATTGTTTGTCCAAGCATTTGGCTCAAATGCTGCAACCGTATGTGGGCAACACGGAGACCCATATAAGGAACTCTGCACACTTTATAGAAAAACTTAAGGACATCAGGTTGGACCCACAGGATCAACTTATAAGTTTCGACATAACCTCACTTTTCACTAGGGTGCCATTGGAAGACACATTAGTACGCATTGCGGAAATCTTTCCGGCTGACATCACGGAACTGTTTCGTCACTGCCTTACCACGAGCTATTTTAGTTGGGGTGGCAAGTTTTACGAACAGAAAGATGGGGTGGCTATGGGTAGTCCACTGAGCCCACCGATTGCTAACTTTTACATGCAGTATTTCGAGAAAAAGGCCTTGGAGTCAGCCCCGTACAAACCTAAGGTTTGGTGGAGGTATGTTGATGATACTCTTGTTATCTGGCCACATGGCGAGGGGGAATTACAAGGGTTTCTGGACCACCTAAACAGTGTCAATGAGAGGATCCAGTTCACCATGGAAAGGGAGAAGGATGGTTGCATTGCGTTCCTGGATGTGTTGGTTAACAAAAAGCCAAATGGGACATTGGGCCACACTGTATATAGGAAACCAACCCACACGGACCGGTACTTACAAAAAACGTCAAATCATCATCCACGCCAGAAGAGGGGGATCATCAAGACCTTGGCAGTACGGGCAAAACGCATCTGCGAACCGGGGACCTTGGAACAAGAAATGAAACACCTCAAGGTCACACTGCAAGCTAATGGATATGGTGATGGAGAAATCAACCGGGCATTACATCCCAATAGAAAATGGGTTCGCACGGAGAACCCGAAAACTCAGAATTCAGCTTGCTTACCGTACATCAACAAGGTCACAGACAGAATAGGGAAACTATTAGGGAAATTTAATATACGTACTTTATATAAGCCTACCAAAAAGCTGAGATATCTTCTTCGATCAGTGAAAGACAAGCGGGACCCCCTTTGTTCAAGAGGCGTTTACCGCATTCCGTGCAGTTGTGGTAAAGTGTACATTGGGACCACAAAACGGAGTGTACGTACACGGATAAAGGAACATCGAGGCAACTGTCGACTTGGTCAAACTGAAAAATCGGCGGTGGCAGAACATGCTATGTTGGCGGGCCACGATATCTTGTTCGGGGAGACGGATATTCTCGACAATACAGCCCCATATTATTCGAGGTTGTACCGTGAGGCCATTGAGATTTTTAAGCACAAGGACAATTTCAATAAAAAAGAAGAGGCTACACGAATTCACAAAGCATGGATGCCGGTCTTGGAGAACACCAGAATCAAGCCAATAAGAAGCCAGGACGGACGTACAGTAGGAGGGGACCCTAGCCGCACCATGATTGGCGGAGAGGCGGGCCAATGATAGAGAAGTGGGGAGGTACTCGCTCCCCTATATATTGACGGTGTGTTCTCTAGAACGCCACTCTTGAGTTTGTCAGTCATGAGTCTACCTCTGAGGATGCCCGACGGAGTGGCGGGCGAAACGTCAGGTACTAGTGTTACCTCTAGACCACGGCCAAGAAGCCCGGAAAAATCGTTTTATTTTAAAACTGCTCACTAAAAAGTTCATTACTATTGCTACAGGTTTTCGAACAGTTTACTACTCAAGCAAGCTACACACCTCTAACTGGTACTATACTGGTACACATTGCATGACCTGCATTCGCTTGCTATCATCAGTCAGATAGGATAGACATTTACGATTTATGTGAGCTCACTGATATGACCATGTGTTACGGGAAGGCCAGAGGAAATGAGAAACTCTTCGCATTTAATAACGCCGGCATCCTCGGAGACTGCATCCATACCACACTGTTTGCACGAAAGTTTTTAACATCTTCGCAAACTTGGAAGTCTGCGTCCTAAACACATTGGTGGGGATAGACGCAATATAAGAACACCTACCTTTGAAGAACAAGTGCTTGAGAGAGTTGGTAATGAACTCTCCATTAGCACGTGTGCCTTTGCCCATGCTATAGGCACAAGTCAATCTTCAGTTTACTAAGTGTTGCGAGAACAAAGGCATCATGCATATCACCTCCAGAAAGTGCAGCACCTTGGACCTCATCAGTACTTTGCCCAGTGATTTGTACAACGCTGTATCGCCGATTCTGCATTTAAAACTCACGTTCTCTTCATGCGAGACAGTAAACCGCACCTAATACACGTAGCTTTGATGTTTTTATTATTACTGTAAGTGGTATTTGTGTTTATGAATGACGCAGTTTACTTCAACAGTAAGAACTTTCTCCTCTGGGATGATGATAACCCTCATGATAGTTCATCAGTAGCAATTTTACACCTGGGCAGGCATTATTGGTGATAAGCTGCTAGGGCCGGTCATGTTGATACCACATTTAAACGGAGCTGTGTCCTTTGCGGACCTTCAATCAGTGCCACTGCTCATGGAGAATGTGCAGCTTGCTACGCGAAGGAGAATATGGTTCTAGCATGAAGGGGCTCCACCACACTTCAATCAGACTGTAAGAAAACTTTTCAACACCTACAGGTAGAAGTGGATAGGGAGAGGAGCACCTGTTACATGGCCACCGTGATCGCCCGACTTAATGCCGCTTGACCTCTCTTTGGGAGCATGAAGAGTGTCGTTTATGTCGGGAAAGAATTGCTCATACACGATACCGCACGTTGAGAGGGTTCGTCAGTCAATGGAACGACGATGTCGTGAATGCAGAAGCTGGACACTTTGAAGGCCTTATTTGATTTACTTTTTCATTTAATTTGCACTGTTCTTATAGCAATAAACGAGCATATGTAACTTTGAGCGTTGTCTTGTCAATCAAGTGAATCCTAAACAACGCAACAGCCAACATCGGTTGTATGACAAAAAATTATCCTCTTTGTGGGATTTATCATTTCACAAAGTTTGTTGCAGAGATCCTTTTATAGACGAGTCATTGTGAAAATTACGGTAACCAATTATTTTTGGGATTACTATGCTGAAAGTAAACTAAAGATACTGTGTAGCTTTAATAAAACTCCATATGTGTAAATTGACATTATTATAGTTGTAAATAGTTTCTAAAATTGCTTCTTTTTCAAAATGGGAATTTTAGATTAAGTGTTAATAACTAAACACCGGAGTTTCGCACTAGAGTGGCAGAAGGTAGAAATAGGGTCCATTATATGGGATTGGATTGTCAGGGACAGGGTATATTTTCGCATATTCCAGAGAATGGTTTTCTACAGTGAATTTATAATTTATTTATTTTAAAGTCCACAGAATATAGAATTTATAAACTTAAAATGAGATAAACTATACTGTGTATTTGTTCAATTTAAGATAGCCTTCGACAATGTTCAGAGAGATGATCTGTTGGTAAACCGTGCCAGAATGGTATATCACACATATATAGCAAAGTAAAATCCATTTTTAAGATACTAAAACAATACATTGGAGTGCAACGTTCATCTCCGTCATTGTTCAATCTATTTATATGTATATGATATTTCGCGTGTTCTGTTAGCGACGGAAATAAAATCTTCTGAAATGGACAAAGCAGCCATTCCTGTGCTTTTTATGGTGACTATTTTATCTCTAACGACAAGTGATTTGAAGAAAAACATTAACATTCTAAAAGATTATTGCTTGAAATGGAGTATGGTGGTAAATGTTAAGAGAACTAAAATTATGATATTAAAACAAATGGCTGCATATATAACAGATGAGAAATAAATACCAATTTTCAAAAATTATTTGGGAGTAATCATTTAATATGTGTTCACTTATCTTATTAATTGTAAAACACCAAGTCAAGTAAATGAGTTACTACGTGTTCTGACTCGAGTTCAAGATATACCAGTAGATACCTAGAAATTGCATACAATGCTATGATTGTCTATTCTGCTATATATTGAGGTGGGGAAGAGCTGAACATGTAAATAAAATTCAAAACTATTTTTGGAGCAAGATTCTAGGGCACTCCAAAGGAGCGTCAAACTGCGGGATCACGAGGAAAGTGTGTTGCTATGAAAATGCGATTAATAGTAACACAAGAACGTTAAAATACTGGCCTAGATTAATGCAGGGAGACAATTAACACTTCCAGCTAAATGCTATAGACACCAGATACAAAATATAACCTTAAAGTTATGGGTTGCAGAAGTGGAAAACGACTCGGAGGAATTTGCATGAGTGCAATAAGGCACCGAGGTAATAAACAACTAAATTAAACTGGGTTAAAGAGGTAAATATGTTCGGACTAGGTGAAAGGAAAGATCCGGTTTATATTGGTAGATATTTTTGCCAGAAAATAGAAAATGCGCCCACCCGCCACTCTTTGTGGAAAACCTCCATTCGTGGGAACTGCCTTCTATATGAACTTTTGTAGGAAATATAAAATTTATTGTAGTCAGCAATGCAAATTCCATATTTCTTATTTCATATAATATGCTGTAGACACAATTTTTGTTATATAACATTAAATTCACATGTACTTTTGAAAAAAGTTTGAGCACATTTGAATCAATAACATAGGCTGAAGAATTTTTCTGAATAACTTCAATATCAATGAAAGAAAATAACAATGGTATATATCCGCCTATTTTTGTGGCCGTCGTCCTTTCTCGTGTACCGCTTAAAAAAAATATTGTGGGAAAATTCATAAAATATATAAGAGCAACAATGCAATTTCAAGACTTGATTTTTTCAATTGAAATAATAATAATAGTAATAATAATAATAATAATAATAATAATAATAATAATAATAATTGCACATGTATTTTAAAAATATTTTAAGCACTATTGAATCGGTGCTAACGACTTTTTCTCTAATAAGCCTTCGAATTAATGTGTATAAAACTAGAATGGCACTCACCCGGCATTGCTGGTGTATGTCCTCCAACCGCTTTTGTCACCTCCATTAAGAATATTTTGAGGGATTTCATAAAATATACCAGAAGACAAGATTCCAAAATTACATGTTTTATATTACATTCATATTCTAATGGCACATTTCTCATTTTAGATAAAAATAAGAGCTTAATATGCATTATGATAACATT
Organism: Metallyticus violacea; assembly: GCA_030762175.1. Taxonomy (NCBI): domain Eukaryota; kingdom Metazoa; phylum Arthropoda; class Insecta; order Mantodea; family Metallyticidae; genus Metallyticus; species Metallyticus violacea. Next base: position 225,292 of record CM060843.1, on the reverse strand, counting down.
TTGACTCCATTGAAGCAATAGCAATGTGCTGAGGACTTTTCACTCATTACCATTCTACACGTGAAAAACAAAACAGACATGGCAACCACCCATCATCGCTTATTGCGGTCTTTATTCCGTGTGTATTGCTAAATTAAGAACATATTTGGGATTTCAAAAAATATATTTAAATATAAGAATGCATATTCCATATTTTTTATTCCATTTATATGCATGTGACACATTTTCTAATTATAAAACATAAATCAGAACTGCACATGTATTTTAAAAATATTGGGCACTATTGAAGCAATAGCATGTAATAAGGAACTTTTTCTCTGATAAATGTTCATGAAAAAGTAAAATAGCCATGGTACCACCTGCCATTACATGTGGCAGTCCTCCTTCCTCGTGTACCGCCTCCATTAAAGAAAATGAAGAAAATTAAATAGATAATATCTTATGACAGCAAATTCTACATGTCATATTGCATTCACGTGCAAAAGACACCATTTTGTAAATATTTTGGGAGCACTATTGAAGCAATAGTAAGAGCTGAAAAATTTTTCTCTGATTACCAATTAATTTATGAGAAGCAAACCAGTATTCGCCTACATAGCCATTCCTGGTGGTGGCCATCCAACATTTTTACTGCCATCTTTAAAAATATTTTTGGAAATTTCTGAAGAAATATTAGAAGATCACACTGCAAATTCCATAATTTGCAAGCACTATATTCCATTCATATGCTGATGACACATATTCTCTCTTTAGATAATAATAAGAACTGCACATGTACTTTAAATTTATTGGGCACTATTTAAGCAATAGCATGCACTGAGGACTTTTTCTCTTGATAACCATGATGTATGTAAAAAAGCAAAATAACCAGGGCACCCACCTGACATAGCTTGTGGCGATCCTCCTTCCTGATGTACTGCTTCCATTAAGAGAAATTAAGAAAATTAAATAAAAATATCTGAAGACTACAAAGAAAATTTATATTAAATGGATTCACATGCAGAAGACACCAATATGCATTTGATTGTGTAATAATAATGCCACATGTATTATGTAAATATTTTGGGCACTTTAGAAGCAATGGCATGTGCTGAAAATTTTTTCTCCGATTGCCAATTTATGTGAAACTACCGAGTGTTCGCCTACTAGGCTATTCCTGGTGACGTCCATCCAACGGCTTATATTGCAATCTTTATAAATATTTTTGTAAATTTCATAATAATTATATTACAAGACTACACTGCAAAATCTGTTATTTGCAAATACTGTATTGCACTCATATGCTGATGACACATTTTGTACCTTTAAAATTTAATAAGTATTGCACAGGTCCTTTAAAATTATTTGGCACTATCAAAGCAATAGCATGTGCTGATGACTTTTTATCTTGTTACCATGAAGTTCGTAGAAAGCAAAATAGCCATGGCACCCACCTGCCATTGCTTGTGGCAGTCCTCCTTCCTCATATACCGCCTCCATTAAGAGAAATATAAATATGGGTATATTATTTCTCCCAACTATTTGTGCCTTTCCATCTTCTATTAGCAATAACTACTTAGCTCATGTAGCTGCAATAGGATAATTATATGTAATTAACCTAGAGACTGATTAATATTTAAAAAAATGTTTCTTTAATTTTCTTTTAAAGAATCTCCTTTAAAGACCAAAATATACTTAATATTATATTAAATGTATCTGGAAATTTTGCAGTTCTTTATTCTGCTTATTCCAGATTATTAGGAAAGGGGAATTCAGATTCAAAAATGATGGGCCCCAACCTCGCAAATGACTGTGGCGATCATCCTTTACTGTACAACATGAGCTCCTTTTTTCCTACTATTAATATCATATAATTAAAAGCTACAACCATTAAACTTGTCATTTCTATATTCATGTATAGATTTTCAAAAATAGGTATTTTAACCTATAGTATAAATACATTTGTATTTTTGCTTCCTAGTTTTTCTCTCTATCATACTAAGTGTTAAAATATATGATTTTTCTATAAATATCCTATGAAATAAATTATTTCCATGTAATCTTGTAGCTGAGTTGTCCTAGTTTTTACGACTTATAATTCCTTTTTTTTTAAAATCTGCTGCCTATGTTAATTTACACTTATATATCCAAAGAATGCTTGTGGAATAATAACTATAATATTTAAAGGAGTGTGTAGATGATATGGTAAATTGAAGTATTCTACCCTACTTAATGGTTATTCATGATTTTAGAACAGATCTTCCTCTTATACGTATTATAAGTAATTCCAAGTCATTGCAATTAATTTTTTTAAAATTCATCGGTATGTGCACTTATTATTATCCAATCTATCTCTCAATATAAATATGGGTATATTATTACTGCCAATTATTTGTGCCTTTCCATCTTCTATTAGCAATAACTAATTAGCTCAAGTAGCTGCAATACGATAATTATGTGTAATTAACCTAGAGACTGATTGATATTAAATAAAGGGATTTCTTTAATTTTCTTTTAAAAAATCTCCTTTATAGAGCAAAATGTACTTAATATTATGTAAAATGTATCTAGAAATTTTCGTAATTCTTTCTTTGCTTACACCAGAATATAAAGGAAGGAGAATTCTAATTAAAAAATCATGGGCCCCAACCTCGCCCATGACTGTGGCGATCATCCTTTACTGTAGAACATCACCTCCTTAATCCTATTATTAAAATTATGTAATTAAGAGCTTCAACCATTAAACTTGTCATTTGTATATTCATGAATAGATTTTTACAAATAGGTAATTTAACCTATAGTATAAACACATTTGCATTTTTACATTCTAGTTTTTCGGTCTATCTTAATAAGTATTAAAATATATGAATTTTCTATAAACAGCCCATGAAATTAATCATTTCCATGTAATCTTGTAGCTGAGTTATCTCAGTTTTTATGACTTATAATTATTTTATTGAAAATTCTGCTGCTGATAATATTTAACGCTTATATATCTGAAGAATTCCTGTGGAATAATATCTTTAATTTTAAAGGAGTATGTAGATGATATAGTCAATGCAAGTGTTCTACCCTACTTAATGGTTATTCATCATTTTAGAACAGATCATACTCTTAAACGTATTATAAGAAATTCCAAGTCATTGCAATTAATTTTTTTAAATTCATCTGTATGTGCACATATTATTATCCAATCAATCTCTGAATATAAAGATGGGTAAATTATTACTGCCAATTATTTGTGCCTTTCCATCTTCTATTACCAATAACTAATTACTCCAGTAGCTGCAATATGATAATTATATGTAATTAACCTAGAGACTGATTGATATTTAATAAAGGGATTTCTTTAATTTTCTTTTAAAGAATCTCGTTTAAAGAGCAAAATATATTTAATATTATATAAAATGTATCTGGAAATTTGCAATTCTTTCTCTGCTTATGCTAGATTATAGGGAAAGGAAAATTCTAATTCAAAAGTCATGGGCCCCAACCTCGCCCATAATTGTGGCAATCATCCTTTACCGTAGAACATCACCTCTTATTTCCTATTATTAAAATTATATAATTAAAAGCTACAACGATTAAACTTGTCTTTTGTATATTAATGTATATAATTTTACAAATAGGTAATTTAACCTATAGTCAAAATACATTTGTATTTTTGCTTCCTGGTTTTTCGGTCTATCGTAATAAATATTAAAATATATGATTTTTCTATAAATATCCCATGATATTAATTATTTCCAGGTAATCTTGTACCTGAGTTTTCCTAGATTTTAGGACTTATATTTCTATTTTGTTGAAAATTCTGCTGCCGATGTTAATTTACACTTATATATCCTAAGAATGCTTGTGGAAAAATAACTTTAATATTTAAAGGAGTATGTAGATGATATGGTAAATGGAAGTATTCTACTCTAGTTAATGGTCATTCATGATTTTAGAACAGATCTTTCTCTTATACTAATTTTAAGTAATCCCAAGACATTGCTAAAATTATATAATTAAAAGCTACAACCATTAAACTTGTCTTTTGTATATTAATGTATAGAATTTTACAAATAGGTAATTTAACCTATAGTATAAAAACTTTTAGATTTTTGCTTCCTAGTTTTTCGTTCTATCTTAATAAGTATTAAAATATATGATTTTTCTATAAATATCCCATGAAATTAATTATTTCCAGGTAATCTTGTACCTGAGTTTTCCTAGATTTTAAGACTTATATTTCTATTTTGTTGAAAATTCTGCTGCACATGTTAATTTGCACTTATACATCCGAAGAATGCTTGTGGAAAAATAACTTTAATTTTAAAGGAGAATGGAATTGATATAGTCAATGCAGTATTCTACCCTACTTAAAGGTTATTCATGATTTTAGAGCAGATTTTGCTCTTAAATGTATTATAAGAAATACCAAGTCATTGCAATTAATTCTTTTAAATTCATCTATATGTGCACTTATTATTATCCAATCTATCTCTCAATATAAATATGGGTATATTATTACTGCCAATTATATGTGCCTTTCCATCTTCTATTAGCAATACCTAATTACTCCAGTAGCTGCAATATGATAATTATATGTAATTAACCTAGAGACTAATTGATATTTAATAAAGGGATTTCTTTAATTTTCTTTTAAAGAATCTCCTTTAAAGAGCAAAATATACTTAATATTAAGTAAAATCTATCTGGAAATTTTGGTAATTCTTTCTCTGCTTATACTATAAATAAAGGAAAATTCTAATTCAAAAGTCATGGGCCCCAAACTCGCCCATGACTGTTGTGATCATCCTTTACTGTAGAACATCACCTCTTTTATCCTATTATTAAAATTATATAAATAAAACCTACAACCATTAAATTTGTCTTTTGTATATTAATGTATAGAATTTTACAAATAGGTAATTTAACCTATAGACTATAGTAAAAATACATTTGCATTGTACCTTCCTATTTTTTCCGTCTATCATAATAAATATTGAAATATATGATTTTTCTACATATATGCTATGAAATTAATTATTTACAGGTAATCTTTAACCTGAGTTTTCCTAGATTTTAAGATTTATTAATCTATTTTGTTGAAAATTCTGCTGCCGATGATAATTAACACTTATATATCCGAAGAATGCTTGTGGAAAATAACTTTAATTTTAAAGGAGTATAGACATGATATAGTCAATGCAAGTATTGAATGCAAGTTATAAATTTTTACAAATAGGTAATTTAACCTATACTGTAAATACATTTTTATTTTTGCTTCCTAGTTTTTCGGTCTATCTTAATAAGTATTAAAATATATGATTTTTCTATAAATATCCCATGCAATTAATTATTTCCAGGTAATCTTGTAGCTAAGTTGTCCTAGTTATTGAGACTGATATTTCTTTTTTGTTGAAAATTCTGCTGCCGATGTTAATTTACACTTATATATCCGAAGAGTGCTTGTGGAAAAATAACTTTAATATTTAAAGGAGTATGTAGATGATACGGTAAATGGAAGTATTCTACTCTACTTAATGGTCATTCATGATTTTAGAACAGATCTTTCTGTTATACGTATTTTAAGTAATCCCAAGACATTGTAATTAGTTTTTTTTGAAATTCATCAGTATGTTCAGCTATTATTAGGCTATCTGTCCTTAAATATAAATTTGGGTATATTATTCCTTCCAATTATTGGTGCCTTTCCATCTTCTATTAGCAGTAACTAATTACCTTATACTTAATATTACATAAAATGTATCTGGAAATTTTGGTAATTCTTTCTCTGCTTATACCAGATTATAAAGAAAGGAGAATTCTAATTAAAAAGTCATGGGCCCCAACCTAGCCCATGACCGTGGCGATCATCCTTTACTTTAGAACATCGCCTCCTTTTTCCTATTATTAAAATTATATAATTAAAAGCTACAACCATTAGACTTGTCATTTGTATATTCATGAATAGATCTTTACAAATAGGTAATTTAACCTATAGTATAAGTACATTTGGATTTTTGCTTCCTAGTTTTTCGGTCTATCATAATAAGTATTAAAATATATGTATTTCTATAAATATTAGATGAAATTAATTATTTCCATGTAATCATGTGGCTGAGTTGTCGTAGTTTTTATGACTTATAATTCTTTTTGTTGAAAATTCTGCTGCCAATGTTAATTTACACTTATATATCCGAAGAATGCTTGTGGAAAAATAACTTTAATATTTAAAGGAGTATGTAGATGATATGCTAAATGGAAGTATTCTACCCTACTTATTGGTCATTCATGATTTTAGAACCGATCCTCCCCTTAAACATATTATAAATAATTCCAAGTCATTGCAATTAATTTTTCTAAAATTCATTGGTATGGCCACTTATTATTATCATCCAATCTATCTCTCAATATAAAAATGGGTATATTATTACTGCCAAATATTTGTGCCTTTCCATCTTCTATTAGCTACAACCAATTAGCTCATGTGACTGCAATACGATAATTATATGCCATTAACCTAGAGACTGATTGATATTAAATAAAGGGATTTCTTTAATTTTGTTTTAAAGAATCTCCTTTAAAGAGCAAAATATACTTAATATTATGTAAAATGTATCTAGAAATTTTCGAAATTCTTTCTTTGCTTATACCAGAATATAAAGGAAGGGGAATTCTAAATAAAAAATCATGGGCCCCAAATGTCGCGATCATCCTTTGCTGTAGAACATCACCTCCTTTTTCCTAGTATTAAAATTATATAATTAAAAGCTACAACCATTACACTTGTCTTTTGTATATTAATGTATAGAATTTTACAAATAGGTAATTTAACCTATAATATAAATACATTTGCATTGTTTCTTCCTAGTTTTTCGGTCTATCATAATAAGTATTGAAATATATGATTTTTCTACATATATGCTGTGAAATTAATTATTTCCAGGTAATCTTGTACCTGAGTTTTCCTAGATTTGAAGACTTATATTTTTATTTTGTGGAAAATTCTGCTGCCGATGTTAATTTGCACTTATATATCGGAAGAATGCTTGTGGAAAAATAACTAATTTTAAAGAAGTATGCACATGATATAGTCAATGCAAGTATTCTACACTACTTAATGGTTATTCATTTTTTTAGAGCAGATTTTGCTCTTAAATGTACTATAAGACATTCCAAGTCATTGTAATTAATTTTTTTAAATTCATATGTATGAGCACTTATTATTATCCAATCTATCTCTCAATATAAATATGGGTATATTATTACTGCCAATTATATGTATTCTACCCTACTTATTGGTTATTCATGATTTTAGAAAAGATCTTTCTCTTATACGTATTATAAGAAATTCCAAGTCATTGCAATTAAATTTTTTTAAATTCAGCTCTATGTGCACTTATTATTATCCAATGTATCTCTCAATATAAATATGGGTATATTATTCCATCCAATTATTTGTGGCCTTCCATCTTCTATTAGCAATAACTAATTAGCTCAAGTAGCTCCAATACATGAATTATATCTAATGAACCTAGAGACTGATTAATATTTAATAAAGTTATTTCTTTAATTTTTTTTAAAGAATCTCCTTTAAAGAGAAAAATATACTTAATATTATATAAAATGTATCTGGAAACTTTGCAATTCTTTCTCTGCTTAAAGCAGATTATAGGGAAAGAAGAATTGTAAAACAAAAACCATGGGCCTCAACCTGGCCCATGCCTGTGGCGATCATTCTTTACTGTAGAACATCATCTCCCTTTTCCTATTATTAAAATTATATAATTAAAAGCTACAGCCATTTAACTTGTCTTTTGTATATTAATGTATAGATTTTTACAAATAGGTTATTTAACCTATAGTATAAATACATTTGGGTTTTTGCTTCCTAGTTTTTCGGTCTATCTTAGTAAGTATTAAAATATATGATTTTTCTATAAATATCCCATGAAATTAATTATTTCCAGGTAATCTTGTAGCCCGAGTTGTCCTAGTTTTTAAGACTTATATTTCTATTTTGTTGAAAATTCTGCTGCCGATGTTAATTTAAACTTATATATCCCAAGAATGCTTGTGGAAAAATAACTTTAATTTTAAAGGAGTATGTAGATGATATAGTCAATGCAAGTATTCTACCCTTCTTAATGGTTATACATGATTTTACATCAGATCCTGCTCTTAAACGTATTATAAGAAATTCCAAGTCATTGCAATTAATTTTTCTAAAATTCATCGGTATGGTCACTTATTATTATCCAATCTATCTCCCAATGTAATTATCGGTATATTATTACTGCCAAATATATGTGCCTTTCCATCTTCTATTAGCAATACCTAATTACTCCAAAAGCCGCAATATAATAATTATATGTAATTAACCTAGAGACTATTGATATGTAATAAAGGGATTTCTTTAATTGTCTTTTAAAGAATCTCCTTTTAACAGCAAAATATGCTTAATATTATGTAAAATGTATCTGGAAATTTTGGTAATTATATCTCTGCTTATACGAGATTATAAAGAAAGGAGAATTCTAATTCAAACATCATGGGCTCCAACGTCGCCCATGACTGTCGAGATCATCCTTTATTGTAGAACATCACCTCCTTTTTCCCATTATTAAAATTATACAATTAAAAGATACAACCATTAAACTTGTCATTTATATATTCATGAATAGATTTTTACAAATAGGTAATTTAACCTATAGTATAAACACATTTGCATTTTTACTTCCTAGTTTTTCCGTCTATCATAATAAGTATTAAAATATATGGTTTTTCTATAAATAGCCCCTGAAATTAATTATTTTCATGTAATCTTGTAGCTGAGTTGTGTTAGTATTTATGACTTATAATAATTTTTATTCAAAATTCTGCTGGCAATGATAATTAACACTTATATATCCGAAGAATGCTTGTGGAAAAATAACTTTAATTTTAAAGGAGTATGTACATGATATAGTCAATGCAAGTATTCTACCCTACTTAATGGTTATACATAATTTTAGATCAGATCGTCCTCTTAAACGTATTATAAGAAATTCCAAGTCATTGCAATTATTTTTTTTTTAAATTCATCTGTATGTGCACTTATTATTATCCCATCTATCTCTCAATATAAATATGGGTATATTATTACTGCCAATAATAAGTGCCTTTCCATTTTGTATTAGCAATACTTAATTACTCCAGTAGCTGCAATATGATAATTATATGCAATTAACCTAGAGACTGATTGATATTTAATAAAGGGATTTCTTTAATTTTCTTTTAAAGAATCTCCTTTAAAGAGCAAAATATACTTAATATTATGTAAAATGTATCTGGAAATTTTGTAATTCTTTCTGTGCTTATACCAAATTATAAAGAAAGGAGAATTGTAATTAAAAAATTATGGGCCCCAACCTCGGCCATGAATGTGGCGATCATCCTTTACTGTAGAACATCACCTCCTTTTTCCTATTATTAAAATTATATAATTAAAAGTCAATACCATTAAACTTGTCATTTGTATATTCATGAATAAATTTTTACAAATAGGTCATTTAACCTATGGTATAAACACATTTGAATTTTTTCTTCCTAGTTTTTCGGTCTATCATAATAAGTATTAAAATATATGATTTTTCTATAAATAACCAAAGAAATTAATTATTTTCATGAAATCTTGTAGCTGATTTGTCCTAGTTTTTTAGAGTTGTGATTGTTTTTTATTGAACATCTGCTGCAGATGATACTTTACACATATTACAGAAGAATGCGTGCAGGAAAATAACTTTAGTATTTAAAGGTGTATGTAGATTATATATTCGATATAAGTATTTCTCCCTACTTAATGGTTATATATGATTTTAGAACACATCCTCCCCTTAAACATATTATAAGTAATTCCAAGTCATTGCAATTAATTTTTTTAAAATTCATCGGTATGGTCACTTATTATCCAATCTATCTCTCAATATAAATATGGGTATATTATTACTGCCAATTATTGGTTGCTTTCCATCTTTTATTAGCAATAACTAATTAGCTCATGTGACTGCAATAAATATATGTAATTAACCTAGAAACTGATAAATATTTAATAAAGGGAATTCTATAATTTTCTTTTAAAGAATTTCCTTTAAAGAGCAAAATATACTTAATATTATGTAAAATGTATCCGGAAATTTTGTAATTCTTTCTCTGCTTATACCAGATTATAAAGGAAGGAGAATTCTAATTAAAAAATCATGGGCCCCAACCTCGCCCATGACTGTGGCGATCATCCTTTACTGTAGAACATCACCTCCTTAATCCTATTATTAAAATTATGTAATTAAGAGCTACAACCATTAAACTTGTCATTTGTATATTCATGAATAGATTTTTACAAATAGGTAATTTAACCTATAGTATAAACACATTTGCATTTTTACTTCCTAGTTTTTCGGTCTATCATAATAAGTATTAAAATATAGGATTTTTCTATATATAGCCCATGAAATTAATTATTTCCATGTAATCTTGTAGCTGAGTTGTCTTAGTTTTCATGACTTATAATTATTTTTATTGAAAATTCTGCTGCCGATGATAATTAACACTTATATATCCGAAGAATGCTTGTGGAAAAATAACTTTAATATTTAAAGGACGATGTAGATGATATGGTAAATCGAAGTATTCTACCCTACTTAATGGTTATCATGATATTAGAGCAGATTTTGCGCTTATACATATTATCAGTAATTCCAAGTCATTGCAATTAATTTTTTTAAAATTCATCGGTATGTGCACTTATTATTAGCTAATCTATCCTTTAATATAAAAATGGGTTATTATTCCTGCAAATTATTTGAGCTTTTCCATCTTCCAATAGCAATAACTAATTAGCTCATGTGACTGCATTACATTAATTATATCTAAAAAACTTAGAGACTGAGTAATATTTAATAAAGGGATTTCTTTAATTTTCTTTTAAAGAATCTCCTTTAAAGAGCAAAATATACCTAATATTTTATAAAATGTATCTGGAAATTTTGCAATTCTTTCTCTGCTTAAAGCAGATTATAGGGAAAGAAAAATTTTAAATCAAAAACAATGGGCCCCAACCTCGCCCATGCCTGTGGAAATCATCCTTTACTGTAGAACATAACCTCCTTTTTCCTATTATTAAAATTATGTAAATAAAAGCTACAACCATTAAATTGTCATTTGTATATTCATGTACAGATTTTTAGAAATAGGTATTCGGCCTATCATAATAACCGTTAAAATATATGATTTTTCTATAAATATGGTATGAAATTAATTATTTCCATGTAATCTTCTAGCTGAGTAGTCCTAGTTTTTCAGACTTATAATTTTTTTTGTTGATAATTCTGCTGCCTGTGTTATTTTATACTTATATATTGGAAGAATGTTTGTGGAAAAATAACTTTAATATTTAAAGGAATATGTAGATGATATGGTAAATGGAAGTATTCTACCCTACTTAATGGTTATGCATGATTTTAGAAAAGATCTTCCTCTTATACGTATTATAAGTAATTCCAAGACATTGCAATTAATTTTTTTAAATTCATCGGTATGTGCACCTATTATTAGCATATCTATCCTTTAATATAAATATGGGTATATTGTTCCTGCCAATAATTTGTGCCTTTCCATCTACCATTAACAATAACTTATTAGATCAAGTAGCTGCAATACGATAATTATATGTAATTAACCTAGAGACTGATTGATATTTAATAAAGGGATTTCTTTAATTTTCTTTTAAAGAATCTCCTTTAAAGAGCAAAATATACTTAATATTATATAAAATGTATTTGGAAATTTTGCAATTCTTTCTCTGCTTAAAGCAGATTATAGGGAAAGAAGAATTTTAAATAAAAAACCATGGGCCCCAACCTCGCCCATGACTGTGGCAATCATCCTTTACTGTAGAACATCACCTCCTTTTTCCTATTATTAAAATTATATAATTAAATGCTACAACCATTAAACTTGTCATTTATATATTCATGTATATATTTTTAGAAAAATAGTAATTTAACCTATAGAATAAAAACATTTTCATTTTTGCTTCCTAATTTTTCGGTCTATCATGATAATTATTAAAATATATGATTTTTCTATAAATATCCTATGAAATTAATTATCTGCATGTAATCTTGTAGCTGAGTAGTCCTAGTTTTTCAGACTTATAATTCTTTTTTGTTGAAAATTCTGCTACCTGTGTTATTTTATACTGATATATCGGAAGAGTGCTTTTGGGAAAAATAACTTAAATATTTAAAGGAGTATGTAGCTGAATTGGTAAATGGAGGTATTCTACCGTACCTAATAGCTATTCATGATTTTAGAACAAATCTTCCTCTTATATGTATTTTAAGTAATTCCAAGACACTGCAATTAATTTTTTTAAATTCATCAGTATTTTCACCTATTATTAGCCTATCTATCCTTTAATATCGGTATATTATTCAAGCCAAATATTACTGCCTTTCCATCTTCTATTAGCAATAACTAATTAGCTCAAGTAACTGCAATAGAATAATTATATGTAATTAACCTAGAGACTCATTAATATTTAATAAAGGGATTTCTTTATTTTTCTTTTAAGGAATCTCCTTTAAAGAGCAAAATATACTTAATATTATATAAAATGTATCTGGAAATTTTGCAATTCTTTCTCTGCTTAAAGCAGATTATAGGGAAAGAAGAATTTGAATTCAAAAACCATGGACCCCAACCTCGCCCATCACTGTGTCGATCATTCTTTACTATAGAACAAACTCCTCTTTTTTCCTATAATTAAAATTACATAATTAAAAGCTACAACCATAAAATTTGTTATTTGTATATTCATGTATAGATTTTTAGAAATAGGTATTCTGCCTATCATAATAACCGTTAAAATATATGATTTTTCTATAAATATCGTATGAAATTAATTATTTCCATGTAATCTTGTAGCTGAGTTGTTCTAGTTTTTAAGACATAATTGTTTCAAGTTGAAAAATCTGGTTCTTATGTTAATTTAGACTCATATATCTGAAGAATGCTTGCAGAAATGTAACTTTAATATATAAAGCAGTATGAAGATGATATGGTAAATATAAATATTCTACCCCACAGAATGGTTATCATGATTTTACAGCAGATTTTGCTCTTATACGTATTATCTGTAAGTGATGGCAATTAATTTTTTTAAAATTCATCGGTATGTGTACTTATTATTAGCCAATCTATCCTTTAATATAAATATGGGTATATTATTACTGCCAATTATTTGTGCCTTTCCATCTTCCATTAGGAATAACTAATTAGCTCAAGTAGCTGCAATACGATAATTATATGTAATTAACCTAGAGACTGATTACTATTTAATAAAGGGATTTCTTTAATTTTCTTTTAAAGAATCTTCTTCAAAGAGCAAAACATATTTAATATTCTTTAAAATGTATCTGGAAATTTTTCAATTCTTTATCCTGCTTATACCTAATTATAATGAAAGTAGAATTCTGATGCAAAAATCATGGGCCCCAACCTGGCCCATGACTGTGGCAATCATCCTTTACTGTAGAACAACACCTCCTTTTTTCCTGTTATAAAATTATATAATTAAAAGCTACAACCATTAATCTTGTCAATTGTATATTCATGTATTGATGTTTAAAAATAAGTATTTTATTCTGTATTTTAAATACATTTGCATTTCTGTTTCCTAATTTTTAATCTATCATAATAAGTGTTAAAATATATGATTTTCTATGAATATCCTATGAAATTAATTATTTTCATGTAATCTTGTAGCTGAAATATCCTAGTTTTTAAGACTTATAATTCTTTTTTGTTGGAAATTCTGCTATCGATGTAAATTTATACTTATATATCCGAATAATGCTTGTGGAAAAATAACTTTAATATTTAAAGAAGTATGTGGATGATATGGTAAATGGAAATATTCTACCCTACTTAATGGTTATCATGATTTTCCAGCAGATGTTGCTCTTATACATATTATCAGTAATTCCAAGTTATTGCAATTAATTTTTTTATAATTAATCTGTAGTGCTCTTATTAATTATAACCCAATCTATCCTTTAATATAAATATGTGTATATTATTCCTCCAAATTATTTGAGCCTTTCCATCTTCCATTAGCAATAACTAATTAGCTCAAGTAGCTGCAATATGATAATTATATCTAATTAACCTAGAGACTTATTAATATTTAATAAAGGGATTTCTTTAATTTTCTTTTAAAGAATCTCCTTTAAAGAGCAAAATATACTTAATATTATATAGAATGTATCTGAAATTTTTACAATTCTATATCCTGCTTATACCAGATTATAGGGATAGGAGAATTCTGATTCAAAAATCATAGGCTCCAACCTCGCCCATGACTGTGGCGATCATTCTTAACTGTAAAACATCACCTGCTTTTCTCCTATTATTAAAATTATATAATTAAAAGCTACAACCAATAATATTGTTATTTGTATATTCATGTATAGATTTTTGGAAATAAGTATTTTAACCTATAGATACATTTATATTTTTCTTCCTATTTTTACCGTCTATCATAAGTGTTAAAATATATGATTTTTCTATAAATATCTTACGAAATTAATTATTTGCATGTAATCTGAGTTGTCCTAGATTTTAAGACTCATAATTCGTTATTGTTGAAAAATCTGCTACCTATGTTAGTTTACACTTATATATCGGAAGAATGCTTGTGGAAAAATAACTTTAATGTTTAAAGGAGTATGTAGATGATATGGTAATTGAAGTATTCTACCCTACTTAATGGTTATCATGATATTACAGCAGAGTTTGCTCTTATGCATATTATCAGTAAATCCAAGTCATTGCAATTAATTTTTTTAAAATTCATCGATATGTGCACTTATTATTAGCTAATCTATCCTTTAATATAAATATGGGTATATTATTCCTGCCAATTATTGGTGCCTTTCCATCTTCTATTAGAAATAACTAATTACTCCAGGAGCTGCAATATGATAATTATATGTAATTAACCTAGAGACTGATTGATATTAAATAAAGGGATTTATTTAATTTTCTTTTAAAGATTTTCCTTTAAAGAGCATAATATACTTAATATTATGAAAATGTATCTAGAAATTTAGTAATTCTTTCTCTGCTTATATTAGATTATAAAGAAAGGAGAATTCTAATACAAAAATCATGGGCCCCAACCTAGCCCATGACACTGGCGATCATCCTTTACTGTAGAACATCAGCTGCTTTTTCCTATTATTAAAATTATATAATTAAAAGCTACAACCATCAAACTTGTCATTTGTATATTCATGCATAGATTTTTAGAAATAGGTAATTTAACCTATAGTATAAATACATTTGCATTTTTGCTTTATAGTTTTTTAGGTTATCATAATAAGTATTAATATATGATTTTTCTATAAATATCCTATGAAATTAATTATTTCCATGTAATCTTGTAGCTGAGTAGTCCTAGTTTTTCAGACTTATAATTCTGTTTTGTTGAAAATTCTGCTACCTGTGTTATATTATACTTATATATCGGAAGAGTGCTTGTGGAAAAATAACTTTAATATTTAAAGGAGTATGTAAATGAATTGGTAAATGGAAGTATTCTACCGTACTTAATAGTTATTCATGATGTTAGAACAGATCTTCCTCTTATACGTATTATAAGTACTTCCAAGACATTGCAATTAATTTTTTTAAAATTCATCGGTGTGTGGTATTATTAATTGTTACCCAATCTATCCTTTAATGTAAATATGTGTATATTATTTCTCCCAATTAAAAATGTCTTTCCATCTTCCATTAAGAATAACTAATTAGCTCATGTGACTGCATTACAATAATTATTTGTAATTAACCTAGAGACTGAGTAATATTTAATAAAGGGATTTCTTTAATTTTCTTTTAAAGAATTTCCTTTAAAGAGCAATATATATTTAATATTTTAATAAATGCATCTGGAAATTTTGCAATTCTTTATCCTGCTTATACCAGATTATAGGGAATGGAGAATTCTGATTCATAAATCATGGGCCCCAACCTTGCCCATGAATGTGGCGATCATCCTTTAAAGTAGAACATCACGTCATTTTATCCGATTATTAAAAATAAATAATTTAAAGCTATAACCATTAAACATCTCATTTGTATATTTAAATAATGTTTCTTAAAAGTTAGGCATTTTAACCTGTAGTATAAATACATTTGTATTTTAGCTTTCTATCTTTTCTGTCTATCATAAGAAGTACTAAAATACCTGATTTTTCTGTAAATATTCTATGAAACTGGTATTTACATGTAATCTAGTAGATGAGTAATCCTAATTTATAAGAATTTTTTTTTGTTAATATTAAGCATTCTTATTTCTAGTATGAATAAATTTATATTTTGTCTTCTTAATTTTTCTGTCTATCATAATAGCTGTTAAGATATCTGATTTTTTTCTAAATATACTACGAAATTGATTATTTACATGTAAGCTAGTAGCTGAGTAATCCTAATTTATAAGATTTTGTTTTTTCGTTAATATTGGGGCATTCTAACTTCTACTCTAAACATATTTCTAATTTTGCTACCTAATTTTTGTGTCCATCATAATAATTCTTAAAATATCTGCCTTTTCTATAAATATCCTATGAAATGGAATATTTACATGTACTCTAGTAGCTGAGTAACTGTAATGTATGAGGTTTCCTTTTTCTTTTCTTTTCTTTTCTTTCTATCTTTTATATATATAAAAATGCATTCTAACTGCTGGTATAAATACATTTGTATTTTGCTTCCTAATTTTTCAGTCTATCATAATAAGTGTTAAAATATTTTACTTTTCTATGAATATCCTATGAAATTCATTATTTCATAATCTTGTAGCTGAGTAATCCTAGTTTTTAAGACTTATAATTAGTTTTTGTTGAAAATTCTGCTGCCTATGTTAATTTACACTTATATATCCAAAGAATGTTTCTGGAAAAATAACTTTAAATACTTAAAGGATTATGTACATGATAGAGTAAATGGAAGTATTCTACCGTACTTAATGATTAGTCATGATTTTAGATCATGTCCTCCTCTTATTCATATTATAAGTAATTCAAAGCCATTGCCATGAATTTTTTCGAAATTCATTGGTATGAGCTGTTATTAAATATTAGCCAATGTATCCTTTAATATGAAGATGTGTATATTATATCTCCCAATTATTTGTGCCTTTCCATCTTATATTAGCAATAACTAATTTGCTCATGTAACTGCATTACAATAATTAAGTAACTTAGAGACTGAGTAATATATAAAAAAGGGATTTCTTTAATTTTCTTTTAAAGAATCTCCTTTAAAAAACTAAATCTCTTAATATTATATTAAATGTATCTGGAAATTTTGCAATTGTTTATCCTGCTTATACCAGATGATAAGGAAAGGAGACCTCTTGTTGAAAAATCGTGGGGCCCACCCTCTCCCTTGACTATAGAGATTAACCATTACTGTAGCACATCTCCTCCTTTTTTCCAATTATTAAAAATAAATAATTAAAATATACTACCTTTAACCTTGTCAGATGTATAGCCATGTTTACTCCTTAAATATTATGCATTCTAACTTCTAGTATAAATACATTTGAATTTTTATCCTAACTTTTCTGCCTATTATAAGAAGTATTAAAATATCTGCTTTTTCTCTAAATATCCTGTTTACATGTAATCTAGTAGCTGAGGAATGCTAATTTAAAAGGGTTTTTTTAGGCATTCTTCTAGTATAAATACATTTGTATTTTTGCTTCCTAATTTTTTAGTCTATCATAATAAGTGCTAAAATATCTGATTTTTCTATAAGTATCCTATGAAATTCATCATTTACATGTAATCTAGTAGGTGAGTAATCCTAATTTTTTAGAGGTATATATATTTTTTTTTGTTGAATATTCTTCTGCCTATGATCATTTATACTTATATATCCAAAGAATGCATCTGGAGAAATAACTTTATAATTTAAAGCATTATATAGATGATGGAGTAAGTGGAAATATTGCCCCCTACTTAATGGTTATTCATGATTTTAGTAGATACCCTCCTTTTATACATATTTTAAATAATTGAAAGCCATTGCTGTGAATTTTTTCCAAATTCAGTGAAATGTACTTTTATTAAATATTAGCCAATCTATCCTTTAATATAAATATGTGTATATTATTCCCTGGAATTATTTGTGCCTTTCCATCATCTATTAGCAATAACTAATTTGCTCTTCTAAACGCATTACAATAAGTTAATGTAAGTAACCTAGAGACTGGGTAATATGTAAAAAAGAGATTTCTTTAATTTTCTTTTAAAGAATCTCCTTTAAAAAGTAAAATATAGTTAATATTAAATTAAATGTATCTGCAAATTTTGTAAATCTTTATCCTGCTTATATCAGATGATAGTGAAAGGAGAACTCTTGTTGAAAAATTGTGGGCCCCACATCCTGTCATGACTGTGGAGATCAACCATTACTGTGGAACATCAGATCCTTTTTTCCAATTATTAAAAATAAATAATTAAAAGCCTGTACCATTAAACTTGTCAGATGTACAGCCATGTACCGTTTCTTATATCTTAGGCATTCTAAGTTCTAGTATAAATACATATTTATTTTTGCTTTCTAAGTTTTTTGTCTATCCAGTAAGTGTTAAAAAGTGTGATTTTTCTATATATATCCTATGAAATTCATTATTTAATGTAATCTGGTAGCTGAGTATTCCTAATTTATAAGAACTAAATATATATTGAACATTCTTCTGCCTATGTTAATTTACACTTATAAACGCAAAGAATGTATCCTTAAAAATATATTTTAAATTTTAAAGGACTATTATGTAGGTGATAGAGTAAATGGAAATATTCTCCCCTACTTAGTGGATATTCATGATTTTATAAGATATCCTGCTTTTATACATATTATAAAAATTCAAATGCATTGCCGTGAATTTTTACAAATTCATCGGCATGTGCTTTTGTTAAATATTGGTCAATCTATCCTTTATATTATTCCCTCCAATTATTTGTGCCCTTCCATCTTCCTTTAGCAATAACTAATTTGCTCATGTAACTATATAGCATTAACTATATGTAAGTAACCTAGAGACTTAGTAATATGTGAAAAAGGGATTTCTTTAATTTTCTTTTAAAGAGTCTTGTTTAAATAGCAAAATATACTTAATATTATATTAAATGTATCTGTAGTTATTCTATCCTTTATCTTTATACTCTTAGTGAGAAAAGCAATTTATGCTTCAATAAAGCTATGCTATACCCACTAATATATGAACACACTCACATTTGCGATGCTTATACATTCAGCTTCTGCTTCCTGAGAAACAAAAGAAAAACACGAATGTATTTTAAAATTAAATGAATATACTCTTGTATTGTATGAAAATAACATACTCAAGTGAAAGGTAAATTTTATTTGAGTTGATATAATGAGCTTGGATTTTAAATTACATACTATTTTTTATTCAGATCATCTTAAAGAAACTATTTTATATTATATCCATTCTTGAAACAAGTGCCTTATTTTTCAGAAATTAAGTTTTGAACAAAATATAATTTTGTGGAAATAAATTTTAATTACTTTACCAATTAACATTTTAGAATGTTATAAAAAATATTTACTAATATGAGGGTCATCCAAATAGTAAATTTCCTTTTTATTTCTGAAATAGAAAACTGCAGGAATTAAAGTGTATTTTATTAAGGAGCATGGCAGTACTCGGGGGGGGGGGGTAAAACAATTACTCCCGTTTTTACTACTGAGGCACCACAGGCAGTGGACACTGATGTTACTTGAGATGAAATGATAAATTGGGAAAGACTTTTTTTTAGGAAAGGAAATGTTACAGGCCTTTGTTTAGGGTACCTCCCTGCATTTGCCATTTATGAGGACTGAGGAAAATCTCACTTTCTTGGTGGGATTCTAACCCCAGACCTCCCGCTCACGAGTCCGTGTCTTAACATCGGCCACCCGTGGTGCCAAAAAATTAACAAAAAAAAAAAAGTAAATAAATAAAAATTATGTAAAAGCGAAACTGCTTTCAGTTCAGTTTTTATTCATTGTGAGTTAACCTCTGTCTAAAGACGTATGTAGTTCATGGTAGGTCTGAAAATGTGCATTGTGAAAAAAAAAAGGATTTGTTGATTTGATTTATTTAAGGAAGCTCTTTAACATTTCAGGTCATCACCGTCCCATTCATTTCAGGACGTGAAATGGCCGATAAATTTTGCTCAGAGATCTCCTCTTTCAGGCTTGAGTTTCTTTTTCGTGTTGTAAATCTACGACACGGGACCAACAGCTTTACTTCTCTTCCGAAGTAAGCCATGAACTGTCAACAATGTCATTTTTGCAGTTTGTACGCAATACTATTGAAAAAGATCGTCTTTTCATTGGTGAAGTTCGTAGATTTCTACTTCATGAGATTGGAACTGAGCAATGAAAAACTGAGCGAGATGGGTACCCCAATGTCCTATGGTGTTCATAAACAACAGATAAGTTCAACCCGAAATAAATTTAGAAATGTACCAAAGAGAGGAGGATTAACACGCTGAATGCGATGAACTTTGGGTGAATCATTCAACCCCGGAGACAAAACGACAAAGTGCCCCCCCCCCAAAAAAAATCGCACATCCTACAGAAAAGATTATGGCGACGGTATTTTGGGACTGTCGGGTGGTTTTACGAGGGGCATTCAAAAATTTTGCTACTAAATTATCCATTATTGGGCAATGCTGTCTACAAAAATGTAATTAACAGAACTGGTTACAATGAACCTTAAGGTATCAAGCTAGTGAAAAGTCATGTATATTTCTAAAGAAAGCTTTAGATTCTACACACGCTATAAGACAAAGCGAGGGAAAAATTTCACCAGAACTTGATAGCTGTTCATGTGATCAAGTTTGTTCATTTGATACGATTGCAAAATGGATTCCACCATTTGAAGAAGGGGAGAGACTTTGCAATACAGCCCTCGCTCTGGCCAGCCTCGGAAAGCTGTGAACGAGAGAACATTTCAAAGAATGAGGAACTTAGTAGAGGAAAATCTGCACATTACAGGTGAAATGCTAATTGTGGAAATGGGTATCCGTGTTGGCAGCATTGACAGCATACTCCATGAACATTTAAAACTGCGAAAAACAGAAGAGCTGAGATGACGGCGTCCAAAGACAGAAACTTCAAGACTGTTGCCTTTGCAAGTCAATGCGTTCATAGAACAGCCTCAAATTTGAAGAAACTGGATGTCGCCAAAATCCTGTTATTTGACCATCCACCCTATAGCCCTGACCTTGAAACCATGCTACTTCTGGTTGCTTCCTCGAGTGAAATCTAGCATTGCTGGAAAATCTTCTAAAAGAGTGCAGGACTTTACCCAAACTATAAATTCAACTCTGACAATATCTCAGTCCGAATACCATAGTGCTTTGACAAGCGATTGCACATCTGAAACTCTTGTGTGTGTGTGTGTGTGTGTGTGTGTGAGAGAGAGAGAGAGAGAGAGAGAGAGAGAGAGAGAGAGAGAGAGAGAGAGAGAGAGAATTCCATCTCAATCAAACGCAAACGCTGTGGACTTTTAATTTGACAAGTTTAAATGAGAGATTCTTTGTCATCCTCCGTGTTCACCAGATCTTGCCCCGAGTAATTTCCATATTTTTCTCTGACTCAAAGAGCACCTCCGTAACCGGCGATTTGAAAATAGTTATGTAGTGAAATCCGCGCAAACGGGCTAGGCAATATCGAGACACATGAATCACAGTGCCGGAATGTTAGGATAAAAATATGATTATGTTAGAAAGTAAAATAGAAGTTCTGCAGTGCAAATATTTTTTTTTTTCATAGAAAAAATCGTATTTAATAATTTTCAAAACGGGAAAATTTAATTTTTGAATGGCCATTGTATACAAATATTTCGCTGTATAAGGTTTCTTTGTGTTTAATTGTGAGTATTGTTTAAGGGCGCAAAACTACTAAGGTCATTAGCGCCCAGTGTTTGACCATAAAATTTACATTTAATTAGATGTAGGAAATGTTCCCCGTTTACAACATAACAGTGCCTAAAACGCGGCATAAGCTGGATTTGTATATTATCAGATACTAATAGTGATATTTGTCAACACTAATGTTCAGTACATTTTCCTTCACCTTCATCAGAATTTTATTTTGCCATGTCCTGTTGAACTTGTTTTGTGTATATTTTAATGTTAATAAAACATGCTTTGAGAAAATAGGAACTAAATAAATAGATCAGCAACACTTTTTGCCATAACACACGCGTATGTAAAGCAAATTGCTCCATGGCGCTATGTGTTTTAGATATGAAAGAGAGAATAAAATTTGCGTGTGTGAGTGTCTGCTCATGAGCTTCATTTAATTTTAATTAAGAAAACGTATTTATCACATTGGCATAATAATGAACTAAGCAACAACGCTAAACTCAGATTATTAATGCAATGAAAGAAACATGTAGATGGTCTGATAGTGGAAAATATTTTCACGATGTTTGTGCGTAATATGCATCATCTGCACGAATGTGTCATAAGCCTCGAGTTGCAACAGACAATCGTTTTGTCATGTCAGCGTTTACTCCTCAGGGAAAGCACTGCAAACTGCTCTGCAAGCAATGTTGACAGGAAGTGGTGGTGTTGCAGTGTGAAAGATGGTGTGTCAATATAATGTCGCTGCAGAATAACTCTGACTTCAGTGATAAAATTTGGATAAATATAAAATTAGTTCATTACTGTCTTCAACAGTGCATTACTACGAAGACGCAAGGAATGCTGTAACTATAGGCGGATTGCACGAATGAAGTAAGTTAATAATATGGAACTGATCTAAAATGGGCGAGCACAATTCGTGGTTATATGGCTTAATAATTAAATTGTATAACTTTTTCGTTTAATTTGTATATCATAAAGACAGGACAGCTGAAATGAAATAAGAGATTGTGTACTGATAAGAAGCGGAATATTTGGTATACCATGTAATTATCGCAATAATTATCATCAACAAGGCAATTGGTGCGATATGAACTACTATTAAAGCGATAAATATAGAAAAACAGTCAATCCTTAAGTATGTATAAGAATTGCGTTTTTAATAAGTTTTTGTTGGGTAAACATATTTTATGAGAAATAAAAATAAAATGAAAAATTTAAAAATAAAGACAAATTATATTTGACACCACAGAAATAATTAGATAAGCATTGCAATCGTTTTTTGAACATATCCACTGTTACCCCTTGTTACCAAGATTAAACATGGCGTATGTGCATAATCCATTGAAATTACGGACGGAGATTTACAAATTAGTTACTACTACATTATTATTGATAAGATAAACAATAATGGCAAAGCGCACAAATATGTGGTTTATTTTAAAAGTTGTGTAGATAAACCATGTTGTACACTGCAGGAATACAAAATAAACGCCCAATATGAATACAAGTAAAAGCATTTTTCCAAACACTGACATATTTGAAATAATCTTTGCACATCATTATTGTTAAACCTGCGCATGCGCATTGAAAACCAACCTGACGTCACGGCTATGGATGGATCTTCTGCTTCTAACAATATCCATCATTACTCAATGTATTTACTTATATACATTATTTTAACTTGCTCTTCACGTATTATCATTTGTAAAATGAAAATAAAGCGTTTTAAAAATACAAGAGTGTACAGACGCAAGCAGTTTTAAGCGTGCCACCCCTACACAACCAAACGCCACAGAAACTTTCAAAGGAATGAGCGAAAAGGCGGGCCCGCGGCGGACAATTCAAGAGTCATAAAAGCTATTAAAAGTATGTTTTAGTGTGCAAAATAAAACTTAAAATTTATTGAGTGTCTGAAAAACTGTTTAAACTCGTTAAAAAGCATTTTAGTTTTCAATTAACGTCAAAATGTAATTTTAATGCCGGTTTTTAAGATGCTAATTGAATCATATGACGTAACCAACAGCTAAGTTTTTTTTTTTTTATCTTATGAAATAAAATGCATAAATTAAAATCAAAAGTATCATTTCCAACAATCAAATCCCTATATGAATAAAATTATTCAATTAAAGTAGTTAAATACAATTAATGAGCTCTTCCTTCTTTAAATTGACTTAATGCAGACATTTTACCTACCAATTTGTTAAAAATAACGTTGATATTTCCGCCATATTGACAATTTGTGAATGTATGATTAAAATGAATTTTCAGTGTATGCTTGAAAACTAAAACCATTTGAATATGAAAACAATGTTCAGATATCTCAAGCCTAATTTATACTAGTAAATTGCTCATTTGTCCATCTTATTACAATATATACCCATTTAGCTTCCTTTGTACAAACTGTAAATTATAATGTGAAAATATTAATTTCATGCCATATATTTACATTACTTTCAATTGTGCTTATTGCATTGAAAATAATTATATTAGGTCCTTGAAAAGATAATGCTAAAAACTGCCCAAGTGAGTTAACTCCTGCAATGTTAATATAATTGAACATTTTCACAATTACCTTTACAAATTATCAATTTAATTAACTTCTTATTTTGTTGCTTATATTTAATTAAATTTGGATAATATTAGTTAGATATCCACAATTTGAAATATTTAATTTCATTATAAAAATGGAGCATTTACCATAGCTAAAAGGCATGGTATTTTGATCCCTGCCACTTGGAAATCTCAAATTTTGTTTTCCCATTCTTTAAATGAACATTTTAAATATTCATCAGCTAAAATTGTATTCGATATGTTGTAAAATAAGCACCTAAGCTTATTAGTGTTAAAAATTGAGAATGAGTAATTTTTAGCAAGCCATTTTTAATATTTTGCCGAGAAATTCATATTATAATTAATTTATCTGTTTTATTTACTTATTTATTTCATTTTTTCATCAAACTGGTCAAGAGCTAACTAAAAATGCTCCTTACAGCTCTAAAGTGTAATTATAACACAATTATAGTATTATTTACCATGTGGCCATTTTGAGGAAGAAATGATAAAGAATGGTCAGTTAGTTAATGATTGGTAAATTTAATAGAGGAAGAAATGGGAGTATTAGCATTAGAAATAGGATAATAGTTGGATGAAGTGTTTAGGATTATAATATTGTAATAGAGTCATAATGATATGTATTAATTTTATATTGTCAGTTAATATTATGGAATTAAGACATAGATCTTTTGTAATATTTAAAATTGTATGTTGGTTTAAAGAGAAATAAATTCAAATTCAATTCAATACTTTGCATTTAGTTCTAGCTATATGGTGCCATATTATACTTATATAAAATTATATATAAAAATTAAATCTTGTGTATGTTAATAAAGTTTTTTATAAGTTAATTTTCCAATGTATCTGCTGTAGTACCTCTGATGATGTACTTTGTGTTGAAATATAGTAGTTTGTACTTTTATCAACCTTCTGTTGTGAAATAAAAAGCCTAAAACAGTGATAGATACAGTTGTGCATAATGTTTGAGACTAGATCATCTTTTTTTCCCCCTTTTCCTTTCCCCCCCTTCTTTCTTTCCCTCCCTCTCTCCCAGAAGGTGCAAGGACTGCTGGAGGTTTGTAGGAGTGAAACTGCTACAGTCAAATCACAATTTATGTTTGTGTAAGGAGATATTCAAAAGAGGTGTGGAATGACTGTTCCTGAATAGAGTATCTAAACAATAACAACACTGATTAACTTTAATACAGCAGGTAAGTGCTAAATGAGTAAGGCATTATAACCCATGATTGTGTTTGTTATTTTGGTGCTTGTATATTTTTATAAGGGTTTGCAGCTATTCATCGCAATCATGGCACCAATGTGTTGTTACATGCTTAGTATAGCTATACAATTAATATAACTTATGTTTTGACTCTATTGGTTCTCTACATGTAATTTGTATCCCCTATTGGCAGCTCTGGGAAACAAAAAACAAATGAATAAGGCTACCTATTCTCAGGCGTTACCTTATTGTATATTTTTATATTCAAACTGTGTGGTAGATACTCAATATTATTTTCAAATTAAAGTCATTATGTGGAGATATTTTATGTCACAAGTTACCACTGCATTATGGGTCTTAAACTTCCTATTAATATTTTTGATAAGGATAAAATATCTTTAAAAGGGTTTTGCCTCTTGTTGACTTCACTTTAGAGTTTACGTAGACAAATTTTAATCTACATAATATTGTTATAGTGATTAAACTTTTGTATTTAGTTTTTACTTTTTGACAATGTGTGCATTAAATTAAATTTATTTGTTCCTCATTTTAATTGAAAGGTAGTAAAATTGAGGAATAAACTGCAGATTATAACATTGTAATGGTATAGTTGGATACCCCTGTTTCAATCTGGAAAATGTGCCCTTTATAGATAAATTGATATATTATTGGACATCAAGGAACCTTGCAAATTAAATATACCTTGGAAAAAATTATATGTAAACAGGGTGAAAAAATATAATGTGAAGACCATTGTTCTTTATGTCTGATTGTTTTCTTGTTTTAATGTAACTAATTAAATTAATTTATATTTGACTAATGTTTTAAAACAATAAACACAAAAATTATTAGATGATTGCCCTTTCTCTATGACCAAAAATGTTTAACTATTTTTTTGATGTTCCATCAAGTATTTGTTTTATTAATGAATATCATTGTATGATTAGTTGAACTACACACTCTTATTTGTTTTATATTTGGAGCACATGAGTCTTGTTAGTTACATCTACATACAGTCATGCAAGGCCAAGCAAGAAGTCAAATACACCACTTTAATTTGAGAGTGCTGACTATGTGATAACTCTATCATCTTGTGAGACAAATTTAAGTACATTATTTCTAGAAAAGAAAGTATTCTTTTTTCTATGCTCATTAACCTTGGAGCACGTTCCTGAAAACTATATTTATTTATTTCAATAATATGCAATTTTGCCATATTTTTATTTTTCATTGCCTTGGTATGGAAATTGTTTAAACATTCATAACACAGATTTTCATCTAATCTTGTAAATTTAATGCTCATGTTTAACAAAATCATATTTGGCAAGATATTAGGTTTAAAGTTACCTATTGTACAGATTTCTTTTTGAAGAGTTAAGAGCTATGTTTTTATAAAAAGACATTTTAATAAAATATTGTAAGTATAGGTGAATTTTTATATGAAAACTATTAGACTATGAATGTCATATTTAACATATACATTCATCTTTATATGTTGTAAAATTATATTAAAATTTAAAAATGTAAGGTCATTTGTTTAATTTTCTGACTCATTTCACATATCTCTTGTATGTACCATGCAAGGTTAACAGTTCACTATGTCGCACATCTCCCATTCCTTTTGCTACATAGGAATGACAGACACAGTGTATGTTAGGAGAATAAGTTGTTTATGACAGAACTTTTAAATGTTCATTTTATAATAAGGTAAAAAACATTTTGGGGATTTTATAAATTAATATACATTCATTGATTTAAATTTTGACATAACCTACACAGTGATTAAAAAAATGGAAATATTATTTTATGCATAAATTTAGGTGACATTATTGCCATTAGATGGCAGTTATTGAAAATGGTAGCAAGAGCAGAAGAGAAGACATGAGAAGCTGCAAATAAATGCTTGTGATATTAGGGAAAATTACAACAAAATTGAGGGAAATCTCTACAATGGCTTGCACATAAAGAGGAGTTTTTGCACCTAGATTTGGGAAGCTACAAAATTTTAAAATTACATACATATAAAATAACTGTTGTCATGTTATAATATAAGTCACTTAAATTAAAATACAAGGAAAAAAATTTCAGTGATCATAAGGGTTATTCTAAAAGTTTTGAAAATGGACAACAAGGAGTTGTGATAAAAGCCAGTGCAGGTTTTCCTAGAGTTAGATTGAAGTTTAGATAGCAACATGTGCAAGTATGAGCATGCTCCAACAATGTGTGGTGTCGGGAATTACTGTATATGTGTAGACAGGTGTTGCTGCGCCAGATGAGTCTCAAGTGACAGCATTTCCATGCTATTATTTACTATAACTTTAAAGTCAATTTAGGGGAGAGAGAATGCCCTGAAAGATTGCATTGTGCATTTGGGGAATTTTGCCCTTAGCAATTGACTATTTATTAATGGTTTACAGATTTTAGGAGAGTAATGGATACTTCAAAAACGAAGACTGCACAAGATGGTTTACTACAGCAATAATTTGATGAAAGCAGAGCATATTTTTGGAAAGATATTGCTGTACATATTATTTTAAGAGTCCTGAACATTGGATTCGGAGCAGTGAAAACAATCCTTGAAGAAAAACTTTACATCAATTAGCTCTGCAGTCATTTGATCCCTCACCACCTCACAGCTGAGCAAAAGAAAGAACACATGGATTAGTGCCTGAAAATGTTGCAAAAATGTGATGGAGAAAGATAAAAAAACAAATTTAACATAAAAGTTGATGAAAGCCGGATATACCAGCCTGATCCAGACACTAAGTTACAGTCATTGAACTATGTTTTCCCAGGAGAGGATCTTCCAACAAAATCAAGGCAAGAGAGAAGTGTTGGCAAGAAGATGATCTGTTCTTTCTTTTCAGCTAGTGACCATATTGTGACAGTTTTACTTCAGGAGCAAAAAACTGTCACAGCCAGATGGTACAGCATAAAATGCCTGGCCAAGTGTTTTCATTATGCTGAAAATGAAGCATCCTAAGACTGGTCTGCATGGAATCCTTTGACCTTACAATACCTCTACCACTACAGTCCAGATCTGGCCTCATGCAATTTTGATCTATTCCCCAAAATTAAAGGAAAAATTATTAGTCAACGATTTGAATCACCTGAAGCCACAGTGGCTGCATATAAAAATAATATTTGTACCCTATCCAAAGAAGCTTGGCATTCAGCATTTGCAAAATGATTTGAATGGATGAGACATTATATAGAATGTAATGGAGATTATTTTAAAAAGATGCAGTGATCAGATCATAATTTTTAAAATTTTATTGCTTTCATTCTTAAAACTTCCAGAATGACCCTTAACTGCTCATTATGAAGTGACTCCATTTGCTGTCATTGCTGCCACTCTTTGCTGTCATCCTGTACAAAGAAGCATATTTGTACACACTACCAATTTTTCCCATCAATTGCATGAAATCTGCTCTTATGAAAAATTGTTTCACAACCTTATTTTCGCTGGGTGATGAGCAAAAAAAATCATTCTTAATCTTTATTAATTAGTCTTCATAAATTATAATGATTCTAAGATCCTAAAACGTTTTGGATGATAGTTGCACCCTGAGGGCAGATATCATGATGAAGATTAATTTTTGCAGCTGGGAACTTGATTGGTGATTATAGAGATTTAAGAGAATTTCTGCAGCATTTTTAGTGTTTCTATAGACAACCTTTTTGTTTCATTTTCATTGGAATGAACCCACAGAATGAGTCAAGGTCATGATTTTGGATTTTCACTTGTAATGATTATTGAAATACGTACATAAAACAATGCAAGAGTGATAATATATACACAGACATGTGTTTTTAATGCTCTTTTGACATTCCTATGGGTGTTAAGCTTACATAACAATCATTAAGCTCTTTTTTGTTTAAGACTAGAATAAATGGAAGTTCACTTACTTTCTTTCTCAGTGAAAATGTGTACAAAAGAAAAGCACTTACAAAATAACTTCTCATTGTAGTTGCTACCTTCAGTGAAAATATTTCATCCCCCTAGACATATTGCTAATGTTACTATAACTGTGTTCCATCAAAGTTTTCAATTGCAAAAAAACAGCTCATCCTAAATTATGCTAACATACTGTGAAAATGTTGCCAAATCCTTTTGTGTGTCTTTTATTTTTGTGTGCTATATTCACTTTGTAACTGATGAATTTCTACACATCCTGGACCAGTTGTCAAAGCCTGAAAATGCAAAAAAAAATTCAATTAATAATTATAAAATTTTATAAATAGAATTAAAAAAAATAATGTATCCTTGGTCATAAAATAATACAGTCCATGCATGAAAACTAGGGCAAATGGCATAAATAATTAAGGGAAAGTGAAAAATTATTTGCACTCTTGTTTTCCCCAAATTAGAGATTCAAGAAGTATATAATTTTTTTACAGTCTCCTTCCTTTTCAATACACTTGGTCCAGTGGTCCATATTTCCTCCAAAAGAAAGTTTATAGTTGCTTATGCAATCATTTATTTATGCACCTTTCTCTCACTTCTTCATCCTTAGAAAATTGATGACATCATAAAGCAACTTAGAGGGTCCAAAGGATTTTATTTTATTATTTTTTTTTTTTTTTCATTTATTTATTTTGCAATGCTTACATTCTGATGACTTGATTCTATATATATATATATATATCAATACATAGTATTTCAGATTAAATGTTATTTATGTTTCCGGAATATTTGATAAATTCCACTTCACCTAACCATCATTTGACATACTGCAAAGTTACACACTGGAAACCACCATGGGTGGCTGACGTCGTTAAGGCACGAACTCATCAATGGGATGTCTGGGGTTCAATTCCAATCAGGACCGTCCTCCCTAACTGAGGTTTTTTCCAGGTTTTCCTCAGTCCTTGTAAATGGCATATGCTGGGGGAGGTACCCTAAACTTAGGCCCGGAAGGCTTCCTCCTTTATATATTTAAAAAAAAGAATAAATTCCCAATCTCGTGTATCACCAGTGTTCATTGCCTGTGATGCCTCAGTAGTTAAAACTGACATTAAAAAAAAAAAACACTGCCATTTACTTAGCAATCATTTGATATAGTGCAATTTGTTACAGTACTATCTTTGTAGAGTTTATCTTTGAAGCACAGATAAAAATAATTATGCAAGTCGACTTCTGATATTTTTATATTGAAAATGCATTAAAATACATGCCGCATAAGCAAAATCGCATCAAAAATAGTCCACAGAGTAATAATCTCCTCGAAAAAGCCTTATAATTAAAATTGAAGTATTGTACATTTTGCCTACTGCTATACAAACAGAAAAATTCACCT
Organism: Metallyticus violacea; assembly: GCA_030762175.1. Taxonomy (NCBI): domain Eukaryota; kingdom Metazoa; phylum Arthropoda; class Insecta; order Mantodea; family Metallyticidae; genus Metallyticus; species Metallyticus violacea. The sequence continues at coordinate 194,252 of CM060843.1, read as the reverse complement.
TAGTTTTAAAATATGTTAACAGACATTTGACATACTGTGATTTGTAACATTTAGAGCATGTGGTCTTAATTTCACATTGTAAATAATTGTGCAAATATAAATTATAAACATATAATTATTAAAAAATTGTGCATGCCAACAAATGCATACTGTTATACTGATATATGAAAAAACACCTTTTTTTTTTTTTGGCACCGTTTTAGGTAAAATGCATAATAATAAGTAAATTTATTTATACAATATAGAAATGTTATAAATCACCATATGTCAAATGTCTATTATGTCATGTTTTAAAACAAAAGGAAAATTTTGCTGTATGTAGTATTGCAGTGAATAAATGTACAAAACTTCAATTTTAATTATATCGGATAGAACTGTTACAAATTGCAGTTTGTCAAATGACAGATGAATTGTAATGTGTGACTTTGCAGTATATCAATTGATGGTTAGGTGAACTGCAGTCTGTGAGTTTCCTGGCATAGTTATTTATTCCTCTTTTATATTTATCAATACAATTTAAATTCTACAAATTTTTAAACTACAACACTAATACTATAAATAAACAAACCACCACTACAGTTATCTTTAACTATAACTTATAATTGAACAACAATTGCTACTGATGAGTAAGAATAAATTATTATATTTCACTTATACTGCAAAATACTTCTTAAATATCTTTACTTTTACAATTACCATAATTACCTGAATCTAACGTGCCATAAAATGTAATGCACAGCCCAAATTTGAAACTTAAAATCATAAAAATGTTTTAGAATATTGTTGTATGGCATCTTAGAGATAAGCCTGTCTGCTTCTAAAATGATCAGTACATAGAATTTATAAGTTGACTATTGTTAACATCTTGCAGCACTTAGGACAAAATCTACCACTCTTGTTGTTGCCAGGAGGCATAGGTCAAAGAAGAAAAAGTTATTTCTTATGGTAATACTAGTCACAGGTTGCATGTTCTTCCTCCTTTCATGCACAAATTCCAAAACTTTTTCTTCAATGTCAGTATGTCTTCATTGGCAAGTACCAGTGAATTTCTTCCTACTAGCTTTAGTTGTAAATAATGCCAGTTTCTGTGGCTGCTACAAGTGAACTTTAATCTCAGCTACATTCAGTTTTCTTTCTGCCTTTCTGTTACTATTTTTTCCAGCATAAAGAATTTACTTTGCGCTTGAAAGTAATATCATAAGATGTTCTCTAGAAATACTAATTGGAACTTGTACAGTGAAGCTAATCATCTCAACAGTCAATGGGTAGCTGAAGATGTGAACAAGGGTTCTTGAAATATGTGCTACATATAAACAAGTAAATGGAGTCAATAAGAGTGTGCAGTTGAACTAATTCATGATCTTAATTATATGTTCTTCTCTGCTTGCTCTCTATTTTGTGACTGTCTACTATTCAAATGCTCTGTGTAATAATAGGCCAACAATAAATGTAATAAAGTCGAGAATTGCAACAATTCATTGTGATGTAATAAATAATAAATATAAAGAAGTTACCGTCAAACTATGGCTCAGATTTATACTTGAATCTAATATTGAAACTAATGCACACCACAATTTTGAATACTGCATTTGAACAAAAGGATGAACATTAGATTTACGTAATATGGTAATTATAGTTATAATTCATTAATTTTATTTATTATTATGATCATAATTATTTTACAATCCAAAATCTTCATTTTTGCTGGCATCCGGTATCTGGACTGCTCCCCAAAGGGATGATGATCAAAATAGGTGAGATCTGTGATGTAGGCAGTGTGTTTCAGCACCTCAAAATCCAAATGGTTAATGATTTCAACAATCTGGCCAGTCATGTGTGTTGTTGCATTGTCATGCAATAATAGCACATTCTTTCATAATTGGCCTTTGTGTTCGGTGCAAAATGCTGACTTCAGATTGTGGTAAGCAAATCACTGTAACATGCACTATTGATGGCACACAGCTAGTCAGTTCATTTAGTGTTCCAATACATGTCCTTTTGAGTCCAAAAAAAATATTTAGCTTCACCTTTTTTGAATTTCTTCTTTGTTGGCAATCCCAGATGTTTCTACTGCATATTCTGGTGTTTAGATTCTGGCTCCTTGAGACGGACTCATGTTTCATTCCTGTGATTATTCTGCTCTAAAGTTCTGTGCCTTCATTGCCTTTGCAGTCAAGTAAGCATTGCAGATCTCACTAATGCTCCATAATATGCTTGATCTCTTAGATCTTTTCGTAAGTCCTTATGGAAGCCAAGCTTGTTGTGAATGATTTGAGAGGCAGAATCTGACTAATCTGCAGAGTACAGGCTCCATCTTTGTGTGTTACAACTATCTGTCAGTTCTTTGACTCACTCATACACACTTCATGTAATACAGCACTGCCCTGTATTGTGTTGAAAACCTCCGATAAATTTCAGCCCCTGATGCACTTCAAACCAAAGAAATTGAGTCACTGCACACTGCTACAGGAGCAACCCTGTTTCATTGTCACAGCACCAAGGAAAATGATGCAATTAAGGTTAAACTTTGATCGTGTGACCATGCTATACCAACTTGAGGCATGCGTGTGCAGGAAGCAGTGTAATGAACCTAAAGATATGTTATGTTAAAAGTGCAATTTTTTACTTTTGCTCATATTTACAATATGAGTGCTATTTTATTTTATGAGTTGGAAGGATATCTGTAAAACAAGGCTAAAGGCAATATTGAGAAAAGTCTCATAAGAAAAATAAAATTACTTTCAACATGTGTATCATAAAATTGATATTATTGTATGATTTAGTTGAACTACACACTCTTAATGCTTCACTTACTTATCATAAAGTATGGAACCGGTTTTGAGAACAATTTGGTTCTCATCATCAGCTAAAATTCAATTGTCGGATAATTCGTTGAGCTGTGGTAATGTGTATTCTGTTCTTGTGGCAGTGTAATAAACTTGTAGTTTATGTTTTCATCCTCGGCAGTATTGAAGTTCATTAGATTGCCTTCATATTTGTAGATGTAGATTTTCTCCCAGGTTGCTAGTTCCATAGGTCCTTGTACTAATTTGAATAATTTTGCTTTATTCACCATGTTGTGATTTTGTGTCCAAAAATGATTTCCTTGTTCTTTATGTTCCTGAAATGCTCCTTTAACCATGTGCCAATATTTCTCTTTGTTTTTCCAATGTAGATTTTTTCACATTCTGCACAATTTTTTTTGTAAATACCTGCTTTTTTCTCTTGTGGAATACTGTCATTAACATTGTCTGCCAATAAGTTTTTAACATTAAATCTATAAATCATACAATAGTATCAATTATATGATTGGCTTCACAGTGCAAATTCCAATTTACTTAATGTTTATCATACTTATTTTGTAAAAGTACTTCAATATTTTATGTATAAATTATATTTGGAATAATTTTGTTTTATTTATTAGTCTTGTGCTTTTTTAACAAAATAGTGACTTTTAAATGCCCCAAGTGGCAATTGCATCAAGTGTAATAGATACATGTCTTGAACTTTAATACCAAAATTTGTATATCGTATATCTAATGCATGTATTTAAACCTTTCTTTTTATTAGACCATATTTTGGGTTGTAAGTTATAAATTTATTTTATTGTAATTATATTAAAAAATAATTCTAAATGTTCACTTACCATTAGTAGTGGATTTTTGGGATCTCATGTCAGATGAAAGTTGCATAGCTGTGATGGTTCTGAATGGCACTGTATATTGAGGATATATATTCATTCTTCAGCAAGTCCATACTTGCATCCTGAAGAAGAGAGCAGAAGCCATGCATAAATATCATAAAGTAACCAGAAATATTTTATAGCAAATATTTTAAATACAGAGTATGGTTTATGTTATTTCTTCTATAGTTTATAGGCTAAAACTATTTCATTTTCAGTGTCCTATATCCTGCTACAGGGGAGCTTCTGACCCCAAGAATCATGATATATAGCTACAGGCCAGAAATTTGAACCCCCTTCTTTCAGAAAGTTATCTAAGTGAGTTGAATTTGATGTGGATGAGGCCCAAAACTCATGGAATATTGAGTTTAGTTTAGTTTAATTTTCAGAGTATTCCAAAAATTCATGCTATGCGGGGCACTCAAAAAGTTTTGCAACAGCCTAGCACTTGTTGGACAATAATATCTACAAAAATATAACTAATGCATCTGGCAACAGTGGACCTTAAGCTATCAAAATATGCATAGTCACTGTCATACAGTCTGTTGAGTCTATGTCAATAGCTGGTGAAAAGTCACAAATATTTCTAAAGAAAACTTTATATTCTACATTTTCACACACTATAAGCTAGGTGAAAGAGCAAAAAAAATCTACAAAGACCTGTTAGCTGTTCGTGGTGATCAAGTGTATTCATTTGATACCATTGCAAGATGGGTTTAATCATTTGAAGAAGGGCAAGAGACTTTGAAGGACAGCTCTTGCTCTGGCCAGCCTTTGGGAGCTGTGAATGAGAGAACATTTCAAAGAGTGAGTAACTTGGTGGAGAAAAATCAACATATTATATTGAACTTCTAAGTATGGAAGTGGGTATCAATATTGGCAGTATATCTCCATGAACATTTATAAAGCTGCAAAAAATTATACAAAATGGGTTCCACATTCCCTAATCAATGAAGAGGAGGAAGGAATGCACAAGGAAACTGCTGAGCATGTTTTCACCAAATGGTACTAAACGTTTGACAGATATATACACTGGTGATGTAAGTTTGTTTTATTACTATGCCACCCCAAATAAAACTCAGAGCTGCATGTAGGTAAATGAGAATGACCAAAATACAGTTGTTCTTTGACAAGATTTTCATTCTTGGAAGCTAATGTTCACCTTTTTCTTCAACTATGAAGGACTTCATATGAAGTGGTTGACTGTATGCCAGATGAAATGACAATGAGTGGAGAATACAATGGCACTTTTGGATTTTGGATCCTTTATTTGAAGAACTGAGGCAATGGCATCCAAAGACAGGAACTTCAAGGCTCTTGCTTTTGCATGACAATGCATCTCCTCACAGAACAGGTACAGATTTGAGGAAACTGTAAGTTGCCAAACTCCAATTATTTAAATATCTATCCTGCATCCCTGACATTACACCATGACTTCTGGTTGTTTCCTTGAGTGAAGTCTTACATTGCTGGAAAGCCTTTAAAATGAGTACAGGTCTTTGTTCAAGCTATAAATTCAGCTCTGTTGTTGATATTTCAGTCCGAGTACTGTAGTGTTTTTGACAAGTGGTTGCACCATCTACAACTCTATGTGAAGAGAAATGGAGAGTTCTTTGATGGATTGTGAGGATAAGTTTTCAAATTCAGGATTTGGACTTTAAGGTGACACTTGCAAACATTTTTGAATGCCCCTCATACAGTTATTAAGACTTATAAAAATAGGATTTATTAGTTACAACAGATTAATATCAAGTTTATATTTAAGTTATACATCAATATGATGTATTGTCATTTACATAATCATCTATAGAATGATAAGCATTTTCACACAGATATTTTTTAAGAGCAATTCTGAAGGATTTACCAAAGTTAGCTAAGACCTTTTGCATTAGAGGGAAGAGTGCTGTGTATTAAAGTGCACTCATAATAAACTTCTTTTTGGTAACAGGATACTGCTAAATCTTGTCTATGTTGATTTAAGAATTAATTGGTTTAGTGCACATTTTTCTTTATTTTTTTATTATATAAAATGTCAATAGGTACAGTATACTCGTATATTCATATGGAACAGTCAGTATTTCTAATTGACTAGCAGGGCAGATTTTAGAAACCAACTTAAAAGCTATTTGATAGAAAAATGTTTATATAGAATAGATCAAATGTAAATTGTTGATTTGATTTATTTATGGACGCTCTTTAACAACTCAGGTCATCAGCATCCCATTCAATTCAGGGCATGAAACGGCCGACAAGTTTTGCTCAGGGGCCTCTTCTTTCAGACTTGAGGTTCTTTATCATGCCGTAAATGTATGACATGGGACCCATGGCTTTAATTCCCTTCTAAAGGAAGCCATGCTTAGGATTTTTACGTCGGAAAAAATCCATTCTGGTCGGGTTTGAACCTGTGATCTTGAGCTTAAAAGGCAAGTATGGTTACTACTATACCACCAGGGCCGGCTATCAAATGTAAATACTTCATAAAAGTTGTAAAATATAAGAATTTAGAGACAGTCAAGTTTATGAAATATACAAACAAGCCATAGTTAGTGACTTTAGTGTCGCCTAATCTGGACTTATTTGTATACTTAAATACAAATGTGTTTGTCAAATTGCTTATGAATCTTTATGCCAATAATTGAAACTTGTATATTATACTTTATTTTATAACTACATTGTTGCATATACACATGTACCTCTGCCTGTACCAAGCACTTTTCGCCCGCTGATGATGCCAATTATAGCATTGGCAGATACTCTGGATTTTAAATTAGTTTAAATTAATGATCATGGCAAAATAGCCCAGTAATGATAAATTTTAAGAATGTTTTTAAAAAAGTTTATACATACTGCTCAAAAATATAGAGGAACACATGTTTAAATCAAAGCCCCAAAATAAATATTCATACAATGTAATTTTTGACAGATGTTGTTTTGAAGTATTGTTTAAAACTAAAATAAAAATCCTCAAAGATTTGTTACTTTTTCTGTGAATGAATTAGTGAAGTTTCAAAAACTGTTGAAACCAAAGCGAGTGCTCTTTAACTTATTTTTTTGAAAACAGGTTTACACGGCAATCTGTGGTAGGAAATTGTTATTTTGTGTTCCCTGAGACAAATACAGAGCAATGAGACATTTGAATGAAACATCAGTTGCACAAGCAGTTGAGTGGATTGAAGGTGGCCATGCTATTTGCTTTGTCTCCAGGATACTTCATGTCAACCCTTCTGCCACTCAAAGAATTTGGAGGCAATATATAGAGACAGGTGGATACAAGAGGCAGCCTGGAAAAGGGCATAAGAAGAAGGAACAATGGTATAGGATAGATATCTTGTCCTGTCAATCTAAAGCCAGAGATCTACAAAATGATGTGCATACAACAACTGGAGTGGTGGTTTCTGATCAGACTGTAAGAAACGACTGAGAAATGCAGGGTTTAGATCTAGAATCCCCTTTCAAGCACCTCATTTGACATGTAAGCACAAGGAAGCCTGGCTGAGATTTGCTCAGAATCATTTCAATTGACTGCTCAGCCAATGGAAGGCTGTTTTCTTCATAGACGAGTCAAGATTTCGTTTAATGGGTTGAGTTCTTCTTCTTACACAGCTCCTAAGTGACGAAATTTTAATGTCATTTTCCATTTAAAACCCAATTGTTTAATTATATTTCGAAGGCTTGTAGATTTACCCGAAAAGGTATACCTTCTCTTAACTTCTATAACGTGCTTTTTATTGTAAGAAGTCTTTTCTTCGGCATAGAAGTTGTATACAGTGTATTGAGTTACAGAACCATCCTCTCTGACTGAGGTTTTTTGCAGGTTTTCCTCTGTCTCCATAAATGGCACATGCCGGGGAGGTACCCTAAACTTGGCCTGAAACGTTTCATCCCCTAAAAAATTCTTCTCATTTTATTATTTATCTAATGTATTATCAATGTGAAGATATAGTTGTAACTAAAATGTATCAGACTTGAGGGTAGAGAAAATAAACAAAATTGGGGAATTCGTGGTGAAAGGGATAAGTGGAGGAGAAATACAAGAGTAGTATATATCCCGTTTCCGGTGAATAAATTAATTGAACCGATTAAATTGATTATGCTAATGATATCAAAAGTGGGGGATGGGCGTTGTGGTGGGGATGATGCTGGGTGGGGAGGGGGTTGATACCAAAATCTCAATTTAAATTGTTGATCATGCATTGGATTTAAATCACCGAAAAGGGGTGTATGACATCAATTAACATATACATTCAATGTTCCGCGGGGGGTGTTCACAAATACGCAAAATGATATCGTAATTAAGACAGACCCCTTCCGCCACTGGGTTTCCAGTTCCCCACTGACACGCTCGCACCTGCCCACCGCACCTGCGTGTTTAACAATAGCTTTTGTTCGCATCCCGCGCGAGAGTTCTGCCGGTCGCTGGGACCTTGCTCTTAAAATGTGTTATTTTCTTTTCATAGCGATTTTCTGTACTGGACCAGGAAAGTCAAAAACTATATGTGGTAGTTTCTTTCTTCTAAACGAATATTGTTACTATAGAAAGAAATGTTCTTTCTTATAGACACACCTGTATATAACTGAAGAAGCAATGTTTTCTTGCTTATAAATTCATTTGTATATTTCTTTTAACAAACCTCCGGACATCGCTTGTCCTTTCACGTATGGCTTTAAAAGAATTCTGGTCCAGAAAAGTCATTGTTACTAGTGAGAGAAGAAAGGTTCTTTCTTATAGACACCTGTACATATTTCTTTTAGCGAAAACGCCGTCCCCTGCATTTCTAAAAGTGAGCAGCTATTTCTAAACGAGTATTGCCACTGCAGAAGCGAGGTTTCTTTCTTATAAATTCATTTGTATATTTCATTTAACAAACCTCCGGACTTCGCTTGTCCTTTCACGTATGGCTTTAAAAGAATTCTGGTCCAGAAAAGTTAATAGAGAAGAAATGTTCTTGCTTATAGAGGCAATTGTATATATTCCTTTTAGCGAAAACCCCGTCACCAGCATTTCTAAAAGTGAGCAGTTATTTCCGAACGAGTATTGTCACTAAAAGAAGCAAGGTTTCTTTCTTATAAATTCGTTTGTATATTTCTTTTAACAAACCTCCGGACATCGCTTGTCCTTTCACGTATGCTTTTAAAAGAATTCTGAGTAACAACACCTGCCTTAAAATGTATTATTTTCTTTTCATGACGATTTTCTGTGCTGGAACAGAAAAGTCATTGTTACTAAAGAAGAAGAAGGAAAGGTTCTGCTTTTCTGAACTATGCTTAGTAGTACTACCCCTTTCTAACTAAAAACATAAAAGGTGTTCTTTTTTTTTTTAGTTTTTCTTTCTTATGTGGCGAAAAACCGTCACCTGTATTTTCTCTCTTTCTTAGCAAAATGAATGACTTCCCCTTACCAAAGCCTTTTTGTACGGTGATTGATTGAAGGGTTACGCATGCGCAGTAGAAACCCCCGTGTACGGTTATTGGTTGAAGGATTACGCATGCGCAGTAGAAAACCCGTTCTCATTGGCTGGGGCGTGGTCTTAGGAATGGAGTGCTATGTATAAAAGTTCTGTCGCGCCGAAAAGTAGTTATATCTCGTGGTAATCATGTCTACCATCAACAAGCTTAGCAAGGTCGTCAACAAAGACTGCAGAGGCAAATCTATTGTGAACGGTGATGACCGTGTTCACCCTTCTACCAGCACTGGTGACTGCGATCCACCTTCTACCGACAACAAGACTTCTAGAAATAATTGTGGTGACCAGCCTTCTACTGGTAACTCTGGTGAGGGCCGTGATCATCCTTCTACCAGCATTTCTCTCAAGAGAGCACGCTATGGGGACAAGCTCACTCTCAAGAGAGCACGTAGTGGTGGTGAGTGGAGTCTAGTTGACGGCTTCACGTCAATTTTAGACGGGGTCGTCAACAAAGGTAATAAGTCTTCTATTAGTAAAGACCATGATCATCCTTCTACCAGCATTGCTCTCAAGAGAGTACGCTATGGGAGCAAGCTCACTCTCAAGAGAGCACGCAGTGGTGGTGAGCGGAGTCTAGTTTACGGCTTCACGTCAATTTTAGACGGGGTCGTCAACAAAGGTGATCAGCCTTCTATTGGAAACTCCGGTGAGGGCTCTGATCATTCTTCTGCAAGCACTGGAGACTGTGTTCACCCTTCTACCAGCACTGGTGATTGCGATCGGCCTTCTAGCGGAAATGAGATTGCTAGAAATATTGATGGTGATCAGCCTTCTACTGGAAACTCCTCACCGGGTGGGGGCGCAGCTTCCACAGGCAATGGTAATGGTAGTGATCATCCTTCTACCAGTACTGATGACTGCGATCAGTCCTCTACCGGAAACTCCTCGTCCGGCGGGGGTGCGTCTTCTACCGGAAATGGTGAAACTTCTATTGGTATTGCTGGTCATCCTGCTGCTAGCATTGAGCCACAGGTAAGTGCAACCTTGCTACCAACTTTCGAAATTATAAACCTTAGTCAAAAGGCAGCTAAAAATTTTTATTCTGGGTATGCTGAAACTGAAATTATGGTGAGTTCGATGCCTAAAGATACAGATCTTAACCAATGGGTTTCCAAGGTGTTTCATGATTATCTTTTGTTGATGACAATCTACTAAAAAATCAGCCAGGGTTCATAGGAATAACCATTCATGATACCAAAAATCCTGCTAGGCCATTTAACACGAGTGTTCGTAGGTTTGATCAGGTGAATCCCGAAGCCATATTGAAATCAACGGAGAAAATAATACAAAGTAACAAAGAATTTTTGTTGGGAGGGGCGATCAAAATTTCGTGTATTTGGACAAATGAAATATCAGGTTCATGCTACAAACGCTGCGACGACTGTAGTAAAAATAGAGGAATTATAGAAATTAAAAACAAAGATAATCTTTGTCTACCTAGAGCCATCGCAGTGTGCAAATCCGAAATTGACGAGGATGTTCATTATGGTTCTATTAAGCGTTATGACCATCTGCAAAAACAAAAGGCTGTAGAGTTGTGTGAGAAAATAGGCAAAACCGATGGCCCGTTTACACTTGACGACGTGAAACTCTTTGAGATGGTACTAAAGCAGTATTCCATCACTGTTTTTGGCGGCCATAATGGTAAAAATGTCCTCTACAAATCGGAAATTAACACCGATAAACATATCGATGTAATCTTCCACGACAGACATTTTAACGCAATTGTCAAGCTACATGCGGCATTCAAGTGTAAGTGGTATTGCTGACATTGTAATTTTCCCTCATTTAATAAAAAAGAAACTCACCGGTGTGACCTAAACTGTGTCAAGTGTTGACAGAGGTGTCCAACTTCATTTGATAGGCATGTGAAATGCGACTCGTGTCATCGCGATATTTCAATGGGCAGACCTGTTTTAATAATCATTTGATTAAGGGGAAATATTACCCTAAAACCATGTCAGTGTGTGACGTAGAAAAAGCATGCCCGTTGTGTAACAAACTGTGAATATGCGGCTTAGGAAAACTCCTCACCAGTGCGGTGAAATTTATTGTGGTACTTGTAAGATCCATGTGAATGCTAACCACGAGTGCTACATTCAGCCGTACAATTCACCAAATTTGCGAAAGAATTTCGTGTTCATGTTCATTAATTTCGAGTGCACTCAGAACACTCTTTATTCCGCAGGCGTGTTTGAACATATTCCTAATCTATGTATAAAACCTGTGTAGATAAGTCTCATAACATGTATTAGACACAGTGTAGTGTTAAAGAATGGGTATTTGACAAGGAGCCTGTGAAAGAATTGTTTGACCACATCACACAGCCCGGGTTCGAATCCCGAGATATTGTCGTCATAGCACACACCTTGAGGTCGTATGATGGGCAGTTTCTGTTAAAGCACATGGTGGGCAGCCTAAATTGGGACCCCGAGCTCCTTATGAATGGAAGCAAAATTTACAGAATGAAGGATAAGAGTGTGACTTTTCTAGACTCTTTGAATTTCATTCCTATGCCACTGTCTCGCTTTTCAGACATTTCAACTCCCTGAATGTAAGGGTTATTTTGCTTACCTGTTCAACACCAAGGTAAACGAAAAGTATGTTGGTCCTGTACCTGAGCAAAAATATTACTGCCCAGAAGGCATGAGTGTTAATGTCCGCAAGATTTTCGAGCAGTGGCATAATGAAAAGGTGTCCTCAAACTGTCTTTGACATGAAAAAAGAAATGGCGGCTAACTGTAAACCGACGTTTATCTCTTGAGTCAGGGTGTTTCCAAATTTAGGAAGCAATTTATTGACGAGAACGGTATTGACACGTTTAGCGAATGCGTCACCATAGCGCAGGCATGCATGCATGAATGTTTACAGGAAACGGTTCATGTCAAGAAATAAAATTCCACTTATTCCCGGAGGAGGATACCGCTTAGCTGATAAGCAATCGCGGGTAGCGTGTATCTGGCTGTCTTGGTTAGAACAGCAGCAATCAATCATCATACAGCATGCTTATCGGTGCTGGGAAATTAAAGTTTTAGGGCATAAAGTGGACGGGTGCAGAGACAAATGTATCTATTTGTTTCACGGATGATTCTACCACGGTTGCACACGTTGTTACCCGAATAGGAATACTAGGTTATACAACACGGGTAACCAGACCATCGGTTCCAGATATGAAGACACCATGAAGGTCGCGAAGATGATGAGAGATGCTGGCTACAACGTGACCGAGATGTGAGAGTGTGAGTTCAATGGCTTGATCAAGGCCGATGGGGTTTGGGCAGAATTTGTCAAAAGTTTTCCCTACCCCCGAGCCTCTCAACCCACGAGATGCCTTCTTTGGTGGACGTGCAAATTGTACGAAAACCTACTGCGAGGCCTCTGGAGATATGAAAATGTTTTACTACGATGTGTGCAGTTTGTACCCGTTCGTGAATAAGACCAAGGCTTACCCCGTTGGACACCCAAAGATTAATGTGAATATTTTACCAAATTTGCAAGATGTTAAGGGTGGTATTGTAAAGTGTAAAATTCTTCTCCCGGAAAGACTGTACCACCCCGTCCTGCCATCGCGCATTAACGGTAAACTTATGTTTCCGCTATGTCGCACATGTGCAGAGATGGAGAATCATACAGAGTGCTTGCATACACAGGACGAAAGATGTATGACAGGTACCTGGGTAGTGGACGAGATTAAAGTCGCATTAGAGGAAGGTTATAGGGTGATTCATGTGTATGAAATATGGGAGTATGACATGATACGCTATAACCCCTCCACTGGAGAAAAAGGGCTTTTTCAGGACTATGTCAATCAGTTTTTGAAAATTAAAACCGAAGCCTCCGGTTGGCCCAAAGACTGCGACACTCCTGCCATGAGAAATGAATATATTGTACGATTTTTGGAAAAACAAGGCGTAGCACTGAACAAAGACGCTATTGAAACCAATCCTGGCAGGCGCGATTTGGCTAAACTGATGTTAAACTCCTTTTGGGGAAAATATGGCCTTGTCCACGTGTGAGCTTGTGAAAGATTATTCGAGGCTCATAGACCTACTTAACGACCCAGGTGTAGAGGTACAGTCTTACCTGGTCGCTACAGAGGAGATGATGTACGTGGTATGGAAACATTGCGATCAGAACCCTAAATTGAATTGCACCACTAACACAGTCATAGCTGCATATACAACTGCCCATGCAAGAATCGAGCACTATTCCTATCTTAGGAGATTGGGTGAGCGCGTGTGTTATTTTGACACAGATTCTGTTATAGCCAAGTGCAGCCCGGGGGAATGGATGCCTCCCACGGGTCCATTTTTAGGATGTATGAAAGATGAAATAGAAAAGTACGGCGATGGCGCGTATATTTGCAGATTTGCATCTACAGGCCCAAAAAGTTACACCATAGAGGTTAAATGTGGGGGTAAAATTAAAGGCATCAACCTCAACTCGGGGAATTTGGAAAATGTAAACTCTGACGTTATCAGCAACACCGTATTGAGGGATAATTCAATGTCGGTAGTATTTGAAAGCACACAGATTTCTAGGAAATTTCTAGGAACTGTGGTAACTGAGTCTTCAGTGAAAACCTATAGGATGGTGGTCAACAAACGTGTACAGTGTGAAAACTTTGATTCCTACCCGTACGGGTATAAAAGAAGGCGTGTCTAAATGAGAGCACATCAGTCACCCACAATGTCTACTAACCAACACTTTAAATTTAATTTCCCATGCACCACGCTAATTGCAAGTCCTTCGCGGTGCGGTAAATCTTAAATCTGCATTTGTTAAAAATTTAATTAGTAATGCAGGCGGATGTTTGACAATCCCACGAGAAAAGTCTTGTGTTGTCATCCGTCAGAAGATTCTCCTAAACCAAGCCCGTTCTTCGCAACCCATGCAGGTATACCAGATTTGGAAACCGTTAACGAGAGAGATTTAGTTATTTTAGATGATTTAATGTACGAAGCCGACGGGGAAAACGTGTCAAATTTTTTCACTAGAGATTCACATCACAAAAGCTTTGGGATTGTTTACATATTACAAAACGTGTTTCCACAAGGAAAGAAATTTCGAACTATATCTCTAAATGCACACTACATTGTCGTGTTTAAAAACAATAGAGATAAAATGCAAATTGATAGGCTTTGTCAACAGATTGAGCCAAAGAACTCTAGGTTTCTTTTAGAGGCGTTTGAAAAGGCCACTGAAAACCCACACGGCTATCTGGTGTTGGATTGCACTCCAGTACACGCCAAATAAATACAGGTATCGAACCGGTGTCCTACGAGGAGAAACGCCTGCTTATTTTATACCCATTTGTTGACCACTTTTCTGAAGGTTTTATTTGAATGTTTCCCAGAGAGTTTAAAAAACGAGCAACGATCACACTTCAGTCATTTTATCCCAGATATAGGCAGGCTGAGCATTGCCGACTGAGTAGCCCACTGATTGCAAGGCAACACGCAAATTTGACAGTATTAGCCAAGGCTAAACCCATTTTGCGACAAAAACTATTGAAAAGTGCTAACCCTGAGCTAATAAAAGCCATTTCCGAGTGTGTACTCAACGTGTGCAGAGATCATGTCAGTTTACCTATATATTGCTTGAAGCGCTTAAAGAAGCTTAAAGCTAGCTGGAGAAAATTAATTAACAAACGACTTTCCTTAAAGGAAAAGAAAAAGATACTTGTACAGAGAGGCGGATTTTTACCTGCTTTTCTACTCTCGATATTGGCTTCACTCGGTAGTGCGCTCGTGTCAAATTTGAGTTAAATGAAGTACGGTAAGCAAATTATACTAACTTCACAGCCAAAAGCTGCCGAAAAGCTTCACCTCGTGGACAAATCACTTAACCAACTCATCAGAGAAATGAATAAATTACAGCGTACACATTTGGCACCTCCTGAAAAATGGCCGTTGATATAATATAAATTGGGGAACTATCTCGATCTTATGTCACAAGTGAGGAAACCATAACTTGAATCCAATGACATCGAGGGAAATGAGGAAGAGAAGCCAGCAAAGACGAAAGTAGATAAAAGCCGATAACCAGTAAAAAAAAGTCTTATAACCTTCGCAGGCAAGTGTGGGAGCAAATATGAACGCGCTGAAGAAAATCTATTTTAATCCTGAACACTATGCTGGTTTTGGCACTGCAGACAAACTTCGCAAGGCCACCGGTATACCAAAATCTATGATCGAGTCCTTTCTTCAAACACAGGATAGTTATACATTTCATAGGCCGATAAGAAAACGATTCCCCACCAGAAATTATCACGTGACGAACATGGACGACCTTTGGGAAGCTGATCTAAACGTTATAAACAACGTAAAGGAACACAATAAACCATACGTTTACATCTTGACGGTGATTCATGTTTTCTCGAAATATGCTTGGGCTATACCATTAAAATCAAAAGTAGGGGCCGAAATTACAGAAGCATTTAAAACTACATTCTCTCATCGCACTCCCAAGATATTGCAAACAGATAAAGGAACGGAGTTCACCAACAAAAGCTTCAAAACATTTTTAACCAAACATGGTGTAAAGTATTACACTACAAAAAATAATGTCAAAGTCAGTGTTGTAGAGCGTTTCAATAGAACCTTAAAGACAAAAATAAGGAAATATTTCACACATAAAAACACATAGTTACGTGGACGTTCTTCCTGCGCTTTTAAAGTTCTACAATTGTTCCTTTCATAGGTCCATAAAGATAGCTCCAAAGGATGTCAATGAACACAACATTTTGCAGGTTTAATAAAATCTTTATGGTCGGAATGCAGACAAACCAGGTAAAGTTAAATTTAATGTGGGAGACCATGTGCGTATATCTAAGGAGAAAATGAAGTTTGCCAAGGGGTACTAGCAAAACTGGACGAATGAAATTTTACAGATTGAGGAGGTGGTATACGGTTCCCCCGTTGTGTATAAATTGAAGGACTTGGGTGGGGAGGCCATAGAGGGGCATCTTTTACTCCGAGGAGATACAAAAGTTAGCTCTTCCAGAATCATTCAAAATAGACCAAATACTCGACACTAAAGGTCGCGGTCGAAATAAAGAATTTTTGGTTAAGTGGAGAGGTTATCCAGTCAAGTTTAACTCGTGGGTTCTGGCTTCAACTATCAACTCGATATGATTGGAACAAAACCGTTTTCCCTCACGCTCGTGAGGAATGCCTCTATGGGGCATTTCACTGACAATACAACTTCCAGATTTTCAAACATCTTACCCGAGAGAATAGTGCTGCAAGGAGAATGGGAAGTCGCACTGCAAAAGGTTAGGTACCCTGTGAAATTCTATAACGTAACAAATCACGTTAATCAAATGATTGGAAAAATGTATAATATAGTAGCGCCAGTGACACATTCAAAATTTAACTTACAATTGTTACATGGTATCGTACACAATTCTAAGGATTTGGTTCACCCTGTTAAGTCTGTTATACACGAAAATTTGCAAGTCGAAGACTTTTTCATTTATAACGAGAACAAAAATACTGCCAGCATTAACATGAAAGACCAGTCATATTCCCACCAGAGAATATATAGGATGTGTAGAAAATGCTGAGTCCTCTAGGAAAAGTGTATCGAAAACAGAAATTAAACCCCTGAAATCACGAACCAAACGTTAAAAAACAAAGCTAGAACTATTACTCCTACTACAACTCCTCCAAGACCTATCAATTCTAAACCACCAAATCCTTGTAAACCAGGCACTCCTCCTACACCAGAAACGCAGGAAAAACCTGACAATCCTCCTAAACCTGCGCCAAAGAACCTCATACATGTATTGGTTTTGTCACCATCTTTGGCAAAGATGATGGGTTTCGAACCATACACCAACGTGGTTGAACAGGAAATTGGCAAACACCCAGTGGACACGTTCATGGGTTTCCCTTACGAAATGTTCATTTACTGTAATCTGATAGTACCACAAGTGGTGGGCAATACGTTTGTGCAAGTCATTGAAAGCGACTCTGTAAAGTGTGAAAAACGTGACAACACCTACATGACTATTGAAAAGTCCTTCGTTCCACTTAACTGGGTACCTTTGATGGAACAGGACTTTAAAATTGTGAATATAGATTTAAGCAACGGTTACGGTGATTTCTTGCCATTTGTATAAGGGCTTTCCGCTACTATAGTTCTAAGGTTTCGTCCGAAACAGACATAATGCAACTGGATACTGTCACCAGATATACTTAAACCAGGCTGGAGGAGCATTCTACAATGGAGATTTTCACTTTTACAGAGGCAAGCGTTATTAAAAGGGTAGCGGCTTGTTCTCTGCTCTCGGTGGTCTTTTCAGAACCGTGCTACCGTTTTTAAGAGCGGCGTGAAAGCTATCGGTAAAGAGGCATTGAAAATGGGGGCCAATGTGCTAGCAGATGTTGCAAATTCGGGGATACCGCCAAAAGAATCGTTAAAGACTAGGCTGTAGGAGGCAGGAACTAACTTGCAAAGGAAAGCTGGTGTAAAGATAGACTCTATGATGGGCACTGGGCTATTAAAGCGCCCGAAGGGTGAAATATATAATCAGTTTAAGACTAAACGCCGAAGACGTAAGGTGCTAGACGTATTTTCATAATGGCTGACGAATCGCTGGTGCACATGAATTCAGAACTAGACATCTTTAAAGACTTGCCCGTTCAAATGAACTTGGAGGAGTACCGTTACATTTCTCTAAACCCTCAAAATACACTTATGAAAAACGCCCCCATCACATTTCATTACTCTGGCAATGCAGACGATTACCTCGACATGATTTGTGTAGTACTTGAGATGTTCGTGCGAATAGTGGATGACGGTGGAAACGACTTGAAAGAAGACAAGCAGGTTACCTTTGTAAACAATTCTTGAAATTCCTTGTTTCAGCATTGGAAGTATCACTCAACAATGTCACAGTTTCCATGCTTCAGCCAGGCTACCCCAATAGAACTTACATTGAAACGTTGCTCCATTATTCGGAAGATGTCATGAACAGCAGACTACAGTCCTCGTTCTGGAAAAAGGACAAGGGAAGAATGATGGACGCGTATGTCGCAAATGATGGAATTAAGTGGCGTAACGACTTTACCAAAGGAAGCAAAGTTGTGCAACTAATGGGTAATTTTTCCAATGCACTCTTTAATCAGGAAAATCTGCTCTTGAACAATGTGAGCGTTACCATCAAACTCTCACCCTCTTCACCCAACTTTCATCTCTTTTCGGATACAAAGGACTTTATTGCCTACACAGAGATTCAGTCTGCTAGACTGATTTTGAAAGCTATGAGACCGTCGCCGACCATCAAGCATGCACATCAGGCGGTGATAGCAAAGAGTAATGCAAAATACCCTCTCAAAGGTGTAGGATTTTACGCTCTCAACATTCCAAAGTGGGTTAGTAACATGACTTTCAATGACGTTTTCATAGGGCAAATACACCGAAGAGTGGTTGTGGGAATGGTTGCCGACCAGGTATACAACGGTAAAATTAACAAAAACCCATACAACTTACAGCACTTTAGAATGAATTCTTTTCAACTGTATGTGAACAGCCAGCCTTTTCCCTCACAACCCCTACAGCCCGATTTTGATGCCGGTTACTTTCTCCAATGTTTTCAAACTCTTCAAGATGGCCTCGAGATACACTTTAAGGACGAAGGGCATTCAATTTCCAGACATCAATATTCTCACGGATATACCATTAGGGTATTTGATCTAACAGCCGATATGAGCGCTAACGAGTCTTACATTTCAGGGCAACGACACGGCACTGTGTCTATAAGTATAAGTTCTAAAAATCAAACTCCAGAACCTATCGATCTGTTGGTGATGGCAGAAATACATCGCACTATAGAAATTGATGCTAACAGGACCATTTTGGTATCATGAATACGCTGCAAATACACCGGCTTCTGTCTAAATGTACCCCACACTTTTTAGGCATGTACGCTTGCGACCAATTGTCTCATCGATAAATTTGCATAATAGGCAGATTCCCATAGCAGTTGTCATTAACACTGATCCAAGCACGAAACATTGGGTCTGCATCTTAGTTGCAAAGAACGACCGGGGTGAATATTTCGATAGCTATGGTATAGAACCTCTTTAGGGGGAAATTCTAAAAATTTTAAATCGATGTTGTGGTACAAGATGGACTCACAACACTAGAAGGTTGCAAGGCGATGTCAGCACCACTTTTGGCCATTACGTCGTTGCTATAGAACCTCTTTAGGGAGAAATTCTAAAAATTTTATATCGATGTTGTGGTACAAGATGGACTCACAACACTAGAAGGTTGCAAGGCGATGTCAGCACCACTTTTGGCCATTACGTCGTTGCTTGCCTATCTCACCGCTTCCAAGGCCTGCGCAAGGAGAAATTCTTTTCAAAATTCAGCATAAGTGATTTTAATCACAATGATGACGTCATTAAAAGGACCTACAGTCTTGGTAGATGCTCACAAACTACACATCAGAGATGCATATCGTTAAAGGTTAGTATTGATACAAATTGTGTATGAATATGCATATACCACTCTGATACATTTATGTTGGTAGTTCCTGTATTTTTTTAGAAGGCGCATGTGGTGCTATACGATCCACTCTATCAGTTGCTCCGAGAGAGGTGAACAGGTAAGTCGCATTCATTATGTGTAGTTAATTGGCGAATGAAAATAGTGTGCTACATAAGAGGCGTTCTTGTTTTTACAGTGATATGGGGAGGCTTGGACCGCTATCGGATGTTTTCTTCTTGAACAGCAAGCAGTCCAA
The DNA here is from genome assembly GCA_030762175.1 of Metallyticus violacea. Taxonomy (NCBI): domain Eukaryota; kingdom Metazoa; phylum Arthropoda; class Insecta; order Mantodea; family Metallyticidae; genus Metallyticus; species Metallyticus violacea. The sequence continues at coordinate 174,349 of CM060843.1, read as the reverse complement.
GTTTGCAGCCGTTGGGTATCTCCACACAAGATCGTGATGACCGTTGGTGGACGACGCAGCGCGGTGGTCTTGGTTCAACAGAGTGGCAGAAGCTTGCAGAGGCGATACCGACTATACAGAGCTTGACTCTTCATCTAAGAGAGTGGCAGTTAACCAACCGACTATCCATACTTTTTAAACGTTTATTTGGCTCACAGAATATTATTATCAAAATGGACGGTCGCTGTATATCGCTGAGTATGCAGGAATGGAGGACACAAAAAGCCTACAGCGTATGGTCACCGACATCATATATCACAAGAAGAAAGAAGATACAAAATCAAATAGCAGCCTATCGCAAGTATTTGCTTCACACCCACATTTCCGGGAAAAAAATGAACTACACCGAATACACAAGATATATTCGTTGCGCAACCTTTAGAGTGTTCCTAGAGATGGAGCATTTTCTAAAACCGATATTCATCACAGAGTTGGACCAGGAAGCCATGGACAAGTTCAAACAAGTTCAAGGTGAGGTCGCACCTGTACCGTGATGACGTCACGAAAACACCTGCATGAACAAGTCCAAACACGAGAACCTCCCGAACAAGTCCAGGCATGACGTAGAGATGGAGCATCTGATATTCATCAGAGAGTTGGACCAGGTAGCCATGGACAAGTTCAAGGCGAGGTTGCACTTGCTCCGTGATGACGTCACGAAAACACCTGCACCCCTGTCCAAACACGAACACCTTACAACGTCACGAACAAGTCCAGGCAAGTTGTGACAAGTCTTCCGCAAACCATGGACCTAGTGATAAAGTTTCTGAAAAATGGTCGTCGTCTCACAATGATAGAGCCAAATGAACGTCATCTACTAGGCGTGGAGTGAAACGCCATCTTTATGCATCATTCGCCAGTGGATGTGGACGCTGTATGGGCGGGGCTTACACCTGAAGCTAAAGGAATTTACGCCCTTTACCGCCGCTGCAACCAGCACTACACCTCCCCACCACCATTACCCACATTGGCGGTCCTCCCCCTCTCACCAAACAATGCCCAATGTGTGTCAGTAGCAAAAGTTCTACAGAGAAGTCAACATGATCAACGACGCGTTACGCCAACTAGCTACAGTAGCGAGCAACTCGGAGTATGTATCAGTGTCCACGTTACAGCCAACGTACCATACGTCGTGGTAGAGGTACGGAACATATCCACAAAGCACGGACCCAGGACGGTTGTTCGCCTCGAAAACGGGAAAGAAGTGTTTCTACCTAGAAGATTTAACAATCTTTCTGCAGAACTCATCAACCAGCTCAACTCGTTCGACTTTTACATCGTGTACCAGGGTGAAGAGGTACTCAGAAACGGCTACCGGAGATACGTATTGAAGTTTACACCGAAATAAACAACATGCCCTATCATACAGATCCAGTGGGGGTAGGCAACAATGTATTTGTCAAACTAGTTTTTGACAACCAAAATCACGTCACAACAAGCGGTGAGTGCCCAGCAAACATCAACCTCATCTCAACAGAAATCTCCTTCTTTGGCGAAGACAAAACTGTCACCGTCAAATTAGGAACCAACAACTCCGACGTCGTGGAAGTCAGGTGCCTCCCATTTAAAGCACTCCACTACGGCATAGACGCACGCTGCACCATCTACCTCGGAACCACCGACAAGACAAGGTCACATCGGCAGGATGCTTCACAACCGCATCCATCAGCGATTTCGTCGTCCCCATCGCCATTCCGTCGGCCCAGGAACACCTCAAAATCAACTTTTCCCACATGTCACTTACCTGCATCACCACACCATGCGAGGAGGAGGAAAGCAACAGCGACGAAGACAGTGAAGTGTCATTTGTCAAAGACATACCACATATTTTAAAATACTTTTTTGTAAATCCAGCGCCATTTTAGTAAAGCCGACTGCGCCATAAACCCACCAGTGATGTGTGAACTGCACAGCCATTTTTTTGTAACCGGCACACTCTCACAATGTTTGTAAACCCGCCTGTGGCACCCACCAGTGATGTGTGGACTGCACCGCCATTTTTTGTAAAACCGCCTGTGTGCCGGCACCAGTGATGTGTGAACTGCACCGCCATTTTTGTAAAGGGTAAAACCTCCATTTTGTAAAGGGGTAAAAACCTCCATTTTTATTGTTAATTTTTATTTTATATAATAAAAATATTCAGTACCATCATTTTGCATTTTTAATTGTATTTAAACCAATTCTTTCCATTTTTGTAAAACCGCCTGTGTGCCGCCACCAGTGATGTGTGAACTGCACCTCCATTTTTGTAAAGGGGTAAAACTTCCATTTTTATTGTTAATTTTTATTTTGTATAATAAAAATATTCAGTACCATCATTTTGCATTTTTAATTGTATTTAAACCAATTCTTTCTATTTTTGTAAAACCGCCTGTGTGCCGCCACCAGTAATGTGTGAACTGCACCGCCATTTTTGTAAAGGGTAAAACCTCCATTTTGTAAAGGTGTAAAACCTCCATTTTTATTGTTAATTTTTATTTTGTATAATAAAAATATTCAGTACCATCATTTTGCATTTTTAATTGTAGTTAAACCAATTCTTTTTGTATCATATATATGTTAATTTTCTGTTTAATAAAAAGAATACCCATTTTCCGGTGGTTTAAATTGAAAAAGCTTTGATATCAAATTGTACCTAATCACTTCCACCCCCGCCCAACCACGCCCTCCTCACCCCACTTTTCATATCATTAGTAATCAATTTAATCAGCGGAAAAGGGATATATACTACTTACAAGGAAGGAGCTTGAGGGCATACACAATAGTGAAAGTGGTAATTTGAATTAAGGGTTCTTTACCATACATATAACCTGGTGTTTAAGGTAAGGGAGAACCTTAGTTTTCATACTGCTAAATTGTTACGTATTTTGTTTGTGTGTGTAAATGTAATTGCTGAAATTCATTCACTCTTCATCATTGGCCACCGTTTGTAATGCCTCAGCAGTAAAAACGGGTGTTACGCACTATTAAAAACAATAATTCGGTAAAAAAAAATCGGGCCTTCATATACTCGTTAACATTAGCAACAATCTCGCGACTTTGATTATGCATAGTTTCACCTTTTAATTTTGACATTATAGCGGCAGTTTGTACTTGTTAACTCGAAAGCATAAATTTCTACTATATAAAATGTTGTACTATTTGTACTTTGAAAACAGACCAAGGGAAGCTTAGTGTTTTATTTGCATCAAGTTATCGCAAGCTTAACAATTCCTTATTGTTTCATTTAGGTAGGCTGGGTCACAACTGTTGCCAACGTAGCTATTTTATGGCTAAATTTAGCATTTTACCAAAGCATTTAGTCATACAAAATTGCGAAATGCTTATAGCCAAAAATTTAACTGATTTAACCAGCTAGATGCACCTTTTCCCATGATTTTAATTGTTATAGCATGCAACAGGCAGCATATTGCCCTATCTGTTATGTATGTAAGAAGAACAAGTACAGTGAATATGATGTGTAGCTGTATTGCATCCCTATCTTGAATATGTCATTTTATGAAAATGTACGTTTTTTTTTTTTGAGTAGTGTTTAACGCCCGTTTTTACTACTGAGGCACCACAGGCGGTGGACACTGATGATACATGAGATGAAATGATAAATTGGGAAAGGATATTTTTTTTAAGGAAGGAAGCGTTCCAGGCCTAAGTTTTAGGTACCTCCCCGGCATTTGCCAGTTATGAAGACTGAGGAAAACCTGGAAAAAACCCCAGTCAGGGAGGACGGTCCTGGCGGGATTCGAACCGCAGACCTCCCGCTCACGAGTCCATGCCTTAACGACCTCGGCCACCCGTGGCGGTGAAAATGTACGTGAGTAAGATAAATAATAGCCACGTAACATTAACTTATTATGATGCTATCAGCAATATTTTCGTTTGTTCTGCGTAATCCTAGATATGTATACTAGACCGGACGCTTGCGATAAGAAAGGAATCATTAACAATTGATTCAGCATTCACTCGAGAGATCCCTCGAGCCTACTTTTTTTCAGAGTAGCTCTTGGTATGTACACTATTTGCATTCAATAAGTTTATTTTTGTTAGTGATATTAATTATAACTTTTTGTAGATTAAATCTGATTTCATTTTATTTATTTATTTATTTTTTGATAATTTAAGTAGGCTGAATGTTATTTTTCAACAATGTTGATAATTACTACTCCTTCAGTCAGTAGCACAATAGGGTTATTGCAGTGTATGTATTTTACATATCCACGAGCCCAGATCAGGTCAAGCTCAGACTCTCTTCAGTTCCTCATTCTCATTGTTTCAGTCAAGAAATAGTCTTAAACAAGACAGAACGTGTTTTGTAGTGTAGCGAGTGAAGTTTTACTCTAGTACGGGATATTCCGTTTCGGAAACAAAATACACGAATAAGTGTTGTTTTTATTTTTATTCTTTTTATTATTTTTATTATTATTATTATTATTATTATTATTATTATTATTATTATTATTATTATTATTATTATTATGGCGCCTCAGTACCAACAGCAGTTTCGAAAACAGTCTTATTGCACAATGAATTTCAAGTCTGGATTTTGGAAGTGCCCTCGGTTCTTGCGAAAGCCTGGTGTATATTTTGGAAGTGCGACATTAAGGTAAGAAATTTGACTTAACTCGGCATGGCGGTAGTAAGAAACACGCCAGTGCTGTAGAGTCGTCTCATTGGATTCTTTCGTGGTGAAGGTTACAAATAAGACGGCTGCTAGTGAGGGAGCTCTTACTTCAATAATGTCCAATGATCATTTATCTGAATTGTGCACAAATGATTTTGCTGAAAGTAGTGCAGCAGCTAACATGAAACTGCATAGAACAAAGTGCGGAAATATAATTTAAAGTTAGCCCCACATTTTGAAAATAATTTACTGAAAGATCTTAATGACGGTTTGTTACAGTCTCTTAATTGACGAATCTACAGATAGTGTAAGAAAACTTTTGCGAATGGCTATAAATTACTTCAGTGAACAGCGCGGAGAAATAATCTCTACTTAATTCACAACAATAAAGCTTACGGCGTTTAATGCCGATGGAATTGTTTCTGCAGTTATGAACAGTGATGCAAACAAAGGACTCGATTTTAAGAAACTTATTGGATTAGGCACTGCTAATGCATCTTGTGGTCGGTGTAAATAGTAGAGTGTACAAGAAACTAAGACAATATTCCTTCTTTGGTGCTTATATTTTGCTTACATTATACTTCCTAGGAATTTAGAGTTTGATATTAAAGAAACTTATACTTGATTTAGTCACTCTTCACTTAGGCGGCAAGAATATACGTCTTCTATGTAAAATTATCGCTGATGGCCACGATCGTCTTAAAATTGTCAGTGCTTGTGATACTCGCTGTCTATCAACTAAAACGACTGTCTGCAGGATCATGGATCAATGGTTAAAGTTGAAAACTTTCTTTGAAATGACTCATTTAAAGGAAAAATGTCACTGCAGAGCTACTGTAAAACACAAGTCGATGACACCATGCTTATTTGCTATTTTTTAAATCAGTTCTTTGTTAAGTTCAGGCCGTAAATAAATAATTTGAATCGAATACAGCAGACCCCACCAAACTGTTAAATGATTTAATTAATCTTACTCATTCAATTGCTATGAAACTGATTTTACCAACCGCAACCCGTTGCTTAGATCCTCTCAAAGGCAACGTTGATGACTGTTTACGCATACGCCTATCTCGGCTATGAATTTGAAAACTAGCTGAAAATGCTGAAATTGTCTTCAGAGCAGCATCAACAGTTCCGAGATCGTTGTTTGATGTTTCTTGTCAAATTATTAAAAGAGCTACAACAGAATGTCCAAATTATATAAATGGTTGCATTTATATCAGTAGAAAATGCCTTAAGAACGATAAAGGATCCCTTGATTCCACTTGCAGTTTTTATTGTCAGCAAATGAAATTTCAAAAATTCAAATACAATGCGTGAACCTGACAACTAAAAATGGTCGGAAATTAATAACACAGTCTCGTTTTGGAATGAAATAAAATATAATAAGGACGCAAGCGGTTAAACTCTTTTGCTGAATTATCTAAATTAGCTATTATGCTTCTTTCACTTCCTTGGCCCAATGCTGAAGTTGAGTGATTATTTAGCCAAATTTTCAAGGAAGTGAAAACAAAGAAAAGAAATAAAATGAACCTAGAAATATTTGATTCAATCTTAACAATTCGTGCGGGTCTACGAAGGAACAAACAGTGTTGTAAGGACTGCCAACTTCCCAAAAATGATGCTACAGAAAATCGGTACAAAGGCAGCTTACGCTGCTGATGCGGAATTCCTATTTGAATCATCTACTTGTACTACTACAGTAGGCTGCGAAATCCACTTTCTAGTAGAGCCCCGAACTACATTATTTCTGACACGGGGACTTGTTGAGTTTTTACACATTTTACCCAATGAATTTTAGCAAATTTCACTAAACATTGCATATTTTTATGCACATTGTTCATGTATTAGACAAATATACATTTTTAATCTGTTTGGTAGATGTTTAGTTAAATGTTTAAATAATTATATAAACACTATTTTACATAGTTAAATATTACGGAACGATTATCATATAACTGAATAATTTGGTGGACTTGAACTTTTACAAATAAAAAATCAGTGATTGAGGCTCATTGTATATCTAGCCTTTTTTTGTTATATTTTATGTCATTTTTAAAATCCCATCTAGTATTATTTGTGAGGAGTTGGTAACACTGTGCCACACACTCCGCTGACTGAACGTCTAAATTCACATCGTTCGTGTCGCTCGACCTGTCTGTGTGTGTGTGCGTGCGTCAACCTTACCCCGCTGAGTAGTCAGAAGGAAGTACGTTGTATGCAGAAGTGGTTGAATTGCGCGAAAGGAAAGTGTCCGTTAATGGTATGTGTTGGAATGGATAATGTAAAAGTAGTTAATATTAATTTATTTTAGCTCGCATTATATTCGTACTAATGTATAAATAAGAAATATATTTTCATTTTGAATAAACATTTTATCTTTCAAAAGCTTAAATTATACATTGAAATATAAATAGCGATTTCTGTAATTTGAATCCGGCCTGCCTACAATTTTTCTCAACAAGCAACTTAATGGTGGCCGTTAAAATTTTAAATTATATATCCATAAAAATGTTGCTCTTTGTTTTAGCAAAGCTTATTTGCTGCCTTCATATTCTCTGAAAGAATATAAATTTATCTTCTATATTTGTCATACTTAGGATTATTTCTAAGTTAGAAACAGATATCTAAATTTTACTAAAAATTCAATTTTTCTACATTTTAAAAATAATTCTAATAAAAGTACAGTTGTAGGCTCCACTGGGTTTTGTACTTGAAATGAATTTCATGTTTTCTTCATTTGACTGGAAAGAAGGTTCCATTTTATGAATAGACATGTGATTATGTTCAGTACTGACTACTCTTTACAGCCAACTGCTACTAATTATACACTAACACTAACAAAGTTGAAATGTTCATAAACAGTAGCCTGTTAACACTTTTAGAATCTTTTATAAAATATTTATTCAATAGCATTCAGTGACAATGATCATGAATCTTCAAATGCATTTAATTCATATTTCTTAACTGCAGCTGAGGATGGGGCAGTTAGACCGATGTTGAATGCAGCAATAATTTACATACTGAAGGAATCATATTCAAAAATGTCATATACATTTAAAATATAGCTATCACCATCAATAGAAATTGCCCTTTAAGGGCAAAGGCTCTCTTGGATGGGATATGTTGAGCACAAAAGTTAAGTAGGAATTATGTGAGTTCCTCAGCAACATATGATATCATTCATTCTTAATTAACGGAGATATTTCCAGAAGGAAAGGTGCTAGCTATAATTAAGCCTTTATTTAAAAAGGTGATAAACATGAAATCTACAACTATAGAACTATTTCACTCTAAACTGCATTATCTGCATTAAAGTTAATGTAAAATGTATAATCGCATTGTGAATTACTGTCACTTGATACTCTACCAATATCCCAGTTTGACTTCAGGAAGGGGTTGTCAACTAGCAGTTACCTTTTAACTATACTGCTGAAATTTTAGAATTTCCTTTAGAAATATTTTGGGCATGTGATAGTATAAATAATAAATTGGTGTTATAGATGTTAAATTTGTATGGTGTTGACAAGCCAGCTTTAATTTGGTTTAATGCACTAATACACGTTTAACCAATAACCTCCCCTAAAAAGTATTAATAATTGTGAGTAGTTACTAGTATTATTAAACTTGCAGTACCACAGAGCTCAATACCGGGACATGACATGTTTTACTTTTTATCAAAGATTTACCTTGCAACATAAGTAAAGAATCTAAGGCAGTGTTTTTTTGCTGATGATACGAATATGTTTGTTTCGGAATATTCACATGCTCAACTTTACAATTCAGCAGCAGATATAAGAGGCACTTGACTTTTGGCCCAGAATGTCCTCTCGGGAAATTAGAGATTAGTATAGATGCCCATGCTAGAAGGATGTTGAATGAAGGTTCGGAGTGAGTAAGCAAGTGCCCATTGTTATTGGTTGCTTTTAGTCATCTCATGCTGTAAGTTTGCAGGTACAATCAACAAATTAATTACTTTAGTCTTATGTAGTAAATCTGTTTAGAGAGAGGAAAGGAGAGAAAACGAATATAAGCTTGGCATTTCTTTATTAACAGTGATTGATGAAAATTTCACAAATATAGTGCTTAAACATGAATAACACTAAGATTTGCTTAAAATAATTCATCAGTGTTTAATACCATCCTGGATGCTATAATTTCAGAAAAATATTGGCACAATACAAGATTATTTTCTTGAAAAATCTAAGCACAGCAGTTTCATTTAATTTCAAACCAGCTCCAACTATGGAAAGCTAACTGTAATTAGTATTACATGTAATCTGCTAGATGTCAGCACTAATTAGGCATAAGCAAAGTGTACCAGTTTGATATGCATACTCATTTTTGTACATCCTTGCCTGCCGCGTTATGTGCTGCAGAAATGCACAGTATGCATGTTCTAAGTTGTCAGAAGTCTAAATATAATTTTTATTAATTTCTAGTAAATTCTACTCAAGTAGAGATATTCTTTTTATTTCCACTACTCTGTGATAATGCAAAGAAAGAACTCTTTCTACGATAAAGATGAAAAAAACACTATAATTATTGCCTCTTTCTTTGAAATTTACTTGAACTTTCGACTATGATCTGAGTTAAAAGAGATTGATGATTTGAGAAAAGTGAACATATAATATTTAAGATAGTACTTTATGTTGCTTTGCAGTCTTTCTATTAAAATCACCAGCCATGGATATTTTGTTGTTCTTACTAATTGCAAATATTTAAAATAAAAATGTATCTTTAATTGCAATTTCTTCAGCGCTAGTAGCTTATGTTCATACATGTTATTCCCATCATTAGTCGCCCAATTTATAGTTTCTTGAATCTCTTTTGATCAGAAATGAAACTCTCTTTTAGCTTTTGTATATGAACTTTTCAAGCATATTGTACAATGTTTTGCATGTTCTTAATTACAGCAATCTATGAAGCAATATCTTGGTAGGATAATTCTAAATGCAAAATTTTATTAAGTGTATCAGAAATGTTTAAAAATTAAATGTCCTAATAAATGGACACATAAAGGCAATACAAAGGTTGGTAATTTTCTTAAAGTTGTTAAATATTTTTAATAGCTGGTAAATGCGAAAAACTCTTTTAACAACTTCAAAAATAAGATTTGCCCTGTGTTAAGGAAAAGTCAATTATGTAATGAAATTACACATTTCTGTATATAAAGTCCACTCTATGAAATATAGATTTGTTCTCTGTTATACATATAAGCCGATTTTATTGTACTGCGATCAATATTATTTGTTTGCAGTTCTTTTGGATTCGCAGGAAGCTGGAATTTCAATTAGAAAAAGCAATTCACTCTCATATCTTGTTGATTCTCTCTTCATATTCAATACATTTATGTTTAAGTTTTGTTTTGTTGTTTTTATCTATGGTATTTTTTTACAATTTATATTTTTTTTTTCTTAAGAACAAAATCTCTCAGCAATTACTAGGATTGACCTATTAGAAAGTAGTGACAACTTTCAAATTTATTAATTTTGAGTTGAAATATAATTTAATCATGCAGTATTAACATTGAAATAGATGTCAAAGTCTAAGTTTCTCCACATAGATGAAATATTAATAGTTAATTATATTTTACATTAATGATATTTGGTTTTCAGTTTTACTGATGCAGCACAAATTCATTTGCCGGAAGGTGATAATGACGAATGTTGTTAACATTTTGTTTGTAATATCACTGACACTAAACAGCATATTTAGCATCGTCTGATATCCGCAACTCCTGCGGTAAAGATACTGTTTTAGTAATGGATATATAATTTTATCACTCATTATTTACGAATCATTGAACCAATTTGTCCACATACTATACATACAAGTAGTATGAGAATATTTTAACATTAAATAATATTTAGTTTGTAGCCTCACTGATACTGCACTGCTTGCATTACTTGCAGGTAACAGCCCAAATGTCGATAGTGAATTTTCCGTTCTTGCGGTGGAAGTATGATTGAATAATCTTATTTTTGCATTGAAATAAGCCAAAGATCTAGTTTTTTTTTTCACACAGATGCTAATACTAGTAGCTTAGTAATCTTTACATTAATATTTGTTTCGTAATTTTTCACTACTGAGATTATGGTCCTCGTAATTGGACCACCGTATTTTTACATTGAAATAGGTAATGAAATGACCCAGTTTCGCCTCATAGATATACATTTATGCATATATTCTACATTAATATTTAATTCGTATTTTCACCGAAACTCACAGCTTAAGCCAGCAGATGACAGTTCAAATGCGGTAGTAAAATTTCGTTCATGCAGTACAAATATAATTTAATCACAATTTTTGCATTTAAATATCCAATAAAGATCATCTTGATTTACATAAATGGCAATGATATTAATTAATTGTTTAATATAAGCAATTTTGTTCCTAATTTTAGCTATAATGCATATATTCAATTGCCTACCAGTGACAGCCTGAATGCTCGTGATACAACTTCTTGGGATTGCAATGTAATTGGATCATCGTGCTTATACATTGAAATAGGTGCAAATACTCTTGTTTTTCCACATACTTTCATTACTAAACCTTCAGTACATTTTTATATTAATAATATATATAATATATATAATATAATGCTGTACTGCTTCAGCTGCTGGCAAGTGATATTCTGGATGCCGGCAGTCATATTTTCGTTTTAGCAGTGAAATTGGATCACGCTAAATTGAACAAGGCTAAATTTACCCAATTTCTTCAAATAGTATGACAATACTGTCATTTAGTAATTTTTTACGTCGGGTTCAGTCAGTCAGTAAATAAAAAGAATAAGTATTTAAGCCTAATAATGAGACACCGTAGTACATGATCATAGAGTAGGGATAGATAGTATTTATTAGAGAATAGATGAAAAGTAATAATATGACGCTTGTGATAGAAATATTAGGTATGAGATCACTGACAAGGGAGAAGCGCCCTCATGGTTATAAAGTTCCCCAGACTAACGTGACATTCACCGTTAGTAAAACTGCCGTTGAATGTCTCAGCTGATCTAATAACTTTGCTGTCGGACACTAGGTCCCATTAGACGCGAGAAGTGAATACTGGATACAGGACTTCGAGATCGCAGTTCTTGAAGTGAGGAAGGAGCAGAAGAGGACAGATGCTTTCTCACCATTATTATCTACTCCATATTTTTAAATTGAACAATGCTAAATTTACCCAGTTTCTTTATATAGATGACTATACTAGTATTTGGTAATTTTTTACATTAATACTAGAAGCGGGTTACCCAGCTTCGACTCCCGTAGGTAAACTAAAGGGGAATTGTGGTCAGTCAGAAGGCTTGTTTTCCAATCCAGCTTGGACCGATGGATTTTTTCGGGCGTAAAAATCCTAAGTATGGCTTCCTTCGGAAGGGAAGTAAAGCCGTGGGTCCCGTGTCGTACATTTACGGCACGAAAAAGAACCTCAAGCCTGAAAGAGAGGCCTCTGAGCAAAATTTGTCGGCCGTTTCACGCCCTGAGTTGAATGGGACGCTGATGACCTGAGCTGTTAAAGAGCGTCCATAAATAAATCAATCAAAAAAAAAATCCAGCTTCCAGAATGTTCTGAAATCCAGCTATCTAGCTAAGAAGAAGATAGAATTTAAGGGAGTTTCTAGAATGTTATTTTGAATACAAGCATCATGACGCTTTAAGAATGCTATATGACCAAATTTCTGGGGTATTCGGGGAGTTGGAAACGTTTCGTAGAGTCGCAAATAGTCTTTAGCATGGGGCATTTTTACACAGTTGCTAATATTTCATCGATTCAAATATTTCAGGGAGTTGCTAGTAATTCAACGAGTCTCAATCTGTGTTCTGTTTTAGTTAAATATTTGTTCTCTCGTCACTCAGACGAGTAAATTATTAAGTTTGAAGTCATCACGGTGAATTTAGCGAGAAAGTATCGCAAAAAAAAAAAAAAAAAAAAAAAACCAGCAACGGCAAGGATTTAGTTATTTATAAAATTTGTACCGCGTGTGACAATTGTAAAAGAAACTGTGTCCAGTGAGAAACAGTGCAAGAGCAATTCTATTTAATTCTTTCCCAGTGGCTCAGATGAGTCTTAAGAATGCTTTTAAAATAAACACCTTAACATCTTTTTTGTGATAGAAATATAATTAGTTTATCGTGATTATTCTTTGAAATAGGAACTAAATTCTGTTTCTCTACACATAAAGTAATACTAATCGTTCAGTAAAATTTGTATATTAAGATGTGGTCCTAGTTTTACAAAAAATCCTGTGCTTCAGTAGCCGGCAAGTGGCAATTTAGATTTTTTTCTTTAAAAAAACCATTAACATTTTGTTACTTTTAAATAACCACCAAACATTATTTTGATTAACATAATGAAGTAGTATTGCTTGGATAATTGTTTAAATTACTATGAACAGGTAACTTCACTTATTGTGCACATTTCCAACTGCCTTCCAGTGAGAACCGGAATTCCATTAGTTTAACTTCGTTTTTAGCGTTTGAAATATGTCGTCATTTTGTACATTAATATAGGCGTCAATGGCTTTGTTTCTTCATATAGCTGTCAATGCTACTAGTTTAATCATTTTATACATTTCTATTTATTATTAGTAGTATCATCGACATCGCCAGTAGTACATTTTCGTTCTTGTACAGGAACTGTAATTGGATATTAGTATATTTAAGTTGAACTAGGAGGAATTTCTTTATAGATGACAATGTTAATATTTTAGTAATTATGTTTTACAGTAATAGTATTTGGTTTGTATTTCAAACGATTCTCCACTGCTTTGATATCCGGCAGGTGACAAGCCCGTATGCCAGTAGTGAAATTTCAGTCGTTTCTGAAGGAATGCAATTAGATCATCCAATTTTTGCCTATAAATAGAAGCCAAAAACTATATTTATTCACATAAATGACACCTCTAGTAGTTTATTGTATGAATTAATATAGTTTAGTTTTAATTTAATCCATTTAGATCATAATTTAACCGATATTGCAAGCTTCAGTAATCGCTAATGAAATCCAGAATTTATTGACATACCAGTTTTTAATTGTTCAAATGTATACATTTTGTTTCGTAATATTAGCGATTCTGCCCATATTCAACTGCCTACCAGTGACAACCCGAAAGCCGTTATTGAAAGTTCTTTTTTATCGGTTGAAGAATAAATGGGTTTCCGTTTTTAAACACCGAAATGGGCACCAAGATTGCTTCACCTATACCTCAATCCTAGGTGTACAGTAAATTTTATATAAATATTTGCATAGTTTCACCTATGTTTCACTGCTAAGTTCCGGCAATGACATTCCCAATGTCGGTATTGAAGTTCTTGCTATGTAGGATACTTGTAGTTTGGTAATTGTTTTACATTATAATATTGTGTTTGTAATTTCACCGAACTCATTGCCATAATAGCTGGTAGTGAAATTTCAGTTCTTGCTGTGGAAATGTAAAAATCACCCATTTTTACGTTTAAATAGGAGCAAAATCATGTTGATTCACATAAATTCTCCACCTCCCTCCTCCTTTTTAAAGTATACTACTCATATTTAGGTGCTTTCCACTAATAGCCCGAATATCAGTAGGGAAATTTCTCTTCTTACAGTGAAAATGTAATTGGGTTACAGTGTTTATACATTGAAATATGCAAAAAGGCATTATTATTATTATTATTATTATTATTATTATTATTATTATTATTATTATTATTATTATTATTATTATTATTATTAATCACATAGATGTCAGTATTAGACTTTATTTAATTTGGACAACAATGTTTGGTTTGTAGTATCACCGATACAGCACGGCTTCAGCTACCGGCCAGTGACATTCAGGATGGCGATAGTTTAATGTTGTTATTGCGGTGGAAATTTAACTAATTCGCTCAATTTTTTATTCGAAAAGGCAAAAAGAACCCAATTTCTATGCAACAATAACAATGTTGCTCATCTCCAATTGTCGGCAGAAGAAATCGTGAATGCTGGGAGTGAAAATATTTCTCGCGGTTTAAATGTAATACGTGCTTCGTTTTTATGCATTTTGTTCTGGCCAGCTTTTTTGTAAATGATTATGCTAGTACGGTCTGTATTTTTATACAATAATGTTTGGTTTTTATATTTTTTCATTTTGTCTACGTCAATTATTTTAGGGTGATGGCACAAATGCAGGTAGCGGAATTTACTTTGACGGACCAGCCGTTTAATTAAATCACCCCATTTTTATAACTATACAGGTGCCAAGGACTTAATACTATCACAATAATATTGATTTATTCATTTTTTACATTTATATATTTTTGTGCATAATTTCACGTGCACTGCACTTATTCAATTTCCGGCCAGTGACAATCCTAATGCCCGAAGTTAAATTTCTTTCCTCCTTTCCGTTTATTCAATTAAGTATAATTTGGTCCCTTTTTTATAGATTGAAATATGCGTTTATGCTGTTGTTTTTTTAAACATATGCCAAAACTAGTAATTTAGTAATAGTTCATTAATAATAGTTGGTTCATAGTTTCAGTAGACGCCAGGAAACAGCATGAATGCCTGTGGTGAAATGATGTGGGATTGTTTCAAACTAAAAATAAGCCCCCAATTCTAATTTCTATAAATAGAACGAGTAGTTAAATACTTTTTACATTAATATTTTCTTCATATTTTCACCATTTCTGCATTGCTGCATTTGCCGTCAGTTGACAACCCGAATGCCGTAGTGAAAATAGCCTTAAAAATATAATTTATACTGAAATAGTCACCAAATAGACTTCTCCTCGTAGATTAAAATACATGTGGTTTAGCAAATTTTTACAGTAATAACATATTTGTAACAGGCCGCTAATGAACGGCTTTATTTGCCGGCAATTACAGCGGTAGTGAAATTTCAGTTTTTGTTGAAATTTAAATTTATTGAGATGCTAAGAACAAATACAAAAAATACAAATACAAACTACCAGGGGGCCTCCACCTATCTGGCCCGAGCCATTTTAGGATATGCCTCCCCACAATTACAAAAAATATAAATACCATAATTAGTTTTATTCTATCACCTTTATCCAAATCCTAATATAATGAACAATACAATATTTCCACCCCATGAATGCATCAGTCCCCAGTCCCCGATTCATTAGCAGCAACCTACTGGAATTCCAGGGGACCAGGCTCCAACCCAATCCAAGGTCCTAAAATTTTTTTTTCATTGCTCTACCCTATACCATTATAGCTAGCGACAGCCTATACAAACTAATAATGACTTTATTTCTCAATTGCATATTTTTAAAATGCTGCATTTTGAATTTAATAAAATTATAACCCACTCCCAACCATAATCACCTTTATCTACATCCTAATATGATTTTGAAATGCAACCCTTTAAATTATTGGATTTATTTCCCTTCTTAGTACCTAATTCCATTTATTTTTAGCTTTACTCAGGAATTCTCCTACATTCCTGCTATCTTTAGTAAAGATTTTCATTAAGGCTATTTTTCTATCTAATTTAAACCATTTCTCGTTCATAAACTTTTTCCTCCAGAATCCCATCCCTTTGCATTCAAACACTATATGTTCCATATTTTCCTTTGCCCCACATGTTGGGCACTGATTCTGAGGAAACACTTTCCTTATTCCTTTTAGTTTTTGTATTTCTTATATATTGTATTTTGTATTTCTTGTATATCTTCCAATCTCTTTCTTACTGCTTTCCAAAAAAAACTTTTCATTACTCTCCCTCCTCCTCCAAATGTCCCCCATTCCATTGTTCTCCCTCCTCCAAATCTTCCCCATTACATTGTTCTCCCTCCTTCTCCAAATGTCCCCGATTCCATTGTTCTCCAGAATTATCCGAAGACAATTACTCTATCCATTGTTCCTTAGGCTCTTTTCTTGAAATTCTAAGCATTTCCTTAACAAATTTCTTTCATGTAAGTTTAAAATTCTGAACCAATATTTGAGAGCTCTTTCCATAATCAAACCTTTCTTTGCCACTCTTCCCATTTCAATTTGTGCAACTTCCATTGCTGTTTTACTCGGTACACTTAAAATTTCTCTACAAAACATCCTATGCACAATATCCATAATTTCCCATCCCCCTTCCAGTCCCATATTTCATTACCATAAAACATTTTTGCCTCGACCACCATACTATAAATTTTTTCCAGCCACTTAACATTTATATCTGGTATTTTATATTTGCAACCTCTAACTGCTGTCATTGCTCCTTTCCCTTCTGCCAAGCTTTTCCATCAATTTTAACTCCTAGATTAATGCAATCCCTAACTACCTTATATTCTTTATCTCCTTTCCTCCACTTCTCATAGTTACTCAATTATGCTCGTTTCTTGAATACTACTATTTGAGTCATCTCCCAATTTACCTTCAAGTCCCAATCATTACAGTATTTGTACATTTGCTGCAAGGATTGCTTTAAGCCAAATGTTGAAATGGATCCAACAACTAAATCATCTGGAAATAATAACCCCGGAATTGTGACATTATTAACAACTGGCAATGAATTGTTACACTTTTTTATCTCTGTTAAAATGTCATCAATAAACAAATTAACAATTACTGGGCTTAACTACACCCTTGCCTTAACCCCTTCTCTTGAATTATTTCTCTTGTTACCATTCCTTCCCCAGCTTTCATACAGAAGGTATTTCTTTTGTATAATGCTTTAAGAATATTCACAATATGACAACTTACTCCCTTACTAAGTAATTTATCCCATAACAATTTTAACTCTATGCAATCACATGCCTTCTCTAATTCAACAAATGCCATGTACAGTTTTCCTCTGTTATCTTTTAAATATTTATCCACTAATGTTTTGGTAATGAACACATTATCTGTCGTGCATTTTCGCATGCAAAATCCCATTTGGAATTCTGAAATAATTTTATACTCTTCAACCCAATTTTGTAACTGATTTGTCAAAATTCCTGTAAAATCTTTAACAACATTTGACAATAATGCAATACCTCTGTAATTTTTTGGCATATCTACACTTTCCTTGCCTTTGTATATTGGGTAAATGATTGCTTTCTTCCAACTGTCTGGTACACTTTCCATTGTCATAATTAAGTTAATCAGTCTTGCGAATATCTTAACTCTGTTTACATCACAACACCATTCTTTTATAAATTCTGGTGGGATACCATCTATTCCTGTTGCTTTATTCTTTCTCATTAATTTCACTTGTTTAACTACTTCATCCCTCACCTCACTATCCAATATTTCTATATAACCCATTCCTACTTCTAACCTTGGCATTGTTTTTAAACCACTATGCTCTCCAAAAAGAGTTATAAAATATCTTATTCATTCTCCTGGATTTATGTTGGATTTAGTTACAAACATGTTACTTTTAACATTTTCCACATCCTACCAATATTTCCTTTACTTAATTATCCAGATTAAATACTTCTCAATTTCCTTTTCCACTCATGTTTCTTGCCCCCTATCAAGTTATAAAATATTTTCCCATCTAAATATTCTTTCTTTGACTCCTCATTCCCTGTCTCTCTCCATTTTATCAGCATTTGCTTCAGCACTTTTTTTGTTACTTTGCATTCATCATCATACCACTCTTCACCCATCCTGTTTTTCATCCCGTCTCCAGCTCTTTGCATTAATGTATTTATGCTATTTGTTGCCTTCTCTACTTCAATTTTTTTTACATATAGCTTATTCTATGTTGGTATATTTGACTATACTTTGATTCCAGAGTCTGTTTAAATTTATTTCTGTGATCCTCCTTTCATTTAAAAGTAGTATATTGGCTAGTCCCATTTATCCATTCCTCTGAACTATCTATTACATACTCTGATTGAATTTTTATATCCACTACCAATAGAAAATGACCACTACTAAAATTAAAATTAAGTATCTTAAAATTGCTCACAACAAACCCCAAGTTGATTGGCCATAATACATAGTCAATAACACACTGGCCATTTTTATTAACAAAAGTAAAATTCCCCTAATACATCTTCACCATATTTACCATTCAGAATATCTAGTGCATTCACTTCACAAAATTCCAAAAAATGTTCACTACCTCTATCACTGTACTTATCTTTGCTATGCCTTACTATATCTTTTTTAATCATTATTTCATTGTCCCATACCATATCAGTCCCAAAGTCCACATCCCCCTCACCTACTCTGATGTTGAAATCCCCCACTATTTTAATCTCTGCATTCATATACTTCTCTCTTAAATTCTCTATATCACTTTCCAGTTGCGTAAGCAGATCAGGATTATGGTACTGTGAGGATCCTGGTGGATTATACACTACTCCTAGGCATGTGATATTTTCATATATCAACTTACCAAGCAGTGCAACCCACAACGCATTTTTTGACCTTGTCCATGTTTCTCTTCTTACTTTTCTCAACGATTTCCTAACAAAAAAGCCCAAGCCTCCCGAGGGTCTCCCCTTCTTTGCCACCACTTCTTTTATTCCAAACTATGTAAAATCACCCATCTCTACATTCACTTCCATTAGCCATGTTTCTACTACTGCCAAGTAATCTATCTTTCCTAGTAATTGTTTCAACTCCCGTATATACATTTTATTTTTTAAACCTTCACAGTTCCAAAATCCCAACCTCCTTACTACCCCCTTACCCTATTGCAATTGCTTTCTGTTTCTAAATTTCTCTTAACATTTTCTTGCTCCGTAGCTCGATTCCCTCTCTTATAGTTGCAACCTTTTCTTTGTCTAGCACGAGTATTTGGATTTGGATTTATTTATTTACAAAATACCTGGAGCCAGTACATTGGGGCCGAGCTTTACAGGTGGAATTTACTTTTTGTTTATAATTGTCAGTTACCAATATACATTTATGGCGGGTTTATCAACATCCATACGGGACCCTACCTCTGGTTCACGAGAACAGTGTTGTAATGTCCTTATAAAGTTTTTCAGAAAACTATCAGTTCCCGTATTTTGATGTGTGAGATTTTTTTTTTTTGGAGGGGGTGTTTTTGATCAGAAAATGTACATAAAAACACACATTTACATTTCCACTGCCATTTAATTGCCTTCTAAAACTGCCGAATGCGTTTGTTTCCTGTGCATTGGCTCTCCCCTCCCGATGCAAGCGATGGAGGGGTTACAATGGCGGCGGATCCTCTGGGTGGGGTACGCCTGGCCCGCCTCTCGATTGCTAGCTCTACAGTAGGCGTGCCCGTCTCCTGCAATTTTTTTTTTTTTTTTTTTTTTTTTTTTTTTTTTTTTTTTTTTTTTTTTTTTTTTTTTTAAAGGAGGGGCCTTCTCATTGCATTTCGTAGCGAGAGGTTTTGTACTGTTTGGAGTTGGTTTAGGGCCGACTTGGACGTTTGGGCCCTGGCCACACAGGCGTATAACATCACAGACAATGTGAACGATTTATATAAAATTAACTTGCTCTTAATATTAAGGGACTTACTGCGAAGGATGGGCGGGCATAAATTTAACCGATGTCTCCCTTTGTTGACTATATTTTTCAGGTGTATACTGCCATTTGGAGTGGATAGATATGATGCTGTCCTCATCGGTCCCGCCCGCACTGCTCTCCGAGTTTCATACCCAGCATTAATCACTCTCTATCCTCAACCACTATCCCAATTTTACCCATTATCTCCTCTACTGTATGAGGAGTGGTGGAATCTTATTGAAACCACTAATATGATTCCTCTTCTTTTCTTGTACGACAAAAGGGCACATGATATGCCTTTCAAAAATACTATAAAGATTATGCTAATACTATTAGCTTAAAATACTTTTGAAATAGTTGCTCATACAAAAATGTCAGTCATATGAAATTGCAGTAAAAAGACGGAATGAACATTAACACAGTTCACGTTGTGAAAATACAGCCTTATACTTATGCTCCTATCAATTCAAGTTTTGAAAATGAATTTTATTTTAAGGAAGGAAGCAAGCAAGCGTTTCAGGCCTAAGTTTAGGGTATCTTCCCGGCATATGCC
The DNA here is from genome assembly GCA_030762175.1 of Metallyticus violacea. Classification (NCBI taxonomy): domain Eukaryota; kingdom Metazoa; phylum Arthropoda; class Insecta; order Mantodea; family Metallyticidae; genus Metallyticus; species Metallyticus violacea. The sequence goes on along the minus strand of CM060843.1, from coordinate 153,731 downwards.
ATTTATAAGGACAGAGGAAAACCTGGGAAAATGGGCCATTTCAGTATCTCTCTAATTTACTGCCAGCTTGTAAGAAATAGGACCGATTATGCATCTTGCTGCAATTTTCCTACCATAAAGATGACTTTCTTTTCTACAATTTGGACTTTCAAAACACCAATAGTGAATGGTGGGTGTTCACACGAACATTTTGGTGGAACAACACCTCGTCTGAAAGTATACCAACAAGTGGGTGGATTTATCCTTAAGTCACTAATCAAATAAACCACTCACAATAACGTACACGTTCTCTGGACACACTTGTAAAGTTTGAGTTTTTAACAATTTTCTTTCTTTATATGCAGAAGGCACAGAAACCGCAACTTGTGCTGATTTCTGTAGTGATTTTGTTTGCGAACGTTCAATACTTCACCAATTTCTTCAAATTTGTATTCTATTAAAACTGTATATGTTTCTTATTTTGCACTGAACTTTCTTCACAAGGTCGTGAGGAAGTACACAAATTCCAAGTAACTTTCGAATAAATTCCTCATGAATGCGAGGAGCTGATTTCGTATTTATCATAGCATTTACACACATAACGATATATCTCTAAAGTCAACTGTCTTGCCATCTTAGGAATGAATCTAGACTATTGAGTGCTCGGAAGTTCAAGGACAGTCAGTAGACGGCCGTGAGCGGGGAAGGCCGAAACGCTAAACCTGGTGCTAGCTGCGAGGACATATTCTGGGAGCACCGGTATGATAGATGATACTTTCTTGAATTACAGTTACCGACTTTTAATCATTTATTAATAACCAAGCCTTTTGGGAAATAGGTAATATTGGCCCTATTGCTTATGATATAGTGAAACTCAGATGTGGTATAGAGATCTTGATGCTTTTTCATATTTCTATTATTTATTTTAGCTGTCGAGTTTTCAACATTTAAGTAGTTCTATTTTTCAAAGAGGTTTCTTTTGAGATTTTAATTTGGCATTAATATTTTTTTTTTTAAATTTATTACTATTTGATTGTGAACAGTAAACAGTGAAAGATATATAATATTGAAATAACTACATTTATTTAATTATGTCCATATTTTTCTGGTGCCATGTATTAGTCAATAGTAGAATTGGGTTTTGTTGTTTTCATTCCTATCTTAACTGATATAAATGAACCAAAGAACTTCGATACTTTCCACATATTCTGTAATCAGTTATTAGTGCTATATTTTCTTTTACTTTAACATATTACTTTAAACCGCCACGGGTGGCCGAGGTCGTTAAGGCACGGACTTGTGAGCGGGAGGTCTGCGGTTCGAATCCAGCCAGGACCGTCCTCCCTGACTGGGGTTTTTTCCAGGTTTTCCTCAGTCTTCATAACTGGCAAATGCCGGGGAGGTACCTAAGCTTAGGCCTGGAACGCTTCCTTCCTTTAAAAAAAAAAAAAAAAAATTCTTTCCCAATTTATCATTTCATCTCATGTATCATCAGTGTCCACCGCCTGTGGTGCCTCAGTAGTGAAAACGGGCGTTAAACACTACTCAAAAAAAAAAAAAAATAACTATTACTTTAAACTGGATTTTACATAGAAAATTTGCAGAACTGTCAATATAGTAACTTAATGTTCATTATGTACAATTATTATTTAGATATCTAATGTTTGGCATACACTTTCGATACTGAGATCATGAAATTGTCTCTTCATGTGTAACTTAAAGATAGTTTTTCCCGCGATGTCCCAAACTTGTGTTTCTTACTATGTAAATTAAACTATTTGACTTGTCAAAATCCTTTTAAAACAGCGATCGGAGATGGTAATAAAATCATCCCACAATATGAGAAACATATTCATAATTTTTTAAATTTATTTTTCCCTACAAATGTAATGTATTTATAATTTAATCACAATACGTCATATTTACTCCAGTCTTAATGCAGTCTGCTATCATGTTTCACTAAATGTGAAAATGCATGGTTTTTTATTTCCTTGCTTTGTACATTCTTTAATATATCTAATGTATCTGTGTTTTGAGATATTTACTTCCTGATCGAATATTCCATTTCATCTAAAGCCTGTTTTTCTAACATTTCTTCAATGATTGTTGTTCTCTATGCCTGCTAATCTTTATAACGCTGTTGGTTCCTCCATTGATTATTGCCTACTAGGACGAAGTCATTTTCGCTACGTTGTTATCGGATATTGTTTTTATCCCTAATATTATATGGCACTCCAAACTTTGGCTCCAACTATTGGCATATCGGCGAAACTGTATTCTGGTTCATCATAATACACTCTTGACCTGTCGTTTGTTTAAAAAAATATCTCTTGCTACAGTTTTCTTAGACCACAATATTTAATATGACATTAAACCAGAATTGCCAGATGCCTTCTGAGTTTTGTCGTAACCTTTACACCAATAAGTCGCCAAAAGTAGTCACATATCACATAAAAGGAAATGAAAAATAAACAATATCATGGAGAAATACACAATAAATTGGTTAGAAACTTAATTTCAGCTGTAAATAAGCGTGTTAATCCTAATACTAAAAAAGTCGTAATTGAACATTAATGTAAAGAAAACTGAAAATTATATTTAGTGTACCACTCTTCTCCCATTCTTTGTTCGATGTTAATTTCTTATTATATTCAGTAGTTTCTCTACAAGAGATAACTTCACTACAGCAACCTAACAAATGTAAATGTTAATAAGCCTTCCAAATTGCTAAATTCCTCCGATTATTAACTGCGTAAATGTATTGTTAACTTTATTAACTTAAAGCTTACTGAGTCTAAAAACCAGTTATTTATTCAAATTTTTATTTTTACTTATCGATTTCACGCATTAAACTTAATGTTGTTACAGTGACCACATGAGTCCGGGAATCAGTCAAGTTTGCAGATGCCTAATGCCTTTCAGAAGGACATTTTAAAGCAATTTGATAAAAATTATTAATATTGCAACTAGAAATATCACAAGACTACGGTATACTGTTGGAAACTCCGTGGTTGTTTTCATATGTTCAGTATTCCATGTTATATGGTCCAGTATATTTATATGTAACTTTGTGACAGTTGTGATGCTATTTTTGTCAAAGGAGTGGGGGGGGGAATCATCAGGTAACTTTATATGCACTAGAAAATAGCCAAACGAAAATTTCTTCGCGCACTATACATAGAAAAGGTGCCACAAAGGCGACAGATAGGCACGTTTGGCAACATTGCATTAAATAATTATTCATTGTTAAGATTTAAGGTCGTGACATCTTCTCTCTTGCTATCATACATGCTTGATATTTGATATTTATAATACTGTAGTTTTTATCTGTTGGACTGTATTTCTTTCAAGATTTTGTTTTTCGTTTCGGTTGGTACAGTTACTAACTGTATTTACATTTAAATACTTTGTTAGGAGCTATTTATTAATTGAAGCGATGCAGTTTGGCAGATGATGCAATTTCAGGTCTGCACGAGGGATGTTGCACAGTTTTGCTATGTCTTATTACATTGTGCCGTTAATCTAGGGTTGTTACAATGAAAACAAAAATGAAACTCCAATTCACTTTATGTAACACAACAGATTAATTGAATTAAAACAGATTAAATGTAGGAAGCATTTTAAAATAACAATAATAATAAAGATAAAACATGCACCTTTACTTACCTTCATAATTTGTATGATCTTTCCCAAAGTAGTCCCCGTTGGCTCCAATACAGCTGTCCCGGCGTTTCTGCCTGTCTTTAAAGACATACTGGAAACCATTTTGACAGATTTTTTTTTTACAATCGTCTTCATCACTGCATATGATATTGAAAAATGACTTCCATAAAAGGGTTTCCTCAATTTAAGGAAACGATCCTACTGGATCGTTGTTGTGCATTATCATGATGCAGCATCCAACTTGTTGCACGGAAATGTGGCCTTTTTGCGTGATATGGCTTTGCAGAGTTTTCAGTACATCTGTAGTATAGCCCAGTTACGGTACATGCTAGTAAATCTTTTCTTGAATATGGGAAAATGTGATGACTATAACTTTCCCAGAAGAAGCAGTTCCTTTCCTTCTTCTCTCTCTCTCTATTTGTGTGTTTGCATTTATACAGATTTCCACACATAGCTTTGCTGTTACTCTCGGAATCTAAATTTAAGTAGTCAAATTTCATCAGCCCTGTGGAAGAAACTACGCGTCTTCTTACAATATCTTTAACTGCATGCGAACGTCATTTTGTTCGGGAATCAGCAAATCAGCAGCATTGAAACCCACCATGTTAAACACGTCTCATGTTTTTTTTATAAAGTTTTCAACATGTGGGTGGCACCCAGTATAAAATTTTAAATTCTGAAAGTGTTCCTAATGTTTTTCGAAGAACCTCCCTCACAATGACAGCAGAGGTGTTGATGTTTTCTTCCATTAAAGAAAAATAACGTCAAATCCACCTTAGAAATTTATTGTTTCTATTCTTTAAATCATCTTTGAACTTTGCTACAAGGAAGAACAAACTCTCTGATGGTCTTTTGTAACATTGCATAGGCCTCAGATTAACATTTATTTTAGAGCAGCATATTATTCGTCTCGTGCAAATCCATTTTGCTGTAGGTGGAAGTGAACTTGTACGCTTCTCAAGTGCGAGTACTGGAAGTGACAACAGTGATACTAATCCCACGTGCACATTACTCATTAAGCTAACAAAATATTAGAGCTATAAATTAGCGAAAGAATTTCTGCCTGTAAAAATGGATTATTCTGTATTGAACGGACCTTGTATTTGAACAAAGCATATTACAAATATTATTTATTCACTTAATATGAACAGAGGCCACTTCAGGAATCCAGTTTAATTTTGCATAAATAAATTGCATAAACAAGAACTAGAATACATTTTTACTTATAGTCGTAAAACACTTCTATTTTTTACCAATTCTGAATGCTGCTCCACAGACACAAACATTGAAGAAAGAAAATCGTTCCAAAGCATATATTATTTTTTGTTCGACAAGAAACTTTTCAATTTCACCATCTGGTTAAAGATAGAATCCTATATAGTTTGCAAGATGTATTTTTTTTTCATCCATTTGAGAGCAATTTCAACATTATCCCATACAGGTACTGTCTTCAGCATTATCCAATGAAAATGTTGAGAAAGAAGTTCACACCATGTACACAAGTAATCTTTTAGGCTCTGGTAGATCAATGCGACCACCTTTTGAAACTTTTGACATCGGAACACACATAATCTCTTTAACCTTAGAAGTAAGAAACATACACTCAAAACGTGTGTACCCAGGAAACTTATATTGGCCAAGCTATTGCAATTTTCCAGAATTCTGTTCAACTGCATTAAAAATGATGACCTTCGTTCTCAAATTCTGTGGCATATGGCAATCTTATATTAATCTCTTTTATCTGAATGAGCTTTTGGGGTTTTGCAAATATTTGAAATGATACTTTTTTATATTTAGATAACATCGAGATCGGCTGTTCATTATTGTACATATTGACGCTGTCTTCACCATCGCTTTGAGACTTTCACATTACATGACAATATTATCATTATGTATTTCCAAAGTTCTTTTCCCTATGATTTCCATCACCTTATGAAACGGACAACGTGTTTTAACTTCACCACAAAACAACTTAAATCTGAACAACATAATTGTCATTTTAATTAAAAAAAAAAAGCCTGTCCAAAAATGATATTGAAAGACCTTTTAAACCCCAAGAGAAAATCTAAGCTTCAAGTACATATGGTTCATCATCTCAAGTTTGTCTAGATCTGCTTTAGCACAGTGCAACATTCAACGTAATAGTTTTTCTACTTCAGATTAGTTGATATATTTCCCATATACGCACGCACATATAAATGTATTTTTTGGATTATTTTAAAATTGTGTGGTCCATTGTCACAAGGAAATATATTGTTTGAAATATTTGTGAGGAATAACAGTAAACTCGGTTTATGAAGAATGGTTTTTAATCTTTCAGTTATAAATTACACAGGCAAAATCAAATAGCCATGTTTGTGATTGTAAATTCACAACTACGGAATCTTTCTTGAACCTTTAAAATGAATCTGGACAAGTTAATGATGTGGAGCAAAGCTGCAGTAAACAACTTGTTGGAAAATGATTAACTTAGACTGTGAAGTCAAGTGTTAATTTCTGTTAATACAACTTTGTAGGCAAGAAGCAATACATTCAAAGATATATCTCACAGATGCATTATATCAAAACAGGTATGCAAGTAATGTAGTTTTAAGGGAAATGTAAAACTATGTTTAAATTTTATACTATTGCATTTCACTTTGAATGCGAGAAAAATATAACCAGATTTTTTTTTTATACGCTAGCAGTTTTATGGCATGTATCTATTGTTTTCAGTGTGCTAATATGCATTTTAAATAGAATACTTGGTATTATTGGAAAATATAATGGGGTGCTTATTCGACGCTTCCTTGGAAAGAACTAAAAAACAAATTGAAGTAATATTTTTTTTAAGAGGACATCTGTAATGAACAGCGGAAAACCTACCTTAGACGGAGGCAGCAGTGTTATCAGAGTGTGGGAGGGTGATTAGTGGCGTAGTCACACTTATAAATACCACATATACTCTATGACGACACTGTGATATGGCGAGGAAGCACCGCCATTAAATAAGTGCTGCCATTATTATGGTAAAAATTATTAAAAGACCTCTAGTCTACATGTTATAGTATTCAGAAACACTAAGAATTAAAACGTCTCTTCAACCAAATGAGGTAATACTCACTATCAAGGAAAAACACTTAATAAAAATGAATGTGTAGCATAGACATTGTTATAATAAACCTATTGTAAACATAAAGAATTAAACATAAATATGCTATGATATGCATAACCTGTTCTATTAATATACAGAATAGGTCAAAATTATGTTCTCGATTTCTATTCTTTGTGAGTGAAGTAATTCTTTTTTTCAAAATGTAAAATTTGAAAGCAAACTTTAAAAATTTTAAATGCCCCTTCCGGTTTGGCATGTTCCCTGTTGTGTCCAATAGGAGATAGTTCAAGAAAATGACGAGGGGAGAACAGAAAACATATATTTTTGTGATGCTCATATGAACAAGTGTTGTGAGTTGTCATTACCGGACAAAATGTGGAAAAGATCCACCCAGTGGTAAGTTACCACAAAAATGCTATTAACAATATCAAGATTTCGCAAGCGAAAATCGAATGGACACCCAGTGATAGTGGAATAAGTGGAGCATGTTAGTACTTGTTATGCAAGGAATTTCAGAAATCCACTCAAGCAAGCCGAGAAACAAACAAACAAACAAACAAACAAAAAAACAAAACAAAACAAAAAAAGCACACAATTGTGACGGGTACTGGAGAAACATTATTGATGCCTTACAGCCTAAAACTGCTACATGATCTGAAGAATGACCTATGTTAAACTCTTTCGTTTAAATCTGCGTGGGCTAATGAAGAAGAATATTTCTGTGAAAAGTTGGTTTTTGGAGGCGACGCGACAATCGACGCATGAGGACGTGTAAACAGACTAAGTGAAGATTTTTGGAACTGAAGATTCCTACGCATTCAGAAACGTGAACGTGATTCTCTCCGAATCTGCGTGTTTTGTATCTTTGCAAGTGAAAAGCTTAATGATATCTTGTTCTTTGCGGAAGCCACTGCAAAAAAGTAAAGTATCTTGATGTGCTGCAACTGGAGAAAGAGAATGGTAACTTCGTATTTCAACAGGATTGTGACCTTCGACGGAAAATGCCCGTTGAACTAGAGAAATGGATCAAGAACTGCTACATTGCATGTTACACTTACAAATGTCATTCCGTGTAATTTTATCTCTCTGGTTTCATTGTGGATCGTGTCTTTGTACCACCCACTTGAAGAGATGCTGATTGACCTACAAGCTTAACGCATGAATTGGTGTTGAAGTTCTACGGAAAGTTTTGGTGGAACTGGATTACCGGCTTGATGTGCATCATTTTACACATGGGGCAAACATTGCACATTTGCAACGTGTTTTAAAGAATTTTCATAAGGGCTAATCATTGTTACTTGTGTTACATTAATAATCAGTAAAAGGAGAATATAGTTTTGACCTGTCCTATACAATTTAGCAATTTAGTTAATGTGCCGTTTATATGCGCAAAATTGTATACGTTATGGCGGGTGGGAGGTAAATGAAATACTAAGAAACATTTCTTCAATAATATGGGGAAGGGATAAATGCAGCTCTAAAAACTATTGTACAATAATATGGGAAGGGGAGGGTAAATGCAAAAACAAGAAACATTTCTTCAATTATATGGGTGGGGGGGGGGTAAATTGCACACTAAGAAACGCTTCTTTAATAATGTTTAGACCATAATGTAGTTTAGTTTAGGTTAGTTGATTTATATTTTGTTCACTTGATCACGGAACAATATATGCAACAATAAATACGCAAACAATAAAATCCAATTAAGGGGTGTCAAACTCGAGGCCCTATGGTTTTAGATGGGAAATTACCCCAGCCCAAATGGGTTTGACACAATTGATTAATGTGAGAGAACAGATTATGCAAGTCATGCTTTATAGTGGGTAAATTAGCTAATTCTAGTTCAACATTTATTTATAAATCGTAATTTGAATTTGAAAATAATTTTTATGCACATAGAATAAGCTATGGGTGGTGGGTACTAATAAACCTATTCTTCGGAAAACCTGAACGGGTTTAAGCTGCTGCTATGGTAATCTTATATGCTACACTAAATACTGCATTAGATTGATTCCACGTAAATGATAATAGAAGAAATTTTAGAATGGCAGTCGGGAGAATTTTTACAGCATCTTAAGTGTTGTGTATTACGTGAATTCTTCGAAAGGGTCTGGCTTTGTGTGTCCAATATTAACATGGCATGTAGAGAGAACTTGCTGATGTACCTTTTAGTGCACGTTATCAAAGATAAGGTCCAGTTAGCACTTAAGGTTGTGAGAATTTCATACAAATTTAGCACCATGTCAACGTTCAGAGCGCTACTAGCCGGTTTTATTAGATGGTGGCAAGGAATCCACTGTACTAGTGCCTTTTGATGAATTGGGTTTGGCTTTCAGCATAGACTCGTACTTAACTGAAACAATGTCACTGCTTGGACAGCTGGGTAAGCGCTGTTTCGCGTCTGTGAATTTTACCGTTTAAGTGAGCAGGTAAGACATGAGCAAAACACACTCAAATGTATGGAATATTGGGAGGTTCAAGAATGTGCTCACCTTACATAACTAAACTTAACTCTCTCTGACGGTTGTTTTGTAAAGTACGCGCGTTAACGTCATTATCATTGCCATCTCCCACCTCTCCAAGCTGTTACTAAACAACCAAGCGTTTTGCTATTGTCTTTCCTGTGAACTGGTACTTTATGAAAGCACATATAATGAACCGGGTTACTCTGACATGAAACATTTATGTGTATCTATATTGTAAGTGTGTGCTTTCACATCGCACGGTTGTGCAACAACACTCATCTGACACTAGTCCAAGTTCTACGCTGAAAATGCCAACCATTAAATAGAGAATGCTACCACACAGTTAACACTAGCAACTACCAGTATCCAATTATCCCAACCGTTTTCGTACAGAAGAGCAAACCTCTTAAGTGTTAACAATGGACAGTCTGGGAGAATATCTTGATGAGATCATGTTTTAGACTCATCTTATGGGTGCTAGTAGAGAATACATTAAAATAATTAGCTCATAGAGCTAATGAACTCTGAACCTGTGAAAGTTACTAAAATAATAATACACCATAAAAGGAACTTGCTATACAACATGCGTTAATATGGCCATGTGGCAAGCAAAGAGATGCCATTCTTAAATGAAGGTGCTGCAAATAACATTGTCTGTGGCATTTGAGTACGCGTGCTAAGGTCCTGGACTGAACTGGGCATATAAAGTCAGTATTATTTAATGCAGCTTGTAGCAAATATAACATACCTAGCTGAAATGTTTAAATGTCACGAAGCTTTCTAAAATTTCATAGAGTATTATTTGTTGAGTGATTTTGTAAATATTTTATGTTATAGGATACGAGAGTGAATCAGAAGGTAAAGACAGTTTTTAAACTAGGCGGTTGCCAATTCGGAAGGAGGTAAAGACAGTTTTTAAACTAGGCGGTTGCCAATTCGGAAGGAAGTATATGTTCGTGTTGATTAATGGATTTTTTCACTACAGAGAATCAGCGCTCGGCCGTTGATGGAGCTGCTAGCCGCGAGGACGGTGTTACTCGATTGCATGACCGAAGATCACGTGCCATTGTGCGCTTTCTTTGGGCTTAGAGATAGAGAGTACTGTGAAAACTCATGCTGTTAGATCATTATTATCGTTCACGTACTGTTAACCAACGATAAGCATGTGAATAAATAGAAATTTGTGTATTAGAAGAACAATTGTAACAAAGATCTAATAAAGTTACTATCTACATAGCGCTAAAAGCCCAATTTGACGGCGATGCCTTGGCCAGAAAAAACCAGAGAATAGCATCCGAATTAAGCTGTAGAATGTGATAACGGATATGGATCTGCATTTGCCATAATGCAAGCCGAGTTGCAGTACTATCAAATTTGTTCATGGTGTTCCCAAACGATTTGCACAAGCAACAATGCATGGAGGAACAGTACCAAGAACATGTGGGCGTTTCGGAGAAAATTTATGTTCACCATTACAAACAAGACAGAAAGAAACTAAGCATTTAGTAGAAACTTCTGCAGTTAATAAGTTAAAACGGGAGCATGCTGACAAACTGTGGTAGATTTTTTTAAAACATGAAATCTGATTTGATGAGTTCAGGAACATGGGCAAACAATGTACAATAAAACTTACTGTGGTTAGGTACAAGAAAAATTTAAACCTTAAATGTGCAGCAAAAGAAGAGGAATACTGTCTAGAAGTGTGTTGCTGAAACATGACAATGCATGTCCGCATACAATGGCAGTGCAACATTCTGGGTTGGAACTTCTTCCACAACCACCCCTTATAGCTCACATCTGGCATTGTACTTTTATGTTGGTTCCACAACCACCCCTTATAGCTCACATCTGGCATTGTACTTTTATGTTGGTTCATTTACAGTGTACTGCAAGATTGTAGGCTCGCCTCTGATGCTGATGAAATAAAGTGCTAGGAGAAAAAGTAAAACAGTATCTGCACTTACCTCATCATAACACATCTTTAAATTTATCACACTGCTTTCTGTGAATGCATGCTTGGAGTTGGTACTATTGTGTTCACATTATCGAAGTATGACTTCCGTCAGGTCATTTTTTTCCTGCCGTTGTGACAGCATACATACTCGGCAACTCCGCCACCACTTGCTAATTGCTCAAGCCGTATTTCCTCGGGCTAACCTAACAAGCACAGCCATCGCAGCCAAACCACATACGCAGTTCAGCACACCAGTTCAGAAAACAAGTCTACACAGAAGTCATCGGATTCCTACGGTTTTTTACGGAGCATTACGTTCTCCATAAAGCTCAGCACCAAGAGTCTCGGCAGTCAAAACGACAGGAATCTAATCATCGTATGGGACTCCCAGTTGATCAGTCTCATCTTTTTAGTGGGGGACTGTAATGACGCACTTCGGAAGGGAATGCGTGCCGCAGGATGACACACAAGATACAGCCTAGAAGCAAGCAACGCATGCTGCCCTGCCGCACATGGTACAGAACGCAAAAGGTACAACAAAACTTATGTCACACAATTCGGCTCTCTGGAATGCAAACAACAGATGCACCAACTAAACTACAGATATAAATGGTGATTAAAAAATATACTCCTCTCCTAATCTGTCACCACTACCACTCTTAATTCCCAAGGGGCAAGCTGAACCAAGGTCAAGATTGTCTCCCAGTTAACTTTCCCTCATCTACTGGACATGCATTGCACGCCTGTGTTACCTATCACTCTTGAATGCGAGGATGCAAATATGGGCTACATCAACCTAGCTTTCTGGCTCCCAGCTGAAACCATCTTTCGTTCTTTCTTTCCCACCTCACCCTCCTCCCTTTCTTTTTATAGCCTTATATCTTTTATCCTTTGTTTAAAAAAAAAAGCACAGGCACTAATGTTTTGAGAACTTCCAACACATACACTGCAAGGCACAGAATTCTAAGAAGAAAGTCACAGGTGATAAAACGGCAGTTCATCACTGTGAGTCAGAATCCAAACATAGACTATGTAGTGAAAACATCCGGAAACGCCAAGGAAGAAGTAATTCAAGATTTATTTTTAGCAGTAAATGTGATGCTAACAGTTTTTTGGGACTCAAAAGATCTACTGCAAGGAAAAGTTATGAACGACGAACTGTACGAGAAGTGATTTGCTGGACAATAATCGAAAACCAGCAATTCAAACCAGATGCTAAAGAAATAATTATTGTTGCAACTTCACATGAAGCCATCCATACGGTTAAAACATCAACCATTAGGGTTTCAAGGTTCTGGAACTTCCTAGATACAGCCCAGAACTCAACCTTTCTATCATCAGCTGGATCTCTAGTAATCTTAAGTGTTCTCTACCAGAATACAGAATCTAGTGGAATAATGCTTTAAGTGCACACTGTCCTTATTGGTTGCACTTGGAATGATACATCATGTTCTTGCCTTCACTTTCTGATACAACCTCGTAATTGATAAGACTACCATGAGAAAGATCAAATCAGAAAATGTCTCAAAATTTTATACTTCACTAGCATCAGTGCGAACTGTTGCTGAGTTGTAACTCTTCATTATAAGGTATTAAGCAGTATGATATTTGGAATAGATAATATATTTTTTTTCTTAGAACTTCTCAATTGGCCTGTAATAGTAAGATAAGATGATAATTTACATTATACTTGCTGTCCAAATTCTTTTAAATAGATAACTGAGAGTTGTCAGAGCAATTTAATGTACTCTTATAGAACACTTAATTCATAATAGAAATCAAAATTCTTGCAACTTGTTTAACCAAACAAACCAACCTCAGTGTATTGCAGGAGACTTGTTAGAAAACGTCAGATTGTACAGAACACTATCAACAAAGGATTAAACTTATGTTATATTTAGGTTATTGTGATGAAGTATAATAAACTAAAAGTTTGAGTTGATAAAAGTGAGAAATCTTTCCATTAATGCTCCATTGAATTAAAGGGAAACAGATATTAACACTTTTTACAGTAAATACAAGTAGGCTTATGCAGTGTTATGAATCATCACGTATATATATATCAGAAATAAAACGTAAACTTAAATTAATGAGAAACGAGGAAATCTTCAGAATTTGAAGGAATAAATCTGAAGTTGTCTTGCTAAGCTCATGCACCATCATAAGCAGTTATCCATTTACCGAATTTAAAAAAGAATGTAAAAGAACTCCATACCTGAAAAAAGTGGACCATAGAAAATATTTCATGCCATTTTGTGTTCAAGGAATACCTTATACATATGACACTTGAGATGATGACCTATTCCTCTCACATCTGTAGGTGCCAAGTTTAAATTAGAATTGTTCACACAGTCTGTTAGGGCTTAGGTCTAATCCTTATAAGTTGATGACCTCACACAAATGTGTTGGGTATGGTAGCAAACTATTAGACCACAAATTGTTAGCACACTTAGTTATTTTTTGTTCTTTGTGCTTTGCTAGAAAAAAACCCATAGTCATTCTCCCCATAGAGATTTCCATTTCCCTTTTCAGCAGTGTGCTGCAATAGGACTTCCTAATTAAAACTGAGTGCCTTTATAGGATTCAGTATATAATTTTATTTTTCTTGCCATTTATTTGAAGTAATAATGTTTCACAGCTTTATGGCACCAAGAAAGCTCTGAATGTTACTTTCTGAGCTTTTTAAAGTTTTGAGAAGGTATGGCAAAGGTCTTCCAGGAAATTTCTCATCAGTATCGCTGTATATTATTATAACAGTATTTCAGTCAGTTTACGGAGATTTTAATGACCAACAGCCTGGTATTTGGTATAATGCTCTCACTTTTCTTCTTACCTAAAACATAACATATGCATACTATGTTTTTCTGAAAGAACAAGCATTTGAAATGTGCAATAACAAGCTTCAAAGTTGTAAATGTGTACTGTGTACAATTTTAAATGAGTGCTAATACCTAACAAATTTCAGTGCATTACATTAACTTAAGACTCAAAATTGTTGCTGTTCGATAAATGCATTTTTGTTTATTTTGATAGTTATAAGTTATGACAGGAAATATAATATTCTCTTTATATTTCTTGGTTCAGTTTCTCCCTCTCTCTTTCTCTCTCTAAAACATATGTATAGCGGTGATGCGCTATGTGTGCATTTCGAAGGCAGGAACATATATGATCATTTATTATTGCAAATCAGTAGAGAAAGTTTTGGTTTTTCCATATCTTATTATAGTGGCAGTTAAATTTGTAATTGTTGTGATATTTTTCTTCTTACTTTGTCAGGAAGGGCTTCTTGCACGTACCTCCTTTATTGTGTTTGAAGGACTCTCCAAATGGGAGAAAAAAAATGGATAATGTCCGTTATACTTGTGCATTTGGCTCGAGAGAAGGATAAATGTTTGCATTTAATTAGAAGGAAAATGTGTCACAAGAATGAATTAAAATTATGATTTGTTTAAAATATTCAATGAAAACAATATTCTAAGCACGTTAAAAGAAAAAAAAAAAACTGAATGCGTACATTATGTACCGACTTGAAATGAAAAAAGTTGGGGGAAAAAAAACCAAAACAAAGTTCTTTCCATTGGAATCACTGGTACTGTCGTTCTCTTCACCTTACTCAGTTATGTTTTTGGCCATAGCCAATTTACCATTTTTGAGCCCTTTGACTGGTATAAAGAGTCCTATAGGTTATTGTGAAATACTCAGTAAGGCTCCAATAACTAAGATTTAAAATGAAGTTTTGTTAGTGAGATGGTTCAATTTCTGACATCAGGGACAATTGACTTGTATTTATAACTTTCTCTTTGCACTTCAATCGTAATTTTTCTCCATTTATCAGTTGGATTGTGAGTGAATATGGATACTTTCATGGATTCCAAAACTAGAGGCTTTTTCAAACCTCACTGTAATATTGTAAGCTGTATTTATGATTATTTACTTTCAACAAGCTTGTGTCTGTCCTTGAATTAATGCAAATTTTCTTCATTCTGTTTTCATTGAGCCCATGTGATCTTAGAATGAATTAATAATCTAGCTATTGCTAAGAAAAGATGAGATGAATTATTTTCGTATTTTAACCTCATTTGCTCTATTAAAATCCAATTTTATATTTTGGGAACAAAGAAAGAATTCAGCGTTCATTGTAAAAATGTTTCTAAAGGAAGAAATGAAACAGCAGTGTATATTAAGGCAACGACTTCGTCGATAAAAAGGTATAGAAAACTGCTTAGGGATTTATAAATGATTTCAATATAAAACAAAACCAAAATGAAATATTCAGCTGAACATAACCACATTAATAATGTTTCTGTCGTATTTTTTGCGATACTTCATTGCTTCGGTGGTCGGCAGAGAAATTTCCTTATGGTAGAAATATTCCATGTTTTGACATTGAAATGAGCACCTATAAACCAGTTTCTCCCTAATAGCCCACCTGCATCTCTGACTTGCAATCTATCAAAAACGTTCTTGCAAAGAAGTTTCTCCTTTTATACTAATATCAAAAATGCCACCACTTTAACCTAAGAGCTAACAGGGTCCACAGAAGGGAGTTCACGGCTCGCTGAGCCTTCAAAATATTGAAATATTATTGGTGAGCTCTGAACCTCCCATACGCACTCATTTTAAACTTTGAGCTATCAACCTCCCATACGCGCTCACTTTAAACTTTCAAACTCTTTGGTCTATGATTGGTGAATTCGTCATGCGATGTGAAAGTGAAAGGGGTCAGTTCTCGCCAGCACCTGAGTTAACCGTTTCCTTAGGAATGTTTACTGTTTCTAATAGATTAGTGTCTTCTCTAAAATACAAAAGGATTATAACCTGTCCTTGTCAGGTGCACAATTCTATTATTATCTCGCGACTCTCGACGAGACTCCATTAGCAACCGCACCAAGTTATATAATATTCTGCAAACACTTGCTATTTACAAGGAATTTATTACATATTCATAATTTAACTTAAGAAAATAACTATAGAATTGATATCAAACCTTTAGTCTTCTATTCTCCCTTATGAAATCATATACCACGTCTACTAGATATTAATACAAAGAGTACGCTTCATGCTATTTACAATATACGAGACATTGGGTAATATTAATTAGTTATAATTTACTCGATACACAAATTTGTTTCTTTGCGGGGTATGGGGCGGGAGATGCGTCTCAAATTTCGCCTATATTGCACAAATTTAAGTGTCGTGTAGCTGCTGGAATGCCGGTAATAATACCTTTTTGCGGAGCGAATGTATTTGAATTGCCATTTTTTTAATATCGAGTATGGGACAGTTTCTCCCCATAGATGACAAATATTAGTAATTTGTATAATTTTACATCATTAATATTTTGTCAGTTCTTTCACCGATAATGCTGGCTTAGGTACCGGTAAATAACAGTCAAAATTCCTTTAAGAACATTTCGTTCTTGGAAAGGAAATTTATTTAGTACGGCCAATTTTTACAGAGAATTAACGGCAGTGACAGTTTCTTGACAAAAATGACAAGAACAACATTTTAGTTATTTGTCTCATTAATAATATATAAATCTCATAAAAAAAAATCTACCTTGCTCAGTATCCGGCGGATAAAACATGAATATCGGTAGGAAAATTTCGTTCTTGTGATGGAAATATAATTATGTAATCCTATTTTTAGATTAAAATAGGTGTAAAATTGCAGTTATGTCTCCGTGAATGACAATGTTAGTATTTGAGTAAAGTTTTACAAATTTTCATAGTTTAACCGATATTGATACTACTTTAGTTAAGGGCGTGTGCCTAATACGATGCCCTTAGTAAATAATCTGTTCTTGTGCTATTAATGCAATTGGATCGCGGTTTTTTATATTGAATCAAGTGCCAATGACACAGCTTCTCCTCATGGACGACAATACTACTCCTGTACTAATTTTTAACACTTTGGTTCGTACTTTCATCGATACTGCATTTATTTAGTTGTTGATAGGTAACGTTTAGAAGACCGTAAGGAGAAAATAAATTATTAAGTTATTTATGTCATTGGTTCACCTTCCATTATGTTCAAATTGGCGCTACTGATGCATAGATGACTATTTTGTAATTTTCAGGGTAATAATATTTTGTTTCTAAGTTGATCAGCAATTTTTATAGTAATAATATTTTGTTTCTAAGTTCATCGATGTTGCACTTCTATTTAGTTAGACAGGTAGCTCCAATCCCGATAGAGAAAATTGCATTAAGAAAGAAATGTAATTGGGTCTCTTTTTTTTTCTAATCAAAATAGATCCTAAATATACATACAGTTCTTTAAATAATTTAAATAGTTTTTTGTTTTAATTTTGTTTAATTTTATTTTTTAATTAATTTTAATGCTTATTTTATCGATATTCCATATCCTCAGTACTGTTGTTTTTTTTTGTGAGTAATGTTTTCCGTTTTTACTACTGAGGCACTGAGGCACCACAGGCGGTGGACACTGATGATACATGAAATGAAATGATGTATTATGAAAGGATTATTTTTTTTTTAAGGAGGGAAGAGCTCCAGACCTAAGGTTAGGTAACTCCCCGGCATTTGCCAGTTATGAAGACTGAGGAAAACCTGGGGAAAAAAACCCAGTCAGGGAGGGTACTGGCGGGTTTCGAACCCCAGACTTCCCGCTCATGAGTCCGTGCCTTAACGACCTCGGCCACCCGTGGCGGTGTACTGGGAATTTATCACCCGATTGCTGCCAGAGAAATTTGGAACGGGAATAATTGTGGTTCCAATGCAGAGGAATTAAAAGGGGTGATTGAATGTTATTTTAATCAGACAATTAGATGTCTTATTGTTTTGCCTCGGCTCTAGGAGTCAGGAGTTCAATGCTTCCTAACTCTGTGGTTCCAACACAGAGGATAGAAATCTCAGGGGAATTTTTTGACTGTTTTTAATGACTTGAAGTAATTGGGGAAGAAGGACATTGTTCACTGTAATAATGAAGTTCGGCACTGGTTGAACATTTAATTTATTTGACTGCTGGGAAGGTTCTGGAACATGCTGTGCTTGGGCGAATTATAGCTCGCTGTATTCACTCGCATGTTTATTCACTTTACTACTATTGTGATTTTTATTACTATTACGTTGCGCTGCCTGGCTGACTCTCACTGATTGAACGAGTTACTTTGACTCTTCGCGACGGTTTCACTATTCTACTACAACACTAGATAAGGCAGATACAGACTGATTGCCACTCTTGCTACTATTCTTACTGCTGTTACTGTTAGGACTGCTTCCTGTCACCATTGCTTCAGAACTTAACTTCTCGTAGTTAATATTAAATCTCTTATGCCAGCTCGTTCCTCCCTCGCGAAAATTTAATTCCTTTAAATGAATTGAATTTGGTTCCTTCTAGAATATTATTGGATCACAATAGCGCATGGTCTATTACCAGTTTGCTTTAATTCTTCGGATTTTAAACATGTTGATTGGTTGAAGATTCTGGGTTTTTACCAGGAAATATTTCTTATTCTCTTCCCATGCTAGCAAAGTCGCGGACATTTACCTTTCACTAGATTCTCGAGATATAGCACGTTTTAGCCATTTTTTCGGCCTGCCTTTGAACCAGCTAAATATGTGGGTTTCTGTGAAAACGCGTGTTTCTTTCTGCGGTATTTCCTTTTGATGGCAAGTATCGTTTCCAATTGAACCCTAGTCATTTACAACGTTATGACCTCTGGCGCCGAACCGGGCCGGCTGGACTGTCCGTGAGGGTTTGACAAAAGGGTAAAATTTTAACAAAAGATCTTTTTCTCAGGTACAGCTGATGTCCCCAACAAAGAACAGCATTCCCTTTCCCTTTTACAAGCACATAACAAAGGCATGGTGTTATTGAAAGATAACTTGAATATCGCTTACTAAGCAAAAAGACATCTACATACAGACACTAATACATATAATATTGGGGTCCTCCATTTAATTATACCATTTCTAGAGAAGCACTTTGGGTTAAACTGAGAAAGAAAGGGGTAAGTCAGAATTTTATAAAGATAATACAGAATATTTATAAGGAAAATGAATTTCATGTTAAATATGAGAGCGGTAGAGTTATAGAAAAAATATCAAACAATGTAGGTCTAAGACAAGGATGTAAATTAAGTCCAGTTCTCTTCAATCTGTTTATTGATGATGTTTTAGAAGAAATTAGCAAAGGTAATGTACATTTGCCAACTATAAATAATATAGAGATACCGGGTCTGCTCTTTGCAGATGATTTAGTAACAGGTTCTCTAACAAGTATAGGCTTAAAACGATCATTAGAAATTATAGGCACTTTTTGTGGAGAATGGAGGCACGAGATAAATAAAAACAAATATAAGATTATGGTGATGAAAAAAGGTTTCAAATTAAAAAAAAACGGGGAAAATGGTGGTGGGAGGGCACAGAGATTGAAGTTGTAAAGAAAATTGATTATTTAGGTGTTAGATTTCTAGTAATGGGAAATGGAGTGATCAAAAAAGAAAAGCAGTAGCAGAAGGAAAAGTAGTCATGAGTATAATTAGATCTTGTGTTAACAAAATACCAAATATGCAAGTAAAATGGTTAGAGAGAATATATGGTTCAACGGTGGAGAGCAGAATGATGTATGGAATAGAAATCTGGGGGCCAGATGAAGGATGGAAAGGGATAAATATGATAAATAGATTTTGTAGAATTGTTCTGGGCTTACCTAGATCTTCACCTAACGAGGTTGCTCTAATGGAACTAGGAAGATTGGGCTATAAAAGCAAGGTCATAGAAAGAGTATTGAAATATTGGTATAGAATAGGGAGACTAGAGGACGAGAATATTATTAATCAGTGCCTGGTAGCACAAAGTAAAATCAAAGGGAGAGAAACTTGGCTATCTAAATTCCAAAATATTGTACAAGAAGTGGGCATGGGACTAGTATGGTACCAGGGAGAAAGGTTGGGTAAAGGATTTTGGAAAGAGATAACAATAAGAATCAAGGATATAGAAAAACAGGAAATATGGGCAAATCTTAACACCTAGAAATCTCTGAAAGTATATAGTACACTAAAAATGTGTGGGGAAGAGAAAGGTATGTTGAAATTTGTGATAAGGTAGGAAGGGAAGGGTTGGCATGGTTTAGAACAGGAGTAAAATATTTAAGTGGATTAAAAAATGGACACACTAAGGGGAAATGTCCTATGTATCCAGAACCAGAAAGTACTTGGCATTGCATACTAGAATGTAAGCAAACTAAGTTTTGGAGGGAACAGTTCTTATTAAGAAAATGGGAAAACCTACCAGATGAAATAAGAGGTAGAAGAATTTTAAATTTAAAGTCAGATGAAAACATTAAGGAACTAGGAAAACACATAGGCAAGAGAAGACAAAAATGGTTATGGGTATAAAATATAAGAAATGAGCTTGAGAGTAAAATTGTTGGATAGTGAAAGGAGGATGGAATGAGTAGGGGAAGGTATGGGGCTAGTTTTCTAATGTTAGTTTACTTTTAATGTTGTGTTTTGTTGTGGTTGGATTGAAGCCCGGTCCCCTGGATATTCCAGTAGGTAGCTGCTGATGAAGCAGGGACTGGGGGGCTGAGCCAATCAATTTAAAATAAATTTTGAATGGAGCCAGTGCCTTCGACAATTCCAGAAGGCACTGTTTTTAATTGTTATGTTTAAAGGTAAAGGTAGTATATCACGAAATATGGTAAATATTATAATTGCGAGGGGTACATCTAAAATAGATGGAGGTCCCTTATAGTTTGTGTTTGCATGATTGAGTGATTGTAAAGGAGTAAATTTGTTGTATTATTATATGGAAATAAATTCAATGCAAAAGGTTAGTTAAACAGGATCCTTATACACCAATAACCAGGTGTTAGTGTGTATATGGACCAAAGGAATAAGCAACCCTTAAGGATATAAATATGGCCAAATGAGTTTAAGCAATAAAAGAAGAACAAGGAAGGTTTAGTATAGCAAAAAATATAATTTAATATCGCACTGAATGTATGAGTTACTTTTAATGTTGTGTTTTGTTTTGGTTGGATCGAAGCCTGGTCCTCTGGATATTCCAGCAGGTAACTGCTAATGAACCTGGGACTGGGGGCCTGAGCCAATCAATTAGAAATAAATTTTGAATGGAGTCAGTGCCTTCTGGCATTGCCGAAGGCACTGTTTCTAATTGTTATGTTTAAAGGTAAAGGTAGTATATGATGAAATATAGTAAATATTGTAATTGTGAGGGGTACATAGAAAATAGATGGAGGTCCCTTATAGTTTGTATTTGTGTGATTGAGTGATTGTAAAAGAGTACTGTTGTTGTAAAGGAGTAAACTTGTATTATTAATTGAAAATAAATTCAAATTTAATTATAATATTAATACCCTTGATTGCCTGAAACAAGATGATATTATTATTATTATTATTATTATTATTATTATTATTATTGTTGTTGTTGTTGTTGTTGTTGTTGTTGTAGTCATCAGAAGCAATTATAATTAAATAGGAAATTTTGAGACATTTCCTGCTTCAACAAGTTGGGAAGTAAATTTGTAAGTAATATTATTTTGTTTGAAATTTCACAAATGCTGCATTACTTTTTAATTTGACAGGTAGTTGTAATTCTGGTAGAGAAGAGAGAGAAAGCTAAAATGCATTCTGGGGGTATAAAGGTACTTGGTACTAATTTATCTTTAAATTAAAACGCCCTCGACCACATAGATTCTCCCGAGAGATAAAAGACTTGTTGGAATTTTACAGTAAAAATACTCTGTTTGTAGGATTTTGTACTACATTAGTTGTAGGCAAGTGCAGGCCAGAATGCGATACAGAAATTTCCGTTCTTACTGTATAAATGCAATTGAGTTACTCTTTTTGTGTGAAATAGCCGCCACACATACAGTTCTCCAAAATAATGAAAATGCTCTTACGGTAGAAGTTTATTAAAACAATATATGATTTGTACTTTCAAGCAATGTGCCAACAATTGATTACCAGAATGCCGGTAGTGAAATTTCGTTCTAGCTGTACATATACAAATACCTATATCACTATGTTTTTACAACGAAATGAGCCCTTAATACTCAATTTCTTCACAATTTTGGCAATACTAGTAGTCATTCACAACAATAATATTTGTTTATAAATTTCTATGATGTTTGACTTACAAAATTGTCCGCATGAGGCTTCCCAAATATATTTTTAAATTGATATGGACTCCAATAATATCATTTTCTTCTCAAAGATGACAACACTAGTTAGTCAGTAATTTTATACTAAAATGTTGGTTGTGTTTTCTATGATATTGCCCTAACATTAGTTGTAAGCCATAATCCCGGTACAGAAAAGTCACATTTCATATAATTGGAGCACTGTTTTATATTACACAGTTTTCCGTATATGTGATACACTAGAGCTTTTAATTAATATTTTATTCTTATTTTCGGCTCTACTGCATTGCTTCAGTTGCTGACTGTTGATAGGTTCACTTCCGGTATTTAAATTTCGTTCTTGGGGTAGAAATGTAATTATATAATCCTATTTTTACACTTAAATAGATGACAATACTGTGTTGTGTATAATGTAATATTAATATCATTTTGTTAGTAATTATGACGATAATGCACTGGTCAAATTGTGGCAGGTGGCTTCCCGAACGTCCGTGGTTAAATTTCCATTGTTGTAGTGGACATGTAATTGACATTTTGTTTAAATTCAAATATTGTTAATGCACAGTTTCTTCAATCAGACAGTAATTTATTGATTTGGTACATTAATAATATTTCGTTTGTATTTATGCCGCTACTGCGTTGCCTCAGTACTCTGCAGATGAACGCCCTAATGCCTGTACGGAAAATTATTTTAAATGGATAGTGTTGCGCGGAAATTGTCTGCAGTTGATTATAAAATTTTAATCGAAATAACCATGACTTATTCGGTTGCCCTTCGCAAATGGCATTACTAGGAATAAGCAATATTGTACAAAAATACCATTTTCGTAATTAAATGGACAATAACCGCTTTACTAGCTGGCAGGTAAGAAACAAATACCATTTCTCAAATTTAGTTTCTTTGCAATGGAAATATAAACGTAATACATAATTTTTGCCCAAAATTAGCTTCGCTGGCCAGTTTCTCTGAACATAATTACAATACTACTACTTTGTAAAATTTTTACAACAGTAAAATGAAGTGCGATAATGCACCGTTTTATATGCCGACAGGTAACAACCCGAAACGGTCATACGTTTGAGTTTTTGCGGTGGAAAAGCAAATTATTTGGTGAAATAACCATGTACGGTTCATTTTTTCTGCACAAGTGATAATACCACTACTTTCAGCTTTTTCATCAAAATTTTTCGTGGGTTGGTTTTTTTTTTTTTTTTTTTTTTTTTTTTAAATAAGAATGAACGTTTTTCGCCGGCAAACACCAGCACGAACAATGGCAATGTATTTATCATTTTGGCGGTGAATATATTGCATATTTTACGCGGTGTCGTACTGACATAGTCGTCCGTGGTTTAGTTTCTCTGCACAGGTATCAATACTAGCAGTATTTTTTAATATCACATGAAAGATTAATGGTTTTATTTGGTTCATAAGCACAAATTCTGCATCTTGTGAAACATTGAGTGAATAAGCAGGTAGTAGAAAAAAGAAATATGTTATTTCAAAAAGTAATAGATGTATCAACATGGAAATTTGACCTTGTTTATTATAGCAGCCTGTGACAAAAATACAAAATAATGATCATCAAAGTTGAAAGACTTTAAATTTCCCTCATGGGTAGCCCATAATGCACCATATAAGCAAATGATAAAAATTCTTTGCTGTATTTCCATTCATCAGCGAAACTTTCCAAATATAATGCTTGTGTAAACACTTAGGTTGAAGGAAGATGCGAAGATGAATTAGAAAAAGAAAAAAAATATTTTCAGGAGTGATATGTATGTTAGCTTACATTACATTAATTGCCTTTACTTTCTGATGCATCTTCCTGATAGATAAAAATAGTATAAGTAAATAGCATAAAAAGAGCACTGTAAGGATACAATGTTTTTTGCAACATTGAAAGTTTAACTTTTGTCATACCTTTAGGCTACAGCATAGTGAATATCATAAATGGGATTGGGCACTGCTGAATTCAACTGTGACAGAAGTATTGAGAGCCGTGTTATACAGTGTGGTGCAAAATGTATAGTAAAATTACTCGAAATTGTGTACAAATAGTCAGTGGGGAAAAATAGGGGGGGGGAGATAGGAACAAGGTTATTCTCCCCAAGAGGGGGAAGAGAAAGATTTGTGGTTTACATTTTGCTGCATGCTGTATATATTTTGCAAAACTTTATAGGAAATAAAGTAATGATAATCAGAAACAATAAAGAATAAACAGGGATAATAGAAATAGAAATCCATATATTTTAGCTGAACAAATTAACTTATATGAACTGGCTAAGAACTGAACAGAAAAGAATAGGAGAAAGATAAAACATATTAATATTAATGTGTGTGAGGAATAAAATGTTTAAAAAATAAGTTACTTTGAAGATGAAGCAATAGGTACTTAAACCCTTAGCTCATAATCCTTTCAAAGTATTTTCCCATGTAGACAAGTGAATTATATTGCTTCCATTAAAGCTGCAGTTGATGGAAATGAAATAGATTTGCCAGTACTGAAAAATGAACAGAAGTGAGTTCGAGGCTATTCATGTAGCTATATATAACACCATATCAAATGTAAAGAAATCTGAAACAAAAGACAAAAAATAATAAGACAAGGAAATTGCCAGAATAGGTGAAAAATAAATGTGTTTCAGTAACGCCAAGTTCTTCATTTGTCACAAAGTGTAGTACATGCAACAAGTTATCATATTTATAGCCAAAGAAATGCAGATATGGTTGCTAGCTCTCTTATAGAGAAAGATAATAAGTAATGATTAAGGGCAAATTGTCAGATACTCTTATGTTTTGTGCCATTACGGTCTTCAATATATAACACATTTTAGTGTGCCTACTGTTCATCTGTGTTTGCAGCACCCAATACTGTCCAGATAACTCATTCAAGGTCCTTCATCTCATCAGAATATAGTTGCTGATATGTTTTAAATGTTTAAGGGCATTGCTCATTATCTTAAAAATTCAGCATCTAATTGGTAAAAAGTATGAACATGCCAAAATTATTCTACTCTTGAGCCCAAATTTAATGTGCAGTGAAGAAAATAGTACTTTTTCTGGTTGTACAAGCATTTCACATCTAACATTATCCTCCCCAGGAATGTAATGTATTCCGGAAGGTCAGTCCTTCACCACAGAATATGTGCTATTATCCTACTGTCCAACAAACATAAGAAACAACAGAACTTGGTATATCCTCCTTGTAATTAAACCAATAAAATTATTACTTTTAAATCCCACAAATTACCCAGCAATGTTCATTGTATTCAATAAAGTGACATGTTTTCATAAGTTCATACCAACTGAATGAGCCACTGGAATGGAAGGTATTATGTTTCCATTTTGCAATAATACTGCTTTTTAGCTGATTTTTGATGATGAATAACCAGTCTCCATTCTTGATTGTAATCAATATCTAATTTGGTCATCAACTCATTTACAATTCTACAATCACTGATAGCATTCTCCACTGCAAAATAACTAGCTTGTTCTTTATTTCGTTTTCAAATACCGAAATCTTAGCGTCTTAGTTAATAAGTTCCATTGTTGTAATGTCGAATGTAATAACTCGGCTTGTTGCTTGGAATTACTAAACCCCTCAGTTGCTAAGCACTATTAGATGTGGTGTATTATATTTTCCAGAAATGAGGGTGGAATCAATAGAAGTGGAAGAATGAGCACAAATTAGACTGTTTGAAGATTGCAATGACTCAAGAATGATGGATTCCCTAATAGTTAAAGGAATAAGAATGATAAGATGGGGAGAATGTGGCACGACTCTTGCTTCTGAAAGAACATGAGGATATACAAATTTATCTTTAGTTTTCTTTGAAAATCCCTCTCTTGGTAATGAAGAAATAACAAATCTTTTAAATCACTTAGGTTCTTGCCAAGGCATTGGAACAGAAAATTACATGTGGGTGTTTTTCCCCTTCAACCATTCTGTCGACTTCATGTAACAGTTATGATGTACATGTGACGTCCAATTTTTGTCCTGTTAGCCCACTTAACAGCCACAGAAAAGTAATAGCCATTTTTACATTAGTATGTAATTGATCGGCATTGTGATCTCAAGGTTAAGTTTACTACAAATTTAACAGAAACTATTTGCAGAAATTTTGCACAAAATATGTTTATGTTCCATTTGTCACAACTGCAGAATAACTAGCAGAACACCAGACACTTCTTCAAACCGAACTGATACACAAGATGACCAGAATGTTTGCTTATCTCATATAACTATAGTTTACTTTCACATTCTGTGTTTTTGCCTGAAATAAATTGCGATTCCATTCTGCAGCTGTTGAGGTAATAAAACAATAAATCGCCCATTTTCTTATTTACAAATATATAAGCTGCTTCACATTGTATTGTATCTTAAGAGATTGGGAATAGTATATAATTATGCGATAGGCACTTGGTTCAATGTGGACTGGCCTTCTCCTATTTTTATATTATTTCCTGACAATGGAAGGTAAGTGTGCGAAAAAAATGTTACATGTTCAAAGCTTTTCAAATGCCTTATTCGCGATCAGCGTATATAAAATAGGTGAGATAGGTCACTTTTATTATTTAATGAACATTTTGACCAGTGTTATTGATCCAATAGCACCAATCAACCATACTGCACCACCGATGCAGAAAAGTTACTTAGGCATCCATCTTACCTAATAGCTTTATGTTCATGAATGAACTATGAACGATGCTACTTATCCTATGAATCTAATTACGTAATGAACCAACTATATCATATATCCAGGAAACTTGATAACTGATCTATGGTAATTACACATTTTTGTACCTAAAACAAACAATTATCTAGCTGACAAATCTACCCATTAGTTAGACATGACATATTTAGCCAGAAATGTGAGATGTGATCTACCCAGCAACTTTACTAACTGCACCCAGATCAGGTATCAGACGTACAAGAAGTAAGACAAATTAAAAGTGAAGCATACGTGAAGCATACGGAGAGTGACAGTAACATAATAAATGAGCTCCTTTTGTTAACGGTAGTTTGAATAGTGTGCAAAGTAGAATGATGTCATAAGAGGTAACGGAAGTGGTAGTACAGTTTCAATACATCCCGGGTCAAATTATCAAAGTGGTATCTGCGGAAATCAACAGTTAATAAAAGTGTTAAAAAGGCCTTCGGGTGCAAATTATATAGTAATAGTGTGGTAAGAATATTGTGAAATAGAATGAATCAAGAGGGAACCCAGAAAGGGAGGAAAAAGTATACAAACATGTACCAAGCCAGCAATCTGACTTGCCGAACCAAATCACCCATCCAGTAGGCTTGGGTACCCCGCCATTTAATCTATCAATTTTTCTTGAATATATAGCAAAGTTAAAAAGACGGCCCTGTAACCTTCCAGTTTCACGAACGTAGATATTTAACCTACACGGGTTGATACTCTCTGAGTAGTTAACTCATATTTAACTAATTGATATGCTACTCAGCTGTCACAGTTACGCAGATAAAAAGTGAATGAGTGTAAAATAGTAAAGAAAGTGTTAACAAGCTGCATAACAGCAGTTAGCATTTGCACAAAATTAATGGGAGTCTAAGAGATTTACAAGTGAAAAATGCAGATGCAAGCTTAGAGGACATCTCAGTTACAATTAAGTATAAATTGTTAACGAGTAAGTGTATCAAGGGGCTGGTATAGTAGGTAACGTAATATTAGCAGTCACAAGGCGAGGAACAATTAAATAATAATCATAATGGAAGAGAATAAAGGTATAGATATAGGACAGACAAAGATAAAAAGATGTGGTTCAAGTTTTTGCTAGTTATACAGCGACTTGTTTTCGATAGTTAGATAGTTAATACCCGAATTTTGCTATTCTGTGTAATTATATATTGATAATCATATTAACCGAAAAGGCATCACTTATTCAGTTCCTCTGCACACATGACTTCAATAGGAATAAGGCAATTATTTACAGGAATAATATAATGCTCTTAAAGTTCCGTAACGAAACATTTTACTAGTCGGCAAAGGCCCGTCATAAATTTAAGCTCTACGGTGTGTGCGGGTGTGTGACACACACACACGCGCGCGCGCGTGATTTTTCCTGATGGTATTGGTCATTTCCTTTGCACAGGTAATAATACTAGTTCTTTGGCAATATTTTACAAGAATAAAATGTTCGTTATTTTACAGATAATGTACCGTTTTACGTGCCGGCAGATAACAATTCGAAACCGATCACGCATATTGCTTTTTGCGTAGGAAGTATAAATTACTCACCCACATTTGGTTAAATTAACATTAACAGTTACGTTACTCTGCACAGCTTTGTAAACATTTTACATCTTTAAGACGTTTATTCGTATTTTTAACTATAACGTAGCAATTCTGTCACCGGCAAATAACATGCCGAACGCCAGTGTTATATTTAGCATTTTGGCAATGGAAATATTACGTGATAATCATTTTTATACAGAAATCGGCGTAAGTTATTTAACCATGAACCATTATTTAAGTTATTTACAGATGGCAATACAAGCAGCTTAGCAATATTTTACACGACTAAGATTTTGTACTTGATATTGCCGATAATGCACCGTTTAATTTGTCGGAAGTGACAGGCCGATGACCGGTCATAAGTTCAGGCGTTTTACTATAAAATTATGAAGAGATTATGCATTTTTAACTCAAGTAGGCACTACTGTTTCAGTATCTGTACACACATGAAAAAGCTAGTGCTTTCTGAATATTTTATTTTAAAAATGTTCATGTTTGTACTAGTAATACACGGATTATGAGTCCGGTTTATAAGATCTCAAGTGCCGGTAATAATTAAAGTCTGTTAGCAATCGAATTATAATTTGATCATAAAATTTTAACTAATTGTTTCTCTACGCAGATGTATTATTAAATTTTCATATTTTTAGAAGAATATTATCGTAATTCTACCCAGAATAAACGTTTTTACCAAATAGTTGCCTGGCCGGTTTCCCTGCACAGTGAGAATAGTAGTACTTTGACAATATTTTAATATCATAAAACGTAGTTCGTCATTTTATTGATAATGCACCGTTTCACGTTCAGGCAGTTGGCAACCCGAAACCAGTCAATGTTTTGTATTTGTGGTTGAAATACAAATTGAAAATCATCTTTTTTTTGGTAAAATAAGCAAGGAGGTTTTGAGTTGCTCTGCATAGATGGTAATACCACTTATTTGCGAACATTTTATATCAATATTTTTTTCTACCGATAACTGAGAAAGTTTGGACCGGAAATCATCAGCTCGAACGCCGATTATATATTTTGTATTTGGGCGGTGAAAGTATTAGTTAATTAACCAGTTTTATACTGTAATGGGCGTCAGTGATTAGTTTCCCTACACAGATGACTACTAGCAAATCTTATATGATCTTGATTTTACCAGTAATGCATGCACCATTTAACTTGCCGACAGGTTACAGCCCGGTGACCCGTCATGAAGTTAGCCGTTTTACTGTGAAATTCATTCTCCAATTTTAACTGAAATAGGCATCTCTCTTTGTTTCTTTGCACATATGAAAACAGTAATGCTTTGTGAATATTTTACATAAAAATGTTCCAAATTATACTCAAGTACAGATTATCTGTTTCCGGCAGTGAGGACTCAGAATGTAGCTCATAAATTTAGTCTTTTTGCGGTAGACCTATAAACTGATCTCCACTTAAACTGCAATGGGCAAGATTGGTTCACTTGATGCAGTTCAAATTACAAGGAAAATTGCAATATTTTACAAGAATATCATATTTGTAATTTTATCGATAAAGGGTCGTTTTACAGGCCTGCAGACAACAGCCAGATGGTCCAGTAGTATGTATTATAGATTAAGCCAATGAATTAACGATAAATCCGCCACCAGAGCGCTAGTGTCGCTCGGATTATCTTTAATTCTAACAATTTAATCCATAATCCTAACGATTTGACCCATAATCCAGTTATACAAATAATTCCCCGGATTTTCGTTATTGCATAATAGATTTAAGCGCCCCCGTGGAATATCGTTCATCCAAACATATTTTTACAAATATGTATAACAGGCGCTAGTGTCACGGATTATCATGATAAATCATATTTAATTAAAAACAAAATGGCGACAAATGTTTACACCGCGGGTTAAACATATAGTTTTTTTTATGTGGGGGTGGATGCCTTAAGAAGTGTTGGGAGGAAATATGCATATATTTAAATGTAACTATGAGTCTTACAGTATTGGTTGCTAAAAAAAAAAAAAAAATTGAAAAACAAGTATTCTTAAAAATACAAAACTGTGTTGTTTTAATTACAAACTGTATTTATTAAACGCAAAAAGTGCATCGCATTATTGTAATGTTCAATATAAATATAATTTGTTTGTTAAAAAAGCAAAGTGTAGTTTAATTGCAAGTTTAATGTAAATAAAGCAATGAACACACACAATTGCAGCACGTAATAAAATAAATTCTAAAAATCGTACCTTATGTTTCGGCCGTTTCACAAGGGACTGAATCTTCGGCACTACATACTTACTGGACTGCCAATCAGAGACTGTTGTTCAATTTAGACCAGATTGTTATTGTGAATTTTTAACTTTCACAATCTCCCAAACAAAGTTTTCGCTTTCATTTGTGCTACAAGGTTATATCTACTCCGCTTTCGCTTTCCGACATAACAGCCTGTTTACTGAGATAAAATTATTTCTGAGGGGCTAAGTTTGTTACATTTAGGGAGAATGTATATTCACAAATTAAAATGCTTAACCTTCCATATGGTTGTTTATTACAGAAAAAATAAAGACGTGATAGCACATGTCAACATTCACGTCAAAACTCGATGCGAGTTTTGCCTCAGAACCTCTTCCTCTCTCCCTGCCTCATAAGTAGGAAAAATACCTGCGTGCGGTGGTGAAAAAGTGGGAGAATAGTAGGCTGGTCACGTGACCGAAGCAAAGATGTCCACCGAGCTAATATGCTTTAACGTAGTAAGTAGTGGTGCGAAATAGTTATTCGCTGTGTAGCCATATGGGAAAATATAATGCAAAAGTGTTTGTTCTTTTTAAGGGCGATATGCAATAGATTTCAATTACATTACAATATTATATATATAATTCATTAATAGATAACAATTATATTATATTTTTTACTAAAGCCATTCATCGGTTGTTGTCAATATTAATTTGTTTTAGAGAACATTACAATAATATATATAATTCATTAATGGATAATATCTTGTCGCATATGTATACCTTAGAAGAGATGTCATTTTCAGTTTAATATAAATGTGATTACTCCAAATGGTTGCTGTTAATATTAAATTGATTTATTCATTATTAGGAACTTATCGTAAACAAATGTGTAAAATTGATGATGATTGGGGGAATATTTAATTTACCTTCACTTCGCTGTGAAACCATATAATAAAATAGGAAAATATAACGCAAAAGTGTTTGTACTTTTAAGGTCGATAAGACACGGCTTGGTTAAACTAAATTTAATATGATGTTAAAATATTGTTATATATATTCTAGCCGGTGCGAAATATTCAACGTCCAGCCTTAACCTACAGTTTAAATTGAAAGAACTCGATCGGAAAGCAATTCCTCTGCAATTCTCGTATTTAGATACACATTATTTTAAGAAAAATAGATGTTGATTACTGTGATATACTATCAATAGTGTGAAAACAATGCTGTAATCATTCAAAAAGAAAATGAAGGAAAGGTTGACAAAACGCTTACGTGGTATAATATGCGTGTGAGCATTATGTAAGAGCAATAGAAAACGTTTCCCTTTACTAAGCAAAATATATTATTCCATCTATTTGTGGGACACAGACAAGGTTACTGTAATAATAGTTATTGCTTAAGAAAAATGAAGGAAAGGTAATACATAAAGGTTGACAAAATGCATACGTGAAATATATAGATTTTATTATTCACATGCAGATACACAAATATATTTCACATATATAATTACAAATGGCGGCACAAAAACATGTATATTTGTTTTTAAAATTATGAATTTATAAATTGGAGATGTTTAATAACATGATGTTTTAATAACTGTCCCATTCATTGTTTTAGTGGCGATTCACTGCAAAATATTATTTTCAAATATGTAGTGAATGTTTTTCTGGTAAAAGGCACATCACTATCACTGTCTTCGTTGTCGTCCTGCTCCTCGTGCGGCGTCGTGACGCATGTTTGTAGCATGTGGGAAAAGTTATTGTTGAGATGTTGCTGGGTCGACGGAATGGACATGCGCACGACGAATCCGTTGATGAATGCAGTGTGGAAGCAGCCTGCCGACGTGACCTTGTAGTCTAATTCCAGGGTGGTTCCGAGGTATATGGTGCAGCGTGCGTCTATGCCGTATTGTTG
This sequence comes from Metallyticus violacea, assembly GCA_030762175.1. Classification (NCBI taxonomy): domain Eukaryota; kingdom Metazoa; phylum Arthropoda; class Insecta; order Mantodea; family Metallyticidae; genus Metallyticus; species Metallyticus violacea. Next base: position 121,067 of record CM060843.1, on the reverse strand, counting down.
TGCTTTTGAAGGCAAGCATTGGACTTTCACGACGTCGGAGTTGTTGGTGACTAGTTTGACAGTGACAGTTTTGTCGCCAAAGAATGACATATCTGTAGAGAGCAGTTTGATGTAAGCAGGATACTCGCTGCTAGTTGTGACTTGATTTTGATTGTTAAAAAGGAGTTTGACAAAGAGATTGTTGCCTATTCTCACCGGGTCTATTTGGCACGCCATGATATGATGGTGAAAAGTTCACGATGTGCCTGCAGTATCCGTTTCTGAGAACCTCCTCGCCTTCGTAGACGATGTAAAAGTCAAAATAGTTGAGCTGGTAGTCGATGTGTTCTGCAGAAAAACGTTAAATCTGGTTGGTAGAAACACCTCTTGGCCGTTCTCGAGATGTACAAGCGTTCTGGGCCCGTTTTTGTCGAGATGCTCCGGACTCCTTTCACGACGTAAGGCACGTTCGGTTGTACCTAAGACACTGAGATAAACTCCACGTTGGACGCTACTGCAACTAGTTGGCGTAACGCGTCGTTGATCATGTTGACTGCTCTGCCGAACTCTTGGTACTGATGAGGTTTCATCAAGGCGATCTGTGTTTTTGCTTGTGCGGAGGTGAAAGTTGTTTGTCATGAAGATAACCCATTTTTTCTTTTGTGCGGACGCAAAAGTTATGACCAAAATGTCCGAGCTCGTTTTTTGAAGATAAGTTTGTGTGACGTCGTCAGACCTGTTGTGACATGTTTCTCTGATGAATTGTGCTTTTAGAAAATGCTCCATCTCCAGGAACACTCTAAATGTGGCTCAACGAATGTATCTTGTATGCTCGGTGAAATCCGTTTTCTCCTCTGCGTGATGCAAATGCGACATGCAGTTATTTGATTTTGCACTTCTATCTCGTCCTTCTGCTTTTGATAGATGATGTCGGTAATAATACGCTGTAGGCTCACTAACGTGTCCCATTCCTCCATGCTCAGTGATATGCAGCTTCCATCCATTTTGATGACCAAATTTAGTGCTCCAAATTTACGTTTAAAAACGATGGATAGTCGATTGCTCAACTGCCACTCTTTTAGATGAGGTGTCAAACCATGTATTGATGGCCTGGTCTCTACAAGTTTCTGCAGCTCTGTCGAACCGGGGACCACAGCACCGCGTCGCCCACCCACTGTCACCACGATCTTGTGTGGAGGTTTAGGTGAAAACCCAACGACAGCAAACTTGGACTACTTGCTGTTCATGGACGAGGATCCTCGTCCATGTCACTGAAAGCGAGAACATAACCTCTGTAGTATAATATTTTCACTAGCCACACGTGCACATACGATAATGAATGCGGCTTACCTGTTTGCGTCTCTCGGAGCAACTGGCGCGCGCGTTCTGACAAAAAAAAAAAAAAAAAAAAAAAAAAAAAAAAAAAAAAAGGAGAAATTAGCAACATAAAAATCTAACCAGTGTTATATATGTCTATTCATACAAAAGTGATACTAACCTTTAATGATATGCAGCTCTGAAACGTAGTTTGTGTACATCTGCCAAGACTGTAGGTTTTTTGAATGAAGTGATCATTGTGATTAAATTCACTTATGCTGAATTGTGAAAAGAATTTCAGGCCTCGGAAGCGGTGAGATAGGTAAGCAACAACGTAATGGCCTTAGGTGGTGCTGACATCGCCTTGCAACATTCTAAAGTTGTGAGTCCATCTTGTACCACAACAACGATTTAGAATATACCCCGAAAAAGGTTCTAAACCATAGCTGTCGAAAAATTCCCCCGGCCGTTCTTTGCAACAAAGATACAGACTCAATGTTCCGCTGGTTTCATGCTAGGACCGGTGTTAACGATAACCGCTTTAGGAAGCTGTCTATTATACAAATATGAGAGGAAATTGATCACAGGCGTACACGCCTAAACAGTGTGGTTTGCCTTTAGACAGAAGCCGACACATTTGCAATGTATTCATGATACAAAAATGGTCCTGTTAGCTTCGATTTTTATAGTGCGATGTACTTCAGCCAGCACTAGCAGATTGATAGGTTCTGGAGTTGGATCCTTAAAACCTATATTTATAGACACGGTGCCGTGCCGTTGCCCGGAATTGTAAGAGTCGTTAGCGCTCATATCTGCCGTTAGATCAAATACTATAATGGCATAGCCTCGTAAATATTGATGTCTTCAAATTGAAGGCCCTTCGTCCTTACAGTGTATCCCGATGCCGTCCTGTAGAGTTTGAAAACATTGGAGAAAATGACCGGCATCAAAATTGGGCTGAGGGACTGTGAGGGAAGAGGCTAACCATTTACATAGAGTTGAAAAGAGTTCATTTTAAAGTGTTGCAAATTGTATGGGTTTTTGTTATTGTTGCCGTTGTATGCCTGGTCGGCAACCATAGCCACAACCACTCTTCTGGGTATTTGACCTATGAAAACGTCATTGAAAGTCATAGTACTAACCCCCTGTGGAATGTTGAGAGCGTTTTTTTTTTTTTTTTTTTTTTTTTTGAGTAGTGTTTAACGCCCGTTTTTACTACTGAGGCACCACAGGCGGTGGACACTGATGATACATGAGGTGAAATGATAAATTGGGATAGGATTTTTTTTAAGGAAGGAAGCGTTCCAGGCCTAAGTTTAGGTACCTCCCCGGCATTTGCCAGTTATGAAGACTGAGGAAAACCTGGAAAAAACCCCAGTCAGGGAGGACGGTCCTGGCGGGATTCGAACCGCAGACCTCCCGCTCACGAGTCCGTGCCTTAACGACCTCGGCCACACGTGGCGGTGTTGAGAGCGTGAAACCCCACATCTTTGAGATGGTACTTTGCATTACTCTTTGCTAACACTGCCTAATGAGCAAGCTTGATGGTTGGCGACGGTCTCACAGCTTTCAAAATAAGTCTAGCAGACTGAATCCCCGTGTAGGCTTTAAAGTCCTTTATGTCCGAAAAGAGATGAAAATTTGGCGAAGAGGGCGAGTGTTTAATGGTGACGTTTAAATTGTTCAAGAGCAGATTTTCTGATTAAAGAGTGCATTGGAAAGATTTCCCATTAGCTGCACAACTTTGCTTCCTTTGGTATACTCGCCACGTCACTTGATTATATCATTTGTTGCATATGTATTCCCCGTGTCCTTTTACCAAAGCGTGGACTCTAGTCTGCTGTTTATGACATCCTCCGAATACCTGAGCAGGGTTTCATTGTATGTTCTATAGGGGTAGCCTGGTTGAAGCATGGAAACGGTGACATTGTTGAGTGACACTTCTACCTGTTGAAACAGCGAATTTAGAGTATTTTTACAAAGGTGACCTGTTTGTCCTGTTTCAACTCATTTCCTCCATTATGGACCTTCCGCACGAACAGCTCTAGTACTATATAGGTCATGTCGATTTAATCGTCTGCACTGGCAGAGTAATGAAATGTTATGTGAGAATTTTTCATGGGTGTATTTTGAGGGTTTAGAGATATGTAGCGGAACTCTTCAACGTTCATTTGAACGGGCAAGTCTTTGAAGATGTCTAGCTCCGAACTCATGTGCACCAGCGATTCATCAGACATTATGAAAACACGTCTATCACCTTTCTACCACGGCGTTTAGTCTTAGGCCGATTGTTTTTCCCTTTCGTGCGCTTTAATAGGCCACTGCCTATCATAGAGTCTATCTTTACGTCAGGTTTGCTCTTCAAATTATTTCCCGCCTCATTCAGTTTAGTCTTTAACGATTCCTTTGGAGAAATCCCCGAACGTGCAACGTCTGCAAGCACATTAGCGCCCATTTTCAGCGCCTCTTTACCGACTGCTTCCACACCGCTCTTGAAAAACGGCAGCACTGTTTTGAAAAGTCCGCCGAGAGAAGAGAACAAGCCGCTATCTTTTTGATAACGCCTGCCCCTATAAAGGAGAAAATCTACTTAGTCTAAAGCTCCTCCAGTCTGATTTAGGTAATATCTGGTGACAATGTTCAACTCCATTTCGGGCGAAATGTTAGAACTATAGTAATGAAAGTCCGTCTACAAATGGCGTTAAATCACCGTAACCGTTCCTTAAATCTATATTCACGCTTTTAAAGTCTTGCTGAATCAAAGATACCGTGGAGTGAAAGACTTTTCAATAGTTATGCATGTATTGTCACGTTTTTCATACTCTACAGAAACGCTTTCAATAACCTGTACAAACGTGTTGCCCACCACTTGTGGTATTATTAGATTGCAGTAAGGAACATCTCGTAAGGGAACACCATGTATGACTCTACAGTGTGCATTCCAATTTCTTGTTCTACCACGTTTGTATATGGTTCGAACCCCATCATCTTGGCCAGAGATGTAGACCAAACCAACATGTGTATAAGGTTCTTTTGCGTGACGGAGGAGGAGGAGTTGACGGTTTAGGAACTATCGCTTGTTTAGGTGGGGTTGACTTAGGAGTTGGTTGTTTAGTCGGAGGATTTGTTTCATTCTGAACGTTTGTTTTCAATTTTGGTTCCACACACCTCTCCTGGTTCTGGAAGGTGCAGCATTTTCTACATAACCTACATATTTGCTGCTTGGAAATATGGCTGGTATGTGTAACTTTTATGTTAACGCCGGCAATATTTTTCCCCTCGTTATAAATAAAAAAGTCTTCGACCTGTAAATTTTCGCGTATAACAGAGTTGACGACGTGTACCAAGTCTCTAGAGTTGTGTACAATACCATGGGGCAGGTGTAAGTTAAATTTTGAATGTGTCACAGGTTCGGATATATTATACATGGTTCCATTAATTTCATTATCGTGATTTGTTACGTTATAGAATTTCACGGGGTACCTAGCCTTTTGCAGACTTGACATTCTCCTTGCAACACTACTCTCTCCGGTAAGATGATTGAAAATCTAGAAGTTGTATTGTCATTGAAATGGTCCATAGAGGCATTACTCACGAGTGTGAGGGAAAACGGTTTTGTTCTAATCATATGGATTCGATAGGTGAAGCCAGGACCCAAGAGTTAAACTTGTTTGGATAACCTTTCCACTTAACAAGTAATTCCTTATTGCGACCGCGACCTTTCGTATCGAGTATTTTGTCTATTTTAAATGATTTCGGGAGAGCAACCTTTTGTATCTCCGCGGAGTAGAAGATGGCGTCTATGGCTTCACCGCCCAAGTCCTTTAATTTATACACGACGGGGTCGCCGTGTACCACCTTGTCAATCTGAAAAAGTTCGTCTGTCCAGTTTTGCTCGTAACCCTTGGCAAACTTCATTTTCTGTTTTGACATGCGCACGTGATCTCACACGTTAAATTTAATTTTACTCGGCTTGTCTGCACTCTGACCGTAAAGATTTTCGTATACCTGTAAAATGTTCCGTTCATCGACATCCTTTGGAGTCATCTTTATGGACCTGTGAAATGAACTATTGTACAAGTTTAAAAGGGCGGGAAGGACATCTAAGTATCTATAAGTGTTTTTATGGGTGAAATATTTCCACATTTTAGTCTTTAAGGTTCAATTGAAACGCTCTACAACGCTGGCTTTGACATTGATTTTTGTTGTGTAATACTTCACATCATTATTGGTTAAAAATGTTTGAAAAGTTTTGTTCGTGAACTCGGTTCCTTTATCTGTTTGCAGCACCTAAGGCCTGCAATGTGAGAATAAAGTTTTAAAAGCATGTGTAATTTCCGACCCTGCTTTAGATTTTAAACGGTATAGCCCAAGAATATTTCGAGAAAACGTCAATCACCATCAAGATGTAAATGAAAGGTGTGTTATGTTCTTTTACGTTGTTCATCACTAATTAGATCAGCTTCCCAAAGGTCGTCCATGTTGGTCACATGATAATCTCTGGTGGAAAATCTTTTCCTTGTTGATCTGTGAAATGTATAATTATCCTACGTTTCAAGAAAGGACTTGATCTTTGATTTTGGTATGCCTGCGGCCTTGCGAAATTTCTCTGCTGTACCAAAACCTGCATAATGTTCTGGATTGAAATAAAATGTTTTCAATGCGTTCATAGTTGATCCCACACTTGTTTGCGAAGGTTATAGAACTTTGGGCTTTTTTTTTTTTTTTAATCTTTACAGGCTCCTCCTCCTTTACTTTAAACACGACTTCATCTTCTTTTGATTCAAGGATGGTTCTCTCACTTGTGACATAAGATCGAGATAATTCCCCTACTTATATTTTATCAAGCGCCATTTCTCGGGGGCTGCCGAATGTGCACCGTGCACTTTATTCATTTCCCTGATGAGTTGTTTAAGTGATTTGTCTACGGGATGAAACTTTTCGACAGCTTTAGGCTGTGAAGCTACTATAATTTGCTTACCGTACTTCATTTTGACAAGAGTGCGCTGCCCAGCGAAGCCAATATCGGAAGCAGGAAAGCAGGTAAAAAGCCACCTCTCTGCACAAGAACATTTTTCTTGCTCTTAAAGAAAGTCGTTTGTTGATTAACTTTCTCCAGCAAGTTTTGTGTTTCTTTAAACGCTTCAAGCAATTTACAGGCAAATTGACATGCCCTCTGCACACGTTGAGCATACACTGTGAAATGGCTCTTATTAGCTCGGGGCTAGCGCTTTTTAACAGTTTCTGTCTCAAAGTGGGTTTGGCCTTGGCAAGTACTGGCATGTTTGCGTGCTGTCTGGCAATCAGCGGGGTACTAAGTCTGGCAGTGCTCATCCTGAATGTACTTATGTTAAAATGACTGTAGTGTGTTGATTGTTCACCTATTTAAGGACATCGAAAACCTTCAGAATGCGATCAACAATTGGGTATAAAATAAGAAGACGTTTCACCCTGAAGGACGCCGGTTCGATACCTGAATTGATTAGGCGTGTACTGAGTGCAAGCCAACACTAGATAACCGTGGGGGTTTTCGGTAGCCTTTTCAAATGCTTTTAGGGAAACCTAGAGTTCTTTGGCTCGATCTGTTGACAAAGGCTGTCAATTTGCATTTTATCTCTATTGTTTTTAAACACGACAATGTAGTTTGCATTCAGAGATATAGTTCGAAATTACTTTCATTGTGGAAACACATTTTGGAGTTTGCAAATAATTTCGAAACGTTTGTTATGCGAGTCTCTGGTGAAAATATTTGACACGTTCAAGCTATCTGATTCGTACATCAATCAAATCATCCAGAATAACCAGATCTCTTTCGTTCACAGTCTCCAAATCTGATATGCCTGCGTGGGTCGCGAAGAACGGACTTGGTTTAGGATAATGTTCTGGTGGTTGACACCACAACACTGTTCTCAAAGGCTTGTCAAACATTTCACTTGCGCTACCAATTAAATTTTCAACAAATATTGATTTACCACACCGCGAAGGACCTGCAATTAGCATGGTACATGGAAAACTAAATTTAAACTGTTAGTTTGCACACATTTTGAACGACTGGCGTAAAAATGATTAATTACGTCTTCTTTTATAACCGTACGGGTAGGAATCAAAAGTTTTCACTTTGTACTCGCTTGTTAACCACCATTCTATAGGTTTTCTTTGAAGGCCGGGTGACTACAAAACCTAGAAATTTCCTAGACATCCGAGTGCCTTCAAGTACTGCCGACATTGCATTTTCCCTCAGTGCAGTGTTGATGATCACAGAGTTTACCTTCATCAAATTCTCCGAGTTGAGGGTGATGCCTTTAATTTTACAGACAGAGTGCGTCTTTTCCCCACAACTGACTTCTATGGTGTAGCTTTTTGAGCCTGTAGATGCAAATCTGGAAATATATGCACCTGCACCGTACTTTTCTAGTTCATATGTCATACAGCCCAAAATTGGTCCTGTGGGAGACATCCATTCCCCCGGCTTTTACGTGGCTATAAAAGAATCAGTGTCGAAATAACACACTCGCTCGCGCAATCTCCTAAGATAGGAATAGAGCTCTAATCTAGCATGGGCAGTTGTATATGCAGCTAAGGCTGTGTTGGTGGTGAAATTCAATTTAGGATTCTGTTCACAGTGCCTCCATACCACGTACAGTACCTCCTCTGTAGCGAACAGGTAAGACTGTTCCTCTACACCTGGGTCGTTCAGTAGGTCTATAAGCTTTGAATAATCTTTCACAATCTCACACGTGGACAAGTTATCTCGTTGGCCCTATTTCCACAAAAGGAGTTTAACATGAGTTTACCCAACTTGCGCCTGCCAGGATTGATTTCAATGTCGTCTTTGTCCAGTGCCACGCCTTCTTTTTCCAAATATGCGCGATATACCCATTTTTGTCGCAGTCTTTGGGCCAACCGGAGGCTTCGGTTTTAATTGTCAGAAACTGGTACACATAGTCCTTAAAAAGTCCCTTTTAGCCAATGGAAGGGTTGTAGCGTAGCATTTCGTACTCCCATATTTCATATACATGAATAATCCTATAACCTTCCTCTAATGCGACTTTAATTTGGTCCACTACCCAGGTGCCTGTCATACATCTTTTATCCTCTGTATGCGTGCACTCTGTCTGGTTCTCGATCTCTGCGCATGTGCGGCACAATGGGAACATAAACTTGCCGTTAATGCGCGATGGCAGAACTGGATGGTACAGTCTTTCCGGGGGAAGAATTTTACATTTCATAATGCCACTCTCAACATCGTTCAAATTTGGACATTTATCAACATGAATTTTTGGATGTCCCACGGTATAGGCTTCTGTTTTATTGACAAACGGGTACAAACTGCACACGTAATAATAAAACATTTTCATGTCTCCAGAGGTCTCGCAATAGGTTTCCGTACAATTTGTACTCCAAAGAAGAAGGCATCTCGTGGGTTGAGAGATTTGGGGTAGGGAAAACTCTTGAGAAAATCTGCCAAAACCCCGTCAGACTTAATCATGGCATTAAACTCACATTCCCACCTCTCAGTCACGTAATAGCCTGCGTCCCTCATCATCTTCGTGAACCTTACGGTGTCCTCATATCTGGAGCCCATGGTTTCGTTACTCGTGTTGTATAACTTAGAATTTCTATTCGGGAAACAACGTGTGCATCCGTGAAACAAATAGTACATTTGTCTCTGCACCCGTCCACTTTATGTCCTCAAATTTTAATTTCGCGGCACCGATAAGCAAGCTGTATGGTGGTTGATTGTTGCTGTTCCAACCATGACAATCAGATACACGCTATTCGTGACTGCTTACCAACTAAGCTGTACCCACCTCCAGGAATAAGTGGAATATTAATTCTTGGGATGAACCGTTTCCTGTAAACATTCATACATGCATGAGCTATGATGAAGCATTCTCTAAACGGATCAATGCCCTTCTCGTCAATAACTTGTCTTCTAAATTTGGAAACACCCTGACTCAGGAGAAATACGTCAGTTTTGCAGTGTGACACCATTTCATTTTTCATGTCAAGGACATAATTTGAGGACACCATTTCATCATGCCACTTCTCGAAGGTTTCGCGGTCACTTACTCTCATACCGTCAGGACAGTAATATTTCCGCCCCGGTACAGGACCAACATACTTTTCATTTTCCCTTGTGGAAAACAGGTAGTGAAAATAATCTTTGCATTCGGGAAGTTGAAAGGTCTTTGAAAAGCGAGACAGTGGCATAGGAATGAAATTCAAAGAGTCTAAAAATGTCACACTCTTATACTTCATTCTGTATATTTTGCTTCCGTTCATGATGAGCTCCGGGTCCCAATTTAGGTTGTCCACCATGTGCTTTAGCAGAAATTGCCCATCATAGGACCTGAGGTTGTGTGCAAGCACGATAATGTCCCGAGACTCGAACCCGGGTTGTGTGTTGTCATCAAACAATTGTTTCACAGACTCCTTGTCAAATACCTATTCTTTAACACCACACAACGGACAATAGGCCATCTTGTGAGGTTCGTCAATGCATAATATACAGCTTTTGTACATCACACATAGATTTGGGACATGTTCAAACACGCCCTCGGAATAAGGAGTGTTCTGAGTACACTCAAAATCTATGAACATGAATGTGAAATTATTTCGCATATTGGGCGAATTATACGGCTGAATGTAGCACTGGTGGTTATATTTCACATGCATTTTACAGGTGCTACAAAAAGTCTCCCCGCACTGATGAGGAGTTTTTCAACACCTCTTATTGACAGGTTTGTCGCTCATCGGACAGACTTTTTCAACGTCACACACTGACATTGTTTTGGGGTAATAGTTTCCCTTTTATCAAATGATTATTAAAGCAGGTCTGTCCGTTGAAGTCGCGATGACATGCGTCACATCTCACATACCTATCAAACGTGGGTGGGCACCTCTGACGACATTTTGCACAATTTTTGTGTTCGCAACTTTAGTTTCTTTTCTATTTGCTGAGGGAAAATTGCACTGTCGACAATACCATTAAATTTGAATGCCCCATGCAGATTTATAATAGAGTTATAATGGCTGTCGTGGAATATTAAGTCGATATGTTTATCGGAGCTATTTTTTTGACTTGTAGAGGACATTTTTCCCACTATGGTCACTAAAAAATGTTATGGAATAATCCTTTAGCGCAATCTCAAAGTGTTTCACGTCCTCAACCGTAAACGGTCAATTAGTTTTGCCTATTTTCTCACACAACTCTACAGCCTTTAGCTTTTGATGAAATTCCCGGCTTCTAATCAAATCATAATTTATGTCCCCGTCAATTTTGGATTTTGCACTGCGATGCCTTTACCTAGACAAAGGTTGTCATTGTTCTTTATTTCAATGATGCCTTTGATTTTACTACAGTCGTCGCAGAGTTTGTAGCTTGAACCTGATACTTCATTTGTCCAAACACACGTAATTTTGAGTGATCCCCCTAACAAAAATGCTTTATTACTCCGCATTACTTTCTCCAATGAATTGAATATGACTTCGGGATTCACTTGATCGAACCTCCGGACACTCATATTAAATGGTCTCTCGGGATGTTTGGTATCATGAATCGTGATTCCCATGAAACCTGGCTGGTTCTTTAGCAGATTGTCATTAACAAACGATAAATAATCGTTAAAAACCCTAGAAACCCATTGGTTAGGATCTGTTACTTTGGGCACTGAACTAACCATAATTTTAGTCCGGCATACCCCGAGTAAAACTTTTTAGCCGATCTCTCTTTATGGCCTGTAATTTCAAAAGTAGGCTGCAAGGCAACACTGACCAGTGGTTCATCGCGAGCAGCATCGTTGGTTTCTGTGAAGTCTCCCATAAGATTTTACTTCCACCCGTTGTCCTTTCTCCTGCCAGAAGAAGAAGGAGCATAGTTTATATCTATTCCGGGGGTGAAACCTTCGATCAGATCAACCTCCTGCCCGTTGTCCTTTCCCTTCAGACTGAGCTTTGCCATTGTGAGATGTAACCGATTATCGGAATTGTTCGGTCTTTTTATATATCTCCCCACCCTTCACCACGCCCCCTTGGATTTTATGGCCAATGAAGACCAATGTTGTGAAATGTTGTTCTGAGGAAAAAACTATTATTACAGTAACCATGTCTGTGTCCTACAAATAGTTGGAATAATATATATTGCTTAGTAAAGCGAAACGTTTTCTATTGCTCTTACATAATGCTCACACGCATATTATACCACGTATGCATTTTGTCAACCTTTCCTTCATTTTCTTTTTTGAATGATTACAGCATTGTTTTCATGCTATTGATAGTATATAACAGTAATCAACGTCTATTTTTCTTAAAATAATGTGTATCTAAATACGAGCATTGCAGAGGAATTGCTTTCCGATCGAGTTCTTTAAATTTAAACTGTAGATTAAGGCTGGACGTTGAATATTTCGCACCGGCTAGAATATATATATAACAATATTTTAACATCATATTAAGCTTAGTTTAACGCAGGCCGCCTCTTATCGACCTTAAAAGTACAAACAGTTTTGCGTTATATTTTCCTATTTTATTATATGGTTTCACAGCGAAGTGAAGGTAAATTAAACATTCCCCCATTCAACATCAATTTTAAACTTTTTGTTTACGATATTTTCCTATTAATGAATAAATCAATTTAATATTAACAACAACCAGTTGGAGTAATCATATTTATATTACAATAAAAATGACATCTCTATCGTAAGGTATGCATATGCGACAAGATATTATCCATTAATGAATTATTTATATATATATATATATATATATATATATATATATATATATATTATTGTAATGTTCTCTAAAACAAATTAATATTGACAACAACCGATGAATGGCTTTAGTGAAAAAATATAATATAATTGTTATCTATTAATGAACTATATATATAATATTATAATGTAATTTAAATCTATTTCATATCGCCCTTAAAAGAACAAACACTTTTGCATTGTATTTTCACATATGATTACACAGGGAATAAACATTCTGCACCACTATTTACTACGTAAAGCATATCAGCTCGGCGGACATCTTTGCTTCGGTCGCGTGACCAGCCTACTATTCTCCGCCTTTTCACCACCGCACGCAGGTATTTTCCTTACTATTTCGGCTGGGGGAGGGGAGGAGGTTCTGCGGCAAAACTCGCATCGAGTTTTGACGTGAATGTTGATATGTACCATCACGACTTTTTTTTTCTGTAATATACAACCATATGGAAGGAACATTTTAATTTGTGAATATACGTTCTCCCTAAATGTAACCAACTTAGCCCCTCAGAAATATTTTTTTCCGAATAAACAGACTGTTATGTCGGAAAGTGAGAGCGGAGTAGGCGTAACCTTGTAGCACAAATGAAAGCGAAAACTTTGTTTGGGAGATCAAGAAAGTTAAAACTTCACAATAACCACCTGGTCTAAATTGAAGAACAGTCTCTGAATCCAGTCCAGTAAGCATGTAGTGCCGAAGATTATAGCCCCTTGTGAAACGGCCGAAACATAAGGTACGATTTTTAGAATTTATTTTATTATGTGCTGCAATTGTGTGTGTTGATTGCTTTAATTACATTAAACTTGCAATTAAATAATACACTTTGCATTTTTAACAAACAAATTGTATTTATATTGAACATTACAGTAATGCGATATACTTTTTGCGTTTAATAAATACAGTTTGTAATTAAAACAATATAGTTTTGCATTTTCAAATTTTTTTAGCAACAAATACTTAAGACTCATGGTTGTATTTAAATATATGCATATTTCCCCCCGACACTTCTTAAACAAATTGTATTTATATTGAACATTACAGTAATGCGATACACTTTTTGCGTTTAATAAATACAGTTTGTAATTAAAACAATACAGTTTTGCATTTTTAACAATACTTATTTTTCAAAGACTTTTTTATCAACAAACACTCTAAGATTCATAGTTGTATTTAAATATATGCATATTTCCCCCAACACTTCTTAAGGCATCCACCCTGACAAAAAAACTATGTTTAGCCCGCGGGGTGAACTTTTGTCGCCACTTTGTTTTTACAAAATATGATTTATCATAATAATCCGCAACACTAGCGCCTGTTATACTTTTTTGTAAAAATATGTTTGGATTAACGACATTCCATGGGGGCGCAAAAATTTATTATGGAATAACGATAATCCGGGGGAATATTTGTATAATTGGATCATGGAATAAATTGTCAGGATTATGGATTAAATCGTTAGGATTAACGATAGTCCGGGTGGATGATCCGAACGACACTAACGCTCTGATGGCGGATTTATCGTTAATCCATTGGCTTAATCTATAATACATACTACTTGGTCCGTAATAAATCTAACCTCTTTGCGGTGGAAATAAACATGTAATATCTAAATTTTACCCGGAAATCTCATCGCTGGTCTTTTTCTCCGTCCAAGTACTACTTTGACAAAATTTTATATAATAAAATGTTGGTCCTTATGCCGAAAATTCACCCTATTACATGCCGGCAGTTAGGAACCGAAAACTGGTCATATGTTTCGTTTTTTGCGTTGGGAATATAAATTGATTACCCATTTTTGGGGGAAATAAGTATTTCGGTTGAATTTATCTGTACAGATGGTAATGCCACTACTTTGAACATTTTTCATTGATAAAATATTTTCGTACTGTTATGGACAACGGGAATATGCCGCCGGCAATTACTAGCCTGAACCCTGGTAATATATTCAGAATTTTTGCGGTGAAATGTTAATTGATTACAGGGTTTTGCACGGAAATTGGCATTCATGATTTAGTTTCTGTACGCTGGTGACAATATTACCAGTTTAGCAATACTTTACACTTACACTTTTGTTCTTGAACATGACGATAATGCACCGTTTTACATGTCAACAGTAACAGCCGCGTTGCCAGTAGCTGAGTAATCCTCGATCCCACTGTCCTGAAGGATTACCAAGGAATACCTATTAGAGCAGGTTCATGTTGGACCAGAATGATTAACCCAACTCGATATACCTGCTTATATGAGCTAAAACGTAATGTGACTAAACTATTGAACTATTGAAACTATTTTTGTAATTTTTCAATGACACATACGGAGTTTCCTTTAAAAATATAATAATCATTATAAATTGTGACCGCTATAGCTATTTTGAAGTTTCGCTTTAACCGCCCCCTCCTTATGGTCTGATTGACCTGATTTTCAGAAATTATTTTTATTAATTATCTAAATTAAATAAACCGAGTTTTGTTGAGATAAAACAAAAGTTGTGGCCACTTGAGCGATAATTTTTTAAAACGTTTTCGCTCCAATGGGCCAATTTAGCAGATTAACGAAGGCGACGTAGTTTGTTAATTTATGGTTATAACTTACATGAGGATTTGCGTTGAGAAGAAATAAAAATTGTAGCCGCTAGAGCGCTAACTATGCATTTCACTGTCATTTTCGGATCGATGGAGATTTGAAGAATCACTTTTAAAAAATCGTTTATGGGTGCAACTGAATTCCTTCGGAATACGCTAAAATGTATTTCTTGGTAAAATTCAGTACAAAAATAATGAATTGAATGAGGATATAAACTGCATATAACTTATTTTGTAGGATATGATTTTCTTGCAGATGGTACCTACTTTCATTTTTTATTTCAGTTGTTATTTTTTAATTTTTTGTTATGCATGCACAGCTATTTTATTGTATTTGCTTTTGTTAAATAAATTGGTCTAAAGTTATCTCATGGAACATTGATCTGCGACCTATGACGAAATCTATTGCAACACATTAAATAATAATAATAATAATAATAATAATAATAATAATAATAATAATAATAATAATAATAATAATAATAGTTATTGCTGCCCGAAGTGTAGCTTGTTATGAGGTATGAATGTTTGACGACCTGGTATTTCTTGTGGGGGTTCCATTTAGAATGTTTTTCAGGCTTTGATCACCACACAAATAATGGACATGACGTAGTTTTCTTTTTTTCTGCGAAAACTGCCTACAGGAAGGAAGAAGTCATTTTGAAAACCAGTACGCATAGCCAGATTATTTTACGGTGTCTGCTGCTTCATCATTCCTGGGAACTGACAGTTATAAGATGTTGTTTAGTGCAGAGAGAGAGGATAACGCACGAATTATGTTTTATTTTAATGTACGTCTGGCTTTTAAAAATGATCTGCTTAAACATTAGTTTGCAGCTAACATTCTACCGAAAAGTAAATATCTATCCCAATACTACCAACTCGAATAAACACCGAAGAAAAATTATTATTATTATTATTATTATTATTATTATTATTATTATTATTATTATTATTATTATTATTATTTTCCTTGGCAAGAAATGAAAGTACGTGCCTTTAACTAATATGGGTGCGCTAACCTCCAAAGTGCCCTATTCCTATCGTTTTGTTTGGCAACTACATTGAATTTTTTTTAATAAATTATACTGATTTTCTGCAATTGTATTTAACATGACATTCAAAATACTTAATTTTAATTGAAAAAGCAATGTGGAATACAATCGCATTGTTTCTAGAATTGCAATTGATTGCTGTCACATGCATACATTACAAATTTATTAAATTTATGCAACTGAACTTAGAGCAAGGTGGTTAGAGAGAAATTATAATATATACAGCTTTCATCCATAGGAGCTGACTTGGGGGGGGGGGACATTACTCTGATAGATTTGTGAAGACCCATAGCAGCGACGTCAACAAAAATACAAAGTTTGTAAATGTTCACTCCGATGCAACTAAAAGTTAAATTATATCAATTAATAGATTATTAAGCAGACAATTAAATGATTAAAGTAAACTGAATTAATATATATTTCTTAACTCTTATATTATATTTTGTATTTAAAAAATCTATAAACTTGAACCATTCAAGTGTTAAAACATTTTAAGAAATAAAAAGTTCAAAATGTACATATTTACGTCTACAAATTTCGTTAACTCCCGGACAATTTCACACAACTTCCTTTTCAGAAACGGTACAATTGAGGAAAATTTATCCTTGGAATTCTCGCTCATCTTCGATTCTAAAAGGACCATCATATTGTGATGCAATTTCAGCCTGTCAGAATGAATTTGGTCTTAAAGAGAGAGGGAGATCTTAATCACTTCCACTTGTGATGAATTGCTCAGTTTTATCTAACAGATGTGAAGCAACATTTACAATTCTACAAAGAGAACGTTCAACCGAAACACCAGTTACTTAAAATATCATTGGGAGGTAATTATCTTTAAGGGTTGAAAAAAAAATGTCCGAAACCTAATTTTTTTAGAGTGCAGCTTTACGAGGTACCTATACATGAAAACTTTGTGAGTTGCCATTTGAGCACATAAAACTGTGAGATGAAAGTAAAGAAATTACTGTTGGCAGTATTATTCAATGTCGTTTTTCTTTCAAAATTTAATTTGAACATGCCCAAATTAAAGTTTAAATATATATTGATAGTAAATATCAGCACCCAATGCGAAAACTTTGTGAAAGGAAGGTGAGGGACAGGATGCTCTGGCTTGGCTCCTAGGAGTCGATGCCTATGGTTACAACAAATGTTTTCATATATCATCGTCACTGACTCAATTCTTCCCTTGCAGGAGTTTGCGTGACGGTTTTGTTGTGGCATTTGCTGCGTCAGCATTCCAGTAGACTGATAGAGAACACTCTTTGTTGACACTGTAGAAAACCGTGTGAATAAGGCAATGAAGTTGAGAGCCTGAATAAGGCAATGAAGTTGAGAGCCAAATAGAACATCAGAGAAAAGTAAATGTGTAACTGTCATTTCCTTTACGAAGCCTCTCCTTAAAGATTTGCTCCTACAAAATGTAACTCAAATATGTGTTAAGTGCAAAAAGAGGGCGTAGTGGGTATTTCCTAGCTTTCAGCAAATGAACTTTATGTTTATCTTAAAAGTTGAAATAATTTTGTTTCTATACAATTGAACACATGCGGAATTACTTGTTACTAAATTAAACACTTGCAAAGTATTTGTTTGATGTGACTATCGAAATTCGTTTCTGGAAAATTCAACCGCACCTTTACCTCATAATACGCGTAACTACCGGCCATAGGTTCATATCCATGTCAATGCCTAAAATAAAAAACTGTATACTAATTAATTAACCCTTTCCATATTCTAAATTTACCGAGAATTCAAGATCACCTTTTCAAGAATGTTGTCTGTTTTTTTTTTTTTTTTTTTTTTTGTTATCTTGTTAAATGTTTAAAGTCGAATTACTGGGGGCAATTGCAAGTTACGCTAGTGCTTTACCTAAATCCAAGTCATTGTTTTGAATAGCTTAACTTTACTATCCATCTTGCCATATTCATTGCAGGTTTTTATCAAAGACATTTCGTTACTGTGACTGGGGTGTTGTAAGCAGAGGTAAATTAATTACTTGGGCATGGTCCTAAACTCGCTTTCAGGTTTTTCCAGCCATAACAGAAAACCTATTCAAGTCTTACGGTGCAAGGTCAGGGCTGTAAGGTGAATGGTCCAGCACCTGGACTTTCTCCTCAACTTGGCCATTGCACTGTATTGTCCTCCAAAAATAGTAGCCTTGAAATCAGTTCCTCCAAAAAGTACCAAACACACATGTGCCATAAAAAGGCACCGACTTCTATAAAACATATTTATCTCAGATAGGGAAAAGTAAGAATAAGGGTCACTCAAAAGTATTTGTTTTCTTATACACATTGGATAATTCTTAAGCAACTAAGATTCGATGATAATGAAGTAATTTACCACCGTCTATGAAAAACCAGGTGCTATTATGACGTGTCTCCCTCGACCCCTCTTATTTATAGGCAGAACATAAAACACCCTGGCATTACTATCTGGGCTTGCACAATCATTAGTATAGCGACAGATTATCTCTTGGTACAGAGCAGACTATTTGAACTGAATAAGTGATTTTGTAACCTCATGTGAACGCCAGAAATCTTGAATGAAAATGGTCTCAGTTATTTGACAACTCCAACAGATGTCTTATTTACGATGAGGGCGCTACAGCTGCAACTTTAAACGGTGTTCAAACCTATTTCGCCTAACAGAAACATACTTTTTATTAAAATGTGCTTTAGAGTTGGCAAATAGGAAGAATACCGATTAATTTTGTTTTATGGAATCTCTTTGAAAGTTATTTGTAGTTCAGAAACAAAGAAATGTGCGTTGATATTACGGTGTTTGTTGGGATGCCTGGGAATCAGTGACGCATGTTCTTCATGTGTGTTTCATGTTCATTACAAAGTGGGCAAAGGAAAAAAATGTACCATTATATATTTAAAACAGAAGTTCGCACTGGTGGGGTGCAACACCAGGAGAGACAGCAAAGAATTGTTTAAAATGCGTCTTTTTTAAAACTATAGTCAAGAACATTAGGTCTGTACAATGTAAACGCTCTTTTTGTACACTATAACCTTCATTATAACATTTATAAGGGTATAATAGTATATGTGCTTGTAATAAAATTATATGTATTGTTATTTGTTGTACATAGTAGTGCATTGTCTTTGAGGGTTTATTTACTTACATTTTAGGTTATGTGCAGGCCGTGTACAAAAAATGTTATACTTTACTTAATATATTCTTCCTAATTTCCTACTTGCTTAGAATTGGGTTAAGAAGATGAGTTACTGTCAGATTTTAAAAATGAAATTTCTGATGCAACTTCATATAATAGATGGGCAGCATAAGAAATAATGGTTGTGGGTACTTGACAGGACTATCTCACTATTTATATAATTTGTTTTACTAGTAGTTCCCTTTCTCTTTCTAAGTCATTGTTGAGCTTTCACCCAAGTTAGAGTATCAGCTGCAGAATCGCCGACAGCTTGAAGAGTGAAATACATGAACGCAGAAATCCGATCTATAACAGCAACTCAGAACATGCTAGACAGATTTTTACGTCTTGTGTCTGACTCTTCAGGCTGTCAGCGGTTCTGTCGCTGGTATCTGAAGTTCGGTGAAAGCTTAATAATTTTTTATTTTCTTCTACAAAGAAAGGCAACTACAAATAAATTCGCGCATCGCCGGACGATACGTACAAAAATTGGCGCTCGATGCGGTCACCGGTTGTTAAAATTGAGTTATATATCTGTAGTAATCTGTGGTACGGAGCATACCCCTTATTCAACATTCCTTGTTAATCATTATTTGGTACTACCAGCATCTTATCCAAGTCCTCTCTTGGGAACTTTATTACAGAATATCTCAATTGCCTCTTAATTATTCTGTATTCATCATTGTACACTTCTGTAAATAAATACCTTTGCTTGAAAGAACTAGGCCCTGTATTTTAATACTGAAGTGACCAATCAATCCCCGCAACTGTCGGCTTACCATCTCTTCGTCCTTAGCCGCAGCTGGGCCTTTGTCGGCTCAAATCTTTACAGGTATCTTCGCCAGCATTGGGGCACGACAAATTTAAATGGAATTAAACCTCTTGTCAAAACAATTACAATAATCAATATTGTGCTAATTCAAAGTATTATTTGCAAACGAAAATTATATTACTGTTTACCCCCAAAATGCTCTCATATCTATGAATAGAGTGCAAGTACTAAACAAAGTATATAATGCATGGTTCCTTCTGATGTAGAAGGTTTCTTCAAACATATGGAAAAAATAATATTCTCATTGATTTGTATCTATTGACCGTGCTAATAGTTTGGTTGCTCGCATGGTGAAATGAAAATGTACATGGTTACTAAATGCAAGAAACTATTTATAAGTGACGATTGTGTATATCCACATAATATATTGAAATCATTTATCATTAAAACAAATCTGTGCTGGGTAGATGACTTAGCTGTTTTTTATATTTTGGATAAAATTAGATAAAACTGTGACCCTAGCTTATGTTAAACTCTGACGCGTTACGTTCCAGTTGTTAGTTAACCTGACGCAAAGTTCTGATGAATGCTGTACTAGCAATTTCGTGGTTCAATTGCAAGCCTAGAGATAGTGCTGAAAATCAAAAGTCGCCATATCGATGCTCTTAAGTGTGCGTAGCTTCAGTTCTCAGCCGGACTCTTGAGCGGGAGGTCTGGAGTTCGAATCCCGCCAGGACCGTCCTCCCTGACAGATTTTTATTCAGGTTTTCCTCAGTCATCATAACTGGCAAATGCCGGGGAGGTATTCTAAACTCAGGCCTGGAACGTTTCCTTCCTTAAAAAAAATCCTTTCCCAATTTATAATTTCATTTCATGTATCACCAGTGTTCACCGCCTGTGGTGCCACAGTAGTAAAAACGGGCGTTAAACACAATTAAAAAAAAAAAGTCCTCAGTCGGGAGTTCAATCCTAGGCGAATTTCCAGTTAGCAGAGCAAATGTTAATTGTTCAGATTGAGAGAGCGGTGCAACACTGATTTCATCCTGCGTTCTTGGGGCCAAACCTGAGCTTGTAGTCATTACAGGCGCGTACATGTTACTTATATTTTGTTACAAATAGCATAATTATTGAAAAGTTGCTTTCTTCCGTCCCATTTAATTTAGAAGTAATTTTTATTTTTTTATGTGACGTGAAAAAATGTGCATGTTTGTGGTGAATGATTGATGTTACAGCTCTTTCAGGAAATTGCTACCAATTGCAAATTGTCGCATCTCGTAATAATTATGATTACAAACATATGTTTGCTACCAAACTGTATATACAATGCTCAGTGGAGACGAAATAACGGGAAATTAACTGTGATGAACTTCAGAACCGTTATGTCCATGGAACATATATTTTTATAAAGAAAATGACATGTTTAATAAATTTACAGAACCTTAAATAACTTGACTTTTTTTCCTATGAAATTGAGATAACTGTACAAAAGTACTTATCTAATGAGTTGATTACTTTTTTTAACAACGAATGCTGAAAGAACGCAACTATTGTGGTTGTACCTATGAAAAGATTTTTTGAAATATTTCTTCAAATTTTCATTCATCCTACGTACAAAGCACCGAAAATATGACAACGGAAAAAAAAAAAAAATCATTTGTGTGTGTGTGTGTTTGTGAGAAAGACGGTGAGTGAGTGAGCTAACGCTGTAGCGGCTGCACAGAACCTGGCATATAAAAACGATTCGAGTTCGTTAACCAGCAAAATAGACCATAGGGGGTGGGGTTTAACCTGATATAAAAGAAAAAATCGCTCTGCTTCGATTTATGCCTTATCTCAACGCAATCGTGTATTTCATTAAAATAAACCTATAAAAATAGTTTCTGAAAATTACGGCAATCCGGCCTTTAGGAGTGAGGGGTACGAGGGTAGGTACATAAATTTCCGCCCTAACCAATTTTTAGATATAATAAAGACAAAAACCATATTTAACTTTTCAATATAGTTGCTCATTATTGGCATATACTTCTCACATCTTTGAATTAACACTTCATTCCCCCTCCCCCCCCCAAAAAAAATACAAGTCTGGTCTGCAAAATGGGCATAAACAAAATGCATCACTTCATTACACTTAAATTTCCTTTCTCGAAGGTCGTTCTTGAGTTTCGAGAAGAGGAAATAGTACTGAGAGGTTGATCTGGGCTGTAGGATGGATGGTCGATATCCTTGAAATCACATTTTTACACAGCTTCCTTTACAACAAGAACTGTGTGCCCAGGCGCGTTGTCGTGAAGAAGGGGCACATGACCACTCAATTTTCCTCGCTTTTTCTCTTAGATGGAAGCACGTAGTCCATGCAGTAGGCTAGTATAGTACTCCTCATTTACTGTGGTGTTCCTCTCCTTGAAGTTAATGAAGAGCACTCCCTCACAGTCCCAAAAGATTGTAACCATGATCCTCCTGGTTGACTGAGTGACCTTGGTCTTTTGAGTCGGTGCTTCGCTAGGTTTACGCCATTCCATTGATTCTCTTTTGGACAAGGGATCATTGTAGAGGACCATAGTTTCATCTCCTGTAACAATGAATTGCAGAATTTTTCTTTCGTTACCACGGCAGAGCTCCAAAATGCCTGACACTGATGTCTCGTTGCTACTTTTGGACTGAGGAAAGAAGTCTAGGCACCCATCTTGCACTAACCTTATTCATGTTTAAATGTTCATGAATAATTCAAAAGACTGTTGTTTTACAAAGGCCCAACTTTGCTGCTATTTCTTTAGCTTTGAGCCGCCGGTCTTCCATAATTTCTCCTTCCACAAGAAGTGAGCTCCTCCAAAGGCCCACCTGCAATACTTTTTCGACCCATTTTAAAAATTTTGCCCCATTATTTTACGGTAGAATATGAAGGGGATGCTGCCCCATATACATCGTGCAATCGCTGTTTAATTTCATTTGGGGTAAGTCCTTGTTTTGTGAAGAACTTAATAACAGCTCGATAATACTCCATTTTGAACATGTCACTATCTTTTACACATAGCTTTCTTTATGCAACTATATCTGAACGCAGCGGAGCGGAAGTTACAGCTGCAATTATTTACTTAACAGGTAAGGTATGTTACCATATAAGGATCTTGTGAAGGTAATAATCCTTATCGGTGAGCCGGAATCTTATGGACTTACCCTAGTATATCTGAAAACCTAGGGGGTAAAAGCGAATTTAAATATCATTCTAGGGGCCGCAATTTTTAATTTGTTCAAAAGAAACTCTATATACGCCATAGAAATAAAATAAGAAAAATATACCCTAAACTTAGGTATTTATTTTTTACACTAAACTCCACTTGCATTAAAATAAGAGGCTTTTTCGGAGAATCTCACCCATCTTCAGTTGCTCACTGAACCGCCGTTACTCAAATGATGGCTAGACACCCGGATGTTCTTGTGGTGGCCTCTGTTGGTTGAAGTAGGAAATTGCTGAGTTCATCCATAGGAGGAAACTCGAAGTTCATTAAGTTTTCTCTATTTTTTGATGTGAAAATTTTTTCCCAAGTGGATAACTCCAATGGGTTGTGAAGATGTTTCAGCAGTTTAATTTCCGGTTTTAATTCGTGATTTTTGCTTCAAAAGTGAGCTGCTACTGCTGATTTATCCACCTATTTAAACTGAATATTCCTAAAATGTTCTTTCCATCGAATTTCCAAATTTCTCTCTCTCTCTCTCTTTTTTGCCTATGTAGCTCTGCACATTTTATTTCGTAAATTCCTGATTTCTGTTCTGTTGGCATGGAGTTTTGGTTGTCAACCCAATAAATTCTTTGTGTTGTATCTGTTCTTTGGAGCTAACATTATCCCATGTTCTTTGAAAATTTTCTGGAACTTGTTGTAAATTGGATAGTAGGTGAAACTTTTGAATCTGTATTCTTCTTTTGTGTTTTTCAGTTTGGAAACTTCCATTATCTCTTTTTGCCTTTTAGATTTATAGATAATTTTTATCACGGTGTCTTAGTTGAAACCATTGATTATAGCTGTATTTATTATTTCCTTGTATTTTATTTTGTATTCTGCTTCTGTGAGTGAAATATTCATCAATCTGTGTGTCAAACTGTGAAACACTGCATAGATATGTGGAGTTATAACTCTCATTTTTATGTAGTTTTCTCTGTGTGTTTCTTTTCTATAAATTTCAAAATTCAAACAATCTCCATTTCTTATAATTTTTAAATCCAGAAATGGTAGCCACCCATTTCTTTCTTCTTCTATGGTAAATTGTATAGATTCATGTGGCAAATTAAGAAGTTTCAGGGCATCTGAGTGTTTCTTCGGTATTATTGAAAAAATGTCATCCACATAGCTATACCATGACCAGAAAATTAAAGGGAAGCTATGGATGATCATACATTTTTCTGTTAATTTTTGGTATTGAAATCTCAGAACATGTAAAATGCCTTGCATTCAGTGAGAAAATGGCCCTATTTGAAACAATATAGCAATGACGACAACAACTACTTTATTGCTCTTAGACTTGTGAATACAAATATTAAGCATGGTCAATAGCTAACTATACAAAGTTAATTCATCAGACCATTAAAGTATTTTAAATACACAGTCAGCAATATAATACCTTACCTTATGAGTTGTTAGATACCTTTACAATAAATTTTATAAATAAGATAAAGCATTTCAATCAAATGGAATTAGTTTATGTATGGCTATAAATAAGCAATCATATAAATATTGTGGATAATATGATCTAGAGAGTAATGGTGACAATGATTATAATTCATCTAATTTGTACAGACATTTATCAATGAGTTACATTTTCAACAATCTCTTAAAAGAATGAACTTTGTGCAATTATAATGAAACTGGGAAGTTTATTGTACATGATAATGCCTATATTATATAGATCTTTATTGTGCAATGTTTTTGTCATATACTCCTCATGATAATTATTAATTCCCCTCATGTTGTATTCATAATGATCTTTATTTAACGATGTGTATGTGTATTTTGATTTTATTAGTAAAATGACCTATAATGATGTGACCGTTTATATCAGTTGTTTTCAAAAAAATTCTTTCACAAATTGGTAGTTTGTTGAATTAAATACGCATCTTGGACTTTTCTGTAATGCAAGTGTTCTATTCAAATTAGAAATACTTGTCCCCCTGCAGATTACTATACCATATGCATTATATGACTGTATCAACTCATAATAAACTTTTTAAGTACATATCCTTCAAACAGATATGATAAATTTTTTTCAGAAATATATTCATGATTTAAATAGGCCTTTTGTAAAAATATAAGTGAAAACATTTATCAAAGTAGTTTCCTAGGAATTTGGTGCAATCATTTTGGAATTTGTAAGGAATTTGATAATTGTAACAAAGATATTAAAGCCTTTTCTTCCTGTTGTTTTAGTATAATCATGTGAATACAGTATGTCATTTACATAAAGTATAAATAATAGATGACCTGTGGAACTCCGGTTCTCACCACATATTATTTTGACTTGAAAGTCCTTATACAATTGCAATTTTTTATGTAAGATGAGTTCTTGTAATTTACCTCTCATCCCATAGTTCTGCAATTTTGAATGTAATAGTTCATGAGACACACAATCAAATGTCCAATGCTTTTGATAAGTCTAGGAATATACCTAAGTTTTGTTATTTTCCTCAAGGTTTGTCATTAGTTTGTGAATAAATTCAGATATTGCAGATAAATCAAATAAGTGTACTTACGAAGCTGTTGACAATGGAGTGGTATATACATTGTTTATATTGCAGATAAAGTTGGAAATCTGTACAAAAAGCATGTTGGTGCTATAAAAATATATTTTTTGATTCTAGAAAGCCTGTTAATCTTCTATGTATTATCTTCTCGTATAATTTTGCAAATATTGAAATAACGGTTAATCTGCACCATTGCTGAAATTTGAAGCTGCAGCAGAAAATCATTAATATTATTAGATGTCTGTTAACTTATACAGCTCTTCTTTGTGCATTTTTTATGACTGCATTTGCTAGAGCCTGCAGCCTTAGCCCTAATTGTGGCTTCATTGGCAGGAACCTCTTCAATATGAAACTTGGGAGTAGCTTCTGATCTGTTGCATTTTTGACATCTAGAACCACCGCATTTCTAACTGCTGCTGTATTTACTCAGGATACTCTGTAACTATCAGATCTGACATTGGCATCCTAAATGATGGCATAATGTTGTTTAAAGTATTGTAAATAGCCTTAGTAAATATCATCTCTCTCCGTGAAAAAACAATATTGGACAAATATAGAATTACTAAAATGTAAATTGGAACTTGCACATTGAAGCTAATCATATTAATTGATATCATTGAATGATTCAGTTGAACTACACACTCTTAAGGCTTCACTTACTTTTCATAAATGTATGGAATTGGTTTCCAGAACATTTAGTTCCCATCTTCAGCCAGGCTAAAGTTCAACGGTCTGATCATTTGTTGAGCTGTAGGAATATATATTCTACTCTGGTGGCGGTGTGATAAACTTGTAGTTTATGTGTTCCTCCCTGGCAATGTCGAAGTTCATTATGCTGTCTTTGTATTTGTAGATGTAGATTTTCTCCCAGGTTGCTAATTCCGTAGGTCCTTATACTGATTTTAATAATTTTGCTTTATTTATTATGTCGTGATTTTGAGTCCAAAAATGATATGCTACTGCTGATTTCTCTAATGGCTTGTACTTTGTGTTCCTGAAATACAAACAAATAGAAGAAACAGCAGTTAAAAATGGTTTTAAAAAAGAACTAGTACATAAATATGAGCAGAAATTCAAGAGACAAAAACATATCAAAGAAACCAGAACACTTTCAGCAAGAAAAGATAAACTAATTTTTAAAAAATTTACATATCATCCATGGGCCACAAAAACATTTCAGAATATTCTTAAAGATTTTAATATCAGGTTGGCACCAACTAATAGATTTGATGTTAAAAAATTACTGATAGATAATGGTAATGACCCTATTCCACAGGAAGAAAAACGAGGTATTTACAAAATAAACTGTCAAAAAATCTACATTGGAAAAGCAAAGAGAAACATAGGCACAAGATTAAATGAACATTTCAGGAACATAAAGTACAAGCAAATAGAGAAATCAGCAGTAGCATCATTTTTGGACACAAAATCATGACATAATAAATAAAGCAAAATTATTAAAATCAGTACAAGGACCTACGGAATTAGCAACCTGGAAGAAAATCTACATTTACAAATACAAAGGCAGCATAATGAACTTCGACATTGCCGGGGATGAAAACATAAACTACCAGTTTATCACACCGCCACCAGAGCAGAATGTACATTCCTACACCTCAACGAATGTTCCGGCTGTTAAACTTTAGCCTGGCTGAAGATGGGAACTATATGTTCTCAAAACCGGTTCCATACATTTATGAAAAGTAAATGAAGCTTTAAGAGTGTGCAGTTCAACTGAATCATACAATGATATCAATTAATAATAAAATTGTTTATCGTAAAAATCCCACAAGGTAAAAATTAAAATTTGACAGGAAAGACCAAAGATGGTACACCTTGAAATATGTTTTGGTAAGTTACAGTTCTTTCACCAATGGCATCCATAAATGAAACTTTGTTAAAACTATTGTAGAATTCAGTTATATAAGGGTATAGGACCAAAGTATACATCAGCACTTATGGGGATTTTACAATAAACTGGCTATGACGTTAGAAGTATCGGCTAATTAAGCACTTTATTAGGGCAAACTGAAGAAAAATGTATTTTAAACAATATATTGTATTATAAGATCAATTCACAGAAATTTGCAAAATATATTACATTTGTAATCTCTTATGATTCTAAATATTTAGAACACTCTTTAGGTTTCACCTATATGAGATTTACTCAGCATGCTTCGTGGAACAGTTATTGTGAATAAATATCTTGTGATTGAAACCGTAAACAGTGTTCTAAATGTTTTGATTCAGAAGAGATTATTAATGTGTGTTTCACTGTGTCTGTCCGATTCCTAATTGAATTAATATTGAAATTACATTGCATTTGTTTTTATACTGAATTATTTTCAGTATTATGATTCCTCCACATTTGTTCACACATATTCTGTTTTTGGCAAGGAATCTATTTCTACATAACAGCATCTGAATTCATCAGAAATATACCTAAGAATTTTTTGCAGGTCACAGATTTTTTTGGCATTGATGGGAACCTTCAATATATAGGAGGTGTCTATAGGCTAAGAGTCAGCTGACTGAACAAATGTTTTTTTTCTGCTTAGCTTTCTGCTATGCTTTCCACACTGATTTTAACATAACACCTTTACTCTTTTCTGTCTAGTGTGTATACATTCAGCAAATTGTGAAATTTTTAAATGTACTTTGATTTTTCTATTTACATGTACACCATTTGATATCTCTGATATACAACTGAGTTAATAAAATGAATGCTACCAATTTTTGAAATTCAACACATCCTCTCTTTGAATCATAAGGGCAATAAATTTCTTTTTTGAATTTACCATGATATCTGTCAGCAGGTAAATCTTAACTCAATTCACTTCAGGGCTCTTTTTATTACCTCAAATGTCTGATCACAGGAAAGAAATGAATAGCCTTGGACTAGATAATATTGATGGAACCTATAGCTTTGAATCAAAGAAAATATTACAGTATCTTATTGTGTGGTTTTTATTTTAACCACTGTAATTAACACCGAAGAGGAACAGCTTCTTGGCTCTGTCATTTTATTCAGTGTTCAGAAATTCATGAATAAATGAAGTAACCTTATTCGAACCTTTATGGTAAATATATATCTTTGAAGAATCATCTTAAGAATTGTAATTCAAATCATATTCATGGTGAAAAATGTCTTGATTTGGAATGTTTGTTAACTGAACATACTTCATTAAATCAAAAACAGAGCCCAGCCACAGAATGATCAAATTGATACTTACTTAGAACTTCATCAAGTTTATGGTAAACTTTTTACTTTTCCTATCATATAAAATGATTTCAGACACAGCCGAACGTTAAGTTGCTTCATTTATAGCAGGACTTTTAATTTTTGTTTTGAGTGACTCACGGCTAACACAAGTACCTACCTGAGGACTTCCAAAATGTAAATTAATTTGTTTCTTAAAAATTGTTTATTGGAACCAATAGTTTACTTGTACCTCAGATATTTTAGTTTTAAACAGTTGATGCATTTTCTTTAATGTTAAGTCAGCTGAGAGGTAAGGAGTTTTTCATTGGGAGTAACGAGAGATATTTTGGGGAAATGATTTCATGTGTTCTTCAGTACAAGCTTTCGCAAGAATAGCATGTTTTGAAGGGGCTTGTCCTCTTGAACCTGTAGGTAACGTATTAACTTTTAAGATTACATAGCCTTCCAACACAATCTGAAGTTATATATATTATAAAATACTACCTTACAAACCTGGAGTAAGGAACCTAATCATTTAAATTATATTGAAAGGACAAAGAATATTTATCAGAAATGTGGCCATTATTGTTCTTAGTTGTATGCCTGTTCACACTTTGCACTGTGATAATATTCTAGAGATGAATGTCCTGAGCATTTTTTGATTCAATGTCAGAGAACAAAGAAAATATTGAAATTATTTCCATCTCAGAAATCCATGCATAACATTTGTTCGTCCACCCTGAAAACATGAGGGTCTATATAGCCTTATTTCTTATGATGTTTAATCAATCAATAAAAATGATAATTGCATATTATTTCATAATCCTAACAGCTTTTGTTTAAAAAAAAAAAAAAGAAAGAAAGAAAAAGGGGAAAAAAAAGATAAGAAAAAAGAAAGAAAGAAAATTAAACAAATGAATAAATAAATAAAAGAACAATTTAATTTTGCATGATGATGATAACAATAAATAATAATTGCTATCAGCACCAATCTCAACTAT
Source organism: Metallyticus violacea (assembly GCA_030762175.1). Lineage (NCBI taxonomy): Eukaryota > Metazoa > Arthropoda > Insecta > Mantodea > Metallyticidae > Metallyticus > Metallyticus violacea. The sequence goes on along the minus strand of CM060843.1, from coordinate 91,498 downwards.
AAGTACAAGTTTTCCACTATGGTTAGTCTAGAATTGTCTACATACTCATGCTATTTAATTACATTTCTATTATATATCGTTCATCGTTTCTAATTCATCTACACCTTTTTAGTTGATTTATGTCATTCATTTCAGCATCATCACCATGTCTTTAACTTAAAATTTTATTTGAATCCTTAAGCTTACAAAACAATCATAAACATAATGCTAATGCATTGTTGGCTGTATGTAATAAATTATCCACTTATACCAAAGTTTGGTGTAAAAATTCCATAAATACAATATTTGAGCAGTTTTTACCCTGAATCAGATATTCAATACTAAATTCATCAATGTTATGGAGTTGCAGATGAGGGATTTTTACACTAAACCATTTGTCAGCAGACAGAGAATAACAATATGCAAAAAAACTATTATTATAAAAATGTCACTTATGGGGTTTTTATAATAAATGGCTCAATAATAAGTTGCTTTATTTACAATAACATTCTGAGATATCAACTATGATTATAGATATTTATTAATTAATAGAATTGATGATGTAAAGTGGTAATCAAGATGTTGAATTAAATGCTTTAATGCTGTGGTAATGCCTTTTTAGCATTCTTAAATTACAAGGACTGTTAAATAAAAAATTATCAAACATTTATGGAAAATATACTTTACTCATTTTGATGATATTTCTTAATGTTGTCCTGGTTGGATGCAATGCACCTGTCTTAGCATTTCTGCCAGTTTTCCAATATATGCTGGAAACCATTTTGTAATAAGTACCTGCATCTAATTATGAAAAATGCCTCCCATGAAGGTGTTTCTTCAATTAGGAAAGAAGTCACTCCAGCTAAATCTAGATTTTAGGTAGGGTAATTGATAACACTTCACATTGATTTTTATGAGATATTCAGCAACATTTGCAATGTGCAATTGTAAAATACCATGGGTCAGCATCCAGAATGTTGCACTTAAATGCGACATTATAGAGTTTTCAGGACATCTCTGTGGTGTTGTCCAGTTACACTTATGTATGAGGTATAACTGATGGTAAACCACTCCTTGAATATAGAAAAATGAGATGACCATAATTTTTCCGCAGAATCATTTTCTTCTTCCTCCTCCTGCTCCTCCTCATCTTCTTCTTCTTTATCTTATACTCCTTCATCCTCTTCTTCCTTCCTTCTCTTCGTGATTTCTCCTCCTTGTTCTTTTATTTAAATTTATTTATTTATTTATTTATTTATTTATTTATTTATTGTGATGGAGATTTACACAAACAGTTTTGTTATATGCTCTCAAGATTGAAATGTTGTAGCCAAGTTTAATCAGCAGTGATTAAATTTGAAAGAAGCTTCCTGTAATAACTTTCTGTAACAACTTAAATTGCAGCAAACCTATATGCAAACATCAGCAGTCTAGGAACTCACAATGCACAAGTGCATCTCTTGTTAATGTTATTTGATTAAAGTTGATAGCCTCCCCTCACACTTTATCCTTCTTTGAGCTATGCTACAGGGTAACATTGCATGCCTCAGTTGAAGATTTGAGACAAAGGCGAAATTACAGTGCATCATATGGTTTATAATGTGTCACCTCCATTTACTGTTTGTGAAACCAAACATGCATTAACTTTTACATATCCCACAGGCTGGAACTGGGAGTTACCACTTATGAGCAGGAGGTCTGAAGTTAATTCCCAAGATATACTTAGGCCTGGAATGTTTCTGTTCTTACAAAATTCCTTTCCTAATTTATAATTTCATGTCGTGTATCATTTACTCTGCATTAATAACATTCATTAAACATTATATAAAAAATAAAAGTATAATACATCTGGGTTTTTCTACAATTAAATGTTTTACATCACATCTGTTGTCTTGTTTCCTTATTAGATAACATAATTTAAAAAGACAGTACTACATCTTTACTGTACATTGTTGGTATAAAGTATGAAAGGGCTTTTTATAGATAGTCAATAGGACAATAAAATGGTAAGCCATCTGTTATGCCTTGCTGAGTTGATGAGTTTTAAATCAATGCCCATGATCAGCCATAGACATCTTCAGGACTGTCTTACTCTTTTTATCCCACATTCACCAGCTTCCTCAAAATTTGTTGGTAAAGTGGATCTCGTGGTGTTATGAATGAGGGAGAAGTAGCTCCAACAATTCACACATGAAATTTAGCTTGTTATTGTTTATTAAATTTTAATTTTTACCAACAAGGTAAGTGTCCAGCAATCATGTTTTTGAGCCAGAAATTTGCTATTCTCAATGCCGGAAAATGTAATTATGTGTGTTTCATCATTTGGTACTCCCATAATCACTATAGCCAACAACTCCATCTGAGATGCGAGATCTTAAAATTCTTTGCCCAAAAAGTCACTACTGATGAAGTCCAAAAATCGCAAGTTTCAGTACCTGAGAGCTACATAAAAAAGGTTTTGGCTTTACTAATGATATAGCGATCATGCTACCAGCTTGTAAGATCCTGAATGCCGGTCATCAATTTAACGTTTTAGTGGTGGAATAATAAATTAATCATCAAATTTTAACTGACATAGGTATCAGTGATTCAATTTCTCTGTGCAGATAGCGATACTAGAACTTTGGAAATATTTTAATGGAATAAAATGTTTGCCATTTTACAGATACACCGTTTTACCTGACGGCAGATAGAAACCCAAAACCAGATCCAATTTTCGCTTTTTGCGATGGAAATGTATATCATGCACTTTTTGCTTAAATAAGTAAACGTTTCTGTTTCTCTGCACATTTTAATACCACTACTATATGAACATTTTCATAAATGAAATATTTTCCCTATTTTATCCATAACGGAGAAATTCTGTTGCCGACAATTACCAGCCCGAACGCCGGTAATATATTTTTTAGCTGTGGAAAATGTATTTGATTACTCGGTTTTATCTAAAATATGTGTCCGGGATTTAGTTTCTCTGCACAGGTAGCAATAGTGGAAGTTAGCAATATTTTACACTAATAAAGATAATTGTTCCTAATTTTACCGATAGTGCACCTTTTCTTTTTCTGTTTATTCTTCTCTGTGTGTGTGCCTGCGCTCGCCTGTCTTATTTTATTATTGCTGGGAGGAGAGACCTCGATGGCCGGTCATAAATTTAGTTCTTTTGCGGAGGAATTATAAATTGGTCATACAATTCTAATCCAAACAGGCATGACGTATCAGTTTCTTTGCATATGTGGAAAAAACTAGCACTATGTAAATGTTTTACATAAAAATTAGATTGATTTATACCGACAAAACAAGGATTCGGTGCCAAAAACTAAGAATACTTGTTATAAATCTCACTTTTTTTTCCGGTGGAATTGTAAAATAATGACAAATTAACTGAAACAGCACTGATTCCGTTTCTTTGCGTAGATAGAATTACTAGGAATTTGGCAATATTTTACAAGATTGATAATATGTTCATACGATAATGAACCATTTTACTAACAGCAGGTAAGAGCGCGATTGCATGTAATGAATTTGGGCTCTTTGTCTTGCATATATAAATGTAATACCTAAGTTTTGTCTGAAAATGACACGATTGCCAGTTTTTTTTGCACAAAATGACTATACTAGTACTTTGGCATTATTTTAATGCAGCAAAATGTTCGTCATTTTACCGATAATGCATTGTTTTCATGCCAGCAGGTGGCAACACAAAACCGATCATACGTTTCATTTTTTCTTCCACTTTTTAGGGAATTAAGCATGTACGGATCAATTTTTTCAAAACAGGTGGTAATTCCACTTTTTGGTGAACATTTTTTATCAACAAAATATTTTTTGTATTTTATCTAAAATGAAGGAATTCTGTCGCCGGCAATATTAATATTTATGGCGGTAATATATTTATAATTTTGGAGATAGAAACATTTGTTGGTAACATGGTTTTATACTGAAATAGGCCTCCGTGATTTTCTATGCACAAACGGCAATGAGACTAGCAATACTTTACGCCAATTTGATTTTGTTCTTGAATTTACAGATATTTTGCAGCGTTTTACTTCGGCAGGTGAAAACTTTTATGGTCTTTAATAAATTTAAACGCTCTTTGTTGGAATTACAAACTGATCATCAAATTTGAATTTAAATAGTCATCAGTGTTTCAGTTTATTTGCATATATGAAGAAAACTAACGTTGTAAATATTTTATATAATTTTGTTTAAAGTTTTTATACAATGTAGAGTTTATGGGGCTGGCTAACATGACCGAACTTCCGGTCAAAATTTGTCCTTTTACAGGTGTTGTTATAAATTCATATTAAATTTTAACTGAAATAGTATTTACTGATTCAGCTTCTTTACGAAGTAGCATTATTAGGATTGTGGCCCTCTTTATCAAGAATCATATCATGTTCTTAATTTTACCGAACCGTTTTACTAGGCGGCAGGTAAGTGCTCGATAGCCCTCATAAATTTAGCCTCTTTGCAGTGCAAATATAAATGTAATACATAATTTTTTAATAATAGTCCCATCACTAGCCAGTTTCTCTGCAAAGTGACAATACTAGAACTTAGCCAAGATTTTAATAATAAGATGTTCTTCGCAATTTTACCGATTATGCTCCATATTACACGCCGGAAGGTAACAAGCCGGAACCGTTCATACTTTTATTTGTTTGTTTTTTTTTACCAGTTTTCTCCTGTTTTCCCCCTTCTTTCTTTTTTCGGTGGCAATAAGCATGTTATACTCATTTTCTCTAATCAGGTTGCAATATTACTAGTTTGTGAACATTGTTCATTAATAGAATATTTTTGTATTTTTATCTATAACTGAGAAATTCTGTTCCCGGAAATATGTTCAGCTCTTTAACGATGGAAATATTAGTTGATTATCCGGCTTCATACTGTTATAGGCGTCCGTGATTTAGTTTAATTTATATAGGTGTCAGTAGTGCATATTACGGATTAAGTCAACGGATTAACGATAAATCCGCCACTAGAGCGCTAGTGGCGCTCGGATTATCGTTAATCCTAATGAATTAAGCCATAATCCTAACGATTTAATCCACGATCTAATTAATCGATCATCCTAACGAGTTAATCCATGATCCCCCGGCTTATCGTTAATCCACGCCGCGGATTTTTTTGGTGGGGGTGGACGGGTTATTAATGTATTGGGGGGAAATATGCATATATTTAAATACAACACGAGTCTTACATCATTTGTTGCTACATGATAAATCATATTGTAATAAAACAAAATGGCGCCGCGGATTAAACATTTTCTTTTGGCGGGGGTGGAACATTTAAAAGTATTGGGGAAAATATGCATATATTTAAATGCAACCAAGAGTTTTATAGTATTTTGTTGCTACACGATAAATCATATTATATTAAAAACAAAATGGCACCGCGGTTAAGCATATAGCAATTTTTTTTGTGGAGGTAAAAATGCAAAACTGTATTGTTTTAATTACAAACTGTATTTATTAAATGCAAAAAGTGTATCGCATTACTGTAATTTTCAATGTCAATACAATTTGTTGTGTTGGGGGAAAATATGTATACATTTAAATACAACTATGAGTTTTACAGTATCTGTTGCTAAAAAAAACAGACTTTGAAAGACAAGTATTGTTAAAAATGCAAAATTGTATTGTTTTAATTACAAACTGTATTTATTAAACGCAAAAAGTGTATCGCATTACTGTAATGTTCAATACAAATACAATTTGTTTCTCAAAAACGCTAAGTGTATTGTTTAATTGCAAGTTAAGTGTAATTAAAGCAATCAACACACACACACACAATTGCAGTACGTAATAAAGTAAATTTTAAAAATCGTACCTTATGTTTCGGCCATTTCACAAGGGGCTGTAATCTTCACCGCTACATGCTTCTGGACATACATTAAGAGACTGTAGTTTCAACCAGCTTGTTATTGCGAACGATTAACTTTCACAAAAAAAGTTTTCGCTTTCATTTGTGCTACAAGGTCACGCCTACTCCGCTGTCCCTTTCCGACATAACAGTCTGTTTACCCCGGTAAAATTATTTCTCAGGGGCTAAGTTTGTTACATTCGTATATTCACAAATTAAAATGTTTCCATATGGTTGTTTATTACAGAAAAAAGTCGTGATAGCACATGTCAACATTGACGTCAAAAATCGATGAAAAATGCCCGCCGAGCTAAATAGCGGTGCGAAATATTTATTCTCTGCGTAGCCATATGGGAAAATATAATGCAAAAGTGTTTGTTCTTTTAAGGGGGATAAAAATTATATATTTTTTTTTCACTAAAGGCATTCATCGACTGTTAATATTAAATTGTTTTAGAGAACATTACAATTATATATATATATATATATATATATATATATAATACATAATGGATAATATCTTGTCGCATATGCATACCTTACGATAGAGATGTCATTGTTATTTTAATATAAAAGTTATGATAACTCTAACTGGTTGCTGTTTATATTAAATTGATTTATTCATTAATAGGAAAATATCATAAACAAAAAGTTTAAAATTGACGTTGATTGGGGGGAATATATAATTTACCTTCACTTCGCTGTGTAACCATATGGGAAAATATAATGCAAAAGTGTTTGTACTTTTAAGGTCGATAAGACACGGCCTGCGTTAAACTAAGTTTAATATGCTGTTATATTAAGGTCGATAAGACACGGCCTGCGTTAAACTAAGTTTAATATGCTGTTATATATTCTAGCCGGTGCGAAATATTCAAAGTCCAGCCGTAACCTACAGTTTGAATTGAAAGAACTCGATCGGAAAGGAATTCCTCTGCAATGCTCGTATTTAGATACACATTATTTTATAGATGTTGATTACTGTTATATACTATCAATAGTATGAAAACCATGCTGTTATCATTCAAAAAGAAAATGAAGGAAAGATTGACAAATTCACACGTGCTATAAACGCGTGTAAGAGCTGTAGAAAACGTTTCGCTTTATTAAGCAAAATATATTATTCCATCTATTTATAGAACACAGACAAGGCTACTGTAATTATAGTTTTTGCCTAAGAAAAACATTTCACAACATAGGTCTTCATTGGCCATAAAATCTAAGTGGACGTGGAAAGGAAATTCGTAAAGGTTGACAAAACACACGAATATATTATTTTAATCCATAACAGATTTTATTATTCACACGCAGATAAAAAATGTATTTCACACATATAATTACAAATGGCGGCAAAAATATTGTTTTAGAATTATGAATTTAAAAATTGGAGATGTTTAATAACTGTCCCAGTCACTGTTTTAGCGGCGATTCACTACAAAATATTATTTTAAAATATGTAGTGAATGTTTTTCATTATCACTGTTTTCGTCGTCGTAGTCCTCCACCTCGTGCGGCGTCGTGACGCATGTGAGTAGCATGTGGGAAAAGTTATTGTTGAGATGTTGCTGAGTCGACGGAATGGACATGGGCACAACGAATCCATTGATGGATGCAGTGTGGAAGCAGCCTACCGACGTGACTTTGTAGTCTAATGCCGGGGTGGTTCCGAGGTATATGGTGCAGCGTGCGTCTATGCCGTATTGTTGTGCTTTTGAAGGCAAGCATTGGACTTCCACGACGTCAGAGTTGTTGGTGACTAGTTTGACGGTGACAGTTTTGTTTTCGCCAAAGAATGAGATTTCTGTGGAGAGCAGTTTGATGTAAGATACTCGCTGCTAGTTGTGACTTGATTTTGATTGTTAAAAAGGAGTTTAACAAGGATATTGCTGCCTATTCTCAACCGGGTCTATTTGGCACGCCATGTTATGATGATGAAAAGTTCATGATGTGCCTGCGGTACCCATTTCTGAAAACCTCCTCGCCTTCGTAGACGATATAAAAGTCAAAATAATTGAGCTGGTCGATGAGTTCTGCAGAAAGATTGTTGAATCTGGTTGGTAGAAAAACCTCTTGGCCGTTCTCGAGATGTACAAGCGTTCTGGGCCCGTTCTTTGTCGAGATGCTCCGGACTCTTTTCACGACGTAAGGCCCGTTCGGTTGTAGCTAGGACACTGAGATATACTCCGTGGTGGCCGCTACTGCAGCTAGTTGGCGTGAGCGTCGTTGATCATGTTGACTGCTCTGTCGAACTCTTGGCACTGGTGATGTTTCATCAAGGCGACCTTGGTTTTTTTTCCGCGGAGGTGAAAGTTGTTTGTCGTGAGGATAACCTATTTTTGCTGAGGCAAAAGTTGTTATGACCAGAATGTCCGAGCTCGTTATTCAAGACATGTTTGTGACGTCGTCAGACCTATTGTGAAATGCTTCTCTGATGAATTGTGCTTTTAGAAAATGCTCCATCTCCAGGAACACTCTAAATGTGGCACAACGAATGTATCTTGTATACTCGGTGAAATTCGTTTTCTCCCCTGCGTGATATAAATATTTGCGGTATGCAGCTATTTGATTTTGTACTTCTATCTCGTCCTTCTGCTTGTGATAGATAATGTCGGTAATAATACGCTGTAGGCTTACTAGCCTGTATCATTCCTCCATGCTCAGTGATATGCAGCTTCCATCCAATTTGATGACCAGATTTAGTGCTTCAAAAACACGTTAAAAACGATGGACAGTCGATTGTTCAACTGCCATTCTTTTAGATGAGAAGTCAAACCCTGTATTGACGGCATCGTCTCAGCAAGTTTCTGCCACTCTGTCGAACCCAGGACCACAGCAACGCGTCGTCCACCCACTGTCACCACGATCTTGTGTGGAGGTTTAGGTGAAAACCCGACGACAGCAAAATTGGACTGCTTGCTGTTCAAGAAGTAAATATCCGAAAGAGGTCCCTCGTCCATGTCACTGAAAGCAAGAACACAACCTATGTAGCATAATATTTTCACTGGCTACACGCGCACATACGATAATGAATGCGACTTACCTGCTTGCCTCTCTCAGAGCTACTGGTGCACAAAATACAGGGAGGAATTAGCATCTCGGAGTAGCTGGCGCGCACGCGTTCTGAAAAAAAAAAATACCGGGAGAAATTAGCAATATAAAAACGTGACAAGTGTTATATATGTCTATTCATGCAAAAGTGATACTAACCTTTAATGATATGCAGCTCTGATGTGTAGTTTGTGTGCATCCGCCAAGACTGTAGGTTTTTTTAATGATGTCATCATTGTGATTAAAGTCACTTATACTGAATTGTGAAAAGAATTTCGGCCTCGGATGCGGTGAGATAGGTAAGCAACAACGTAATGGCCACAGGTGGTGCTGATATCGTCTTGCAACCTTCTAGTGTTGTGAGTCCATCTTGTACCACAACAACGATTTAAAAAATTTATAATATTCCGCGAAAAAGGTTTTAAACCATAGCTGTCGAAGAATTACCCCAGCCGTTCTTTGCAAGAAAAATACAGGGAAGATACGCAATGTTTCCCTGGTTTAGTGCTAGGATCGGTGTTAACGACAACCGCTTTAGGAAGCTGTCTATTATACAAATATGAGAGGAAATTGATCACAGGCGTACACGCCTAAAAAGTGTGGTTTGAATTTAGACAGAAGCCAACGTATTTGCAACGTATTCATGATACCAAAATGGTCCTGTAAGCGTCGATTTCTATAGTGCGATGTACTTCAGCCAACACTAGCAGATTGATAGGTTCTGGAGTTGGATCCTTAAAACCTATATTTATAGACACGGTGCCGTGCCTTTGCCCCGAAATGTAAGACTCGTTAGCGCTCATGTCTGCCGTTAGATCAAATACCATAATGGTATAACCGTGTGAATATTGATGTCTTCAAATTGAATGCCCTTCGTTCCTAAAGTGTATCCCGAGGCCATCCTGTAGAGTTTGAAAACATCAGAGAAATTGATCGGCGTCAAAATTGGGCTGTATGTGTTGTGAGGGAAAAGGCTGACCATTTACATAGAGTTGAAAAGAGTTCATTTTAAAGTGTTGCAAATTGTATGGGTTTTTGTTAATATTGCCGTTGTATGCCTGGTCGGCAACCATAGCCACAACCACTCTTCTGGGTATTTGACCTATGAAAACGTCATTGAAAGTCATGGTACTAACCCCCTTTGGAATGTTGAGAGCGTGAAACCCCACATCTTTGAGATTGTACTTTGCATTACTCTTTGCTAACACTGCGTAATGAGCAAGCTTGATGGTAGGCACGGTCTCACAGGTTTCAAAACAAGTCTAGCAGACTGAATCTCGGTGTAGGCTTTAAAGTCCTTTATGTCAGAAAAGAGATGAAATTTGGGCGAAGAGGGCGAGAGTTTAATGGTGACGCTTACATTGTTCAAGAGCAGATTTTCCTGATTAAAGAGTGCATTGGAAAGATTTCCCATTAGCTGCAAACTTTGCTTCCTTTGGTATACTCGCCACGCCACTTGAATCCATCGTTTTTTGCATATTTATTCCCCGTGTCCTTTTTCCATAACGTGGACTCTAGTCTTCTGTTGACGACATCCTCGGAATACCTGAGAAGGATTTCAATGTACTTTTTATACGGGTACCCTGGTTGAGGCATGGAAACGGTGACATTGTTGAGTGACACTTCTACATGTTGAAACAGCGAATTTAGAGTATTGTTTACAAAGGTGACTCGTTTGTCCTGTTTCAAGTCATTTCCTCCGTCATCGACAATTCCCACGAACAGCTCTAGTACTACATAGGTCATGTCGATGTAATCGTCTGCACTGGCAGAGTAATGAAATGTTATGTGAGAATTTTTCATGGGTGTATTTTGAGGGTTTAGAGATATGTAGCGGAACTCTTCAACGTTCATTTGAACCGGCAAGACTTTGAAGATGTCTAGCTCCGAACTCATGTGCACCAGCGATTCATCAGACATTATGAAAACACGTCTATCACCTTTCTACCACGGCGTTTAGTCTTAGACTGATTGTTAAATTTCCCTTTCGTAAGCTTTAATAGGCCACTACCTATCATAGAGTCTATCTTTACGTCAGCTTTGCTCTTCAAATTATTTCCCGCCTCCTTCAGTCTAGTTTTTAACGACTCCTTTGGGGAAATCCCCGAACTTGCCATCTGCAAGTACATTAGCGCCCATTTTCAGCGCCTCTTTACCAACAGCTTTCACACCGCTCTTGAGAATACGACAATACGGTTCTGGAAAGTCCGCCTAGAGCAGAGAACAAGCCGCTACCTTTTTGATAACGCTTGCCCTTATACAGGAGAAAATCTCGATTTTCTAAAGCTCCTCCAGCCTGATTTAGGTAATATCTAGTGACAGTGTTCAACTCCATTTCGGGCGAAATGTTAGAACTATAGTAGATGAAAGACCGTCTACAAATGGCGTTAAATCACCGTAACCGTTCCTTAAATCTATATTCACGCTTTTAAAGTCTTGCTGAATCAAAGATACCGTGGAGTGAAAGACTTTTCAATAGTCGTGCATGTACTGTTACGTTTTTCATACTCTACAGAAACGCTTTCAATAACCTGTACAAACATGTTGCCCACAACTTTTGGTACTATTAGATTGCAGTAAACTAACATCTCGTAAGGGAACCCCATGTATGGATCTACAGTGTGTATGCCAATTTCCAGTTCTACCGCATTTATATATGGTTGGAACCCCATCAATTTCGCCAGAGATGGCGATAAAACCAACATGTGTATAAGGTTCTTTTGTCTGACCGGAGGAGTTGAAGGTTTAGGAACGATCTAATGTTTAGGCGGGGTTGACTTAGGATTGATTGTTTAGTCGGAGGATTTGTTTTATTCTGAACATTTGTTTTCAATGTTTGGTTCCACACACCTCTCCTGGTTCTGGAAGGTGCAACATTTTCTACATAAACTACATATTTGCTGGTGGGAATATAGCTGGCATGTGTGACTTTAATGTTAACGCCGGCAATATTTTTCCCCTCGTTATAAATGAAAAAGTCTTCGACCTGTAAATTTTCGCGTATAACAGAGTTAACGGCGTGTACCAAATCTTTAGAGTTGTGTAAAATACCAGGGGGCAGTTGTAAGATAAATTTTGAATGTGTCACAGGTTCGGATATATTATACATGGTTGCAATAATTTGATTATCGTGATTTGTCATGTTAGATAATTTTACGGAGTACCTAACCTTTTGCAGTGCTACTTCCCATTCTCCTTGCAACACTATTCTCGCCGGTAAGAGGTTTGAAAATCTGGAAGTTGTATTGTCATTGAAATGATCCATAGAGGAGTTACTCACGAGCGTTAAGGAAAATGGTTATGTTCTAATCATATGGAATTGATAGATAAAGCCAGGACCCAAGAGTTAAACTTGTTTGGATAACCTTTCCACTTAACAAGTGTTTGCTTATTGCGACCGCGACCTTTAGTATCGGGTATTTTATCTATTTTAAATTATTTCGGGAGAGCAACCTTTTGTATCTCCTCGGAGTGTAGAAGATGGCGTCTATGGTTTCACCGCCCAAGTCCTTTAATTTATACACGACGGGGTCGCCGTGTACCACCTTGTCAATCTGAAAAATTTCGTCTGTCCAGTTTTGCTCGTAACCCTTGGCAATCTGTATTTTCTGTTTTGATATGCGAACGTGATGTCCCACGTTAAATTTAATTTTACTCGGCTTGTCTGCACTCTGAATGTAAAGATTTTCGTATACCTGTAAAATATTGCGTTCATCGACATCCTTTGGAGCCGTCTTTATGGACCTGTGAAATGAACTATTGCACGAGTTTAAAAGCGCGGGAAGGACATCTAAGTATCTATAAGTGTTTTTATGAGTGCAATATTTCCTGATTTTCGTCTTAAAGGTTCTATTGAAACGCTCCACAACGCTGGCTTTGACATTGTTTTTTGTTGTGTAATACTTTACATCATTATTGGTTAAAAATGTTTGAAAAGTTTTGTTGGTGAACTCGGTTCCTTTATCAGTTTGCAGCACCTTGGGCCTGCGATGTGAGAATATAGTTTTAAAAGCATGTGTAATTTCCGTCCCTGTTTTAGATTTTAACGGTATAGCCCAAGCATTTTTTCGAGAAAACGCAATCACCGTCAAGATGTAAACGAAAGGCGTGTTGTGTTCTTTTACGTTGTTCATCACTAATTAGATCAGCTTCCCAAATGTCGTCCATGTTGGTCACGTGATAACCTCTGGTGGAAAATCTTTTCCTTATTGGTCTGTGAAATATATAACTATCCTGCGTTTGAAGAAAGGATTCGAACTTTGATTTTGGTATGCCTGAGGGCTTGCGAAGTTTCTCTGCTGTACCAAAACCTGCATAATGTTCTGGATTGAAATAAATTTTCTTTAATGCGTTCATAGTTGTTCCCACGCTTGTTTGCGAAAGTTATAGGACCTTCGGCTCTTTTTTTAACCATTACAGGTTCCTTCTTCATTACTTCAAACATGTCTTCTTGTTGTTGTTCTTCTTCTTCTTCTTTTGATTCAAGGATGGTTCTCTCACTTGTGACATAAGATCGAGATAGTTCCCCAACTTATATTTTATCAAGCGCCATTTCTCGGGGGCTGCCAAATGTGCACGGTGCACTTTAATTCATCTCTGATGAGTTGTTTAATTGATTTGTCTAAGAGATGAAGATTTTCGACAGCTTTAGGCTGTGAAGCTACTATAATTTGCTTACCGTACTTCATTTTGACAAGAGTGCGCTGCCCAGGGAAACCGATATCGAAAGTAGAAAAGCAGGTAAAAAGCCTCCTCTCTGCACAAGAATGTTTTTCTTGTTCTTTAAGGAAAGTCGTTTGTTGATTAACTTTCTCAAGCAAGATTTGTGTTTCTTTAAACCCTTCAATCAATTTGCAGGCAAATTGACATGCCCTCTGCACACGTTGAGCATACACTCTGAAATTACTTTTATTAGCTCGGGGCTACCGCTTTTTAACAATTTCTGTCTCAATGTGGGTTTGGCCTTGGCAAGTACTGTCATGTTTGCGTGCTGGCTCGCAATCAGCGGGGTACTCAGTCTGACAATGCTCATCCTGAAAGTGCTTATGTTAAAATGACTGTAGTGTGTTGATTGTTCACCTATTTAAGGGGCATCGAAAACCTTCAGAATGCGAACAACAATTGGGTATAAAATAAGAAGACGTTTCACCCGGAAGTATGCCGGTTCGATACCTGAATTGTTTGGGCGTGTACTGATTGCAATCCAACACTAGATAACCGTGGGGGTTTTCGGTAGTCTTTTCAAATGCTTCTAGCAGAAACCTAGAGTTCTTTGGTTCGATCTGTTGACAAAGGCTGTCAATTAGCATTTTATCTCTATTGTTTTTAAACACCACAATATAGTTTGCATTCAGAGATATAGTTTGAAATTTCTGTTCTTGTGGAAACACATTTTGGAGAATGCCAATAATTTCGAAACGTTTGTGTTGCAAGTCTCTGGTGAAAATATTTGACACGTTCAAGCTATCTGATTCGTACATCAATCAAATCATCCAGAATAACCAGATCTCCTTCGTTCACAGTCTCCAAATCTGGTATGCCTGCGTGGGTCGCAAAGAACGGACTTGGTTTAGGAGAATATTCTGGTGGATGACACCACAACAAATGGCCTGTCAAACATTGAACCTGCATTACCAATTAGATTTTCAACAAATGTTGAAATATCACACCGGGAAGGACCTGCAATTAGCATGGTACATGGAAAACTACATTTAAAGTGTTGGTTTGCACACATTTTGAGCGACTGTCGTAAAAGTGATTAATTACGTCTTCTTTGATACCCGTACGTGTAGGAATCAAAGTTTTCACTTTATACTCGCTTGTTAACCGCCATTCTATAGGTTTTCTTTGGAGGCTTGGTTACTACAGAACTTAGAAATTTCCTAGATATCTGAGTGCCTTCAAGTACTACCGACATTACATATTCCCTCAGTGCAGAGTTGATGATTACATTTGAGTTTACCTTCTTCAAATTCCCCGAGTTGAGGGTGATGCCTTTAATTTTTCAGACAGAGTGCGTATATTCCCCATACCTGACTTCTATGGTGTACCTTTTTGGGCCTGTAGATGCTAATCTGGAAATATATGCACCTGCACCGTACTTTTCTAGTTTATCTGTCATACATCCCAAAAATGGTCCTGCGGGAGGCATTCATTCCCCCGGCCTGTACGTGGCTATAACAGAATCATGTCGAAATAACACACTCGCTCGCGCAATCCCCTAAGAGAGGAATAGAGCTCTAATCTAGCATGGGCAGTTTAGTATGAAGCTATAACTGTGTTGGTGGTGCGATTCAAATTAGGATTCTGTTCACAGTGCTTGCATACCAAGTACAGTATTTCCTCTGTAGCGAGCAGGTAAGACTGTACCTCTACACCTGGGTCGTTCAGTAGGTCTATGAGCCTGGAATAATCTTTCACAATCTCAGACGTAGACAAGTTATATCGTTGGCCAGATTTCATCCAAAAGGAGTTTAACATGAGTTTAGCCAACTCGCGTACTGCCAGGATTGATTTCATTGGCGTCTTTGTCCAGTGCCATGCCTTCTTTTTCTAAATAATGCGCGATATACTCATTTTTGTGGCATTTTTTGGGCCAACCGGAGGCTTCGGTTTTAATTTTCAGAAACTGGTACACATAGTCCTTAAAAAGTCACTTTTCGCCAATGGAAGGATTGTAGCGTACCATTTCGTACTCCCATATTTCATATACATGAATCATCCTGTAGCCTTCCTCTAATGCGACTTTAATATCGGCCACTACCCAGGTGCCTGTCATACATCTTTCATCCTCTGTATGCGTGCACTCTGTCTGGTTCTCGATCTCTGCGCATGTGCGGCACAGGGGGAACATAAGCTTGCCGTTAATTCGCGATGGCAGAACTGGATGTTACAGTCTTTCCGGGGGAAGAATTTTACTTTTCACAATGCCACCCTCAACATCGTTCAAATTTAGAAATTTATCAACATGAATCTTTGGATGTCCCACGGGGTAGGGTTTTGTCTTATTGACAAACCGGTACAAACTGCATACGTCATAATAAAGCATTTTCATGTCTCCAGAGGCCTCGTAGTGGGTTTTCGTACAATTTGTACGCCCACTGAAGAAGGCATCTCGTGGGTTGAGAGGTTCTGGGTAGGGAAGACTGTTGACAAAATCAGCCAAAACCCCGTCAGACTTAATCATGGCATTAAACTCACATTCCCACATCTCATTCACGTGGTAGCCTGCATCTTTGATCATCTTCGTGACCCTTACGGTGTCCTCATATCTGGAGCCCATGGTTTCGTTACTCGTGTTGTATAACTTAGAATTTCTATTCGGGTAACAACGTGTGCAACCGTGGTAGAAGCATCCGTGAAACAAATAGACCCATTTGTCTCTTCACCCGTCCACTTTATGTCCTCAAATTTTAATTTCCCGGCACCGATAAGCATGCTGTATGGTGGTTGATTGTGACTGTTCCAACCATGACAACCAGATATGCGCTATTCGTGACTGCTTATCAACTAAGCTGTATCCACCTCCAGGAATAAGTGGAATTTTAATTCTTGGGATGAACCGTTTCCTGTAAACATTCATACATGCATGAGCTATGGTGAAGCATTCTCTAAACGGTTCAATGCCCTTCTCGTCAATAAATTGTCTTCTAAATTTGGAAACACCCTGACTCAGGAGAAATACGTCAGTTTTGCAGTGTGACACCATTTCATTTTTCATGTCACAGACAAAAATTGAGAACACCATTTCATCATGCCACTTCTCGAAGGTTTCGCGGTCACTTACTCTCATACCGTCAGGACAGTAATATTTCTGCCCCGGTACAGGACCAACATACTTTTCATTTTCCCTTGTGGAAAACAGGTAGTGAAAATAATCTTTGCATTCGGGAAGTTGAAAGGTCTTTGAAAAGCGAGGCAGTGGCATAGGAATGAAATTCAAATTGCCCATCATAGGACCTGAGATTGTGTGCAAGCACGATAATGTCCCGAGACTCGAACCCGGGTTGTGTGTTGTCATCAAACAATTGTTTCACAGGCTCCTTGTCAAATACCTATTCTTTAAAACCACACAGCGGACAATAGGCCATCTTGTGAGGTTCGTCAATGCATAATATACAGCTTTTGTACATCACACATAGATTTGGGACATGTTCAAACACGCCCTCGGAATAAGGAGTGTTCTGAGTACACTCAAAATCTCTGAACATGAATGTGAAATTATTTCGCATATTGGGCGAATTATACGGCTGAATGTAGCACTGGTGGTTATAGTTCACATGAATTTTACAGGTGCTACAAAAAGTCTCCCCGCACTGGTGAGGAGTTTTTCTACACCTCTTATTGACAAGTTTGTCGCACATCGGACAGAGTTTTTCAACGTCACACTGACATTGTTTTGGGGTAATAGTTTCCCTTAATCAAGTATTTATTAAAGCAGGTCTGCCCGTTGAAATCGCGATGACATGCGTCACATCTCACGTACGTATCAAACGTGGGTGGGCACCTCTGACGACATTTTGTCCAATTTTTGTGTTCGCAATTTTAGTTTCTTTTCTATTTGCTGAGGGAAAATTGCACTGTGGACAATTCCAGTTACATTTTAATGCCCCGTGGAGGTTTACAATAGCGTTATAATGGCAATCGTGAAATATTAAGTCGATATGTTTATCGGAGCTATTTTTTGACTTGTAGAGGACATTTTTCCCACTATGGTCACTAAAAAATGTTATGGAATAATCCTTTAGCGCAATCTCAAAGTGTTTCACGTCCTCAACCGTAAACGGTCAATTAGTTTTGCCTATTTTCTCACACAACTCTACAGCCTTTAGCTTTTGATGAAATTCCCGGCTTCTAATCAAATCATAATTTATGTCCCCGTCAATTTTGGATTTTGCACTGCGATGGCTTTACCTAGACAAAGGTTGTCATTGTTCTTTATTTCAATGATGCCTTCGATTTTACTACAGTCGTCAGTAGTATATATCCCTCCTCGCGTGATTTTAATATAAAAGTGATATCAAAAGGGGTGGGGGGTGATATCAAAAGTGGTGGGAGGTGGGGGTGGGGTTGTGGTGGTGGTGGTGGGAGGTGGTGGTGGTGGTGGTGGTGGGGGTGGTGGTGGTGGTGGTGTGGGTGTTGTGGGGGTGGGGTGTTGATATCAAAATCTCAATTTGAATTGATATCAAAATTTCTGTTTGATTAAGCGATAGGAAAATCTCTGTTTGATCGAGTGTTGGATTTAAATCTCCGAAAAAAGTGTGTGTGATCAATTAATTACGTTGTAAAAAAATGGAGAGCCCTTCCGCCACTGCGTTGGCAGTTCGCCACTGCTCGCTCCCCCCACCGCTCGCTCTCGCCGCTCGAGCGCTTGTCCCCTCGCTTTGTTCGCCCCCGCACAATGCTTTTGCGTGAATTCGGTCTTCAATGGGCGGTTTCTTATTCGTTTGTATATATTCTTTTTAACAAAAACTCTGTATTTTCTCACACAGGGTTAGAAAAGTCAAAAACAATATGTGTGGGTTTTTCTTTACAGAGCCAAACTAAAAAGTTCTTTAACACGTTGGCTCGCTCTGTACACCACACAATGCTTTTTGTTCCCTCACATGGGAGTTGTCACGGTGTTTTCAAAAGTCGAAAACAATATGTGGGTATTTTAAAAGTTTCTTTTCACGTTGCCTTTTCTCTGTATTTCTAAAAATCTATTATTTTCACAAGGAAACAAAAAACATTCTTCTAAAATCCTATCTTCAGAGACATTTAAAAGTTCTTTCTTTCGGGGGAAAAGACATTGTTAATAAAAGTTCTTTCACATTGGCTCTCTCTGTATTTCTAAAAAATCTATCATTTTCACAAGGAAACAAAAAACATTCTTCTAAAATCCTATCTTCAGAGACATTTAAAAGTTCTTTCTTAGTATGTTCGGGGAAAGGTGGTGGGGATGGTGAGGTGTAATTTTTGATATCAATTTTTTAAAATCACGCAAGGAGGGATATATACAGAAAAAAATTAACATATACAGTTAGATATTTTTTATTGTACACAAAATTAACTTGGAAATGGCTGTCTACAAAATTTTAAACACAATTAGATTTTTTATTGTACACAAAATTATACAAAATGACGGTAAATGGTGCTCACTGATCACAAAAATTAACTTGGAATGGTGGTCTACAAAAAACAAGAATTTGTTTTAAATACAATTAAAAATGCAATATTTTTAAAAAGTCTGTCTCACTGGTGAGGGTTTTCAAAAAATGTTTTTATCCCTTCACAAAAATTATTTTAAAATGTGTGGTATATGTTTTTTTGACAAACAACACTTCACAGTCTTCGTCGTTGCTGCTTTCCTCCTCCTCGTATGGTGTGGTGACGCAGGTGAGCGACATGTGGGAAAAGTTGATGTTGAGAGGTTCCTGGGTCGACGGGGTGGCGATGGGGACGACGAAATCGTTGATCGATGGTGTTGTGAAGCATCCTGCCGATGTGACCTTGTACTCTAGGGCTGGTGTCTTGTCGATGGTGCCGAGGTAGATGGTGCAGCGTGCGTCTATGCCGTAGTGAAGTATTTTAGACGGGGTGCACTTGACTTCCACGACGTCGGAGTTGTTGGTTGCTAATTTGACGGTGACAGTTTTGTCATCGCCAAAGAAGGAGATTTCAGTTGAGATGAGTTTGATGTTTGCAGGGTGCTTGCCGCTTCTTGTGACGTGATTTTGGTTGTCAAAAACTAGTTTGACAAACACATTGTTGCCGACCCCCACCGGATCTGTTGACAGGCCATGTTGATTTATTTCGGTGTAAACTTCAATACGTGTCTCCGGTAGCCGTTTCTGAGGACCTCTTCACCCTGGTACACGATGTAAAAATCGAACGAGTTGAGCTGGTTGATGAGTTCTGCGGAAAGATTGTTAAATCTAGTAGGTAGAAACACTTCTTTCCCGTTTTCGAGGCGAACAAGCGCCCTGGGTCCGTGCTTTGTTGATATGTTCCGGACCCCTACCACAACGTATGGTACGTTCGGTTGTAACGTTGACACTGACACGTACTCCGAGCTGCTCGCTACTGTAGATAGCTGGCGTAACGCGTCGTTGATCATGTTGACTTCTCTGTAGAACGTTTGCTACTGACACACATTGGGCAGTTTTTGGAGAGAGGGGGTGGACCATCGATGTGTGTGGTAGTGGAGGGGAGGTTGTAGTGCTGGTTGCAGCGGCGGTAAGGGGCGTAAATTATTTTAGCTTCAGGTGTAAGCACTGCCCATACAGCGTCCACTTCTTCTGGTGAATGATGTATAAAGATGGCGTTTCCCTCCACGGCAAGTAGATGACATTCATTTGGGTCCATCATTGTGAGGCGTCGACCATTTTTCAGAAACTTTATCACTAGGTCCATGTCCGTCGTCGCAGGCGTGATTGAACTTGTCCATCGTGATCGCACCCTCCATAACTTGTGTTCGTGACGTCATCACGGCCCCTGAACTTGTCCATCGTGATCGAACTTGTCTTCGTGACGTCATCACCCTCCGTGACGTCATCACGGCCCCTGAACTTGTCCATCGTGATCGAACTTGTCTTCGTGACGTCATCATGGTTGAACTTCGCCTTGTTTGGACTCCAGCTCTCTGATGAATATCGGTTTTAGAAAATGCTCCATCTCTAGGAACACTCTAAAGGTTGCGCAACGGATGTATCTTGTGTATTCGGTGTAGTTCATTTTCTCCCCGGAATCGTGGGCGTGAAGTAAATACATGCGATAGGCTGCTATTTGATTTTGTACTTCGAACTCTTCTTTCTTCTTGTGATAGATGATGTCGGTCACCATACGCTGTAGGCTTTCTAGCGTCCTCCATTCCTGCATACTCAACGATGTACAACGACCGTCCATTTTGATGATAATATTTTGTGTGCCAAATAAACGTTTAAAAATTATGGATAGTCGGTTGGTTATCTGCCACTCTCTTAGATGAAAGGTCAAGCTCTGTATAGTCGGCATCGTCTCTGAAAGCTTCTGCCACTCGGTCGAACCCAGGACCACAGTGTTGCGTCGCCCTCCAATGGTCACCACGATCTTGTGAGGAGATTTAGGTGAAAACCCAACGGCTGCAAACTTGGACTGCTTGCTGTTCAGGAAGTAAACATCCGTTAGCGGCCCCATGTCACTGTAAAAACAAGAACACCCCTTATGTAGCACACTCTTTTTTTCATTCGTCAATTAACCACACATACTGAATGCGACTTACCTGTTCAGCTCTCTCGGAACAACTGGTAGAGCGGATCATGTCAATGCGCCTTCTAAAAAAAAAAAGTACAAGAATTAGCAACATAAAATGTGTCAGAGTTATTCATGCATGATCATCCACAATTTGTATTAATACTAACCTTTAACGATATACATCTCTGATGTGTAGTTTGTGAGCACCCGCCAAGACTGTAGGTTCTTTTAATGATGTCATCGTTATGATTAAAATCACTTATGCTGAATTTTGAAAAGAATTTCTCCTTGCGCAGACCTTGGAAGCGGTGGGATAGGTAAGCAACGACGTAATGGCCACAGGTAGTGCTGAAATCGCCTTGCAACCTTCTAGTGTTGTGAGTCCATCTTGTACCACAACATCGATTTAAAAAATTTAGAATTTCCCCCGAAAGAGGTTCTATACCATAGCTATCGAAATATTCCCCCCGGTCGTTCTTTGCAACAAAGATGCAGATCCAATGTTTCCCTGGTTTCGTGCTTGGGTCAGTGTTAATGACAACTGCTATGGGAAGCTGTCTATTATACAAATTTATCGACGACAATTGGTCGCAAGCGTACACGCCTAAAAAGTGTGGTGTACATTTAGACAGAAGTCGGTGTATTTGCAGCGTATTCATGATACCAAAATGGTCCTGTTAGCATCAATTTCTATAGTGCGATGTACTTCTGCCATCACCAACAGGTTGATAGGTTCTGGAGTTTGATCTTTAAATCCTACACTTATAGACACAGTACCGTGTCGTTGCCCTGAAATGTAAGACTCGTTAGCGCTCATATCGGCTGTAAGATCAAACACCATAATGGTGTAACCGTGTGAATATTGATGTCTGGAAATTGAATGCCCCTCGTCCTTAAAGTGTATTCCGAGACCATCTTGAAGAGTTTGAAAACATTGGAGAAAGTGACCTGCATCAAAATCGGGCTGTAGGGGTTGTGAGGGAAAAGGCTGGCCGTTCACATACAGTTGAAACGAATTCATTTTAAAGTGTTGTAAATTGTATGGGTTTTTGTTAATGTTGCCGTTGTATGCCTGGTCTGCAACCATCGCCACTACCACTCTTCGAGGTATTTGCCCAATGAAAACGTCGTTGAAAGTCATATTACTAACCCCCTTTGGAATGTTGAGAGCGTGAAATCCTACATCTTTGAGATGGTACTTTGCATTGTTCTTTGTTAACACAGCCTGATGGGCAAGTTTGATGGTCGGGGACGGCCTCACAGCTTTCAAAATCAGTCTAGCAGACTGAATCTCTGTGTAGGCTTTAAAGTCCTTTATATCCGAAAAGAGATGAAAGTTGGGTGAAGAGGGGGAGAGTTTGATGGTGACGCTAACATTGTTCAAGAGCAGATTTTCCTGATTAAAGAGTGCATTGGAAAGATTGCCCATTAGCTGTACAACTTTGCTTCCTTTGGTATAGTCGTTACGCCACTTAATTCCATCATTTGTTACATACGTGTCCATCATTCCTCCCTTGTCCTTTTTCCAGAGTGTGGACTCTAGTCTGCTGTTCATGACATCTTCCGAATAATTGAGTAACGTTTCAATGTAAGTTCTATAGGGGTAGCCTGGTTGAGGCATGGAAACTGTGACATTGTTGAGTGATACTTCCAATTGTTGAAACAAGGAATTTAGGGAATTGTTTACAAAGGTAACCTGTTTGTCCTCTTTCAAGTCGTTTCCACCGTCATCCACTATTCGCACGAACAGCTCAAGTACTACATAAGTCATATCGAGGTAATCGTCAGCATTGCCAGAGTAATGAAATGTGATGGGGGCATTTTTCATAAGTGTATTTTGTGGATTTAGAGAAATGTAACGGTACTCCTCCACGTTCATTTGAACGGGTAAGTCTTTAAAGATGTCTAGTTCCGAACTCATGTGCACCAACGATTCGTCAGCCATTATGAAAATACGTCTAGCACCTTACGTCTTCGGCGTTTAGTCTTAAACTGATTATATATTTCACCCTTCCTGCGCTTTAATAGACCCGTGCCTATCATAGAGTCTATCTTTACATCAGCTTTCCTTTTCAAGTTAGTTCCCGCCTCCTTCAATCTAGTCTTTAAAGATTCTTTTGGCGGTACCCCCGAACTTGCAACATCTGCAAGCACGTTGGCACCCATTTTCAATGCTTCTTTACCTATAGCTTTCACTCCGCTCTTGAAAAACGGTAGCACAGTTCTGAAAAGACCGCCGAGAGCAGAGAACAAGCCGCTACCCTTTTGATAACGCTTGCCTCTATACAGGTGAAAATCTTGATTGTATAATCCTCCTCCTGCCTGGTTTAAGTAATATCTGGTGACAGTATCCAGCTCCATTATGTCTGTTTCGGACGAAACGTTAGAACTATAGTAGAGGAAAGTCCGTCTACAAATGGCAAGAAATCTCCATAACCGTTCCTTAAATCTATATTCACGATTTTAAAGTCCTGTTGCATCAAAGGTACCCAGTTAAGTGGAATGAACGACTTTTCAATAGTCATGCAGGTGTTGTCACGTTTTTCATACTCTACAGAGACGCTTTCAATGACTTGCACAAACGTGTTGCCCACCACTTGTGGTACTATCAGATTACAGTAAATGAACATTTCGTAAGGGAAACCCATGTACGGATCTACAGGGTGTTTGCCAATTTCCTGTTCAACCACGTTTGTGTAAGGTTCGAACCCCATCATCTTGGCCAAAGATGGCGACAAAACCAGCACATGTATTAGGTTCTTTGACGTGGTTTTAGGAGGAATGTCAGGTTTTTCCTGCGTTTCTACCGTAGGAGAAGTGCCCGGTTTACGAGGGATTGGTGGTTTAGGATTGATAGGTTTTGGAGTTCTAGTAGGAGCAATATTTCTAGCTTTGTTTTTTAACGTTTGGTTCGCGCCTTCAGGGGGTTTAGTTTCTGTTTTCGATCTCCTAGAGGACTCAGCATTTTCTATATATCCTACATATTTGCTGCTGGGGATATGACTGTTCTGTGCGACTTTGATGTTGATGCTGGCAGTATTTTTGTTCTCGTTATAAATGAAAAAGTCTTCGACTTGCAAATTTTCACGTATAACTGAGTTGACAGCATGTACCAAATCCTTAGAATTGTGCACGATGCCATGTGGTAATTGTAAGTTAAATTTTGAATGTGTCACTGGTGCTACCATATTATACATTGTACCAATGATTTGATTTTCGTGATTTGTTACGTTATAGAATTTCACAGGGTACCTAACCTTTTGCAGTGCGACTTCCCATTCTCCTTGCAATACTATTCTCTCGGGTAAGATGTTTGAAAATCTGGAAGTTGTATTGTCAGTGAAATGGTCCATAGAGGCGTTACTCACGAGCGTGAGGGAAAATGGTTTTGTTCTAATCATATCGAGCTGATACTCGAACCCGGTACCCACGAGTTAAACTTGGTCGGATAACCTCTCCACTTAACCAAAAACTGTTTATTTCGACCGCGGCCTTTAGTGTCGAGTATTTTGTCTATTTTGAATGATGCCGGGGGAGCTACCTTTTGTATCTCCTCGGAGTAAAAGATACCGTCTATGGCCTCCCCACCCAAGTCCTTTAATTTATACACAACGGGGGAGCCGTATACCACCTCGTCAATCTGTAAAATTTCGTCCGTCCAATTTTGCTCGTACCCCTTGGCAAACTTCATTTTCTCCTTAGATATACGCACATGGTCTCCCACGTTAAATTTAACTTTACGTGGTTTGTCTGCATTCCGACCATAAAGATTTTCGTAAACATGCAAAATGTTGTCTTCATTGACATCCTTTGGAGCCATCTTTATGGACCTATGAAAGGAACTATTGTAAGACTTTAAAAGTGCAGGAAGCACGTCCACGTATCTATATGTATTTTTATGTGTGAAATATTTCCACATTTTCGTCTTTAAGGTTCTATTGAAACGTTCTACAACACTGGCTTTGACATTATTTTTTGTAGTGTAATACTTTACACCATGTTTGGTTAAAAATGTTTGAAAGGTTTTGTTGGTGAACTCCGTTCCTTTATCTGTTTGCAATATCTTGGGGGTACGATGAGCGAATATAGTTTTAAACGCTTCTGTAATTTCACCCCCTACTTTTGATTTTAATGGTATAGCCCAAGCATATTTCGAGAAAACATCAATAACCGTCAAGATGTAAACGTATGGTTTATTGTGCTCCTTTACGCCACTCATAATATTTAAATCGGCCTCCCAAAGGTCGTCCATGTTAGTCACGTGATAATTTCTGGTGGGGAACCGTTTTCTTATCGGTCTATGAAATGTATAACTATCCTGTGTTTGAAGAAACGACTCGATCTTAGATTTCGGTATACCTGTGGCCTTGCGAAGTTTGTCTGCAGTGCCAAAACCAGCATAGTGTTCAGGATTGAAATAGATTTTCTTCAGTGCGTTCATAGTTGTTCCCACACTTGTCTGCGAAGGTTATAAGACTTTTTTACTGGTAATCGGCTTTTATTTACTTTCGTCTTTGTCGATTTCTCTTCCTCCTTTACCTCGACACCATTGGTTTCAAGGTATGGTTCCCTCACTTGTGACTCGATACCATTGGTTTCAAGGTATGGTTCCCTCACTTGTGACATAAGATCGAGATAGTTGGCCAACTTATATTTTATCAACTGCCATTTTTCAGGGTGTGGTAAATGTGTACGCTGTAATTTATTCATTTCTCTGATGAGTTGGTTAAGTGATTTGTCCACGAGGTGAAACTTTTCGACAGCTTTTGGCTGTGAAGCTAGTATAATTTGCTTACCGTGCTTCATTTAACTCAAATTTGACACGAGTGCACTACCGAGTGAAGCCAATATCGGGAGTAGAAAAGCAGGTAAAAAACCTCCTCTCTGTACAAGAATCTTTTTCTTTTCCTTTAAGGAAAGTCGTTTGTTAATTAATTTTCTCCAGCTAGCTTTATGCTTCTTTAAGCGTTTTAAACAATTTATAGGTAAACTAACATGACCTCTGCACACGTTGAGTACACACTCGGAAATGGCTTTAATTAGCTGAGGGTTAGCACTTTTCAACAGTTTTTGTCGCAAAATAGGTTTAGCCTTGGCTAGCACTGACAAATTTGCATGTTGCCTTGCAATCAGTGGGCTACTCAGTCTGGCAATGCTCATCCTGTCTATGTCTGTGATTAAATGACTGAAGTGTGATCGTTGCTCGTTTATTTAAACTCTCTGGGAAGCACACAAATAAAACCTTCAGAAAAGTGGTCAACAATTGGGTATAAAATAAGAAGGCGTTTCCCCTGGTAGGACGCCGGTTCGATACCTGTATTGATTTGGCGTGTACTGAGTGCAATCCAACACTAGATACCCGTGTGGGTTTTCAGTAGCTTTTTCAAATGCCTCTAAAAGAAACCTAGAGTTCTTTGGTTCGATCTGTTGACAAAGCCTATGAATTTGCATTTTATCTCTATTGTTTTTAAACACGACAATGTAGTTTGCATTTAGAGATATAGTTCGAAATTTCTTTCCTTGTGGAAACACGTTTTGTAATATGTAAATAATCCCGAAGCGTTTGTGATGTGAATCTCTAGTGAAAAAATTTGACACGTTTTCCCCGGAGGCTTGATACATTAAATCATCCAAAATAACTAAATCCCCCTCGTTAACAGTGTCCAAATCTGGTATACCTGCATGGGTTGCGAAGAACGGGCTTGGTTTAGGAGAATATTCTAATGGATGACACCACAACACTTTTCTCGCGGGTCTGTCAAACATTCTGTCTGCATTACTAATTAAATTTTTCACAAATGTAGACTTACCACACCGCGACGGACCTGCAATTAGCATAGTGCACGGGAAATTAAATTTAAAGTGTTGGTTAGTAGACATTGTGGGCGACTGATGTGATCTCATTTAGACACGCCTTCTTTTATACCCATACGGGTAGGAATCAAAGTTTTCACACTGCACACGTTTGTTGACCACCATCCTATAGGTTTTCACTGAAGACTCAGTTACCACAGTTCCTAGAAATTTCCTAGAAATCTGTGTGCCTTCAAGTACTACCGACATTGAATTATCCCTCAGCACGGTGTTCCTGATAACGTCGGAGTTTACATTTTCCAAATTCCCCGAGTTGAGGGTGATGCCTTTAATTTTACAGACAGAGTGCGTCTTATCTCCACACTTAACCTCTATGGTGTAACTTTTTGGACCTGTAGATGCAAATCTGCAAATATACGCTCCATCGCCGTACTTTTCTATTTCATCTGTCATACAGCCTAAAAATGGTCCCGTGGTTGGCATCCATTCCCCCGGTCTGTACGTGGCTATAACAGAATCTGTGTCGAAATAACACACGCGTTCGCCCAATCTCCTAAGGTAGGAATAGAGTTCGATTCTTGCATGGGCAGTTGTATATGCAGCTATGACTGTGTTACTAGTAAAATTCAATTTAGGATTCTGTTCGCAATGTTTCCACACCACATACATTACCTCCTCTGTAGCGGGCAGGTAAGACTGTACCTCTACACCTGGGTCATTAAGTAGGTCTATGAGCCTCGAATAATCTTTCACAAGC
Organism: Metallyticus violacea; assembly: GCA_030762175.1. NCBI lineage: Eukaryota > Metazoa > Arthropoda > Insecta > Mantodea > Metallyticidae > Metallyticus > Metallyticus violacea. The sequence continues at coordinate 63,822 of CM060843.1, read as the reverse complement.
TCGCACGTGGACAAGTTATCTCTTTGGCCGTATTTTCCCCAAAAGGAGTTTAACATCAGTTTGGCCAACTCACGTATGCCAGGATTGATTTCAATAGCGTCTTTATCCAGTGCCACGCCTTCTTTTTCCAAAAATCGTGCGATATACTCGTTTCTCATGGCAGGAGTGTCGCAGTCTTTGGGCCAACCGGAGGCTTCGGTTTTAATTTTCAGAAACTGATTCACATAGTCCTGAAAAAGCCCCTTTTCTCCAGTGATGGGGTTATAGCGTACCATGTCATATTCCCATATTTCATACACGTGAATCACGCTATAACCTTCCTCTAATGCGACTTTAATCTCGTCCACTACCCAGGTTCCTGTCATACATCTTTCGTCCTCTGTATGCGTGCACTCTGTCTGATTCTCCATCTCTGCACATGTTCGGCATAGCGGAAACATAAGTTTACCGTTAATGCGCGACGGCAGGACGGGGTGGTACAGTCTTTCTGGGGGAAGAATTTTACACTTTACAATACCGCCCTCAACATCTTGCAAATTTGGTAAATTATTCACATGAATTTTTGGGTGTCCAACAGGGTAAGCCTTGGTCTTATTTACGAACGGGTACAAACTGCACACATCATAGTAAAACATTTTCATATCTCCAGAGGCTTCGCAGTAGGTTTTCGTACAATTTGTACGTCCACCAAAGAAGGCATCTCGTGGATTGAGAGGTTCGGGGTAGGGAAAACTTTTGACAAATTCAGCCAAAACCCTATTGGTCTTAATCAAACCATTGAACTCACACTCCCACATCTCGGTCACGTTATACCCAGCATGCCTCATCATCTTCGTGACCTTCACGGTGTCCTCGTATCTGGAACTCATGGTCTGGTTGCCAGTGTTGTATAACCTTGAATTCCTATTCGGGTAACAACGTGTGCAACCGTGGTAGAAGCATCCATGAAAGAAATAGACACATTTCCCTTCTTCTTTGTACCCGTCCACTTTATGCCCTAAAACTTTAATTTCCCGACACCGATAAGCATGCTGTATGATGGTTGATTGCTGCTGTTCCAACCAAGACAGCCAGATACACGCTACCCGCGATTGCTTATCAGCTAAACGGTATCCTCCTGCGGGAATAAGTGGTATTTTATTTCTTGGCATGAACCGTTTCCTATATACATTCATGCATGCCTGAGCTATGGTGACGCATTCTCTAAACGGGTCAATACCGTTCTCGTCAATAAATTGTTTCCTAAATTTGGAAACACCTTGACTCAAGAGATAAACGTCAGTTTTACAGTAAGTAACCATTTCTTTTTTCATGTCAAAGACATAATTTGAGGACAACTTTTCATTATGCCACTGCTCGAAAGTCTTGCGGTCATCAACACTCATGCCATCTGGGCAGTAATATTTTTGCTCTGGTACAGGACCAACATACTTTTCGTTTTCGTTGGTGTTGAACAGGTAAGGAAAATAACCTTTACATTCAGGGAGTTGAAAGGTTTTTGAAAAGTGAGACAGTGGCATAGGAATGAAATTCAAAGAGTCTAGAAAAGTTACACTCTTATACTTCATTCTGTAAATTTTGCTTCCATTCATAATCAGTTCGGGGTCCCAATTTAGGGTGCCCACCATGTGTTTTAACAAAAACTGGCCATCATACGACCTCAAGTTGTGTGCTATGACAATAATGTCACGGGATTCGAACCCTGGTTGTGTGATGTGGTCAAACAATTCTTTTACAGGCTCCTTGTCGAATACCCATTCTTTAACACCACACTGTGTACAATAGGGCATCTTATGAGACTTGTCCACACACAGACCACAACTTTTATGCATTATACATAGATTAGGAATGTGTTCAAACACGTCTGTGGAATAAAGCGTGTTCTGAGTACACTCGAAATCTATGAACATGAACACGAAATTCTTTCGCAAATTTGGTGAATTGTACGGTCGAATGTAGCACTCGTGGTTGGCATTCACATGGACCTTACAAGTAACACAATAAATTTCTCCGCACTGGTGAGGAGTTTTCCTAAGCCTCATATTCACAAGTTTGTTACACAACGGGCATACTTTTTCCACGTCGCATACTGACATGGATTTAGGGTAATATTTCCCCTTAATCAAATGATTATTAAAACAGGTCTCCCCGTTGAAATCGCGATGACATGAATCGCATTTCACATACCTATCAAATGATGTTGGACACCTCTGTCGACACTTGACACAGTTTAGATCACACCTGTGAGTTTCTTTTTTATTAAGTGAGGGAAAATTACAATGTCGGCAATACCACTTACATTTGAATGCCCCGTGTAGGTTTACAATTGCATTAAAATGGCTGTCGTGGAATATTACGTCGATGTGTTTATCGGTGTTAATTTCCGACTTGTAGAGGACATTTTTACCATTATGACCACCAAAAACAGTGATAGGATACTCCTTTAGCGCTATTTCAAAGAGTTTCACGTCGTCAAGTGTAAACGGGCCATCGGTTTTGCCTATTTTCTCACACAACTCTACAGCTTTTTGTTTTTGCAGACGGTCATATCGCGTAATAGAACCATAATGAACATCCCCGTCAATTTTGGATTTGCACACTGCGATGGCTCTAGGTAGACAAAGATTGTCTTTGTTTTTAATTTCTATAATACCTTTGTTTTTACTACAGTCGTCGCAGCGTTTGTAACATGAACCTGATATTTCATTTGTCCAAATACACGAAATTTTGATTGCCCCTCCCAACAAAAATTCTTTGTTACTTTGCATTATTTTCTCCATTGATTTCAATACGGCCTCGGGGTTTACCTGATCAAACCTACGTACACTCATGTTAAAAGGTCTAGCAGGATTTTTGGTATCATGAACGGTTATTCCTACGAACCCTGGTTGGTTTTTTAGCAGATTGTCATCAACAAATGATAAATAATCATGAAACACTTTGGAAACCCATTGGTCAGGATCTGCATCTTTAGGCATCGAACTCACCATAATTTCAGTTTCAGAGTACCCAGAATAAAATTTTTTAGTTGCCCTCTGGCTATGGTTAATAATTTCGAAAGATGGTTGCAAGGTTGCACTTACCTGTGGCACAATGCTGTCAACAAGAGAAGGTGGTACACCATTTCCGGTAGAAGGCGAGCCAGCTCCGGTAGAAGACGAAGCAGCTCCGGTAGAAGACGAAGCAGCTCCGGTAGAAGGCGAGGCAGCTCCGGTAGAAGGCGAGGCAGCTCCGGTAGAAGGCGAAGCAGCTCCGGTAGAAGACGAAGCAGCAGGACGGTATGGTTCACCGTTTCCGGTCTGATCACTTTTGCTGGCCACACCGCCCGAGAAGCCACGTGTTCTCTTAAGAGTGAGCTTGCCCCCATAACGTGTTCTCTTGCGATGATCACAACTTTTCTTTTTGTTGACGAACTGTTCTAAAACCGACGTGAACCCTTCAACTAGACTCCCAGTACCGGAGTTTCCGTTATTCCTCGAAGACTCGGGCCCCTGGTCACTGATGGAAGTGTTTGTAGAAGATTGATCGGCAGAAGATTCGTCTCCGTAGTTGACAACCTTGGCAGACATGATTACCACGTGATATAAGCATCTTTCGTCGCGATTGAACTTTTATAGACAACAAAAGATAACGCCCACACCCAATAGACAACAAAGACCACGCCCACAACCAATGAGAAGGTGAGGTTTCTACTGCGCATGCATAACCCTACAGCCAATCGTCGTACAAATGGTGGGGGAAGGTTTTTTTAATCTTCCATCGGGTACGCGGTGTGAGTTTGCTAGAAGAAGAAAAAAGAATCCCCTTGTTTTTGACTTTTTTCTGTCACTGTGTGTTAGTAAGAAAACTTTTAGTTGGCTCTGTAAAGAAAAACCCACACATATTGTTTTTGACTTTTCTAACCCTGTGTGAGAAAATACAGAGTTTTAGTTAAAAAGAATATATACAAGTTAAAAAGAATATATACAAACGAATAAGAAACAATCCATTGACTCGGTTTTTTAGAAGAAGAAAAGATGGCCTCAGAATTCTTTTATAAACACGCGTGAACAAAGCATGGAAATACAGAAAAAGAAACTTTTAGTTGGCTCTGTAAAGAAAAACCCTCACATATTGTTTTTGACTTTTCTAACCCTGTGTGAGAAAACACAGAGTTTTTGTTAAAAAGAATATATACAAACGAATAAGAAACCACCCATGTCGATGTGAAAGAACTTTTATTAACAATGTCTTTTCCCCCGAAAGAAAGAACTTTTAAATGTCTCTGAAGATAGGATTTTAGAAGAATGTTTTTTGTTTCCTTGTGAAAATAATAGATTTTTAGAAATACAGAGAAAAGGCAACGTGAAAAGAAACTTTTAAAATACCCACATATTGTTTTCGACTTTTGAAAACACCGTGACAACTCCCATGTGAGGGAACAAAAAGCATTGTGTGGTGTACAGAGCGAGCCAACGTGTTAAAGAACTTTTTAGTTTGGCTCTGTAAAGAAAAACCCACACATATTGTTTTTGACTTTTCTAACCCTGTGTGAGAAAATACAGAGTTTTTGTTAAAAAGAATATATACAAACGAATAAGAAACCGCCCATTGAAGACCGAATTCACGCAAAAGCATTGTGCGGGGGCGAACAAAGCGAGGGGACAAGCGCTCGAGCGGCGAGAGCGAGCGGTGGGGGGAGCGAGCAGTGGCGAACTGCCAACGCAGTGGCGGAAGGGCTCTCCATTTTTTTACAACGTAATTAATTGATCACACACACTTTTTTCGGAGATTTAAATCCAACACTCGATCAAACAGAGATTTTCCTATCGCTTAATCAAACAGAAATTTTGATATCAATTCAAATTGAGATTTTGATATCAACACCCCACCCCCACAACACCCACACCACCACCACCACCCCCACCACCACCACCACCACCACCACCACCACCTCCCACCACCACCACCACAACCCCACCCCCACCTCCCACCACTTTTGATATCACCCCCCACCCCTTTTGATATCACTTTTATATTAAAATCACGCGAGGAGGGATATATACTACTGTCGTCGCAGTGTTTGTAGCTTGAACCTGATACTTCATTTGTCCAAACACATGTAATTTTGAGTGACCCCCTAACAAAAATGCTTTATTACTCCGCATTACTTTCTCCAATGAATTGAATATGACTTCGTGATTCATTTGATCGAACTTACGGACACTCATATTAAAGGGTCTCTCGTGATTCCCATGAATCCTGGCTGGTTCTTTAGCAGATTATCGTTAACAAACGATAAATAATCGTTAAAAACCCTAGAAACCCATTGGTTAGGATCTGTATCTTAAGGCGCTGAACTAACCACAATTTCAGTCTCGGCATACCCTGAGTAAAACTTTTTAACCGATCACACGTTATGGCCTGTAATTTCAAAATAGGCTGCAAGGCAACACTCACCTGTGGTTCATAGCCAGCAGCATCGTTGTCTCCCATCCCGCTCGTTGTCGTTTCTCCTGCCAGAAGAAGAAGCAGCAGCATAGTTTATACTTATTGCGGGGGTGAAACCTTCGATTAGATTCACCTCTTGCCCGTTGTCCTTTCGCTTGAGACTAAGCTTGCGATTGTGTCAAGTAACCGGTTATCGGAATTGTTCGGTCTTTTATACATCCCCCACCCTTCCTTTCCACGTTCACTTGGATTTTATGGCCAATGAAGACCTATGTTGTGAAATGTTTTTCTTAGGCAAAAACTATTATTACAGTAACCTTGTCTGTGTCCTACAAATAGATGGAATAATATAATTTGCTTAATAAAGCGAAACGTTTTCTACAGCTCTTACACGCGTTTTATAGCACGTGTGAATTTGTCAATCTTTCCTTCATTTTCTTTTTGAATGATTACAGCATGGTTTTCACACTATTGATAGTATATAACAGTAATCAACATCTATAAAATAATGTGTATCTAAATACGAGCATTGCAGAGGAATTCCTTTCCTAGCGAGTTCTTTCAATTCAAACTGTAGGTTAAGGCTGGACGTTGAATATTTCGCACCGGCTAGAATATATAACAGCAGATTAAACTTAGTTTAATGCAGGCCGTGTCTTATCGACCTTAAAAGTACAAACACTTTTGCATTATATTTTCCCATATGGTTTCACAGCGAAGTGAAGGTAAATTATATATTCCCCCCAATCAACGTCAATTTTAAACTTTTTGTTTATGATATTTTCCTATTAATGAATAAATCAATTTAATATTAACAACAACCAGTTGGAGTTATCATCACTTTTATATTAAAATAACAATGACATCTCTATCGTAAGGTATGCATATGCGAAAAGATATTATCCATTATGAAATATATATAATTGTAATATTCTCTAAAACAATTTAATATTAACAGTCGATGATTGCCTTTAGTAAAAAAATAATATAATTGTTATCCCCCTTAAAAGAACAAACACTTTTGCATTATATTTTCCCATATGGCTACGCAGAGAATAAATATTTCGCACCGCTATTTAGCTCGGCGGGCATTTTTCATTGATTTTTTACGTCAATGTTGACATGTGCTATCACGACTTTTTTCTGTAATAAACAACCATATGGAAACATTTTAATTTGTGAATATACGAATGTAACAAACTTAACCCCTGAGAAATAATTTTACCGGAGTAAACAGACTGTTATGTCGGAAAGGGACAGCGGAGTAGGCGTGACCTGTAGCACAAATGAAAGCGAAAACTTTTTTTGTGAAAGTTAAACGTTCGCAATAACAAGCTGGTTGAAACTACAGTCTCTTAATGTATGTCCAGAAGCATGTAGCGGTGAAGATTACAGCCCCTTGTGAAATGGCCGAAACATAAGGTACGATTTTTAAAATTTACTTTATTACGTACTGCAATTGTGTGTGTGTTTGTGTGTTGATTGCTTTAATTACACTTAACTTGCAATTAAAGAATACACTTAGCGTTTTTGAGAAACAAATTGTAATTATATTGAACATTACAGTAATGCGATACACTTTTTGCGTTTAATAAATACAGTTTGTGATTAAAACAATACATTTTGCATTTTTAACAACACTTATCTTTCAAAGTCTGTTTTTTTTTTTTTTAGCAACAAATACTGTAAGACTCATAGTTGTATTTAAATATATACATATTTCCCCCCAACACAAATTGTATTTACATTGAACATTACAGTAAACCGATATACTTTTTGCGTTTAATAAATACAGTTTGTAATTAAAACAATACAGTTTTGCATTTTTATCTCCACAAAAAAAAAAAAACTATATGCTTAACCGCGGTGCCACATTTTGTTTTTAATAAAATATGATTTATCATGTAGCAACAAAATACTGTAAAATTCATGGTTGTATTTAAATATACGCATATTTTCCCCAATACTTCTTAAGGCATCCACCCCCGCAAAAAGAAAATCTTTAACCCGCGGCGCCATTTTGTTTTTAATACAATATGATTTATCATGTAGCAACAAATAATGTAAGACTCATGGTTGTATGTAAATATATACATTCTTAACCCGTCCATCCCCACCAAAAAATCTGCGGGGTGGATTAACGATAATCCGGGGATCATGGATTAACTCTTTAGGATTGTGGATTAATTGGATCATGGATTAAATCGTTAGGATTATGGATTAAGTAATTAGGATTAACGATAATCAGGGGATAATCCGAGCGACACTAGCGCTCTGGTGGCGGATTATCGTTAATCCATTGGTTTAATTCGTAATATGCATTACTGGTGTCAGTACTGCTAGTTTAGCAATATTTTACACTAACAACATTTTGGTTTTGTTACCATAATGCACTGTTTTACTTGGCGGCAGCAGAAAGCCCGATGACCTAACTTAATTTTGAATTATAAAATGTCCATCAAAGTTTTACTACAATAGACATCATATGTCAGTTTCCTTGCACACATGAACTAATTTTGTGAATATTTTGCATCAAACAATATGTTTTAAGTTTTTACCGATCATTCAGAAAGGGATCCCGAATGTCAGTAAGAAATTTTCGTTTTTGCGTAGATTTATGAATTAATCAAAAATTTTTACACAAATAGGCATCACTAATTCAGAGTCTTTTCGCAGATGGCATTACTAGGAATTTGGCAGTAGTTTAGATGATGTTCGTGGTTTAACCGATAATTAACCGTTTTATTAACCGTCATGTAAGAACCCGATGCCTGTCATAAATTTAGCATCTCTGAGTTTGGATATTTAAATGTAATTCCTAATTTTTACCTAAAAGTAGCAACATAGGCCGAATTCTCTGCACAGATGATAATATGAGTACTTGGTAATATTTTATAATAATAAATTCCTCGTTTTACCGATTATGCTCCGTATTAGACCGTCAGGTAACAACTCGAAACCGATCATACGTGCTGTTTTTAAATATTAATTGATCACCCAACATCTGGTGAAATATCATGCCGGCTCAGTTTCTCTGCAGGGGTGGAAATGCCACTACTTTTTGAACACTTTGCACCAATAAAATAATTTTTCTATTCGTATCTATAACGTGGAAATTCTTTCGCCAACAGTTTCCAGCTCGAGCTGCGGTGACGTATTTAGCATTTTGATGTGGAAATATTAGTTAATTACGTGTTATTTTGAAATTGGCGCCCTTGGTTTAGTTTCTCTGCACAGGTAGCAATGGTAGCAGTTTTGCAATAGTTACACTAGTTTGCTTTTGATTTTACCGACAATGCAGCGAATTACTAACCGGCGGCTACAGTCCAATTGCTGGTTATAAATTTAGCCTTTTTGTGGTGGAATGGTAAATTGATCATAAAATTTTAACTTAAAAAGGCATCATTGATTTATTTCCTCTGCAAAGATTATTAGGATTTTGGCAATTTACAAGAATAATAATTTGGTAATTTTACGTGTAACGAACCGTTTTTATAGCTGGCAGGTAAGAGCCCCATTGCCTTCAAAATTTAGGTTCTTTGCGGTGGAAAAATACAAGTAATACCAATTTTTTGCCAGAAAATTCCATTATTGGGAAGTTTCTCTGCACAAGTGACAGCAATAGTATTTTGTAATATTTTACAATAATAACATGAGGCTCCTCATTTTACCGATAATGCACCATTTTACATGGCGTTAGATAACAACCCAAAACCGATCTCACATTTCGATTTTTGCGATGGATTTTAAAAGAATCACATTTTGGTGAAATAAGTATGCACGGTTCAGTTTCTCTGGTAATAACATCTATTGTGTGAACATTTTACAGGTCGCAATACTAGCAGTCACCAGTATTTTACAATAAAAATATGCTGTTCTTGATTTTGCCGATAATAATGCACTGTTATACTTCAAGGCAGCTGACAACCTGATTGCCGGTCATAAATTTAGCCGTTTTGCGATGGAAAAGGGCTAAAATTGATCATACAATTTTAACTGAAACAGGCATCACTGATTCAGTTTTTCTGCGAAGACAGCATTATTAGGAATTTGGCAATATTTATAAGAATAATATGTTCGTGGTTTTACCGATTTTGAACCGTTTTACTAGCCGGCAGGTAAAAGCAGGACAGCCCTTCAAGAATTTAACCTCTTTGCGGTGGAAATATAGATGTATTACCTACTTTTTGACTGAAATTCACATTACTGGCCAGTTTCCTTCCAAAAGTTACAATACTAGTACTTTGGCAATATTTTAATATAAGAAAACGTTCTTTATTTTTTCGATAATGCACCGTTAAATATGTCGATAGGTAGACACCAAAAACCGATCATATATTTAATTTTTTTTCCCCGTGGAAATGCAATTTAATCGCCCACTTTTTGGTTAAATTAACATTTACGGCCCAGTTTCTCTGCACGTTTGTTTACTATGACAACATTTTTCATCAATAAAATATTTTTATTGATATAATTTTATTTTATATTCGTATTTTTATTCGTATTCGTATTTTTATCGATAACGGAGAAATTCTATTCCCAGCACGATTACGAGTAATATATTTAGTATTTTGGGTGAAAATATTAGTTAATTTCGTTGTTTTATACTGAAATAGTCGTCTTATTTCTCTGCACAAGCTGAAATAACATCAGTTTATCTATATTTAACACTAATAAGATTTTGTTCTTGATTTTACCGGTAATACAGCATTTCACTTGCCTGCAGGTTACATCGTAAATTAAACGTGGAATTGTAAATGAATCATCCAATTTTAACTGAAATAGGCATCACTGACTCTATTTTTCCCCCAGAGGGCAACACTAGGAATGTGTAACGAGAATAATATAACGTTTATCATTTTTCCGATAATTAACCATTTTATAAGTTGGCAGATAAGAGTCCATTGGTCTGTCATAGCTCCTTTGGGGTGGAAATATAAATGTAATACCAAATTTTTACGTAAAAGTACCCTTCAGGCCTGCTTATCTGCACAGGTGACATTAGTAATTTGGCAACATTTTTCAATAATGAAATATTATTTGTCATTTTGCCAATTATGCTTCATATTACATATCATCACTTAAGAGTTCGAAAGTTAATTTTTGCAATAGAAATATTAATCACCTACTTCTTGGTGATTGATAATGCACAATTAAGATTCTCTGCACAGATGATAATAGTACTACTTTGGGAACATTTTACATAAATGAAATGTTGTCGTATTTTTATCGAAAACGCAGCAATCTCTCGCCGCAAAATAAACGGCACAAACGCCCATAATACATGTAGCATTTCGCGACCGAAATATACGGTTTTCTGGCTTATACCGAAATGGGAGTACGTTATTTCTCTGCATAGATGGCAATACTAGCAGTTTAGCAATATTTACACAAATGATATTTATTTTTTATTTTACTCATAATCCACGTTTTACAAGTCGGCCACTGTTAGAAGGGATGGACCGTAAAAAATTTAGCTTTTTGCGCTGTATTTACAAATATCATCCAATTTAATAAAAATAGACGTCACTCTTGTCAGTTTCTGTGCGCCTATTAAAATACTAGTACTTTCTTAATACTTTACAAAGTAAACTAAGGTTTAAGTTTTTACAATTAAGGTTTAAATTTTTGCCGTTGTAAAGCTAATTTGTAGCCGAATGCCAGTCATAAATGTATTGTATGTATGCAACCAATTATAAATTGGCGTTTTATTTGAGATAGGTATCACTAATTTGTTTTCTTTGCGCAGACGGCATTGCTAGGAAGTTCGCAATATTTTACTAGAATGCCATGTTCATAATTTAACTGTAAGAACTCTTTTACAAGTGGTAGGTAAGAGCCCAATGGCCGGTCATAAATTTGGCCTATTTAGGGATGAAATATACATGATATACGTAATTTTAACCTGAAAATCGCATCATTGGTCTGTTTTTCTGCCCATCTAACATTACTAGTATTTTGGTAATATTTTAATATAATAAAATATAGTTCCTCATTTGCCCGAAAATGTACCGGTTTAAATGCCGGCATGTGGGAACCCGAAACCGGTTATACGTTTTGTTTTTAGCAGTGGAAATAATTGTTACGTTTTTTAAAGAAAAGAGCATGCATCTTTTAGTTTCTGTGGAAGTAGCACTATGTGATTATTTTAAATCGGTAAACCTCTTTTTAAAAAAAAATAATAATAATAACGGGTTTTAAATAACGGAACAGTTCTATCACAGGCAATTTACACCGCGAACTTCGAACTCCGGTAACATGTTTACCATTTTCGCTTTGGAAATGTTAGTTAATAACCCGGTTTTATACTGAAATAGGCACAATTGATTTTGTTTCTCTGCAGAATGTTGAAACAAGCAGTTTAGCAAGATTTTACCCTAATAAGAGTTTTATTTTATTTTATATATAATACATCGTTTTACTTATCGGCAGTTTATAGCCCGATGACCCCACCCCCTTTTTGGTGCAATAATGAGATATCTTATTTTAACTAACATTGCAAAAAGCTAAAATTTTGACCGACTGTCAGACTGTAACAAGGCAGCAAGTAAAATGGTGTATTATGGATAAAACCAAGAACAAAATCTTATTAGTGTAAAATATTGCTAAACAATAGTATACAAAATGCAGAGAAACAAAATCAATCACGCTATGTCAGTACAAAACCGGGTAATGGCACATTTCCCCTACCAGTGCTTTTGCATTGGAATATTAAATTGATTATCCAGTGCGAATGAGTAATGGCAATTTCAGTTAATTTCTTCACAAAAGAAGGGCTTAACTCCAAAGGAAATGAAAGAAGGTTTGGACGGTGTATATGGGGAAGCATCCCCTTCATATTGTACCATTATGGAAGACCAGCGGCGGTTCAAAATTACAGAAATAGCAACAAGGTTGGACTTTTCTAAAATAACAGTCCTTCGAAATATTCATGAACGTTTAAAGATGCATAAGTGCAAGATGGGTGCCTAGACTTCTTTCTTCAGTCCAAAAGCAGCAAGAGTCATCTGTTATCAGGCATTTTTGGAGCTCTGCCGTGACTTCAGAGAGAAGTTCTGCAAACCATTGTTACAGGGGATGAAACTGGTTCTCTACTATGATCCCTTGTCCAAAAGAGAATCAAGTGAGTGGCGTAAACCTGGCTAAGCGCCGCCTCTAAAGGGCAAGGTCACTCAGTCAACCAAGAAGGTCAGGGCCGCAAGTAAAGGAATACTCTTTATTGACTTCAAGGGGAGGAAAGCTACAGTAAATGGGACAACCATGCAGGCCTACTGCACAGACTATGTGCTTCCATCAAAGAGCAAGGGCGAGGAAAGATGAGTTGTGGTGTGCGCCTTCGCGACAACACGCATGTGCACCCAGCTCTTATTGCAAAGGAAGCTGTGAAGAGATGTGGCTTCCAGGAGAGGGACCATCCACCGTACAGACCCGATATAGCTCCCAGTGACCTACCTCCATGCACTCTGATCTGCCGTTTGTTTTAAAATAAATTCTCTTTCTCTCTTGCTACAATTTTCTTTGGACACATTGAAAATGACATTAAATCATGATTGCCAGGTGATTTCTGAGCGTTGTCACCACTTTACACCAATAAGTCGCCAAAAGTAGTCAAATATCACATAAAAGGAAGTGAAAAATAAACAATATCTTGGAGTAATGCACATTGAATTGCTTAGAAACTTGATTTCATTTGTAAATAAGCATGTTAATCCTAACACTATAAAATTCGTATTTGAACATTAATGTAAAGAAAACTTATAGGAACGTTTACCGTACCATTCTTTTCCCATTCTTTATTCGATAGTAATTTCTCATTATATTCGATATTTTCTCCACTACAGTTAACTTTACTACAGTCACCTAACAAATGTAAATCTTAATAAACCTGCCAAATATCTGAATTCCTGCAATTATTAAGTGTATAAATAAATTGGTAAATTTATTAACTTAAAGTTTACAGAGTCTATTAACCATTTATTTATTTTAAAATTTACTAACAGATTCCATTCCATTCCATTCCATTCAATTTTATTTTATCTTAATATTGTTCCGGTGGCTATGAGAGTCCTTGAATCAGCAAAGCCTTATGTCTGTATACGGATATTTTAAAGCAAATTAATGTAAAATATCAATATCGCATTCTATTGAACTTCACAAGACTACGATAAACTTGGATGTTTTCATATGTTCAGTATTCCAAGTTAAACGGTCCAATATTCTCATATGTAGCTTTGTGACAGTTGTAATATTTTTTCAAAGGAGCAGGGAGGAAAACATCAAATAACTTTATATCCACCTGAAAATAACCAAATAGAAAATGTGTGGACGTACTACACATAGAAAAGCTGCCAAAAGGCGACAGGTAGCCACGTTTGGCAACATTGCATTAAATCATTACTCATTGTTAATCGTTAAAGTCTTGTATCTTCCTTTTTGCCATCATACAGAGTATTTAATATCTATAATATTGTAATTTGTATCTGTTGGGCTGCATTTCTTTCAAGATTTTGTTTTTCTTGTTTTGCTTTATTATTTGTACACTTCCTTGCTGTATTTACTTTTAAATTCTTTGTTAGGGAACGTTTATTAATTAAAGCGATGCATTTTAGACCTGCACGTGGAATGTTTCACATTTTTGCTATAGGTGTTGAAGTTTTTAGTATTACAATGTTCTGTTAATGTAGGGTTGCCATAATGAAAACAAAAAATTAAACTCCAGTACAAAACTGGTAACGAAAGGTCCATTCAGTTGGAAAAAATAAAATATTATATATAAACTTACGTGTACTACTCTTCATAATTTTTATGATGTTTCTCAAAGTAGTACCCGTTGGCTCCAATATACCTGTCTCAGCGTTTCTGTCGCTTTTCAAAGACATGCTGGAAACCATTTATGACAGGTTTTTCACAATCGTCCTCACAGCCTGCATCACTGCTCATGCTGTTGAAAAATAACTTCGATAAACGTGTTTCTTCAATTTATGGAAAAGGTCACATTGGGCTAATTCTGGATTAAAGGCAGAGTGTGGAACACACGTCATATTGAAATGCGATGTACGGCCGTGCATTATTGTAATGCAGCATTCAGCTCGTTGCAACGAAATGTGGGCTTTATTCGTGTGATATGGCCTGCCAAGTTTTCAGTAAATTTCTTTAGTATGGCCCAGTTACGACATCTCATAAATCTTACCTTGAATATTTCAAAATGAGATGACCATATCTTTCCAGTAGAAGCAGTTCTTTTTACCCCTTCTCTCTTCTCCCCTCCCCCTCTATTTGTTATTATGGACATTTCCACACACAGCTTTGCTGTTAACTCTCAGAGTCGAAATTTAAGTAGTCAAATTTCACCAGCTGTGGTTACCTGTGCAATAAACTCTGCAGTTTCTTGTAATATCTTAAACTTTGCGAACATCATTTTGTTTGGGAATCAGCAGTATGGCAACCCACATCTTAAGCACGTCTCATGTGCTACTTTTCTTTTTTGCAATGGGACATCCAGATATAATTCCGTACAATTAATTAACTAAGATAAACATATAATCCTATTTAGTTAATTAGTTTACATAGATTAATACCTCATGATACAATTATGTAAAAGAATGCAGATTGTTCGAGAATCGGAAATCTTGGCTGGAAAGATGAAAACTTGCATGTGCCATAAGCAAGGGGACATTTCTTTTCATCAAAGTAAAAAATGTTCTAGAAAAAGACTGGTGATGGGCTTTCACCTTGGGCACCTCTCTTAAAAGAAAGAGAAATTGTCGAACCCTCAAAACGTTTCTATCTAATCTACAATGAATCAAGACCAGCCAAAAATTCTCGAATTTCAAAATGCCTTTTCGAGAAACTTCTAGCGGCAAGAGATTAAGCCAATAGGAAGGAAAACATCTGCTATGTTTAGGACTTTTTTCCCCGTAGAAATTTAGTAAAAGCATATTTGGAAGGTTTATTCGCTCAGTTCGACTTGAGAGACGAGAGTAGGCAGTTCGCTTCAAGAGACGAGAATATAAGTTATCTTCGGGAAGTGAGCTAGGGCTGTTCCATTTAGATAAAGAGAAATATAACTCGTGAAATGGAACGGTAAAATTCTATTAGGATGATATTGATAACGTAATTTTGAGTATGTGAAGAGAACGATTAGAGAATTTGTAAGTACAGGGTCAGTAAATATTTTAAACTCTCCATACCCTTGCTAATGGTAAGAAAGTGTCGTCTAAGGAAAAGGAGCAATGAAGTGAACAATGAAGTGTGAACAGTTAAACAATGGTGAAATTTTAATCCGCAACTTTTACAGTGATTTCTTCTGTACCCCGGCCAGGACCGATGGATTTTTTCGGGGGTAAATTGCTTCCTTCGGAAGAAAGCGGTGGATATGTCAATGTAATACCTAATTTTTTGTTGAAAGTAGCACACTGGCCATTTTTTTACAGCTGACAATACTAATACTTTGGAAATATTTTACATTAATATATTCTTATTCATCACTTTATCGATAATGCACAGCTTTACATGCCGGCAGGGGACATAGATAGACGGGTACAACTATTTAGACCAATTTCTCACTTTCTTTGTCGCGTTTTCCAAAGATGATGATGACACTTGGGAGTCAAAACCATTTTTGTCAAATTTTCTGTTTACAAATCATGGCGAATTTTACGTTTACTTTGGACACCCGTTTGAGTTTAAAAATATTGTCTTCACTAACACGCGCTCGTATATGCACGGCGTGTTTCACTATGATGAGTGGCATGCCATTTTTAACGGAGAATCATATTTCTTTAATACCGTTTTTTTAATCGTGCAATTGGATGTACCGGTACATCACATAGACTGCTGGTACGACTCTTGTGTTTAGTATTTTCCAAACAACCGTTCTTGCATAACTTTGCTCTTACAGCTCTTTTTGATAACAAAAACAAATTTCGCTTAAAATTTATCAAAGACCAGCAGAGGCTGTCTACAGGATGGTATTCATTACCATCCATGGACAGATTAGTTTTAATGAAAAAATGGCACAGCAACTACCCAGTTCACATCCTAACCGATTACCCTCCCGCAATTGAATGCACCTGCATGGTTTGCTGCCCTTCACTCCCTTCCCTAAAAGCTTTGGCTTTTCACTCTCTTTCTTTAAATTACTCTTCCTTCTCATTAACCCCTCCTTCCTAATTTTGTAGATGAGCCTACCCTCCTTCGCGGCGGCGTTTGGCAACGATCCAGTGGGGACCGCGTTGTTGCAATAGCAGCAGTCATATCAACAGCAGTCCCCACCACCCCACAATCAACCACCATCACTCAAACAACTGCCACCATCACCACCTCCACAACAACAGCTGCAGCAACACCAACTGCAGCACCGTGATAACTACATCATATTAATCGAAGAAAGAATTGTGGCACTGGAAAGGTAAAATTTTGTTCTCAGTCAAAAACTTAAAGCGATGGAAGACGCTTTTGATGTGAATTCAAATACAATGGTACATCTGCCCACCGTAATAAATCACTTACCTAAAAAGAAAACAATTTTAACCAAAATGTATTTAGATTCATACATACCACCACCTCCACCAGTAATCCCCCTACAACCGGGGTGACATGTTCATTTTAACAGTACCGACGTAAAAGAAAACTTTAAAATATTCTGTACATAATGTTGCACTTTTTTTAATTTAATTTCATTTCATTTATTCATATTATATACATATATTTTTTCAATATTTCTTGTTTTTTCATTAATTGTTTGAATATACTTTCCTATTTATATTAAATATTCCAATATATATTTTATAACATGTATCTATATTTAATTATTATTTATACATATATATTTTTTCCATAAGTGTTTATATCTATTGTTTATATCTTTTTTCTACTTATATTATATATTCTATTGTAAAAAGTCCTATATAAATATATTTTATAAAGTGTATATACATTTCTATTATCATTCATATATATATATATATATATATATATATATATATATATATATATATATATATATTCCACAATTTTTGTACCTATTATGCTACTTATATATTAAATACTCTATAGTAAAAGTCGTATACATTTTATAGCCTACATTATTTTGTGTCATATTCAAATCCCTCCTCAACCCCTTCTTCCATTCCTCCTCCTACACCTTCCCCTTCTTCTTCTTCTTCTTCTTCTTCTTCTTCTTCTGCTTCGGTGTCATATAGATTTGCATAGTTTTCAAATTCTACATCTTCATTAACATCACCTATAAACGCCTTACCCAATTTACCTATTAAACTCTTCGTCCCTTCAAACTCATCATACAACTTTTTCACGTTTACCTTTATTCGACCTACCAATTCCTGCTGCTTACTCACATTCTCCTTCTTCTCTTCCATTTCCCTCTTCATCCTCTCCATATTATCCATCATTTCTCTCATCCTCCCTTCCATTTCTTCCTTATCCTTTATCGCTACATCCAATTCTCGACTCATACCTCTCATCTATCTTCACACTCCTTTCTCATCTTGCTCTTCACCCCATTAATACTCTTCTTACACCTATCCATTGCCGCCTTCCTTATACTATTCACCGATACTTTCCCCACTTCACTTCCAATTTGTGAACTTATTTTCAAATTACCTTCTGCACTCCAATGCGAACCACGCTTCACCCTACCTTTTACTCTCCTACCCCCACCTCCAAATTCCATTCTGCATCCCCACATTCCCCAAATAAATACACATAATTATCCATAAAAATAACTATTCATTTCGTTCATTACACTATACGCCACTATCAATTCACTCTCCTCTTCCGACAGCCTCCACTTCAAATCCAACCCCTCCGGCAAATCTACCGCTTTCATCATCATTTCGCAATCCAACATCTCCACCCTCATAGTAACATTACCGCCCGCATACTTCACTATAGGTTTACCGTAATATTCACACTTCTTACCCTTCTTCCTTCCCTTCACGCAGTCGCACCCCTCACTCAACACATACCCCTCTGGACATTCAACCTGACCCATCTCAAATTCACCGTAATACAAATAACCACACCGACCACCCTTCTCACATCTAGTTACAGGCCTCAAACAATTATATACATTCTTCACACCTTCCATATTCATTATACTTGCATTAAATCTACACCCCATCCCCTCTTTGCACCTACACGTACAATTTAACAACAATTCATTATCCTTATCGCATATCAACCCCTTATTCAACGTTCCTGTCACATCATCTACCTTAAAACTGCATCTACCAAAACTTATGCAATTATCCTCCGCCTTCACCATCCGCTCCGCACTCGCAACCCATGCAAGTACCATAAACGTCACCAACACGTTCATCTTTACAAATAACGCACCTTCCTACCTTCCTCCCCTTTTTATTCACACCCTCCACACATGGCTCGCATGCCTTATTCTCAACAATCGCTCTATTCCTTTTCAGATGAATGCATTCCTCAAGTACGTCACCAACTTGCGCAGGCTATGCACCTTGACTCAACCTGAAATCTCCGTTATCGCGGCTCTACCACCCAATACACTATTCATCTTTCCACTCATTGACGTCGACCTCATGTGGCCCCTACTAAACCCACATTGTAAAAACGTCTTCCAAAATTTCAGACGCTGCACCTCCCACTACAATCTACCCCATCATCGCACCCACATAGATGGACCACCACCTTTCATATACCTCTGTCCTTTCTGTAACACCCAACAACATCTCCTGTACACATTTTTATTTAACTGTTTTTTTATGTTTATCTCTACATACCATTCACTCTCTTTCTTATACATTTCTTTTTACAGCCCATCCTGTGCTTACGCAACATGAACTACCACAACAGTAAACGCCCTGTAGCCGAAGCATGGACACCAACTTTGGTACGACGCGTTAACAACCAATACCTATTCCTACCCCATTGCCTCCAATGCCTCGCTAAACGAGCGTGCCGTATCAACAATATATACATCCCCTTCCCCCACATCCCACAATTACACAAACCCGAATGCGACACGTGTGACAACTATTTCCTTCATGCCGGATTCTGCATGTACCCTACCCAGGAATAAATGCATCCTAACATCCCCTCTCCATAAATCACATTATATATCACATAACAACCAACTGTAATTTCAATAAAATTTTTATGGTTATCTCTACATATCGTTCACTCTTTCTAATTCATTCCTTTACAGCCCATCCCGTGCTTACGCAACATGAACGACAACAACAGTAAACGCCCCGCAGCCGAAGCATGGATACCGAATTTGCTGCAGTACATTAACCACCAATTCCTATTCCTACCCCACTGCCTCCAATGCCTCGCTAAACGAGCGTGCCGTATCAACAACATACACATCCCCTTCCCTCACATCCCACAATTATACCAATCCGATTGCAACAGGTGTGACAACTATTACCTTGATCCTGGAACCTGCATGTACCCTACCCAGCAATAAATCCACCCTAACACTACCTCTCCGCAAATCACATTATGTATATCACATAACAACCAACTGAAACCTTCAATAAAAATACTCAACAAAAACAATGCAAAAAAGTACCCCTCGGCGGACGCTTTACAACCAAATGTCACACCCAACACACAACTCGAGGCATCACCAAAAATGACCTTGAACTAAAACCGGATGTGACGTCAATTGGGCGTCCGCCGAGGGGTACATACTACCTATATTTCGTATTTTGGCACTGAAAATTTTAATTGATCATGTACTTTTTATTGAAATAGGCGTCGCTGATTTAGTTTCTATGCACAGATACCAATACAAGTGATTTGGCAACATTTTCATTCATATTAAGCTCGTAATTGAATCTTTAATGCACTTTTTATATGCCTATGAGTTATAGCCCAATGACTTGTCATGATTTTTTTTAGTAAATATATAAATTTATTCCTATTTTATACTGAAATATATTCTCTGCACAAATGAGAGTACTAGTTTCTTTTGAATTTACGTCAGTAAAAATTGGTGGTATTTTACCGATAATGCAGCGATACTGTCATCAGAAAATAACGGCCAAAGACTGGTCATATATTTTATACTGGCGGTGCAAAAGAATTCATAATTTCTATGCACAAATGACATTTCAAGAATTTGGGCAATAATGTATAATATTCACATTATTTTATTGATTTTATCGATAATGCAACCTTTTCCGTGCCGGAAGATAGTGGCTCGAAACCGGCCATGTACTTGGCCTATTTGCGGACAGTCAGTATATAAATTGAAATCCAAACTTTAAATGAATTAAGCCATTGTGGTTCACGTTCTCTGCATAGTTAAGAATTTCGTACTTTGTAAATATTTCACTTAAAAAAATGGTTCGACTTTTTACCGATAATATTTTGTTGCTGGCGGGTAAGACCACATCTACCATCATACTTTTAGTATTTTCGAGATGCAAATTATAGTTGAGCACCGCATTTTTCAATCGGAATGGGCGATTGAGTAACTGTGTGCAGTTGGCATTGCTAGGATTTAGACAATATTTCATAAGAATAACAACACATTGCTTATATTAATCACAATGCACCGTATTATATATCAGCCCTTTTCCGGTCATATATTTAGCATTTTGCTGTCAAATTATAAAATGAATACCCACTTTTAACTGAAATAGCAATCACTGTCGGTTTTCCTGCACAGTGAGAAAATTGGTATTTAGTGAATATTTTAACAAAACAATGAGATTGAAATTTTTACCGATAATACACCAATTCAATTGCTCCGAATGCCGGTCATGTGTGTGTAATATGTATATATTGCGGCGCCGAAAAATATAAATATAAATTCATTTGCTGTTATTTATATATATATATATATATAAAACTGCCCCATTGCTCGTCATAAATTCATGTGATAAAGTTTAATTTGATTGCATATATTTTACTGAAATAGGCAACATTGGCTGTCTGTACAAGTGAGAATACTAGTTCCTTATTCTTTTGGAATGGTTGGAATGATAATTGGTTCCTATATTACCGATAATGAAACGATTATGTTGCGTTGAGGTGGTATTTATTTACTTGAAACACCCCCCAATAATTTGTGCATAAGTGTCGCAATAATCAATTCTGATTAATTTAGATTTAATCATGTTGTATTAATTTACTTATTCCATATACATTTGAACCCCTCAGGGGCCCACTTTTGGGTACGGGGCGTAGCGACCCCGAGGCACCCAAGCTGCTCCGCATGTCCACGCTCAGCGTGTTTGACTCCTTTTTATATCCTCTCTATTTTCATTTTTATTCGTCCTACTTCCCTGTTCTTTGATGGGTGCCCCCGTGTTTGAAACGGTAAAAAGTGACTGACTGGGTAACGGCGTAACTCCCAGCACTGGGTTATCATACTAGGACAGGAGCGTATCCCCCGGTAAAGACCAAGCCCGGGGAGGGGCTATTGCAAGAGCTGTGAACCTGTAGACAATTGGGTACCTCTGTCTGGACCCGGGGAGGTTTGACTCTGAGATAAGCCAGGACAGGTCACCTGAGCCGGGGTGGCGCCCAGGAAGCAGCATGCCATCAGAGACGGTTGGAATGGTGGAGGATAAATACGCTATGGTTAATAATAACCCTCCCATTCAAATGAAACGTAAAAGAGTGGACATAAGAGAAGCAACAGAGCAGTCTAATCCTCGTTACTTAGGTTCCACGCGTTTAAAAAAAAGGACGTTTCGATTTGACCTGGTGGCGTTTAAATTTAATTTTATCTTATTCTAGATTTAACAATGGCCATCCTTTCTTGGAATGTGCTTGGACTCCGTGGTCGGAGAGCTGACCTTGAGCTACTTTTGCGATCGACTAACTCGCCGCTAGTGTGTCTCCAGGAGACCAAACTTAGACCACAGTTTTCGCGGTTATTCGATCTTCCTCCCCGAAGTTCGCACTCCTGCGCATGACGGAGTTTTAGTTCGAGATGACCTATATAGTTCTTCCGTGCGCAGACTTCTTTACAGGTTGCAGCAGCCACAGTTTACCTTTCTGGCCTTATTTTTACAATCTGCACTACTTACTTACCTCCATCTGCTACTGTCGCAGAGGTTGATCTGGATAATATCCTATCACAGTTACCATCCCCTGTCCTGCATTTGGGGGATTTTAGTGCGCACCATTCCCTATGGGGTTCTACCACGGAGTATGCAAGGGCATGTTAGCAGATTTTCTAGGCCGCCACAATCTTATTCTGCTCAACACTGGTCAACGTACCTTTCTTTCTGACAGTACACATAGCTTTTCACACTTGGACTTATCTTTCTGCTCTGTCTCACTTACTGTACATTTTACCTGGAACGTCATCTCCGATTTATACTACAGTGACCACTTTCCGTGTAGTCTGGAATAAGCTTCGTCGCACTGTAGACACTTTGGGTCTTCCTCCATACCCGGTCTAAGAGTGCAACACTGTACTTACACTCCTGTTGATATAGCCAATACTTTAGGGCGAATGTTTGCTGGTGTTTCAAGCTCCGCTAATTATCCTCTTGCGTTAAATTAGTGGCTACAGTTACAAGCATGATAAACAATGCGTTTGAGGAAAGTTCACTGCTAGTGTAAGCAGAAAGGTTTGTTCATAAATTCCAGCAAAAAAGTTTTCAATTTAGGAGGAATCTGAATGTTCTAGGTACTCTTATGCTTGGTAGTTCAACCCTGGAATACTCTCGAGTCAGTCAAATATCTAGGTCTTGAACTGGGAAAGAAACTGACCTGGAACAATCATATTAATAATATTCTCCTTGGGGCCAGATGACCAGAAGCGCTATCTGATCCACCGTGGCATTAAATCACACATTAGCCATTGGCTTTATGGTGCTTAAATTAGGTGCCAAATATCTTACGGTGCCATTGTTTGGTGTCGGACAACTTTAAAAAGCACTATAACAGGTAAGTTTACCAAGCGACCGAGGTTAGCATGTGTTTGTGTTATAGGGCCCTTCAGAACCACACCAACCGTCGCTCTGGAGACTATTAGACTTCCCTTCCGTGGACATTTATTTACAAGCAGAAGCTAGGCTCACGGCTCATCGCTTGGTCACAAAGGAAATTGAGGTAGCTTTGCTGAAACTGGGCACCTTACAACCTAAATTTCCTGGATATTTCAGAACTGAGGATGTCAAACCTAATGAATACTCAGTAATTTCCTTCCATTAAGGATTACTCCCGCATGTAGAGATAACTGAATGGAAAGAACTACGCCAAAAGAGGAAGATAATCAACTTTTCGGTATACTGATGGATCCCGCAAAGGGCCCAGACAGCCAAAGTTCACTAAAAGCACTTACCTCTGACAAAGTGCAATGTAAACTGTTATGGGAATGTGAAAATGCCTGGTTTTCCCTGGTATCCTACAACAGGCTCGAACTGCGGTGGGTACAGGAGAATGAGGGTATTTATGGGAATGAAGTGGCAGATCAGCTGGTAAAAAGGGGCCCTGACATCCTTTTCTGGCCCTGAGTCCGTTGTCGGAGTCAGTACTGATACTAGTAAGACCGCAGTCAAAACATGGATTCTGGATAAGAATCAATTAAGGTAGCAATTCTATCCTTGGTAAAGCCAAATTAGGAAATACATTCTATTCTCTAACAAGAATTTCTCCTCATCCCTTCTCCAATTCGATAGGTGGAGAATGTGGAAAGAAATTGCGCTAATCACTGAACATGGTCACTTCAGAAAACATCTACGAAAATTGGGTTCCTATAGAGATGAACTTGCATGTTGTGCAAGCAGGACAAGGAATCTGCCTCGCTGGTCCTGTTTGAGTGTCCAGTCCTGGAAAGAAACTCGTTCTCTCTCTAACCAGAAAAGATCTGGGAAAAGAAGGCAACAATGGAACCAAAATACTGTAACTTGTAAAAGGAAAATCCCATTCTAAAGCTCCATCAAATGCCTCCTAATATTTATATAACTATCCTTGCACAAGTTGCGGCAGTGGTGAGATAGGTACTAATATTTATATAACTATCCTTGCACAAGTTGCGGCAGTGGTGAGATAGGTAAGCAATGACGTAATGTAACTGGTATTGCTGATCTCGCCTTGCAACCTTCCTGTGCTGTGAGTCCATCGTGTGCCACAGCATTGATTGAGAAAATTCAGAATTGAGGCGAAAGACCAATTCCATGGCTATCGAAATATTCTCGCCACCCGTTCTTTGCAACCAAGGTGCAAACTCAATTTTTGCCGGGTTTCGTGTTAGTATCGGTGTTGACAACTGCTATGGGAAGCTGTCTATTATGTAAGAAACCTAGAGTTTTTACGCTCAATCTGTTGACAGAACCATTGAACAGAATCCGTGTTTCCGACAGAAGACATGCCGATGTCAACGGGTTTCGTGATGCTATAAAGGGGTAGCATACTGACGGAAATGGGGAAAAAAGTTGTTCGGGGAGTACAGCCCACTGCCGTTACTAAACATAGTTTTGTTGCCGGCGCTGGCTGAAGATATGTTGCTACCGGGAAGTAGTCGTGTAGCTACTGATGGAAGACATGCTGATGCTGCTTAATCGATATGTTGAAGGAGCAGTGTATATATATGCACAAAAATGCCAAGAGATGCACTCGCTGCGTTCACTTTTATACCGGAACCCCTTCCGCTTTTCATTGACGTCACGGAGTTTAGTTTTCCATACCGCGAGCACATTTTAGCTCCGCCCATTTGGTTTTCAACCAATGAGGTAGGATTTTTCTACCGCGCATGCGCAATACCTTCCATCACTCTTGGTTTTTAGCAAATGAGATTGGTTTTCCTCATCTCGCCCGAGGCAGTGAAAGTGAGGTAGAACTAAACATGAAATTCCAGTATCAAGATAAAAACATAGAAATGTTATTAAAGGGAGGGGGAACCTTTCAAGGCAAGAATTCGTAAAATATAGGAATGCTTTTAACAGGCAACAACCTCTTTTTTTGTAAGACTCTGGGGTGAGAAAACATTGAAATCTATTATCAACCTAATGGAAAAATCCATTAAAATGTAAAATAATGCGTGATTCTGAGGTGAAAATCTTTTAGTCTCTTTTTTCTCGTCCCCCCCCCCCCATTGAACGCGACGCGAAAGTATTCTTTAATTGTAACATAACATCTGTTTTAAGTGAGAAGTATTTTTATAACCACACAATTTGGCTCGCATCCACCATTCAATAAAATAACTGCTCCGATTACCCGAAGGAAACAAACTCTACACCAAATGATGTTAGGGCTAAAAGCTTTTAAAAATGCGAATTCCAAATCATCGAAGTTTAATTAGACAGGAATTCTTAAAAATTACATTACAAAGAAACCTCTTGCCCACCCAACTCCTTGACAGGCAGAATTCTTCCAAGTCAATAAATAATGTCCCTTCTCCAGATGGCTGTTGCTGACTGCTGATTGTAACCCACTAGTGGGCGCTAGCCGCAGATGCAGGTTCGTTACCGGAAAAGGGACACATACTAGTAGACTGTTCATGTTGGAAATATTACTTACATAACCGTTTACAATTTAAGACTTTTTGTGTACTTTATTGATATATCACCATATATGTTCCGACAGTCTGATGGTGCGTAATAAATTAAGATTTTTTAATTATAAATTTATCATTCATTTTCATCTGACATAGGTTTGAGTGTTTGTTTCTAAGCACATATGAAAAAAATAGAACTATGTGAATATTGTCACGGGCGCTATTTTCGGGCGGTAAATATTGGTAAATTGATGTCATGTAGTTTGAAATTGAAACGTCTCAGAAAGGACATAGTTTTTGGTTTATCCATATTTTTACTATTTTGTATTAGCATGAGATACTTAGTAAATTATTGTACAACAGGAAAAGTTTGGTTTGTCACTTCCACACCAAACATCAGTTTCCTTTGAGGAATCTGCTTAAATCACGTAGGCCTCAGGATGTCACGTGTCAATCAGGATGTTTGAGAACTGTCATGTGTTGCTCTGTGATTGGCTGCTTTAATTCAAACCTAGGGCGGTGGCACACCATATTTGGTAATGCCTCTGTTCCTCCCTGGGGTATGGGATTCTATTTAAGAGCCTGCAGGTTGCTGCAGAGAGAGACAGGGAGAAAGAGAGAGCCTAGAGGCTAGGCTGAGGACTCACGACACCGACCGAGAAGTTTTAGCACGCGGAGACGCATCCTCCAAGGTAAGCCCTGACTGGGGGCACAAGCAGCAGAATGGTTAGCAGGACGCTGTCTTGATATTGTAACATTTACTTGAAAGGTCATACACATTAGTTTGTAATTGGTTTCATTCACAGTGATTATAATAAAAGATTACTAACTTTAGCTCTACCATCTTTTTGTAGCTTAGCTCCCCCTGTCATCTCCTAAAATTCTGGGGTGTGACAATATTAACATTAAAAATATGGGGTTCAAATTTTGAGGGATAATAAAAGTATTTTGTATCAGCAGATAACCCAAATGTTGGTCTTGAATTTGGGCATTTTTAGGGTGGAATTATAAACTGATCATCAACGTTAAGAGTAAGTGTGTATGAGGTTGGCATATGGAGGCTCATGGAGGAGGAAGAGGCTGTTAACTAGAGGAGCAGCATGGTGGATGATGATGGAAGCTGATGTAAAAATCTGTGCAAGACTGCTAATGGAGGAGGATGGAGAAATTTTGAGGTTAACACCACGTGAGTAATCCTAGTTTATACTAAATTACATGGAAATAATGAATTTCATAAAATATTTAGAGGTAAATGAGATATTTTAGCACTTATTATGATATAGACAAAAATTAGGAAGCCAAGAAAAAATATGTTTATAGTAAAAGATAGAATGCCTAATATTAACAAAAAATATCGTAGATGGTAGTGGTAGTGCACAAATATGTTATATAAGAAGGTGTATTGCATTGTTAGCTGCTTAGTTTCCTGTGTTTGTATAATCCCATTTAATACTGTTAATTTACAAAATAAAAATAACACATCATTATTATATGAATGTGCATAATATTTTTCAGCAACAGAGGTAAAACAATTTGTATTGCAGGTTGCAAATAATTCAAGTGACGAAGGGTTTATAACATTGAAAGGTTAAAAGTCATGGACAAAGTTGGCCCAGACCTTGCTGTTCAGATAAGCCTTCACTACTTATTTAAGGGTGTAATTAAAGGAATATTGATACAATACCTTCAGAGGGGAAAAAAGAAAGAAAGAAAAAACATCTGCTTATGTTATTTTTTCAGATCAGCTTACGTAAATCTGAATTAACTTTTAAAGCATGAACTTGAATGAGGATAAAATGTTACTTCACCAGTTGGAAATAATAGCAGTGAAGAACACCATTCTTTTACATTCTATTTAGATGACTCCTCAGATGATAATTCTTCAGAGGCTATGGAATTGTAACACGTGACAATGAATCAACTGCCATAGAACATAAAAGGTATGAAAAATGTATGATGTCAAAAGTGTTAGTGAAAATTTATTTAATTACAGTGTATCATTCATATAAGGATATGAATAAGGATATGGTGGCAGAGAACTGCATCGCTGAATAAGCCATCAATTAATGTCAGACTACATGACTTGGCGCAGGAGGGCAGGGCTTATCAAACTGCTGCATTGGCCTTGTGTCTCAGGGCACTCAATCAGTGTCATTTGAACAGTGAAGGAAACAACATATGTCTGCTCATTCTGTCAGGAGATTATTTTAGGAGAAATTTCCACATGAAAGTTTAGTTATGCAATGCTGTTCATTCATTATCCACTCATGTTAGATAAATTAAAGGATAAAGATAAATTGTCAAGAGATGAATTTACTTTTTAAGAGAGAACTAAGAAGGGATAATTTCATAAGCAGATGCCAGATATATGTGGAAAATGAAGATAGGCAACTCCAGCACTTCCTTGTGTGACATGGGTGATTTAAATGATTTAGAACTACTTATACTAGCTCTAGTGCAGGCTCTTGCAACTGGATTGGTGACCTTGGAACCTTGTGTGAATGCCAGAAATTCTGGGGGATGCATAAAAAATTGGTGCTGTGGTTGCAGCTCCAATGCCAATAGATGTGCCTCAATTACAAGGGTGCTAAAGCTGCTGAATTAAACACGGTTTAAATCTATTTTGCCTAACATAAGCATACTTTCATCATTAATATGTGCATTACAGTTGGTAAATAGAAGGAAACAGAATAATTTTCTGCAGAATCTCTTTGAAAGTGGTTATTTACATTTCCTAAATGAAGAAGAAATGTGCATTGTTTAGTCATGTTTTGATAATGCGGTGGTTGTTGAGAAATGCATGTTTAAATGTACCATTGTCTATTAAAATATAAGTACGACATAGTGGGGTACAATATCTAGGGAGACAATAAGGAATTGAAACTGTTTCAATTTGAACATAAGGAAAATTTCAGCATGTTTATGGCTATTTGTAATTGATTCTTGAAGATACAAATGCACATTGCATTGAAAGAACTGAATCAACCCAAGTAATGAGTATTTAAAATTAAATGTTTAAATTCCCTGTGCATATGTCTTGTAGAAAATGTGTTAAATGAGTAATTAGATTTTTTTCACAGTATTTTAACAAAATATATCCTAAATTCATAAGTTTGTAACTGGATAGCATTTTTCTTCCAATTCTCCTTCCTTCCCAAAAAATATAGTCATAGGATCAGTAAACAAAATGGGGTGTAAAGTAAAATGTGCTTTCTTAATTCATTTATATAGAAATATCATGACAGTGACATTATTTAAAGTTTTAAGTATAATCAAAAGTGATGAGAGCATAATTACTGACGAGTGCTGTTTAGAGTAGAATTTAGATTAGATATTTCAAAACTGTTTTATTGAAGTATTTATATTTTACATGTTAAGTGATTTGGAAAAACAAACAAGGATGTTATTTTACTGTTGCGCTGTAAGTGCTCCATGCATTTTATAACTCATATTTAATTTCAGATATAAATAAGCTATGGGCAGATTTGTTGGGAAACACAAGTGAAGGGGAGAAAAACTGCTTACATGTGTGCTTGCCATTTTGACAAAAAACAACACATTGTAGGGATAACAGATAAATGAATGGTAGATTCACACCCTATTAGCAAATAGAAGTCAGCATCCTTAATTTATAATTTCATATTAATTGAAATGAATGCAAATAAGCAATTAATTAATGAGGCTAAAGTGCACTTAATTAATTCTCTTTAATGCATTTCTTAAAAGTTATATCTGTAGCCCCTTATATTATGAAATAGTGTTAAATTGTATATTTTGCAAGTAATTTAGCATGTACTTTATTGCTGTTCTAAAGATAAATAAATAGTAAAGTTTGGAAAGTTTTGCTTCCGCTAAAATAAAACAATGACATTGACGACACTCAGAATCTGCAAAACTACTGCATTTGGAGGAGAGGGGTTGACTTAACTAACTTGATAGTTATAATACAGACTTTTGTTCAATATTAGTACTTTTTATTTGTAAGTTCATATCATTTTACACAATGACAAATATTTAAAAAACAAAGGTTTTTCTAATAAAGTGAGAACAGTTGTAAATGGCCATTATCAATTTTGAATATGCAAAACATAACAAAGAAGGTGACAATTACATTTATCTAAAGTGTTCTCAAAAATTGAGAATAGACGTCCAAAAACAGAATGAGCTCAAGATTATGCTGCTGTTGTTTCAGTAAATTATTAATTTCATCATACCTGCAGTCTCAACTTGGTATTATGCAATTTCTTCCAGTAATGAAATGTGAAGACTCTCCTACATAGACACTGATTTTCCAACCCAGAAGATGTTGCTGCTGATGAAGAAAAGATAAGTGCCAAAGAACGAGTGGCATACTACTTACAGAGGCAGGGGTGTTAATATATTGTTGGTGTGGTGTAGTGTGTATGAAAGTCCACTAGTATGGCAACTTTTTATTGTTAAATGTAGCATGTCTCAAAAATTTTGTAGTGACTCACTTACATATTAAGATTCATTCACTTGAGTAATATTTAATAATGCTTTGTTGTTCCAACTTCCACAGCTTGTCAGAATTTAGACAGTAATTATTATGTATGTTGCGCTTTAACATAAGGTACATAATGAATGAACAATACCTCTCAAAGGAGTTCACAAGAGTAGCTGTAAGCATTTTATATATATATATATATATATATATTTTTTTTTTTAGATAATATTCCATAGTAAAATTATATTTCAACATCCTAGAGATAATAATAAACTTAGCATACAGATGCAAACATCCATTTTAATATGTACTTTTGCATGATTTTACTTGTTGCAATGTGCAACGCTTTGCATTATTTAAGAACCCAGTGTTTAACATTAAGTGAACCTCATTTTAATTTTTTTTTTTAGTAATAACATAAATCAAGGGATTTGTCAGAATTTTTGCAATAATGTCTCATTGTACAGCTTATAGCAGTGTGTGCAATGTAGGAGACCATAAATGGTTTTATATGTATGAAAATATAATCCATCTGTCCGTCCATCTGTCTGCCTGCCTGCCTGCCTGCCTACCTACCTACTTATCTATTTACCTGCCTGTCTGTCTAGAACAGCATATATATATGCTGTTGAAATACCCACTAACCTTTGGTAAAAATTTAAATATTCATTGTCAATTGCTATAGTGTAATATATTGAATTGAATATAATGAATGGTGCAATTGAGGCCATTAAGCTAATGGCCATTCAACTTTTAGAGAAAGTGGCCAAGGCAAGAAATAATAGGCTGCTGGCCCTGCCTAATTTTGCACAGGCAATACAATCTACCAGCTGTGCTATGTCCTTTGTGGCAAAGTTATTTATTGCATTAGACCATGGCCAATAGAATCAGCAAAATGAAGAAGTATGATTTTTGCTTAGATGCTGAAGATTTATCCTTATCATTAGAAACTTCCATGTAAATTAGGTAGATTTGTGCTTCTTTTTGCCATCCTGATACGGCTTAAGAAATATTTTGCAATAATTACCATTCAGCAGTATGTAAACTTGTAGTTGATATATAAAATATAAGTATGGTATTTTATTAGTCTAGTGAGAAAACACACTTAGCTCTCAACATGTAGGGGTTGAGACGTCATGTAACATATCATTTTCTAGTGTTTTATTGTGAGAATAAGCTTAAAGACTATATCCTGTTAAACAGCAGAGTTATTAAGGCTTACATATGATATACTAATGAGAATCTTGCATATGATTTACATAATTTAACGTTTAGTTAAGGTTTAATGCCAAAATTTATGTTAACTGTTGCTACAGAGCATTTTTACAATTTGCTTTAAATATTTCCCTTTGTTATATGTAATGTACAACATTCTGAATCTATATGAAGTAGAACTTTATATTTACTGCATTTATCCCATGCCAAGTACTAACTATATGGTCAAGATGGTGAATAGAATGATTTAAAGTAATGTAAGCTCATGCAACTTGACCAGGCAGAATTCAATTCTGCGACATTTCTCTTGCAGCTCATTAGGGCCAATGCCCTAACCATAGAGTGCCACGGTGGTGGTCTTTGAAAATTACATCTTATATGCACAATAAGAAATCACTGAGTAAATCTAAAAAAAAAAAGAAGAAAAAAAGAAAAGAAAAGAAAAGAATGTTTCAAAAAGTGCCCTGATATAAGAAACATACATATGCTGTAGTTCAGTAAATCTTACAAATAGACCCAGTACTTTTAGCATTACAGCAACAATGTTTAGATAAGTTAAGAACCTAATTCCTCTGATCCATATCAAAGTATTGCAGTGCATTTATATGTGTCATGTGTGAAATAGATTATAATTCCTGAATTAGCATGTGAGCATTAGATGTAATTTATGGCATAGCTGCCTTTAAAGTGCGTCTCTTTTAAAACTATAGACAACTTAGGTCTTTACAATGTTAATGTTATCTGGAGGATGGGATGTTATTTTTGTACAGTATAATCATTGCTAT
Organism: Metallyticus violacea; assembly: GCA_030762175.1. NCBI lineage: Eukaryota > Metazoa > Arthropoda > Insecta > Mantodea > Metallyticidae > Metallyticus > Metallyticus violacea. The sequence goes on along the minus strand of CM060843.1, from coordinate 31,469 downwards.
AACACTTTATATTGGTATCTCTGTGTGCTTTAAATAAAATGACATGTATTGTTGTTTGTTGTACTACATTTTCATTGAGAGGTTTTACTTACATTTTTACACTCTTCATTACCTACGAAGACTGTTTACATTTTTAGGTTATGTATAGGCTATGTACAAAAAATAGCATTACATTTTACTTCATATATCCTTCCTAAATCTGCTTAGAATTGCATTAAAAAGATGAGTTACTGTCAAAGGTTAAAAATGAACTTTCTGGTGCAACCTCACATAATGGATGGGTAGTATAAGAAATCATGTCTATTGGGTACTTGACAGGATTATCTCATTATTTATATAATTTGTTTTACTTGTAGTTTCTAACAGTATATTGTAAACAAGCAACCTTGCCCCAAAAGTAACTGAGTAGAAAGCATGTTCTTAGTTCACCACACTAAAGGAAATGAACTGTTAAGTAGCAATGTAACACATTAAGGAAAAGGTAATTTAATGAGAAAAGGCATGTGCTTTTAATAGTATAAGTTTTGAATGCATTCCCAACTGTATAAGCAAGATATTTCTTAGAGGTGGGGTTAGTGTCCATTGTATCAGGTTTTGCTTGCAAAGGAAGTGCAATCATATTGGCATCCGTTGTATTGCAAGGCGAGTGTGATGAGATGCCTCTTTTTCTTTCTATTTTTCTTCTTCTTTTTTACAAAGAGCCTTTCTGTGAAAAAAGTTTCCCCTTTTGGTACATTTCTTTAGTTCTGAGCATGAATACTTGTTAATTTTGGTTGCGAACAATAGCTAATGTCTTTAAGGATGCCATGTATTTCTTCACAACTTCAAATTCTGTTGTTTTGGGAATTTGCTTAAAAGCACCCAAGGACTTGCAAGCAATTTTATCTTTTGGTTCAGATAGGGGAACAGAACAGTTGCGACTTTCTTGTTTGTTCAATTGGGCTGGTATTACCTCCTTTTCATTGGGTTTAAAAGTGCTAGTAATCTTAATTGTTTATTAAGCACTAGCAGGTTGAACAGTTAATAAAGAATAAACTCCCTGTTATAAAAATGATCTGATGTATAAATTATGTTAAAAGTTTCCAAGGTTACTTTAAAATGCATGCATATTATTGTGAAATATATATTATTCAAAGATATTGTCATATAAGTTACAGAATTGGAAGTTTTCTTTAGTAAAAACCTATCAATGTCATATCTGTTTATTTCTGTTCTGTACATAATTTGATAGTGGATGAAATAATATGCTGAAATCTTTTTGATGTTCTTCACAATGATTGTATGTTTATTTATCTCATGTTAGACGATTTAATTAATATCTCATTCAAATTAAACTTCTCATTCATTATACAGATCATGTAGCATTTGAAAAAAACTAACATTATAAAATTGCACTTAATTAATAATTGGTAACACATTTTCGCATTCCCAAACTCAAATATATGTTCTTCTGAACACTGTACATTTATTACGATAAATAACAGGTGAGCAATGAAAACAGTTGTTTCGTCAACGTCAGATTAAGTTAACCAATAAATTTTTTATCATGTTCGTATTTATTTCTCAAAAGAAAGCCCCAGATTAAGTTAACCAATAATTTTTTTCATGTTCGTATTTATTTCTCAAAAGTAAGCAATCTCTCATTCGGTTGCGGAGTTCGGGTCTCTCCGCTGTAGCTCGGGACTGGCCAGCCCCTCGAGCAGCAAGAGATTCCTCCAGCAGCTCATTCCAATACTGCCAGAGATTGCAACACTAGCAGTAGATTCAACTTGTAACGGCAAGTGAGAAAATATGCCTGGTTGCCATGGCAACCATTAATTTGGAGGTGGATGTGGATGCGAGCGAACCTTTCCGTGTTCGGCAGTGTTCCCAACACAATGCAGGAATTTGTTCACATTTGTTTGGTCTATTTTAGAAAAAATAATGTTGGTAAAGTAGTAGGGCTTGCCGCTTAATGTGAGTAATAAAGTTGTTTATAGCGGTCTATATTGTGTAATTTTTCTTAAGTGATTAGTGATTACTATTTGTGCAACGTGAAGTTTATATTTGATGGTTATTATTATTTAACAGATTAGTAATGAATGCAACAAACGACTTGGTGCGGTTCCATACTCCAGGCACCCTTTTCTTTGTGGAAAAATTATGATATACGTGACTGTTAAATGTTGGTAAACCAACACCAGCGTTGTGTTTAGAAAAACTTTGCAGTGGGGCAAGTTGAAAAACTTAGACCAGGAAATTTAAATCTCTTAGGTATGAAGAATATAAATGGGTGTGTGGTAGGTAATTCATTTTACCAAAAATTAGACTGTTGGCCGTGTTAGCTTATGCGCGTTGTAAAGGGCACTTGGAACAACGTGGCGGACAACATAACTGGGCATTCCGAAAACATAAAGCTTCTCTAGAATGTTTAAGTAATTGTGTCGGATTAAAAAAGCTAGGGAAAAAAAATAGCAAAATTGCAGGAGCACTTGGGGAAAGTTTACGACTATATACTGCAAAAAAAAAAAAAAACAAAAACAAAAACAAAAAACAAACAACAAACAAACAAACAAACACACACACACACAGTGCTCTTGTGAATTCTTGTGGAAATATAACTGAAAGATTTTTGGGGTTCCATGACGTTAGTGAAGACCGTACTTCACCCGTACTTTTTCAATTACTTGAAGACTCATCAGAATTTGATTATAAAACTAAACTTGTGGAATTAAGTTATAATGGTGCCGCAGTTGTGATCGGTCATTTAAACGGCCAGTAAAAAAATGTGAAAGCTGTTGCACCCCAAGCAATCTTTGATCACTTGCGCATATACTTCTTAATCTAGTTTTGCGACAAAGTTGTGATAGAAATCAGAAGTGCCCCCCCCCCCCCCCCCCCCCGTTTTTTTAGACGCTTCAAACAATTCGCATTTGAAGCTTTAAATATTTCACAGTTGTGCTATCCAAAACAAATTCCAGAAACAGAACGCTTAAGAAACGAACTTACGTTGCTCTGTCAAGATAAGGATTAAGAGGGTGTCAATTTCAAAGCATAATTGAAGTCTTTAAAAGATAATTAATGACGTCTTCACTGATGCATGCAAACTGTTCAGCCTTGCTCTTACAATTCCGTCCACTAGTTGTTCTGTAGAGCGAAGTTTCTCATGTTTAAGGGGAATCAAAACTTATTTCCGAAACGGCTTAGGCAATACCAGATTGACATCATTGGCTATTTCCATTCACAAGGATGTACTGAAGAAAACTCGACCCTTCTACGAAGACCCTTCTACGAAGATATCATAGATTAAAAACAGAAAAATGGGCTTGATAACATTAAGGTGAGTCTTATTTAATTACTAAGTATCAGAAGTAACGAACAGTAGGGAACTCCCTTTCCAATATTTTATCATGATATAGTGAATGATATCTCTATGGTATTTCTCGTCCGGTTCCCTCCCGTTCACAGTTTAACCTCGCTCTCACGGCTTGTATAGTTGCCATTCTGTACTCATACGCTATCAGAGGCTGCCTATGAATAATAATAATAATAATTATTATTATTATTATTATTATTATTATTATTATTATTATTATTATTATTATTATTATTATTATTATTTCTACGAATGAGGATATTTGGCGAGACACCTGTTTAATTTAATCAAAGCCGTCACTGCATAAAGCAATAAAATAGTTTCAAATGTTGCAAATTTAAAAAAATATGTATTAATAATCAGAACTGGAAAATTTATAAGTATAAAACGGGAGAATGTTGGAAGAGTAAGAAGTATTTTGTACCATAGTATTTTTAAAATATTGTAAATTTCCAAAAATAAGCAGTTGCACTAATTTATACACAGAAAAAGAAGGGGGCAAGGGACAAAAGCAAAATCAGCATTTAAAACATTTCAATACCTATATGGAAAATTTGCACTTAAAAATATATCAGTGTAAAGAGTGATAAAGGGAAAGCAGGGAAAAAATGGAAAAGAGCTTTTTGTGCCCTACAGCATTCAATTGGAAACTTCCATTATATTTTAAATTTAAATTTTAAACTATATCAATATAAGAGATTTAAAATGAACATTTTATGCTCGAGAGCACAAAATAATTATTTATTCATTTTCTTTTTGTATATTGCTATTTTCATACAAAAGAACATGTATAACATTGAGTGAGAGAATGTTTGAGGAGATTGAATAGAAGCAATTTATATCATGAAGTATTAAATTGCTTTCTGTGTAATTCAAATTTACACATAAAAGAATTTCAATAAATAAAAATAAATAAATATTTTGTAACCCAAAATATTAAATTAATTTTTGTTACACATTTCAAAATTACATATAATTGTTTGTGGGTAAATAGAGAGAGAGAAGCTGGAGGGTGAAGGGAAAGATAAGATTTCTATTCGAAAGCATTAATACAAATTTTCCAAATATGCATATGATTATCATTAACAAAGGTGAAAGAGTGAGAAAATGGAAGAAGAATACAGGTATATTTTGTACCTTAACCCTTTGCGCCGCATATGGTATTAGCTATTTGCTCTCCAAGCACGCTTGTGGGATTGGAATTTTGATTTGGTTCTACAGATGTTAAATTAAAGTGACTTATATACCTATGTTTGATAAAGTTTAGTTAACTATCATTAAACTGGCGTGTTTTGAATAATATTTGTATTGCATTTCAGCACATTACAACCTAGACTGTCGTCCCCTTTAGAGGAATGTAAATTGATATGTGAGCACCTCATGAAACAAAAATTTTCCAATTTCACACAACTAAAAATAACTCTGTGGTCACTTTAAGGTATTAAAACTCAATTTAAAAAATATGTTCTACATAGCAGAAATAATTTAAATAATTGCAGTAACAATGCCCTTGTACTCACCCCTATAAAGTTTACACCCCGGCCGTTTAGTAGTGAAGATTGATGCTAGTCACAAAATCTTATATACATATTCAGATGCACAATATAACCATGTACATACACTTAGGTTTATTAATGCTTTCCTATATACACAGAACTTAGTTTTGAATGTGCACCCTTTTATCCTGGTGGTAACTAAGAAAGCATTCAATTCTACACAATGCAATGTCACACTGTTTGCATTTGTATTGTGACTTTAGGCCACGACCTAATTGCTTTTTTTTTTTTTAAACCTACACTAAAAACATGTATTCACATTACCTTATATTTTCACGGAGGTGTGAAAAGAGCACTTGATGCAGCGGTAGCAGGTAGGCTACGCTGAAATCCCGTGGGTTTACGTGACGTAAAGCCTGCGATCAGCTGTTGCACTAAATTCTGTTTGTAGTTCAGAAGCCTATTGCCATGAGCTGTTGAAGCAGGTGTTTGTAATGTTATGCATTACAAAACTATTAACAATAGCTACATTCACTACGAAATGAAACGAGTATTTCCACCATTTTTGTAGGGCCGGCAGACACCATAAAATTCCCTCCGCCATGTCAACTCTTGCCGTATTACTGGTATTGTGAATTATTGTTTTTTTTTTCCCCTGCCACTGTTCTGCCTTCCCATTTGTTCTTGGATCAGAATTAGTAGATAACAAAGAACGTCCTTATCATCATACCAGACAACAGCAGTCACGTCCCTATGTTGCAATTTGCAAGATTCGCCCCGTTTTAGTTTCAATTGTTTCGGCTTTGAAAATTCTTTCGACCAGTCTTTCCTATCTGCACAAGCTGTACCACACGCGTATAGTTTCCTGTTCAAAAGTAAGTTCATTAGCTTTGTGGACCTAAAAAAATAATCAAAGTACACGTGATGCCACAACCCCGTATATTTGTTCATATAAGTGTAGAATCACTTGTTTTCCAAGTAGAAGATCGCTGTTTCACGCCTTTTTCTTCCCCAGGTAGATTTCACAGTCTAATAAATATCCATTGTTACTATCTGCAATACCCCCATACCTTTATACCCCATTTGTTGATTTAGCAGGCATACATTGTTTTACAAAGAAGCGATCTTTGAAGCCTATCATCCGTTCAACAGAGAATTCGCGATCAGGTTTATAGACATCGGCAAACTTCCTGATTATGTGTAATGTTCCTGTAATGTGTAAGAATCTTCCCCTAATTCTGGCTTTGCAAATTCGTCGTTCAGAAGTAGGTATTGTGATATCTTTTGAAAGCGAAGCAAGGTCATCGCCTGTCTTACAATTGGGCACAATCAAAAATCCCCATATATACACCAAAATAGCTAAATATGCCTGAACTTCCCTTGAATTTGTGTCCTCCCATTTAGAAGTGTTCTTTTTAGCTTCTATTTGAGTGGCATATCTGTTGGTTTCATGAGCAATAAGACCAAAAAGATTTGAATTTATAAAAAGTTCGAAATAAGCTATATCTGGACTCCCTGAACGGTTTTCATGTTTGGCATCTGTGGGGAATGAAAATTGTTTTAATACACTGACAGTCAAATTGGAGGTCCCTTGTACAGGAACGTGTTTGGTTTTAGTGCGCCTTTGATATGTTTCTGCTCCGTGCTCTATCTGTTCAACACATTCACCGTCACTGTCACTTTGTTCCTTATCATTGTCTTCCACTAACTCGCTTAACCAAGTCGCATGGGAACTACTTTCGCGAAGTATTTCCTCTTGTGTTACCAATCTTTATTCACTACAGCGTTTTCTAGCCCGCGATGCACTTAGAGCGTCCTCGCATCATACTGATCCAGCTAGAAAACACATCATGAAAATGCTTACTAAGCCCTCTGAACGCAGCTCTGACTATCGTAATTTATGGCTTGTAATTCCACCCTGGCATGTTGGAATCACTTGTTTAGAGTAGTAGGAGTATGTTTATATCAACACACGCCCAGAAAGTTGAGGTAAGCATAAACAGAAACTATGAGAAAGGATAAGCAAGATTACTGCGTTTTACTACCTTGTGCGCAGCAAATCATTGAGCGTTTCACTAGTATGCTAATCATTAAATTAACTTTTTCTTTTTATTGGAAATTTATATAAGAATGTATAACCAAAGAGAGAGGAGGGCAAGCATGAAAAATTATTTTGTACCCCAAAGCATTAAATTAAAACATGTTTATATACTGTAAATTCATATTTAACCAGATTTCAATAAATAGAAAGAAAGGATAGGAAACGAGTGAAGCAATGTACGTTCTAAAATTTTTCTTTATATTGAAATATAAAGAGGCTTAAAAGTATATAAATAAAGAGGGAAAGGGACAGACAATGGAAGAAGAGAAGAGGATTTTTGTATGCTAGTGTATTAAATAAAATTTTTCGATATAGTGCTAAAAGTATAAAAGCTTTTCTGTAAATAAAGAGAGAAAACGTTGGGAGTTAGGTAAGGGAAAATTTTGTACCCTGAAGCATTGATATTAAAATTTGCAGTAATTGCAAAATTATATATAAAACCATATGTAGAGGGGGAAAAAGAGAGAAGATACAGAGAATGAATGAAAGAACCTTTTTACTCAGGAGCATTAGATTAACATGTTTCCATATTATGAAAATTGTATATGAAAGAATACCAATTTAATAAAAAGGAAAGGGGAGCAGTAAAATGAGCATTTTGTACCCCTACAACATGAAATAAAGGCTTTCCCTATATTGTAATTTACATACAAACGTGTATCTATAAATTGAGAGATAGGGAGAGAGAAATAAAATGGAATGAGAAGAAAGAAAAAGTTGTACCCTATGTTATTAACATAAAACTTTTGTATACTGCATATTTACATAAAAAGACAAATCAATAGTGAGAGAGAGAGTGAGGAGAAGGAGGGAGACTTTTAAATTAAAATATCTTTATGTATTGCAACTTTATGTATAAATGCATAATTATAGGTAGACATATAACCAGGGGGAAAGGTATTTTGTATCCTATAGCATTAAATTAAAGTGTGTTGTAAGTTTTACACATAAATATATAACAAACAGTGGGGGTGAGAGAGAGGGGGGGAGATGCATGCATTGGAACAATAGAAACGAGCATTATGTATTCTAAAGCAATAAATGAAAATCTTCCATACATTGCAAATTTCATAAAAAGCATATGTGTAAATAAACTGGTTGGGGAGAAGGGAAGGAAAATGAAAAATTCTACCCTATAGAATTGAATTAAAATTTTTATGAATTGCAAATTTAAATATAAACCTGTATCAGTAGTTAGGTAGGTAGAAATTAATGAAAAATGTAAAATTTGTGATGTTATGCATGAAATAAATGTTTTCCATTCATTGCAAAGTTGCATACCAAAAAATAGAGGGAAAGAAACTGGAGAAAGAAGAGAAAAATTATGATCACTAAAGCAATAATTAAGAATTTTCTCATTATTTCTAATTGGCTCATAAAAGTATATCAATAAGACATGATACATAGATTGAACAAAACTTTTATGGTTATTAGGGCAATAACATTATATCTATCAATGTGACAGTGAGAGAGTTAAAGTGGGGAAAGAAGTAAAACGATTTTGTACCTTAAAGGATTCAATTAAAAATTTCCATAAAGTAAAAAATATATGAAAACTGGTATATTCAACTAGAAAGAGGGAGATGGAGAGCATGGAGGGAAACAGGGAAAAGAAATTTTACTTAAAGCTTAAATTAAAAGTTCTCAACATATTGCAAAGTTACATTTAAAAAAATATCAATAAAACTGTTAAAAGCAGAAGGTCCATAGAAAAGGGAAAAAATATTTTTTATTCTAAACAGTTAAATTAAACAATTCCATATATTGCAAAGTTACTATGAAAGTATGTCTATAGATAAGAGGAAAATGTTGGAAAGAGAAGGAAAGAAGCATTTTGTAGCCTAAAGCATTATATTAATATCTTTATATATTCTGTAAGCATATTAATGAATGCATATCAATAATAGTAAGAATGAAAGGGAGATAGAAAATGTGGAGGTAGCAGATAAAGAAATATTTTGCACTGTAAATACTAAAATTGAACCCTACCATACATTGGAAGCAGCATAACAAAGAAATGCAGAGAAAAGATTTATAAAAGGTATACGGAGATGAAAAATAACATTAGATATAATCATTAAAGTGATTTTAAATATATTAAAGTATATATAAAAACGTATAAATAAATATGAGAGAGATAATTGGATGAGAAAAGGAAAGATGCATTTTGTACACTAAGACAATAAATTGGAAACTTTCATATATTACTAAATTACATTAAAGAGCATATGTAAAATAAACACTGAAAAATAGGTTTGGGGTAGAAGGATATCCTTCCATTAAGGAATGGAAAACTGTTATGTATTATATATTTACATTTTACATATATCTATCAATGAAACGAGAAAAAAGATGGGGGAGGAAAAATATTTTGTGTATAAAGCATTAAATGAAAATGTTTCCCATTTATTGCAATGTTACATAAAAATGCAAATATATAAGTGGGGGGAGAGAGAGAAGGCAAAATTATTTGATTTAAGTAAATAGATACTGGTAATAGTTATAAGTAAATACTTAGTCGTCTAGTAGTAAGTAGTTTGTGCTGGTGGTAGTAGTAATAGCTGCTGGTGGTAGTAGTAATAGCAAGTAGTTAGCACTAGTGAAGAGTTTGTGATAGTAGTTAGAAAGCAGTTAGTGGTGGTAGTAAGTAGTTAGTACAGGTAGTTAGTAGTAATAGGTTAGTATTAAGTAGTTAGTAGGTAGCAGTAGTAGTAAGTAAAAGATGTAAGTAGTAGTAAGTAAAAGATGTAAATAGTAGCAATAGCAATAAGTAGTTAGCAGCAGTGGTAGTAATAGTAAGTATTTAGTTGTAGTAGTAGTACTAAGCATTTAGTTGTAGTAGTTGCACTAAGTAGTTAGTGGTAGAAGTAGTGCTAGGTAGTTAGTAGTAGTAGTAGTAGTAGTAGTAGTAGTAGTAGTAGTAGTAGTAGTAGTAGTAGTAGTAGTGCTAAGAAGATAGTAGTAGTAGTGCTAAGAGGTTAGTAGTAGTAGTGCTAAGAAGTTTATACTAGTAGTGCTAAGAAGTTTATACTAGTAGTGCTAAGTAGTTTATACTAGTAGTGCTAAGTAGTATATACTAGTAGTGCTAAGTAGTTTATAGTAGTAGTGCTAAGTAGTTAGTAGTAGTAGTAGTAGTAGTAGTAGTAGTAGTAGTAGTAGTAGTGCTAAGTAGTTAGCAGTAGTAGTTCTAAGTACTTAGTACTAGTGCTAATTAAGTAGTAATAGTGCTAAGTAGTTAGTGGTAATAGTGCTAAGTAGTTAGTAGTAGTACTAAGTAATTAGTAAAAGTAGGACTAATTAGTTAGTAGTAAGTAGTAGTAGTACTAAACAGTTAGTAGTAGTAGTGCTAAGTAGTTAGTACTAGCAGTAGTAGTACTACTAAGTATTTAGTAGTAGTTGTACTAGGTAGTTAGTTGTAGCAATAGTAGTGCTAAGTAGTTAGTAGTGATAGTCCTAAGTAGTTAGTAGTAGTAGTAGTAGTAGTAGTAGTAGTAGTAGTAGTAGTAGTAGTGCTAAGTAGTTAGTAGTAGTAGTAGTGCTAAGTAGTTAGTAGTAGTAGTAGTAATAGTAGTAGTAGTAGTAGTAGTAGTAGTAGTGCTAAGTAGTTAGTAGTAGCAGTAGTAGTAGTAGTAGTAGTAGCAGTAGTAGTAGTAGTAGTAGTAGTAATGCTAAGTAGTAAGTATTAGTAGTAGTGCTAGGTAGTTAGTATTAATAGTAGTGCTAGGTAGTTAGCAGTAGTGGTGCTAAGTAGTCAGTAGTAGTGCTAAGTAGAAGTAGTAGTAGTAGTAGTAGTAGTAGTAGTAGTAGTAGTAGTAGTGCTAAGTAGTTAATAGTGGTAATGCTAAGTATTTAGCAGTAATAGCAGTACTAGTAGTTAATAGTGTTAGAGCTAGGTAGTTAGAAGTAGGCTAAGTAATTAGGGTGGTAGTGCTAAGTATTTAGTATTAATAGTGCTAGGTATTTAGTAATATTACAACTAAGTAGTTTGGAGTAGTAGTAGTAGTAGTACTAAAAAGTAAGCAGCAGTAGTAATACTAAGTAGTTAAAAGCAGTAGTAGTACTAAGTAGTTAGTAGCAATAGTAGTAGTACTAAGTAGTTAGTAGCAATAGTAGTAGCAATAGTAGTAGTACTAAGTAGTTAGAAGCAGTAGTAGTAGTTGCAGCACTAAGTAGTTAGTTATTAGTAGTACTAGTCGTTAGTAGCAGTAGCAGGAGTAGGAGTAGTAAGTCGTTAGTAGCTGCGGATATGGTACTAGGCCGTTAGTAGAAGTAGTAGTAGTACCATGCAGTTAGTAGTAGTACTAGGTGGGTGGTAGTACTAAGTAGTTAGTAGTAGTACAACTGAGTAGTTAGTAGTGGTACAACTGAGTAGTTAGTAGTGGTACAACTGAGTAGTTAGTAGTAGTACAACTAAGTAGGCTAAGTAGGCAGTAGTAGTACAACTAAGTAGGCAGTAGTAGTAAAAGTTGTAGTGCTAAATAGTTAATAGAAGTAATACTAAGTAGTTAACAATAGCAGTAATAATAAGTAGTTAACAGTAGTGGTAAACTACTAAGCAGTTAGTATGAGTAGTGGTAAAAGTAGTTAGTAATAGTATTAGTAGTATACCAAGTAGTTAGTGGTAGAAGTAATACCAAGTAGTTAGTAGTAGTAGTACCAAGTAGTTAGTATTAGTGGTAGTAGTACCAAGTAGTTAGTGGTAGTAGTGATAATACCAAGCAGTTTGTAGTAGTACTATGTAGTTAGTGGTAGTATTAAGTACTTAGTAATAGAGATAATACCAAGCAGTTAGTAGAAGTATTACTAAGTAGTTAGTTGTATTATTTGGTAGTTAGTAGTAGCACTAAGGAGTTAGTAGTAGTACTAAGTAGTTAGTAGTAGTACTAGTAATGGTGATAATGCCAAGCAGTTAGTAGAAGTATTACTAAGTAGTTAGTTGTATTATTTGGTAGTTAGTAGTAGCACTAAGGAGTTAGTAGTAGTACTAAGTAGTTAGTAGTAGTACTATGTATAGTAGTACTATGTAGTTAGTAGTAGTATTAAGTACTTAGTAATAGTACTGAGTATTTAGTCTTCATAGTAGTACTAAGTAGTTAGTAGTAGTACCAAGTAGTTAGTGGTAGTAGTACCAAGTAGTTAGTAGTAGTATGAAGTACTTAGTAATAGTGATAATACCAAGCAGTCAGTGGATGTATTACTAAGTAGTTAATTGTATTATTTGCTAGTTAGTAGTAGTACTAAGTAGTTAGTAGTACTATATAGTTAGTAGTAGTATTAAGTACTTAGTAATGTTACTGAGTATTTAGTATTCGTAGTAGTACTAAGTAGTTAGAAGTAATACTACTTAGTTAGTAGAAGTATTACTAAGTAGTTAGTAGTAATATTTGGTAGTTAATAGTAGTAGTAATAAGCAGTAATAGTAAGCAGTTAGTAGAAGTATTACTAAGTAGTTAGTTGTATTATTTGGTAATTAGTAGTAGCACTAAGTAGTTAGTTGTATTATTTGGTAGTTAGTAGTAGTAGTACTAACTAGTTAGTAGTAGTAAGCAGGTAGTAGTAGCACAAAGCAGTTAGTAGTAGTGGTAATAAGTAGTTAGTAGTAGTAGTAGTAGTAGTAGTATCATCAAGTAGGTAGCGGTAGTAGTACCAAGTAGTGGTAATAGTGATAAACCAAGCAGTTAGTAGTAGTACTATGTAGTTAGTAGTAGTATTAAGTACTTAGTAATAGTGATAATACCAAGCAGTTAGTAGAAGTATTACTAAGTAGTTAGTTGTATTATTTGGTAGTCAGTAGTATTACTAAGTAGTTAGTGGTAGTACTAAAAGTTGGTAGTAGTACAAAGGAGTTAGTAGTAGTATTAAGTACTTAGTAATAATACTGAGTATTTAGTATTAGTAGTAGTACTAAGTAATTAGCCATAGTACTAAGTAGTTAGTAGTAGTACTAAGTAGTTAGAAGTAATACAACTTAATTAGTAGAAGTATTACTAAGTAGTTGTATTATTTGGTAGTTAGTAGTAGTACCAAGCATTTGGTGGTAGTAGTAATAATACCAAGCAGTTAGTATTAGTACTATGTAGTTAGTAGTAGTACTAAGTACTTAGTAATAGTGATAATACCAAGCAGTTAGTAGAAGTATTACTAAGTAGTTAGTTGTATTATTTGGTAGTAAGTAGTAGTACTAAGTAGTTAATAGTAGTACTATGTAGTTAGTAGTATTAAGTACTTAGTAATAGTACTGAGTATTTAGTATTTGTAGTAGTACTAAGTAATTAGTAGTAGTGCTAAGTAGTTAGGTGTAGTAGTACTAAGTAGTTAGAAGTAATACTACTTAGTTAGTAGAAGTATTACTAAGTAGTTAGTTGTATTATTTGGTAGTTAGTAGTAGTACCAAGTAGTTAGTAGTGGTGGTAAGTAGATTTTGTAGTACTAAGAAGTTTTTGTAGTACTAAGTAGTTAGTAGAAGTAGTACTAAGTAGTGAGTAGTAGTGGTTCTAAGTAGTTAGTGTTAGTGGTAGTAGTAGTTCCAAGTAGTTAGTGGTAGTAGTAGTAGTTCCAAATAGTTAGTGGTAGTAGTAGTTCCAAGTAGTTAGTGGTAGTAGTAGTACCAAGTAGTTAGTTGTAGTAGTACCAAGTAGTTAGTGGTAGTGGTAGTACCAAGTAGTTAGTGGTAGGTGTATTAGTACCAATTAGTTAGTGGTAGTAGTGGTATTACCAAGTAGTAGTAGTAGTAGTAGTAGTAGTAGTACAAATTAGTTAGTAGTGTACTAGGTAGTAAGTAGTAGTATTAATTAGTTAATAGTAGTATTAAGTAGTTAGTAGTTGAAGTACTAAGTAGATAGTAGCAGTAGAAGTACTAAGTAGATAGTAGCAGTAGAAGTACTATGTAGATAGTAGCAGTAGAAGTACTATGTAGATAGTGGTAGTAGAAGTACTAAATAGATAGTAGTAGAAGTACTAAGTAGATAGTAGTACTAGTAGTACTAAGTAGATAGTAGTACTAGTAGTTCTAGGTAGTTAGCAGTAATACTAAGTTATTTGTGGTAGTCGTGGTAGTAGTACTAAGTAGTTAGAAATCGTCGTAGTACTAAGTTATTGGTAGTAGTCGTAGTAGTACTAAGTAGTTAGTGAATGTAGTAATACTAAGTACTATTTATTAATTAAGTGGTTGGTAGGGGTAGTTTAATAGTTAGCTGGTGGTAGTAGTAGTAATTAGATGGTAGTAATAATTAAGTTGTAGTTGTTGGTGTGTAGTAATGAGAATGAAATAGTAATTGGCGAAAGTAGTTATAGTATTAATGAATCAGTTGGTAGTCAAACGGGGTTGGGGTCAAGGTCAACGGGTCTGGGGATCAAGGTTTGGCAAGATCTAGGGGAAGGTCAGGATAGGTCAGAGGTCAAGGTCAGGGGAGGTGGGAGGGCACGGCCAGGGTGGGTAGGTCAAAGTCAGGGGAGATGGGAAGTCAAGGAGAGGCAAGGTTCGGGGCCAAGGTCAGCACAGGTGGAAGGTCAATTCCAGGGGTGGTGGTGTTACGGATGCTATTTTCGGGCGGTAAATATTGGTGAATTTATGTCATTTAATTTGAAATTGAAACGTCTCGGAAAGGACATAGTTTTTGGTTTATCCATATTTTTACCATTTTGTATTAGCATGAGTTACTTAGTAAATTATTGTGCAACAGGAAGAGTTTGGTTTGTCACTTCCTGTGACAAACCCAAGGGTTTTCACCATGACTTCAGTTTCCTTTGAGGAATCTGCTAAAGTCACGTAGGCCTCATGATGTCATGTGTCAATCAGGATGTTTGAGAACTTTCATGTGTTGCTCTGTGATTGGCTGTTTTAATTCAAACCTAGGGCGGTGGCACACCATATTTGGTAATGCCTCTGGCCCCCTCCCTGGGGTACGGGATTCTATTTAAGAGCCTGCAGATTCCTGCAGGGCAGAAAGGGAGAGAGACAGGGAGAAAGAGAGAGCCTAGAGGCTAGGCTGAGGACCGCGAGACCGACCGAGAAGTGATAGCACTCCGAGACACATCTTCCAAGGTAAGCCCTGACTGGGGGCACAAGCAGCAGAATGGTTAGCAGGACGCTGTCTTGATATTGTAACATTAAATTGAAAGGTCATTCACATTAGTTTGTAACTGGTATCATTCAGAGTGATTATAATAAAAGATAACTAACTTTAGCTCTACCATCTTATTGTAGCTTAGCTCCCCCTGTCATCTCCTAAAATCCTGGGGTGTGACATATGGTGGAGGCGCCAGCCTTCATTTTGGGAAAGGTATGGTTCGACTCTGTGCCTCGCTAGAGTAGTTCATTATTTCTTGCAGTTTTTGTTCCCTTCCTTTTACGTACTTTTTAGCAGAGGTTAATAATCATGAGATGTGATACTGTTACGATTGGTTTAGTTGTTTGATGTTGGATGGCGGCATGTTGTTTTTTTTATTTTCTATTGCGCATATTAGGGTTCATTCGGATTCCGGGTGGATGTGCAGTTGCGGACCCCCGTAATTTTTGAAGTATATGGATTTGCTGGCAAAGTATCCGGGTAGTAGTCCCACTAGTGAAGAAATTAGGAAACTCATTTCGGAATACCAGCGAACATTAGATGATAATGTACAAGCCTATGCAGTAGCGGTGGACGATATTACAGAGATATCGGCAGGATTAAGTTCCCTATATCGGTCTATGTCCCATATTAGATTGAGGAGTAGCCGGAGGATTAGAGGCCAGGCGCCCCTGGTGTACTTTCCAGTTAGACAGCGGAGCCTTAGCGCTGGTGATTTAACGGCTACGGAACCTCGAGCCACCTCTCCTTCCACGATTGTGAGTTCAGCATCATCGGAAGATTTCACGATGATGTCTACGGCTCAGGCGGGGCCTTCGGCTCCGGAGCTTGCTTCCACGAAGCCTATGATGGCTCCGTCATTACCTTTCACCCGTCCTTTCATCGATCCTGGAATTTTTGAAGGCAAACCAGGGCAGGACGTTTGTACGTATTTATATAATTTTGAGACTATTGCTACCGCAAACGGATGGGATGAGAACGGTAAGAAACAGTACCTTCCTTGTTATTTAAGGGAGGCGGCGGCGAATTGGTTCAAGACCTTTGCCCCAAGGCACGTTCATAATGGATGGAACGACTTGAAACAGGCCTTGCAATCTGCATTCGTCCCAGCGGGGCAGGAAGACGTGTTAGAGTGCCGTCTACGGCAACGTATGCAGCATCTGAGTGAACCTACTGAACGCTATGTGTATGATGTCCTGGTATTATGTGACCAAGTAAATCCTCAAATGTCAGAAAGGGAGAGAATTCGTCACATTATGCGGGGATTAAAGCCCTCCCTACTAGAGTAGGTCCTTCCCGCTGACCCTCAGACGGTTGGCGAATTGACAAATTTTGTTCGCCGTATAGAAGCGGCTAGGTATCTCGCAGGTCAGCGGGTAGATTTGCAGTCTACTCGACCGAGCCCAGTGGCTGTGGTACAGGACGCAGGGTCTGGGGATGCCGTAGCTAGTCTGGCTCAGGAAATTCGTAGGCTCCAAAGACAAGTTCAACAACTGCAAGTGGGTCGGACGTCATTGCAGAATTGGGCCCCGGCTGCCTACAATGTGGGTCGCGGACGCGGCAATGGTACCTATAGAGCCCGGGGTAGATTTCCTCCACGGGATGACTTTGGACGCCGGGGAACTGGAAATTCACGAACGGATGCGAAACAATCTGCACCGGGTAATTGGCACCGTTCCAATAACTCAGGTCGTACTACGGACGGCCGCCCTACATGTTTCATTTGCAGGCGGGCCGGACACATGGCACTGAATTGAATTCCGTGACGGCCATTACCCGCAATCGCACTAATAAAGTGGTGTCGATGATCAAACCGGCGAATGTGTTAACGGTAAATGGAAGCCTCCCTCATCATTCAGAAATTAGTGTGTTATTTGACACTGGAAGTGGGGTTAATATAATGCGAGAGCGGCTAGTGAATACCCCTCTTAACCCTGTCCCCAAGGGTCTTTTTTTGCGTTCAGCGGATAATAAACTTTTAGATATTACCTATTCTACACAAATACAGTTTCAACTGGATGGTGTTACTTTTGTGACAGATGTCCTGGTGGCTCCTGAATTGGGCATGATTTGTTGTTGGGGGTTGATTTTTTAGAACGGTATAAGGCTAAAATTGATTTCGGTTTTTCTACTGTGACGCTAAAATTGCCGGATGGGCGTCATGTAGTTCTTAATTGTGGCGGAAAAATGAACTGCCCGTTAGCACAAATTTCCATAGAGCCGGATGAGGAGGAGGAACGGTGTAAAGCCCGTTGCACGGAGGATGTGAGAGTCCCTCCGTTTACATCTCAAAGAGTTAGGGTGCACCTGACTCCAAATGGAATGGGGCGCATAATGCTGGAACCTAATACAGTGATAATTCAAAAAAAACATATAGACATAACACCGGTGTTTTGCGATGCGACAAATGAATGTGAAGTTTTAGTACACAATAATACGGCCGAACCTAAAGTGATTTTCGCAGGTACTACTCTTGCAAATGTGCATGAAGTTGCATTAGTGCAATCTGTTAATTGGTCTACTTCTGAATCTTACCCTGCGGAGATTAGTGGAGAGAAATTTAATTTAAACTCGCAGCTCACAGCAATACAGCGGGCACAGTTGCAGATATTGTTGAAACGATATAGAAACGTTTTTGCTACGAAGTTGCTGGACTTAGGCCCTACTGATATTGGGGAATTCAAGATTGAGGTTACTGATAGCAGGCCAATAAAACAAAGACCGTACCGGGTGTCCCAGGCTCAACGGGAGGTGATACAAGGACAGGTGGAAGACATGTTGGGCGCTGGAATCATTTGTAAGTCCCACAGTCCTTGGTCTTCCCCAGTAGTGTTAGTGAAGAAAAAGGATGGTCACTTCCGGTTCTGCGTCGATTTTCGGAAATTGAATGCGGTTACAGTTACGTCATCATATCCCCTACCACTGATTGATGACTTGTTGAGTTATTTAGGCAACGCTAGATGGTTCTGTACGCTCGATTTGATGAGCGCTTATTTTCAGTGTCCGGTAGCAGAAGAGGGTAAGAAGTACAAATCGTTCGTAACTTGCTTTGGACAATGGGAGTTTGAACGCTTGGCCTTTGGTCTGGTAAATGCCCCAAGACATTTTTCAGCTGTGGCAGATCAACTGCTTGGTGAATTAAAATACAAGAAAGCATTGGTCTATCTCGACGATATAATGATTTTTGCGGCCACATTCCCGGAATTGCTTAGTAATCTCGAGGAAGTTCTTGGACGGCTAAGGGAGCATAACTTTAAGTTAAAACCTGATAAATGCTTTTTTTGGAATGTCCCGTATCAAACTCTTGGGCTTCACGGTGTCCGCCAAAGGTATTGAACCTGATGCTGACAAGATCAGAGTTATTACCGAACTCCCGGTCCCTAAAACAGTACGGGATGTTCGCAGAGTGCTGGGGTTGTTTAGTTTTTATAGACGCTTCGTGGCTAATTTTGCCTCTATTGCTCAGCCCTTACACGAGTTAACACGAAAAAATCGAGATTTTGAATGGACGCAACAGCATCAGGATTCATTCGATATGCTGAAACGATTAATGACTACAACCCCTGTGTTAGGTCATTATCGGCCGGGGGCTTACACGGAATTGCACACAGACGCTAGTAGCATCGGGATTGGATGCGCGCTTCTACAACGAATAAATGGTGAGTTACATCCAATAGCGTTCGCTTCTCGATCACTGAACAAGCACGAGAAGAATTATAGCATTTCAGACCTAGAACTCCTCGCGATAGTACATGGCTTGACTCATTTTAGACCTTATATCTATGGATACCCGGTAAATATTGTGAGTGACCATCACGCGTTGTGTTATCTGAGAAACTTGAAGGATGTCACAGGTAGATTGGCCAGGTGGGCATTAAAGTTGCAGGAATATGACTATACGGTTGTATACAAATCGGGGGCGAAGCATTTAGACGCAGATGCTCTCTCTCGTTTCCCGGTTGATGAACCTGCGCAACAAATAGTTGAGCAGACGAACGACCTTGTGACGTGTTTATTATCACCGGTAGAAGTGGCGAAGGAGCAGCTCAAGGACCCTCAGCTAATGCCTATAATTCAGGCAGTAGTACAACCGGATGCGGGATCTCCTCGATTCCAGCGTCAGGCTAAATCTTATCTGCTAAAAACAGACGTTCTCTACCGGAAAAATGCTGGTGCTTCGGGACCACTGCATTTGCTGGTGATTCCGGAATCTTTGAAGCATGAAATTTTGTACTCCTGTCATGACGATCCGTTATCGGGACACCTGGGATTCGCAAAAACATTTTCTAAGATTAGTTCCAGGTATTACTGGGTAGGCATGCGGAAGGAAATTGAAAGGTATGTGAAGGGTTGTCCCAGTTGTCAGTCTCGAAAGGGTCCCCGAAATTTACGGCCTCCTGGATTTTTGCAACCTATTCCGGTTAATTATGTTGGTGAAAGATGGGGGATAGACCTGGTAGGTCCAATTCATAGATCTAAGAAAGGCAACACGATGTTAATTGTGGCGATAGAGTACGCCACCCGGTGGGTAGAAGGAAAGGCGGTACCAAAAGGGTCTATTGAACACGTGGCCCAATTTGTATTGGAAAGCATCATTTGTCGGCATGGCGCTCCCGCCATGCTTCTATCGGACCGAGGCGCAGTGTTCCTAAGTGAGGTTACGCAGCACCTCTTGGCGTCGATGGGGGTGAAGTCAACGTTCACCACCAGTTATCATCCTGCCACCAACGGACTAACAGAAAGATGTAATGCATCAATAATAAACATGCTTTCACATTATACCTCCACTAATCAGCGTGATTGGGACACAAGTTTACCCCATGTGCTCTTTGCGTACAACACAAGCAGACAGGAATCGACGGAGACGTCACCTTTCTTTCTAATGTGCGGACGACATCCAACCCTTCCTGGAGAGGTTCAGTTGAAACATGCCACTGATAATCTCTTTGTGAAGGAGACTCTAGAGCATATTCAAGAGGCGCGCAAAGTGGCCAGAGATAATATTCGGCGACAACAGGGTAGGCATAAGCGTATTTTCGACAGGAAGAGGCGAGCACTTCACTTTAGCCCTGGACAATTAGTTAAACTATTTACACCCGTTCGAAAAAGGGGAAAGACGACTAAGTTGTTGCATCGGTTTTATGGTCCCTATGCGATAATGGAACGAACGTCTCCAGTGAACTATCGCATTAAACAACATGGGGGCTCCAAACCAAAAGAGTTAATTGTACATGTATCTCGATTATATCCCTATTATTCATTTCGTAGAAGAAACTAAGTTTGCTCTTGTTGGTCTAAATGTAGTTATATAGTATGTTGTAGAAATATGGTGATTTGTTGTTCACCCTGTGTTATTTGTTTCCTTGCATTATGTCCTTCAGTTTGCTGTTTGGAGGGTGCTCCGAGTTGTTAAGTAGGTCATCGATTTGGTACGCAACATGATTATTACACGTTTCAGATGCATCCACTAGGAAAATGGAAACTGCTAAAGAAGTAGTAAAAGAACGTTTATACCTGTATAGACTTATATAAAGATTTAAGCTCAAACATTTGTTATTGTTAATTCTGTAACATATTTCTATGTTGTCATGAACTGCTGTAATGTTTCTATTGAACTTTTCAGGAATAACCTGTTAATATTTTATGCATAATACGTTAAGTACAACATAAATTAGTTGTAGGATTTTTTTTGTTACTTCCTACTATTATGCCCAGTGGCATAGCCTTGAAGTTAAGATTGGGGAGTGGCGTATTGTGGTCGGCGTAATGGGGCACATTTGTAATCAGTTTGAACTGAATACAATAAATTATATTCTTTTTTAAATGCAGCAGCTTGCAGGTGGACATGAACAATTTACATTGCTTAAGTTAAAAGTTGACGAGACAACATAATTAGAAATTCATCACATCTATATGTTGTTTGACGGTTGAGGTATAGATTTAACTTGCTATTCATTCGCATAGTAAATATAACTTAGTATCGCCATACTCGTCATATATCCAACGGGTGTCGCATTTTATGTGTGCTGTTGCTTATCGCTCTTTTAAGTTGTGTTGGCAGGTATACAGCCTACACCGGGCAACTGCGAGGCCAAACTCTGGTCCTCTTAATGGACGAGCCATGAATGGGGTCCTTCTACTAACGACACCACCCGTGGCCCCACGGCATACGCCAGCTGCACCGCTGGAATCCATACGGGAGACCACTTCAGTTTGAAGACACTTGTAATTCATGGTAATATGGCAGTGCGTGTTTTCTAATAATAACAACCAAGGCCTTGAGCAATCTTACAGGAACCGAATGGTTTCCCACTTCCTGTTATTTTTCCACTGTTTGTCACCAGCTTTGGATTAGTGTTACAGCAGGGCGACATTTGTGCCCTGAGTGTTTCGAACAGCCAAATAAATATAATTAATATTGATACATGTAAGGCATATTATATTAGGGTATTACTTTGGGCATGTCAGGTTTACATTATTGATAGCAACCTAATAACCGTTAGCGAGCCACCTTATTCCATGGGTAAGCCGTGAGGCCCCTTGGTGGTAAGGTGTGTTATAGGTACTATTTAATCTTTATGGGTATGCCATGAGCCCCCATTAAGTTTTGTTTCATTGGTAAGCCGTGAGGCCCCAAGAAACGACTAAGAGAGATGCCTACAGAGATTTTATTGAATTATTCGTGCACAAGTTTTGTTTTATGGATGTACATTTAAAGTAATACGCAAAGGGATGAGCTGGTCGCTCCCTTTAATATCTGTAATTGATATAGTGGTTTTTGGGGTCTATTAGCAATATATCTGTGCCCTGGGGGGATTGTCGTCATTTTATTGAGCTGTTTATTGTGTAGATAGTTGCGGAAATGGCCACCGCACTGTTGTTATTACTATCTTCACTGTTGAACCTGACATTCCCTCGGGTAGCACAGGAACCCTATGAGGCAGTTCCAATTGAGGTGACAGCAGGCGGAGACTTCTATGTCTTGCCTAATTTGACGTATTATGAGAATTCGGTTCCTGTATTATTTTTGACAGAACAATGTGGGATACATCCACCTGTTGCTCAGTATTGTACATTTAATACTAGTAATAAGGCCTTTTGTAATTGGTTGTTATCTAAATTTAGCACTGTCCACGGTAGTCATCCTATACTGTTTGAATCCAACAAGGATCCATTAAGAGGGGATGGATCTATATTTGGTTCTCAATTTTTGTTAGCTGATAAACAGCATATTGAAAATATGTTTATTTCTGATGTAACTATGCGCAGTATCCTGCAGAAAGTACGGCTATTTAATCAGTCTGTTACTATGTTAAACATGTCCTTTTGTTATAAGGTGTTTAATCTTCAGGATGCCATGATTATGCGTTCTTCCGGTGCGGGACTTCTGTTTGAACTATTGTCTCAGACGCTTCGTTCTGATCGGATATATCGAACTTGCATGACCCGCTTTCTTGACCCGGAAGTGGTCCCCCTTCTCTGTTGAGTGAGGCACTGGATATCGTGGTACTTAACAACGCTGGTTTTCGGTTGGTCTGGGGAAAGACGGCCATCGGTAATTATCATAGCGCACCGATTGTTGATTGTTTATTTTCCCCCCGGTCGCTTATGATGGGGTTGCAAATTCCCCTTTTTCGGGAGGATGTGCAGCGCGCGGTGGGACGTTATTTTAATTCCACTCCATTTGCCTTTTCAGAACAGACTTGTATGATTAACTTGGAAGGCAGAGCGGTGGCCGTCTTGTATTCCCCTGGGGATTTTCGAGTTTTATTACCTCAATGTGATACTTCTAAATCTAGCCTTTGTTTGGTGACTCCGTCGTACGGCATCTCGGTATTGGTTACGGCATGCGCGGTGGCTATTTTACAGGGTACTTCAGTGTCTAATTTATCTCAAGTTTGTCCGATGTCCTGTGTTACCAATCGCAGGCCCCTCGTTTCCCCCTCGGACCCCTTTACTTTTGTTCTGACTCATGTTAGGTCCTTTCGGGTTCAATGCCCTACTTTTGAACGCTCATTTGCGTTAGATAGTGAGATAGGGGCTTATCGGTTGCGCCTCCCTTGCTGGTGTAACGCCACAGTTTATCGTTATCTGCTCATTGCTCCCCGGCAATGTTTGTCCTCGGGACCGCCGGTGGTGGATCTTAGAGGTTTAATTCCAGCACCTTGGTCCTCGATCGAAACCACCCTTTTACCCCCGTTCGATTCTTCAGCTTATCCCACATATATCACATTGGGTCAAAGCTATAATAGTGGCTGGCATCCTGCGGATTACTCAGCTGTGCTTTCTTTTATTTTTATTGGTATATTGTTTGGTCATAATATTATGATTATTTGTTATTTAATTTGGTTGGCCCATTCCAACGGATTGTACCCCGTTTGCTGGCGTGATACGACCCCCTGGTCTGCCACTCTTTCCTGCTCCGATCAACCGTCCTCTCAGGTGCCCTCTACTAGACCTGAGTGTACTAATGTTCTACCTCTTACCGATGTTCCACTGCCATCCTTACCTTCGCCTACGACCTCCTCCCCCACACACTTATATGAACGACCTCCATATGAGGAGACTCTATACATGCTTCCCAGACTTCCAGATCAACCATTTGTTGTGCCCCGTCTAGTCGGTGCTCCTTATGCGCACGCCACTACGGCATGCCTCTAATACTATGTTCATTATTTTGGTACTCTTTTTGTGTGAACATTCATATTTGCTTAATATTCCTGACATTATATATATATATATATATATATATATATATATTTGTATTTGTATTTGTACAATCCGAGAGATGCATCCGGTTTGTTTATACTACCATGTTATCAATTATTTTGTTTTAATGCGACATGAGTGCTCATCGTTCGGCGCTATATAAGTTCCAAGGACGTGACCCACTTTTGGTGCTATTCGGGGTTGGCAATTTTCTATATTTAGCCTGATCTGTTTATTTTTATTCTTAATTATATTATAACCAAATTTACAATAATACACTCAGAGAATTTCTCTTTGCTTGTCATTCGCCACAATCGATATAACACTCATGTCTTGCATTTTGAGGATGATGGTTGAGCTCATCCCCTATATATATTTATGCTACTTGTGTTATCATATATATCCCAATGTTCTCTTATTATAGACTTTGTATGATATATGTATTGCGTTTTAGTCTGTTACTGTTTTTTTTTTTTTTTTTTTTTTTTTTTTGGATAGTACTGGTAGCACCTATTTTGTTGGTTGACACCTTCCCCTGGTTTCCTGCCTTCCATTTCCCCCTGCCCTCTGAGTTTCTTGTCTTTCCCCCTGCTCTGTTGATTTCCCTTGTATTTCATGGATTCCCCTCCTTTAGGTGCAGTCTTTACACTCATTTTTTTTCTCCTTTCCCCCCCTTCAATTTGGTACCTCATTTTTAATTCATGTTTGTGTTGTTTGTTTGGTTTAATGCATGGCTCGCGGACCAGCCTATATGCCGCTCGCGACACTAGCCCAGAGAACGGCGATACACCGGAGCCCACTTCTGTTCCATGGAGACATTGTGAGCTGACACGAATATTTTGTTTACATTACTTCTACATAAGCTCAGCTTGTTATTCTGCTCTGGCCTGGTGAATCATGCTAGTGCCCTAGTTATGCTTTCCGCCGGATTTCCGGCTCGGCTTTCAATCGTCGTGCTTCTTCCTGCAAGTTCACGTTGGCTGCGTATCAAAGACTATACTGGTGGGCTGCGTTCAGCATGTGGATACTTGCGGTATACAGGGTGTTCTCCGTGTGTTGGTGTATACTGTGTTTGTGGGCGTTTGAACCTATGTGTGTTGCGCATACCATGGACTTATGGCATAACTAACTGAGTTGGGCCGCGGGAGAGTCGTTACAGTTTTTTCCCCTCCCCTTTCCTTTTCTTCCCTTCCTTTCCTTTTTAGTATGTTGGTGCTACGTTTTTCTTTTATTTAGGGACTACAGAGACATAGCAGGAATTATCTGTGTAGTTATCGGCTGATTTGACTTATGTGTATTCGCTTAGATTTCATATTTCTGTATGGTCTCTTACCCCGTTGGGTTATGTGTGTTGTCGAGGCCGACAACATGTTAGTCGTCGAGGATGTGTCACGGATGCTATTTTCGGGCGGTAAATATTGGTAAATTTATGTCATTTAATTTGAAATTGAATCGTCTCGGAAAGGACATAGTTTTTGGTTTATCCATATTTTTACCATTTTGTATTGGCATGAGTTACTTAGTAAATTAATGTGCAACAGGAAGAGTTTGGTTTGTCACTTCCTGTGACAAACCCAAGGGTTTTCACCATGACTTCAGTTTCCTTTGAGGAATCTGCTAAAGTCACGTAGGCCTCAGGATGTCATGTGTCAATCAGGATGTTTGAGAACTTTCATGTGTTGCTCTGTGATTGGCTGCTTTAATTCAAACCTAGGGCGGTGGCACAGCATATTTGGTAATGCCTCTGGCCCCCTCCCTGGGGTACGGGATTCTATTTAAGAGCCTACAGGTTCCTGCAGGGCAGAAAGGGAGAGAGGGAGAAAGAGAGAGCCTAGAGGCTAGGCTGAGGACCGCGAGACCGACCGAGAAGTGATAGCACTCCGAGACACATCTTCCAAGGTAAGCCCTGACTGGGGGCACAAGCAGCAGAATGGTTAGCAGCACGCTGTCTTGATATTGTAACATTAAATTGAAAGGTCATTCAAATTAGTTTGTAACTGGTATCATTCAGAGTGATTATAATAAAAGATAACTAACTTTAGCTCTACCATCTTATTGTAGCTTAGCTCCCCCTGTCATCTCCTAAAATCCTGGGGTGTAGGTGAAGGTCAGGTGTCCTAGGACAAGGTAAGGCCCCCTAGGTGAAGGTCGGGTCCCCTAGGTCAAGGTCAGGTCCCGTAGTTCAAGGTGCGGGCCCCTAGGTCCAGGTCAGGCACCCTGGTCAAGGTTGGCGCCCAAGGTCAAGGTCAGGCCCAGTAGGTAAAGGTGGGCTCCCTAGGTCAAGGGTAAGGCCCTGTAGTTCAAGGTCAGGCACCATACGTCAAGGCCAGGCCCCCTGGTCAAGGTCAGGCCCCCTAGGTGAAGGTCATGTCCGGTAGGCTAAGGTGGGGCCCCCTAGGTCAAGGTTCGACCCACTGGTCAAGGTCAGCTCCCCTAGAGAAGGTCAGCCGCCCTAGGTCAAGCACCCTGGTCAAAGTCAGGTTACGTAGGTCAAGGTCAGGCCCCATTCGTCAAGGCCAGGTCCACTAGGTGAAGGCCAGGTCCCTTAGGTCTAGGTCAGGCCCCCTAGGTCAAGGTCAGGATCTTGTTCAAGGTGGGGCCCCCGTATGTGAAGGTCAAGAGCCCTAGGTCAAAGTCAGGTCTCATAGGTCAAGGTTGGCGCCTAGTTCCAGATCAGGTCCCCTAGGTCAAGGTCGGGCCCCGTAGGTCAAGGTCAGGCCCAGTAGGTGAAGGTGGCCTCCTAGGTGAAGGTCAGGTCCCCAAGGTCCAGGGTAAGGTGCCGTAGGTCAAGGTTAGGCTCCATACGTCAAAGCCAGGTCCCCTAGTTCAAGGTCAGGTCCCCTAGGTCAATTTCAGATGCCCTGGTCAAGGTGGAGCTCTCTAGGTGCAGATCAGGCACCGTAGGTAAAGGTTGGGCCCCCTAGGTTAAGGTCAGGTCCCCTAGGTGAAGGCGAGGTCCGGTAGGCGAAGGTGGAGCCCCCTAAGTCAAGGTCAGGCCCTTTAGGTCAAGGTTTGGCCCCCTGGTCAAGGTCAGGTCCCCTGGTCAATGTCAGCCCCCTAGGTGAAGGTCAGGCCCCCTAGGTCAAGGTAGGGCCCCGTAGGTCAAGGTCAGCCCCCTAGGTGAAGGCCAGGTCCCCTAGGTGAAGGCCAGGTCCCCAAGGTCCAGGTCAGGTCCCCTAGGTCCAGGTCAGGTCCCCTAGGTGAAGGTGAGGTCCGGTAGGCCAAGGTCAGGCCCTTTAGGTCAAGGTGGGCCCACCTAGGTCAAGGTCAGGTCGCGTAGGTCAATGTGGGCCCCATAGGTCCAGGTTAGACCCCGTAGGTCAAGGTCAGGCCCCATTCGTCAAGGCCAAGGTCCTAGGTCAATGTCAGGTCCCCTAGGTCAAGTTCATGCTCCCTAAGTCAAGGTCAGGCCCCCTAGGTGAAGATGGGGCCCCCTAGGTGAAGGTCAGAACCCCTAGTTCAAGGTCAGGTCCTCCTAGGTCAAGGTGGGCCCCCTAGGTCCAAGTTAGGCTCCATACGTCAAGGCCAGGTCCCCTAGGTGACGGTCAGAACCCCTAGGTCAAGGTCACGTCCCCCTAGGTCAAGGTGGGCCCCCTAGGTCAAGGTCAGGTCCTCCTAGGTCAAGGTGGGCCCCCTAGGTCCAAGTTAGGCTCCATACGTCAAGGCCAGGTCCCCTAGGTGACGGTCAGAACCCCTAGGTCAAGGTCACGCCCCCCTAGGTCAAGGTGGGCCCCCTAGGTCAAGGTCAGGTCCCGTAGGTGAAGGTCAGACCCAATAGGTCAAAGTCAGGCCCAGTAGGACCAGGCCAGGCCCCATACAGCAACGCCAGGCCCCATAAGTCAAGGTTAGGTTAGGTTAGGTTAGGTTAGGTTAGGTTAGGTTAGGTTAGGTTAGGTTAGGTTAGGTTAGGTTAGGTTAGGTTAGGTTAGGTTAGGTTAGGTTAGGTTAGGTTAGGTTAGGTTAGGTTAGGTTAGGTTAGGTTAGGTTAGGTTAGGTTAGGTTAGGTTAGGTTAGGTTAGGTTAGGTTAGGTTAGGTTAGGTTAGGTTAGGTTAGGTTAGGTTAGGTTAGGTTAGGTTAGGTTAGGTTAGGTTAGGTTAGGTTAGGTTAGGTTAGGTTAGGTTAGGTTAGGTTAGGTTAGGTTAGGTTAGGTTAGGTTAGGTTAGGTTAGGTTAGGTTAGGTTAGGTTAGGTTAGGTTAGGTTAGGTTAGGTTAGGTTAGGTTAGGTTAGGTTAGGTTAGGTTAGGTTAGGTTAGGTTAGGTTAGGTTAGGTTAGGTTAGGTTAGGTTAGGTTAGGTTAGGTTAGGTTAGGTTAGGTTAGGTTAGGTTAGGTTAGGTTAGGTTAGGTTAGGTTAGGTTAGGTTAGGTTAGGTTAGGTTAGGTTAGGTTAGGTTAGGTTAGGTTAGGTTAGGTTAGGTTAGGTTAGGTTAGGTTAGGTTAGGTTAGGTTAGGTTAGGTTAGGTTAGGTTAGGTTAGGTTAGGTTAGGTTAGGTTAGGTTAGGTTAGGTTAGGTTAGGTTAGGTTAGGTTAGGTTAGGTTAGGTTAGGTTAGGTTAGGTTAGGTTAGGTTAGGTTAGGTTAGGTTAGGTTAGGTTAGGTTAGGTTAGGTTAGGTTAGGTTAGGTTAGGTTAGGTTAGGTTAGGTTAGGTTAGGTTAGGTTAGGTTAGGTTAGGTTAGGTTAGGTTAGGTTAGGTTAGGTTAGGTTAGGTTAGGTTAGGTTAGGTTAGGTTAGGTTAGGTTAGGTTAGGTTAGGTTAGGTTAGGTTAGGTTAGGTTAGGTTAGGTTAGGTTAGGTTAGGTTAGGTTAGGTTAGGTTAGGTTAGGTTAGGTTAGGTTAGGTTAGGTTAGGTTAGGTTAGGTTAGGTTAGGTTAGGTTAGGTTAGGTTAGGTTAGGTTAGGTTAGGTTAGGTTAGGTTAGGTTAGGTTAGGTTAGGTTAGGTTAGGTTAGGTTAGGTTAGGTTAGGTTAGGTTAGGTTAGGTTAGGTTAGGTTAGGTTAGGTTAGGTTAGGTTAGGTTAGGTTAGGTTAGGTTAGGTTAGGTTAGGTTAGGTTAGGTTAGGTTAGGTTAGGTTAGGTTAGGTTAGGTTAGGTTAGGTTAGGTTAGGTTAGGTTAGGTTAGGTTAGGTTAGGTTAGGTTAGGTTAGGTTAGGTTAGGTTAGGTTAGGTTAGGTTAGGTTAGGTTAGGTTAGGTTAGGTTAGGTTAGGTTAGGTTAGGTTAGGTTAGGTTAGGTTAGGTTAGGTTAGGTTAGGTTAGGTTAGGTTAGGTTAGGTTAGGTTAGGTTAGGTTAGGTTAGGTTAGGTTAGGTTAGGTTAGGTTAGGTTAGGTTAGGTTAGGTTAGGTTAGGTTAGGTTAGGTTAGGTTAGGTTAGGTTAGGTTAGGTTAGGTTAGGTTAGGTTAGGTTAGGTTAGGTTAGGTTAGGTTAGGTTAGGTTAGGTTAGGTTAGGTTAGGTTAGGTTAGGTTAGGTTAGGTTAGGTTAGGTTAGGTTAGGTTAGGTTAGGTTAGGTTAGGTTAGGTTAGGTTAGGTTAGGTTAGGTTAGGTTAGGTTAGGTTAGGTTAGGTTAGGTTAGGTTAGGTTAGGTTAGGTTAGGTTAGGTTAGGTTAGGTTAGGTTAGGTTAGGTTAGGTTAGGTTAGGTTAGGTTAGGTTAGGTTAGGTTAGGTTAGGTTAGGTTAGGTTAGGTTAGGTTAGGTTAGGTTAGGTTAGGTTAGGTTAGGTTAGGTTAGGTTAGGTTAGGTTAGGTTAGGTTAGGTTAGGTTAGGTTAGGTTAGGTTAGGTTAGGTTAGGTTAGGTTAGGTTAGGTTAGGTTAGGTTAGGTTAGGTTAGGTTAGGTTAGGTTAGGTTAGGTTAGGTTAGGTTAGGTTAGGTTAGGTTAGGTTAGGTTAGGTTAGGTTAGGTTAGGTTAGGTTAGGTTAGGTTAGGTTAGGTTAGGTTAGGTTAGGTTAGGTTAGGTTAGGTTAGGTTAGGTTAGGTTAGGTTAGGTTAGGTTAGGTTAGGTTAGGTTAGGTTAGGTTAGGTTAGGTTAGGTTAGGTTAGGTTAGGTTAGGTTAGGTTAGGTTAGGTTAGGTTAGGTTAGGTTAGGTTAGGTTAGGTTAGGTTAGGTTAGGTTAGGTTAGGTTAGGTTAGGTTAGGTTAGGTTAGGTTAGGTTAGGTTAGGTTAGGTTAGGTTAGGTTAGGTTAGGTTAGGTTAGGTTAGGTTAGGTTAGGTTAGGTTAGGTTAGGTTAGGTTAGGTTAGGTTAGGTTAGGTTAGGTTAGGTTAGGTTAGGTTAGGTTAGGTTAGGTTAGGTTAGGTTAGGTTAGGTTAGGTTAGGTTAGGTTAGGTTAGGTTAGGTTAGGTTAGGTTAGGTTAGGTTAGGTTAGGTTAGGTTAGGTTAGGTTAGGTTAGGTTAGGTTAGGTTAGGTTAGGTTAGGTTAGGTTAGGTTAGGTTAGGTTAGGTTAGGTTAGGTTAGGTTAGGTTAGGTTAGGTTAGGTTAGGTTAGGTTAGGTTAGGTTAGGTTAGGTTAGGTTAGGTTAGGTTAGGTTAGGTTAGGTTAGGTTAGGTTAGGTTAGGTTAGGTTAGGTTAGGTTAGGTTAGGTTAGGTTAGGTTAGGTTAGGTTAGGTTAGGTTAGGTTAGGTTAGGTTAGGTTAGGTTAGGTTAGGTTAGGTTAGGTTAGGTTAGGTTAGGTTAGGTTAGGTTAGGTTAGGTTAGGTTAGGTTAGGTTAGGTTAGGTTAGGTTAGGTTAGGTTAGGTTAGGTTAGGTTAGGTTAGGTTAGGTTAGGTTAGGTTAGGTTAGGTTAGGTTAGGTTAGGTTAGGTTAGGTTAGGTTAGGTTAGGTTAGGTTAGGTTAGGTTAGGTTAGGTTAGGTTAGGTTAGGTTAGGTTAGGTTAGGTTAGGTTAGGTTAGGTTAGGTTAGGTTAGGTTAGGTTAGGTTAGGTTAGGTTAGGTTAGGTTAGGTTAGGTTAGGTTAGGTTAGGTTAGGTTAGGTTAGGTTAGGTTAGGTTAGGTTAGGTTAGGTTAGGTTAGGTTAGGTTAGGTTAGGTTAGGTTAGGTTAGGTTAGGTTAGGTTAGGTTAGGTTAGGTTAGGTTAGGTTAGGTTAGGTTAGGTTAGGTTAGGTTAGGTTAGGTTAGGTTAGGTTAGGTTAGGTTAGGTTAGGTTAGGTTAGGTTAGGTTAGGTTAGGTTAGGTTAGGTTAGGTTAGGTTAGGTTAGGTTAGGTTAGGTTAGGTTAGGTTAGGTTAGGTTAGGTTAGGTTAGGTTAGGTTAGGTTAGGTTAGGTTAGGTTAGGTTAGGTTAGGTTAGGTTAGGTTAGGTTAGGTTAGGTTAGGTTAGGTTAGGTTAGGTTAGGTTAGGTTAGGTTAGGTTAGGTTAGGTTAGGTTAGGTTAGGTTAGGTTAGGTTAGGTTAGGTTAGGTTAGGTTAGGTTAGGTTAGGTTAGGTTAGGTTAGGTTAGGTTAGGTTAGGTTAGGTTAGGTTAGGTTAGGTTAGGTTAGGTTAGGTTAGGTTAGGTTAGGTTAGGTTAGGTTAGGTTAGGTTAGGTTAGGTTAGGTTAGGTTAGGTTAGGTAGGTTAGGTTAGGTTAGGTTAGGTAGGTTAGGTTAGGTTTAGGTTAGGTTAGGTTAGGTTAGGTTAGGTTAGGTTAGGTTAGGTTAGGTTAGGTAGGTTAGGTTAGGGGTTAGGTTAGGTTAGGTTAGGTTAGGTTAGGTTAGGTTAGGTTAGGTTAGGTTAGGTTAGGTTAGGTTAGGTTAGGTTAGGTTAGGTTAGGTTAG